>OX104063.1:162498841-162516912 GCA_944474145.2 Dicrocoelium dendriticum | reverse complement strand
AGCTAAATAAGCAATAGCGTGGTAAGCCGATTTAGCCATAGAAATTTGGTTGTATAAGTTTCGCTGCCTTTATCCACATTCTTTGTTATTTATCTAGTGTCTAGGTGCTCATGTATATTAACCTTATATCTTCATAACGCAGTACAGTCATGAGAATGTGATATTAGCAGATTATATTATTCTAAACTGTAGAAAATGTAGTACTTAACCGGAATTCAGTTTGCGTTACATAATTTTCTTCTCACATTGCATATGCCATTTCTGCTATCCAGAAGTACAGATTTTCAACTCTTCACCATCCAGTCACAGCGCCAAAGTTCAACTATGGTTTTACCTCAGTTTCTACGCTATACTATTTTAACTTCACGCTAGTTGTATTGAAATTTGTGAATGTAGTAATTTCTGATGACTTCAAATTGTATACTTTTGTAATGTTATTTACAAAAACCTTACTATTTTCAGGTGTAAGCTCAGATGCTTTATAGTACTTGACAGATACTTCAGATTCCGTGGCGCAATAACTGTCTGGCGTTAAGTCTTGTGATAGAAAATAAATCATCTGTGTCTGATATGAATTCTCGATCTCGGAAGTTAAACGGAAGCTGTCCCAGTTTAGCTGACTTGTCGACAGCCTTTGGCTTGATCTTGTGAGTTGCTTTTGGCAAAGAACTACATAGTAACATGCGGCAAAACATTATCTCAATCCCATCAAAAGCAGGAGTAGGGGGGTGAAATTCTTTCTGTGCGAAATTTTTAAAGCGATTCAATGAGAAACATTATAAGGTGCAATAAGCTAGTATGGCAGTCGCAATATCTACCTTAATGATTCAAAATTTTGTAAGTGCTCTCCCACAATTTAAATGGATTGCTACTTCAGAACAAATGACTTTATGTAGCAAGGTGGTGGCATTAAGATCCCGTATTGAACTTTTGGGTATATGAGTCTAGATTTACTAACAGAGCCGAAACTAGATTTTTACAATGGTAGAAAGTAAACGGCATTTAAAACATTTGCTTAAAAAAGCGACCTACGTACTCATCAGCGATAAGTCCCCTAAGTTGGAAAAAGGATGTAATACGGTTAAGAAACCAAAAGTCTGGACTAGTCCCGTGGGATGGTCTATGGAAATAAAGTTAGTAAAATAAATATTTACACAAAACGGAAAAACGCATCAATGGACTCACCATATTATCCACGTTAACGCAAAGGTATATAAGCGTTCACCGATTTCTTGGTGGGTGGTGAGCATAATGTTTGTCTGCCTCTTATCGTTAATCGATGCACAGAATTCAGATCAATTAATGCCGATGGCGCAAAGTATCCCCGAGTCTATTTTTATGGGTAGCGTAGGCGCAGAAATGAAAAATATTCGAAGGTGCGTTTCACCGTCGAAAAGTTGAAAGCAAAAGCTAATTCCGGCGGAATTCCACCCGACAGCTTTTGATCATTCAGTTTTGCGTTGCGGCTATGTTGCATGAGCTGTCATTAAGTGTGACCGGGGTTGGCCAAGATCTGGTACTTAGGAAGGTCACATCGTAGAAAGCGATATCCTCCGCTATGCACACCCAGAGCTTTCAATCGCAGATGGTAAGATAGGTGGAACAAAATCTTCACATCTTTCCATGTTCTTCACTGTGTGGCTTCCAGTTCAGCCAGCTCGCAGTTTAACCAGGTTATCCACGGCTGCATCGCGCACTCTACATGAGGCCTCATACACACTTTGAGCATTTGAGGGAAAATGGTGGGATCGTAAGGCTCTAAAGCCATTCAAGGTTTTGTTTTGCGGTTCAGGAAGCCTTCAGTGATTGCGCCGAACAATCGAGGTCGTCTTCCATTACCACCCCAAGTTCGTACTCCTGTGAGACAGTCTTAAACATGTAGTCTCCACGTAGCCATGCGTAAATGGGCTTGTAAAGGACACACGCAGTTTTGCGTGTGTCCGTGTTTAACGGAAGTTGATTTGCTTTTGAGTAGTTGCAAGCACGGCTTAAGTACTTTTCCATCATATCATGATCATCCTGAAGACCGATCGCCCGTCATTTATTGATGTCAGCGGCAAAAAGCAGGAAATTCGACTCGATGACACGCATGCGGTCATTAATATTAACAAGCGAGGCCCCAACCTGGCTACATGTAAAACACCTCAGTCTACATTAATTAGATCAGAAAAGGAGCCCCGAACTCGTACCTGCGCTCACCGCTGAGAGAGGGAATTATATATTCATCCAAAGACAGAGTGCTCCAATCCATAAGTACACAGTATTTTAAGAAGGATTCGGTGAGCTAAGCCGTCGTAGGTTGTAGAAGAGTCTAGGTAGGTGACACCAATACTGGCCTCCCCGTCAGCTATCTCGATCCATCTTCCACGGGCAATAAGTAGATTGATAATACCTGACCAATGCTGACGGAATCCGTGTTGCTCGGGTGCTGCGATGTTAGACCATCCGAAGTAGCCTATTATAGCCTCAGCCATGATCGATTCCATCACATTTGAGAGCACCTGGAAGGTAATCACTAGGCCATAGTTGGCGGGCTCTGAAGAGTAATGATGCCCTGCGTTCACAAGTTAGAGATTTATTGTTAGTCCAAGCACCTTCGGAAACATCTCGATAATGGCCCAGCTATCCTCGTCGCTGTTACCTGAAATGTTTTCGGGGGGATGTTGTCAACTCCGAGGATATCCGCTTCCCCAAAAATGGTCGGCCAACTAAAGGTGGCAGGTATAGATACTGGTGTCTGCGAGATTGGGACAGGTATGTTACACATGCTGGCATCACGTGAGGAATATAGGAGCATTTTGTAGCCGTAGAACGTTGACTGCATCCACAAGTTGTTAAGCGCATCCACCTGCTGATATTAGTGGGGGCACACCACTCTCCATATTTTGGAAGCTGTTGACGTGACTGCAAAAGTTATATTAGCGTTAACCTTTCCTCTAGGTGCTGCTGGTGTCCGAATTTGCTCTCACTGACAAGTATTCTGCAGTGCTTATGACGCACAACGTAGTTGCTTCAGTTGTAATGGCTAGGGTTCGCTCCGTACACATGCTACGCTGCTCTTGTAGAACAAATGAGCCTGTTTGCCGAAGCTGATTTAATCACGTCACTGAACTGACAGCAAACTCCATCCAAACAATATCAGTCATACAGTCTTCCGAAAACTCCTAACTGGTATCTTCAACAAGTTCTGTTAGTAGATCGTAGCTTGTTATTGTTCGAAACTAGTCTTTGTATATTCCGCATAACACGCAGTCTTAAAATAACGTTACGTGGTCAAACCGCTGTGAATCAGGCGGGCGAACTGAGATGGCTGAAGAGCGAAATGTTTGTAATCTAATTCTCGAGCCGCCTTAGATTGCTCGTTGGGGAATGGCGGAACATCCAGCTTGTGAATATTGAAGTAGCCAGAGATTACAACATGACTGCATCGTGATATGTAAGGCGGAAGTACATCTCTGCAGCGGATATTGGGGGAGGATAAATAATCGCCAAATAGCGTGTCGTTGCTGCTCAAACGCAGGTTGCCCCAGTGTGAGGCTATGCTCGACTTTTCCGGATCGTCCACAAGTTCGCACTGTAGGTCGCTACGATAAGATAATATTATCCCCCTCCCGCGTTTGCTAAGGTGATCGTTTCGGATTTGTCATAAATCGTGTTTGGCGAATTCGGCGAGGTAAGTTCTGAATACAACCAAGTTTCAGTCACGAATATCAGGTCACAGGCGTATGATGCTTGACGTAGCCGCAGTACGACAAACTTGTTCAGGAGACCTTGTGTATGGGTGTACATAGAGGAAAATTTCTTTTTACTTAGCAAGGAATAAGGGGATGCATGTTTTAGGCCTACTGTCGTGTCAACCAATGAAAGGTCGGACAATACTCGCTTTAGGGATGGGACAATGACGAATTAATCTGTGTCAGATCTATGGATGCCACCATTACTAACCCAATTCTGTCTAAATGATGTATACCAAATGGGATACTGAAGTTCGACGCAGTGGCTTGTCTAGTGCACTCAGTGTTCTCGTCGCTAGATAGCAAGAACAAATACACTCGTGTACTCTAAGTTAACCAAACCAACGCCTTCCACTGTGTTAACCGTGAAAGCTTCTTGCAACTTCTCCTGACTTTTGGTATCCAAGCATTCATGGCTTTCTTTCTACAGGATTATTGTACCAAACCCACGCAGGTTTAATGACAGAAGCTTCTTGCCTTTTACCAGTACTTCCGGAGCCATGTTGTCGCCATCCTTATTCTCTACCTATGTTAGCTCCATCCCTGTTCCTAAAGAAGCCATAATGTTACAATATATCAATACCCCACTAATCGGCGCGAATCATCTTACTTCAGCCTACATGACCATACTGCAATATTTATTGGATAAAATCGTGCATTGCTCAAACTTTCGCGGCGTATTTCCGAATGCTTCCAAGTAGTGATGTGCATTTTTATTGCACAAGGCCGCTCGTTACCAGAAGCTCGTCGTTGACTGCATTTAACTTCTCATCCCTGGTGAAAACCTAATCTTCCTGACTTTATTGAAATATCTGAGAATCACAATGACCCATGATTTGTCATAGTCAATTTACGTCAATTTACGTTAGGTTAATTCAAATGCAAAACTTGCTTCGAAAATACTCACTGATATCAGCCATCCTATACATAGCGTTTTATCCAACTACAAATGTAGTTCCTCAACCTGACGAAACTACAGAGCCATATATGCCCGCATGCGAGCCTACAGCTCATTTGCCCTACACTATCGAGCTAAATTGCTGCGGTATCAAGAACTAAACAATAAATTGTTTTATGGATTCTGCGCTCCTCATGAAACATTGTTCTAGCCGCAGTTTGTTACGGTTTTTGTATGTATTGTATTGTTTTTCTTTACCGCGTCGAGCACGCGTTTGTTACGGTTAAAAATTCACCCATCCTAGGTTTGTAAAAGCGAATTATTGACTTCACTTGTGCATTGTACGGGGTGTGTTTGTCAGTTTCTTTGACTAGCTAAGTACAGTTATCCGGAATGTTGTCAGAAAGTAGTTCGACAAGTTGGCTGCTCTAATATGTTTGCTTAGTTTGTGGTGCTTTGATACACAGCTCGGAAGGAAAACTACTGAGCCCTGCGTACCAGCACGTCAGCACCCATGTTGACAGTTGTCTGGATTGGAGGACAACGTGGTTAACCACGTCCTTTGTAATTTGGTGAGTTACGTAGCCCGAGATCGTTTGCACTATGACCTATTACAGAGAGAGGATCTCACGAATATATAGCCCCTGTTGCTGGTTGCAAGTGGTCACTTCGCATTCATTATGACCTCCAGCCTCGTGAACAACGTTTACAAGCATGGTCCTGGCTACAGAATCCAGCAGGTATTCTCCCGAGTCATGCTTCGACTGATTGCCCTTGATCCACAAAATACTCGGGAAGATGCGGATGGAAGATGGCTCATTCCAGATGCCAGATGTCGATGGCAGGACAACTTCTGCTTCAAAGGCGGATGTCCACACCACTTAGAGAAGATGAGGTTCACCGTAGTGCTGTGTTTTTTGGTGACAAGTAATGTGTCTCAAATTGACGGTCTCCACTGCAACAACTATGGTATCACATATGGAGTTCTACTTGTTCACATCATCAAGTCGTTTAACATTTAAGGAAATTGACGTCGGTTCCAGCAAGTTGGTGCAAATTACCACTGGTATACTGTGTGCAAATCGGGTTATGCTCAACCGCCCAGCTGGTCGGCGTACAACCGGTTGAGGCCGCACAAGTACCGAATAGCCACTTTGATTAACTTTAGGCCTTCACTTTAAGTCTGTACATTCAGGCTTGTTAAGTTCGGTATGTCTAGTCCCGTTGGAGCGAATTTAAGTGGTCGGATGTTTCCCTCGGTAAACAGAACTACTAAGCGATACGAACACAAGTGTACGCTACGTAGGTTGAGTAAAAGTTGTCAGCAATGTTTGACGACAAGTTGGATAAAACACTGAGTTGGCTTTCGTTTGCGATCGCAAATGTGGTTCGTGATTCCTAACATTCCTTGTTTGTGTTTCTGCTAAAACGGCGTATTACAACTAACAAGTTTCAATATTTTCTGGGTATTTTTGTAACCGACAACTGAAGCTGCTTCAGCACTAACGTTTAAAATTACATTGGCGTCGCTCGTCCTTATGAGGCCAGATGTTTGTTTTTCCTTGGACGGATGAAAAACAGACACCAGTAAACATGCAGTACCAAATTGCTTCTACACTAAATAGAATACGCATACTGATTTTCAATAGATAATATGCCCAGAGATGCACAGCTGTAACAACTTCACGGCCTGTTACTTTCATCTTGAGCTCGTTCTTGTGAAGTTTGCTTTATAAACCCACTAATGCTTCTTCTATGAACACTTCCGCTGAGGCCCTAAAAAAGTAGTCCATGCTGCTACTATACCTTAGGGAAGCCCATTACTGAACTTTATCATTGTAAGGCTTATTTAACACGGGGAACTCTTTGTCTCCGAGAGGATATACGCAACAAAATGAGAAGCTCCTAAGTATTTATCCGTAACTAATTTCACTACTGAGAACTATCACAGACATTTCCGCATTCCGCAACTGGTGGGGGTATTCAGAATAAACGGTCGGCTTATTTCATTGAAGCTAGAGTTATCGGCAGATATGGCCAGGATTATAATTCCCAGCTCAATCCAGTAAAAAGCTCTCCATACAGTAGGGCTGAATGAAACGAAGACGAAGTAGGCGGATGATACTTAAGAACAATTTGGTAAAGGAAGGAAGGCGCAGGATGTTAACGGAGATAAAGTACTTCCGGATAAACTGAAGAACTGAACTAATACAAGATGTGCTACAAAAAAAATTCAGCATAAAGCAACACAATCTTTGAAAATGTAATGCCTTCTAATTTCTAAGATACAAACAAAGAAAAATAGATTGAAACAGCGAGTTCAATGCTTTGTAAGCTTTAACTGGCAAAAGCTCTAAACAGGGTAATTTACTCAAGCCGTAGTAAATGATCTTTAAACGGATGTCTTCCACCTGGAATAAAGGGATTTCTTAGGTAGGCTATACGAAAACTAAGATTAAAGGATTGTGAAACTTTTCGGCACAACACAGTAACGTTAACAAACTGAAAATCGAAGAGCTGAAATTACCATTCAGCAGGTGAAAGATAAACGTAAGCGATGAGATATGGTGATGATGCAGATTTAATCGATAGCAGTTATGTTTGCCCATGTGAGTCACATGCTGCAGTCGTTTAGCCAGCCTGTATTGTAGGCAACATGGTTGGTAGTCTTCGTACATATAGCTCTGAATTTTTAGTTCGAAATAGAAACATTTTTCTCCCTTTAATTTTATTTCGGTAACGACTATTCTCCTTTTCTATGCAATTGAGTCAAACATGATCCGGTCTCTACTTAGTGAACCAGCGTTCGCTAACATTTCATGTAGTTGTTTTATTCTCACTTATTACAAATGATTGTTATCCGTTTTGTTAAAGGCACACAAGCATTTTGCGTCTGTTTCTACGTATATATATCCATATCTAGGTAGTGAGCATTAGGAGTGTTATAAAATTTTATGTGTACCAGCACATGTATAAGAGCGGGACACAGTAACATATTCTACCGACCAAATCATTTGGTAAGCTGTGACAAATTTGCGACGTTACTCAGGTCCATGTCATGGGACAGTTTTCTCGGCATATGCAAACATTCAATGCTGCCAGTGACGTATGTAGTTTGTTTCATCTTGTCTAATATCCCTACGTCCTCATACATTGAAATAAATAATGCACGCAAGCTGACCAATATCCTGTTAAAGCAAGCTGAAAGAAATGTTACTTCTAAGTGTTGACAACACAGATTATTAGTCGCCCATATTGAAGAACTCAGAGTAACTGAGCCCACTTCTGTAAACAGAAGGGTAATCTTTTACTAATTACATAGAGGAACGCCACTCGTACATATATATATATATATATATATATATATATATATATGTTTTGACCACCACGCTGTGGCTTAAGTTGCCTTCATTATGCGTCTTTACCACAGTTCAGCTAAAGAAATCCCCACGTAAAATAGGTCTTTTTACGCTGGAAAAATTACATTCCATTATTTTTGGTTACTTCTGCCTAAAAGTTTAATCCTCTATTAACGTGCACACGTTACTCACGCTAACAAAGATTAACTTAATTAAATTTATTGCATATGCAAGCTTTTTTAGTAACTTCTGAATATTTTGGTCTTATCTCGCATTCCGTGCTAACCCATTTACATCATATGTTAATTTAGCGAATTTATGTCGACATAGCCGCGTGCTTTAACAAATATATTTCACTTGGTAATGTCATTTCAAATGACTGGCTGTTTTTGATATCCCCGGTGCGGCTGCACTTGATGTGCATGTTGACACGATGCCTACCTGTCTCATTACCCACTACCTCCTTCGAATTAACTCCAGGATATAGTTGGTCGTTGCAGGAGAGGAAGGGACGCACTGTCCTTGTTGCCTTGCTAGGCTCGAAGTGTGCTTCCATGCACTCAGTGTGGAGCGGACTACGGTCCAGCCACCGCCTTGTGTGCGCTTGATTCCCAAATACAGCGTGTTTGTGTTTGCCTATGAAGTAGTGTGGGCCGGCTCCGTTGATGAAACATGGTTCCCATCCACATGCCTCCCGGTCTTATTCCTTCGGGTTTACACTGGATATGGGGTGTGTGGTTGGAGCTGTGGGTGTTGCAATGCAAGCCACCCATGGTCCCTCTGTAGGCGCAGGCGTCCTGTGGCTGGCGACAGTGACATACAAATCTGAAACCGGATGCCGTCAACCAACCATAGTGTATATACTGTATAGTAGTGCATGCCTTCACCGGAGGTGTAATCTACAATATATCTTTAAATCAGCATTTGTGATGACATATTGGAAGCCATCACCCCATTCTGCGTCCTTGGATGCGTGATGTCCACTTAACTGCATCCACACATTCAGCTTCCTATAAGCGTCTCGAAGGCAGCGGCCGCCTTCGACATGCTTGAGTACCGAGTGTGGAAGAACCATCAGTTTACCGTTGGCATGAAGTTGACTGTGTACACATCCATGGTGCTGTCCTTTCTTCTGTACGGCAGTGAAACGTAGACGATGTGCCGGCGGGATGTGCGATATCTCGAGCGGTTCCATCAACACTGTCTGCGACTGATTCTGCGCATTGGTTGGTTCGACAGATGTTACAGAAGCGGAATCGTTGCGCCGAATTGGAATCTATGCATTTGACTACATACTTTTGTTACGACGCCTGAGGTGACTCGGTCCTGTGCGGCGTATGGGTTCAGAGCGGATACCGAAACAACTATTATATGGTCAACTGAGTTTGTGGAAGTGGCATGTAGGGAAACCGAAGTTACCTTATTAGGACATGATCAAAGTGAGCCACTCAGGTTCTAATCTTGTTTGCAGATCATGGGAATCGAAGGCGGTTGATCGGCGTGCATTTTGCGATCTCATCACGAAGGCTATCGCCGAGGTGCAAGAGATAGTCGTCATCCATGCAGAGAAGAAGCGGCAAGTGCGGAAGCGACAAGCACCAATGGGTTGTACTCCATCGACATCGAGCGCATGGTGCCGTTGCACATGCGGTCGCGAGGGCGTGAGTCAGGCAGGCCTAGTGATCCATAAGCGAGGAAACGGGACCAGCAACTAAAGGAAGACGGGTCCGGCATAAATATTAGGCAGAATCGGTGCAGCATTTGTAGGTACACCGCATTTGATTTACTATCCACGTGCTTGCAGGCTGAGTTCCTTTATTTTAGGTGCCGGGTTTCCTATATTGTCCCAAAGCTTGTGTATCACGTATTTATATTTACGTGAACTGTCTTCTATACACTTGCACACGTCGCTTAAACTAATTGTGGTTAACCTTGATAACGTTTCCGCGTTTGTGACATTTTCTTAAAGTCTACATTCTGACCTCTTGAAATTATGGCGTATTTGTTCATAGCCAATTTATTTTATACGCTCATTTAGTGGAGACTGATGTCAACATATCTGTACGAATTATTGGATTTATTTTATTTGATATGGTCTTTTGTTTGAAGTGTGATTCATTGTATTGCGTGGGCAGGATACTGTCAGGTTGCCCAGGCCTAGACAGGAGAACCATTAGGGTTTTCAACCAAAGTCTTTGGTTCAAATAACCTGACCGCAAGGCAGCGGGTTTGGCGTTGGGCTACAAGGAGTCCGTTTTAAGGAATAAGGTGCCACCCTCATTCCAACCCCCAACCTGGAGGACCAGGAGGCTGAGTTTGTCTGACCTCTAACCATTGACCAATCTGGTATGAGTGACTCTGAAGGTGCAAAAGCACCACCCAGCATAGCTCACTGGATTGCTGAGGCACACAAACCATCGCACCAGTGCACCATTGCGGCACAATAACGGTGTTTTCCCACCTCTAGCTGATGTGTGTAATGATGATGATGATGATACGGTCTTTTTAACTGACTGGCTGTTGCTTGGTATCCCCGGGGTGGCTGCACTTGATGTGCATGTTGACAGGGTGCCTAACTGTCTCTTACCGTGGATTCGTCGTTAACCATCTTACTTCAAATGTTATTTAGACGATGTTATGTCTGCATAGCCTTAAGCATTTACAGACAAACGTCACTTGATAATGTCATTTCAAGTGATTGGCTGTTGCTTCACAACCCGGTACGACTACGTTTGATGCTGTTAGGTCAGACCAAAGTCAAAAGTGCACAGAAAAGAAACAAATTTACTTGTTCGGAAGGTAAGTGCGCAATTTCGCCAAGTAACCATGTGCTTTGTATCAGAACAGTCTCAGTTACAATCAGACTAGAGTTTTTCTGTGTGGCAGAACATTTGTCCTAATCCCTTGATCCTTACAACTCACATGTTCCGTGATTCATTGAGATCGATAAATTTAAATTAGCACTCAGACGTGATTTGAACTGTAATCAGATGCGCATGTTGACAAGGTGCCTACCTGTCTCATTACCCACTACCTCCTCCTTACTGGCTCTGTGACAGTTGATCGTTGCTGGAGGGGACGGAGTGCAAGGTCCTTGTGGCGGTGTTAGGCTTGAAGAGTGGTTTCATGAACTCAGTGTGGAGCGGACTACGGTCCAGCCACCGCCTTGTGTGCGCTTGATTCCCAAATACAGCGTGTTTGTGTTTGCCTATGAAGTAGTGTGGGCCGGCTCCGTTGATGAAACGTGGTTCCCATCCACATGCCTCCCGGTCTTATTCCTTCGGGTTTACACTGGATATGGGGTGTGTGGTTGGAGCTGTGGGTGTTGCAATGCAAGCCACCCATGGTCCCTCTGTAGGCGCAGGTGTCCTGTGGCTGGCGACAGTGACATTCAAATCCGAAACCGAATGCCTCCAACCAATATATATATGTAATATATATATATATATATATATATATATTGCAATATTTAAAGGCGACGCTTCCTCTGATTGTTGGCAGCTTGCAAGCTGGTGGATATACAGAAGCTGGACCATGCTTTCAAAGATAAATGGCTATGGAACATCCATAGAAATTAAATGATCTCGGCTAGTAGCTGACTAGCGATTAATATGATGATGTCGATGTTTCAAGCTATGTATCACCTTTGTTGTTATAATTATTAGATACATTCCTATTCGTCTTCCACCAAGTTAAACTTTGCTATGGTTATGGAAATCATTGGCTCAAGCGCATCAATTTCCTGCACACTTTGAAGTTACAAACTAAAGCTCCGTCATTTTCTTGGTATCATCCTTATTCCATCGCTAATGTAAGTCGCTTGTGGGTAGTTTGACTATAGAATGCTTAACTACTGACTTGGTGCAGTGCAGTAGCTTTATTGTGCCCGTCTAAGATGGAAGATTCACATTTGACCTAGCATTTGTTTGGCTTACTTAACTCGGCGTTATTTCGCGATTACTTCACATGTGGTTCATTACACTTTGGTACTCTTCGTAACCAAGATACCCTTGTCACCTGCTCAATTGCATTCTAGTATGGTGACATACGGAGACGGAGAACTACGGCATCTTCCTTTTAGGATTATTATCATCACACGTGACCAGCGCTTAACCGCTTACAGTACCCATATAATGTACAGTTGGAAAAATGGAACCAAATGCTCAACGATTGTCTTTCGTGTGACCAGGTTGGACCATGCATCCGAAGAGAACTCGCCCTGAAAAATCCGTGACAAGTGAACAATCCCGACGATTAACTGACGAGCGATTCACATGATTCGACAGTTTATTTTCCGCTCCACATGTTAGGAATGACAGTTAGCATGGTTATAATTCCCATTGGTCATCAGCCATACTGAATTTATCTGCACTTATGAAAACACAGGTACTAGGCGGATTGAAAGCGAGGGCGTAGATGTGCCCACTAGCGGTTGAATTAAACATGGCCAATCTTCTGGGTAGACTAAGAAGAAGTTAATGCCAACGTCACTGTCACGTCAGTGTCTTAGTATATTACATCAGAATGGAATTGGCGCACAACGACCATTGTTTGGTTGAGGAGTCCCGAATGGCTGCACAAGAGACGTACTATATAGGTAGTTGCCAAATAACTTATGGCCAAGGCAGAGTACACAGCGGTAGGTACAAATGGTTAGGTACTTTGATGACAGCCATGCTATGTCTTAGACCTATGTGAAACTGCGAAAAATGTTTAAAAGCCGCAGATTTGACAACTGATGTAATACTGTGGAAGCTGTCGTGCCAACAAGGCCCGTAAGCGGCTAATATGTGGTATTGCCACCTGTCAATCCTTAAGGTTGCGCGCAATACAAATAACGTTCTTTGAGTTTCCGCAAGGACCTCGTGCAGTAGTTAATCTGACCGGTCCCGTCTTAAACGGCTGTTGGCAAAACGGAGAGTCAGAAGTGCACACCCCATCGCATTCGCATGCTGTGCGGGTTCTTGCATCAGCTCCGCAAGACAGATTTTACATATAAGAGGCAACACTTAAGTACACGCTATTTTACTGTAAAACCAGTTTATTAATCATTCTACGTGGTAATCCTACTGATGGCAGTTGCCTCACTATGCCTAAAACGCAACTCTAGTTCGCCGGTAACCCAGTGGTTAGAATCAGCCTCAAATACAAGTGGTCCGTGCACGGGAAATCAAAGTGTATTTTATTGTCCTCTTGTTACTGCGGGGCAGCGTACATAGGCCGAACGACGAGGCGCCTGTCTGAAAGCGTGAACGAACACCATCCGGCTTGTCTCATGACCGTTTGTCGAAAACAAACCAACTCATCCATAGCCACGTATCCTGCCGACACTGGCCACTCGCTGAGTTTTTCAAAGTGATCTATCATTTACCAGACAATCGCCCAAAGTGCGTTCGTAGACGTTTGCTTGAATCCGCGGAGGCCATCGCGATTCCACTGTACGAGAAGAAGTTGTGTTCAGAAACGGCTCGTTCAGACGTTAAAAATTGCCCTGGCCCACCCAAACAGCGACATCCGGCACAGGAAATGGATTGTACGCCGTACACCTTACCTAAAGGATAGTGATTGTGCTTGATCGGTGACAATGAACCGAAATTGTCCTACCAATCTTTACGTTGTGTCGAAACTTTTGTGATTTTTCCACATATAATTGTACAAGCCAGAAGAGGAATTACTGAAAAAGTCTACTGGCTTGCATCGACTTTATTCCTATATCGGCTTGGTTTAGATATTAACGCCTCGTCTCTACAAAAATGCTGGCCATTTTCGATGAAAACTACACTAGGTTCGTCTCGACGGACGTGTCAAACATCGGTTTAGGAGTGGTCCTGTTGCAGGTACAGAACGGAGAGGAAAATGTGGTTGTATATGCCTCTAGAAAACTATCCCATACAGAGGTTTCATACTCCGCCGGTGAAAGGGAGACGCATGCCGGCCACTGGGCCTGTAAAATATGGCATATATTCCTGTTTGGTAAGAGGTTTACATTGCGTACAGATCACTTTGCTCTAAGTACCTTCCTTAGTCGAGGAACGAATGATCACAAGCTACTGCGGATTAACCGCTGATATGCACTTTCCTGAACTATGGTTTTCAAATTAGGTTTCATCCTAGATGCGAAAACAGCACAACAGATAGCTTATCACGTCTTCCATTGGACGATTCCTATAACAACTAGGACGACGAAGAAAACGTCATGGTTTCCGCCTCACATTCAAGTGAACTATCAGCCGTAACTAACCGAGAGATTCAAGACGCTAATCAAAGTGACCCAAATGTACAAGCGGTTTTCCGCTACCTCTCTTAAGGCTAGCGTCGCTGCATGAAGCTCAGTGGTGAACAACGGTCGTTTTGTGTTTTACGACACGAGATTGCGTTCATTGATGGTTGCCTTATGCGATGATCGAGATTCGTGGCTCCACAGAGACTAACGCTGAAAATTATCCAAGGCCTACATGAGGGACATCTAGGTATCGTACGAACGAAGGGCCGACTGCAAGAACAATTTTGGTGGCCGAAAATGACTACTATGACACAGACGTGTGTCCGGTCTATCGATGCGTGTCAGAATGCCGATAAGAGGTCTATGCTGATCGATACACCCATACAACATATCGTTTATCCAGTGAAGGCTTGGTCGAAAGTGGCTATTCACATCACGGACCCATTCCATTTTGCACCGCATCACCAGAGAAACTGTTTAGTGGCCAAGAGCTTCTACATTAAGTGGCCTGAGATTCACCTTTGTTGCGAAGTAAACACTTCAACCGTTATAAGGTGGCTGGAGCATCTGTTTGCTAGCTTGGGGCTTCCCGAAGAAATTGGGATGAAAAACGGACCGCAATTGTAAAATACGAGTTCCGACCTTTCCTACAATTTTAAGAGGTGAAACTCAGACGAACTGTCCTGTACAATCCAGCTACCAACGAAATGATTGAGTGCACAAATCGCTATCTCAAGAGAAATATGCAGACAGCACATTTGTCCGGCGTGCACTGAGAACATTTCGTAGTCGAGGCTCTGTTTGTCCACAGAACGTCGCACTACCTAGCGACCTATGGGATGCCAGGGGAGGTACTGTTCGGCAGGAAGCTGTGCATAAAGTTAAAAGCAGCTATTCCGGCTACGGAAAATGGCAACCCCCACCGACTGGAGCGTCTCCGAGGTTGTCATTTCGCATACCAAAAGCAAGCCATACTGCTGCGTCTCGGAACATTAGTCCAGCTAAACAAAAGGCAGGCAGATAAAGGACATCCAGCATTATGGCACCTAATTCTAATGGCTCGGACCTTAAGGCCAGGAACGTAAGAGCTTGCAAGCTGCCGCCATATTAACGCTAGGCAGCTCTACTCAGCCCTTCAAACAAACGCAGAGTCAATGGCCAGAAACAAGGTCCAAAGCAGGGGGTCTGACAGCCCAATTGACATTCAAGCTGATGCGCTCAATAATGGCGAAGGTAATATGGTATCACCTACCGCAAGTTCCAGTCCTGTCTGTCAAAACATCGCAACCTGCAAATGATTAGGTGAGCATCATCGATGGATCAATATCAATATCATTACACTTGTACATAACCTGACTCAGTTGTGTGAATAGAGCTTCATGGCGTGTCCGCCCCACGTTCTATTTCCGTTAGTGGGCTGCGCCCGTAGTGATTTAAGAACCTACTAGCGCAAGGGCCTAGTGTGCGTATTGGGATACAACAGATGTACTGCGCTTGCCTGCGTGTTGAGTAATATAGCATTACAGGGGTTAGGTGTTGATTGAGCTCCCCGGGTGCGGCTGCGCCTGAGGTGAATGTTGACAAGTACCTACCTGTATATTACCCACCTTCTCGTACTTATTGCCTCCAAGAGACAGTTGGTCGTTTCCAGAGGGGACAGAGAGTAACGTTTTCAGAACAGTTCTAAACGCAACGGGTGCTTACGTCGTGTGTGGATCCGGCTAATGCCCATCCACCGACTCATTGTATACCAATTAAGCCGGAAGATTAATTTTCTGCGGTCTTATCCATATATATATATATATATATATATATATGACGCTATCAATGTTTGGCTGTTGTTTGATATCCCCGGTGTGGATGCGCTTGATGTGCATGTTGACAAGGTGCCTACCTGTCTATTACCCACTAGCTGGTCCATACTGGATCCAGGAGACAGTTGGTCGTTGCTGGAGGGGACGGGGTGCACGGTCCTTGTGGCCGTGTTAGGATCAAAGAGTGGTTCCATGCAGTGAGTGTGGAGCGGACTACGGTCCAGCCACCGCCTTGTGTGCGCTTGATTTCCAAATACAGTGTGCTTGTGTTTGCCTGTGAAGGAGTGTGGGCCGGCTCCGTTGATGAAACATGGTTCCCATCCACATGCCTCCCGGTCTTATTCCTTCGGGTTTACACTGGATATATGGTATGTGGTTGGAGCTGTGGGTGGTGCAGCGCAAGCCATCCATGGTCCCTCTGTAGGCGCACGCGTCCTGTGGCTTGCCACAGTGACAGGCAAATCCGAAACCGGATGCCGCCAACCATATATATATATATATATATATATATATATATATATATATATATATATATATATATATATATATATATATATATATATATATATATATATATATATATATATATATATATATATATATATATATATAGGTTGGCAGCATCGGGTTTCGGATTGGTCTGTTAATGTCGCCAGCCACAGGACGCCTGCGCCTACAGAAGGGCCATGGTTGGCTTGCGCTGCACTACACGCAGCTAAAAACCACACCACCTATGTCCTATGTAAACGAGAAGCAATAAAACCGGAAGACATGTGGAGGGAAACCACGTTTCATCAACGGAGCCGGCCCACACTCCTTCACAGGCAAACACAAACACGCTGTATTTGGGAATCAATCGCACACTAGGCGATGGCTGGACCGTAGTCCGCTCCACACTGAGTTCATGAAACCACTCGGATCCTCACACAGCCACCAGCCCCGCGCACCCCGTACCCTCCAGCAACGATCAACTGTCGCATAGAGACAGAATGGACGAGGTAGTGGGTAACAGACAGGTAAGCACTCTGTCAACATGCACATCACGCACAGCCACACTGGGAACATCAAGCAACAGCCAATCACTTGAGAGAAAGCTAACAAAGAAAAAAGTCGAGTAATGCGTAAGGAAACGGTGATACGAATCTTAACTTAATGAGCATATGAAATAAGTTGTTTACAAAAGAATCCGAGAAGTTCACGAGGTGAGAAAGTATTGTTCACGAAAATGCCACAACCACGAACACGTTATGGGAATTGACTAAAATTGGCTAAGGCGAGGTGCGCAATTTTATAGAAGAGAGTACAAGTGGATATATATATATATATATGTATATATATATATACATATGAGAAAGACAAGCTTTAGAACAAAACTGAAAACCCACCACCTGAAATAAAGAGACCTAGCATGCAAGCACGCGGTTAGTAAGTGGAATGCAGCGTACCTACAAACGCTGTGCCGGTTCTGCCTAGGTTCTCCGTGGGATGCCTCGTCGCTTCAGTAGTGGTCCCGAGTGTCCTCGCTCATGGCTCACTAATCCTGCCTGACGCACGCACTCGGGACGGCACGTGCTACAGCACCATGCGCCTGATGTCGGTGGAGTACAACCCATCGGTGCTTGCCGCTTCCACACTTGCCGCTTCTTCTCTGCACGTATGAGGACTCTCTCTCGCACTTCGGCAACTGCCTTCGTGATGAGATCACGCCATGCACGCCGATCAACTGCCTTCGATTCCCATGGGATGCAGTCAAGATTAGAATGTGAGTGGCTCCCTTTGATCACTTTGATCAGCTGACCAGATAATAGTTGTTTCGGTGTTCGCGTTGAATCCATACGGCGGAGAATCCGTCACAAACACTGTTGATGGAACCGTTTGTGTCGCAAATACCTCCGGTACACCGTTTACGTTTCACTGCCGTATAGAAGAAATGACAGCACCATGGATTTGTACACCATCGGCTTCGTGCCAACCATAAGCTTGTGGGTGTTCCACACTCATACTCTGGCTTCCCGTATGCAACAACTGTCTTCAATATGCGGA
>OX104063.1:162450094-162498343 GCA_944474145.2 Dicrocoelium dendriticum | reverse complement strand
ACCTTGTCAAAAGCCTTACTGAAGTTAATGTAAATGACGTCGACCGATTGGCCTTCGTTCAACGCTTGTAACCATTCGCGCCTCGTCAACAGTAGGTTGATGATGCACGAGCGACCTTTCATGACATCTTGCTGTGCGAAGGTCAACAGGTTTTACGACTCGAGAAGCTGCAGAAGACTGTGCTTCACGCTCTTCTCGAGCGTCTTTGCCAAAACAACGGTCAGGCAGATCGGCCGGTAGTTATCCACTTTTCTTGGGTTACCACCTTTCGGTATGGGCTTTACGACTGAGAATTTCCAGTCGTCCGGTAACAGTCCAGTGGATAGTGACCTGTTAAACAGTTCAGTTACAGAAGGCGCGATGATGGCCGATAGGGACTTGAGGATCAGTGGGTGTATACCGCCTGGCCCAGCAGGCTTCTTCCCGTCAACATTTGCTAGAAGCTTGCGTACATCCTCAATATCGCAGTCCAGGCTGTTAAGTTCGGCTGGAGCGGTACCCGTTACAAACACCTGGCCACTTGCAAATACGGAGGCGAAGTGCACCGCTTATGCGGTCGCACGATCTGTACTCCAGTTTGGGGGCTGCCGTTCTGAGCCTTCTAACACTGGGACATTGGCTACAAGCCTCAGGCGCCGCTTCACGTATGCGAAGATCCGCTTGGGAGCAGCTTTTGGTTGCAAGATCCTCTTCGAAGACATTTTTCAAAAGATCCGCTGTAAGAGTTCCTTCTAAATAGCAACCAGTTAGATTTTCACCTCGATAGTACCAACCAATTTCTTGCAGCCTTGTCACTATACGCTCATTCGAACCGGATTTACCGGTCCTACGCAGTGATCCACCATACGTGGATATATCTTCTACGATTAAAGCCCGTGCCATCCCTAACCGTTTTCACTAGCCCCGTGATTAATCGCAAGCGGATAACTCAGTCCGAACAGCCTAAGCTTATTCCGATCCAGCATTTCGCAAAGCAGCTGTGAAAAATTTGTGATCTCGCAATCTATGTTCAGCGCGGTGTTCAGATTCGGTTAGCAGGTTCCAGTCACTCGCCATTCCTTGTGAACTTGTCAGCCAGTATGCATGCATAACCCATCACATGGACCGCGCGTCCACGCCGACCGCTCATTTGACCCTGCAACCACAACATTCGCCTGACCGATAAGTGCCGCTCTCAAATCTGGAAAAGTACAGAACGCCAACCTACCCAATGGGTCAGGTAACGATACCAGGTTGAATGGTAGAAATGCGAATCCAAAAAGGCTTCAAGCAGAAGGCATTTGTGGGTTAGGAGAATGTCATCGAGTAGTTAAAATCGGTCTGGCATGCTGGCATGTTTGGAATGGTATCTCCGAAATGTGCAAATAGGTTCCAACAACAGGTACCAGAGAAAAATAGCCCTTAAGCTACGTCTTGCTTCTGTACGGCGTGCTCCAACATCCTACTCGTTAATGGTTTCTTATTATTGTTATTTTAGTTATTATTATTTTTATACTAGTTAAAAAGTGCTACCGGTTAACCGCACTAACCGAGCAGAGGACCAACGACAAGACTACTTCAATGGAAACGACTATGTATCACGGAAGTGTAGCAGCTCGCATATGCAACGGAATGCTGCGCATTCCGCTTCCCCTGAACAGCAGTCAGCCACATCTCCATCTCCGTTTTCTTCCCCAACTTTATAGAACACCGGGCGAAATCTGACCGTACCTACGATAGTCGAACAGTACTCATAGCAACTAAAAGCAGGCACCACTCGAAACGGTAAAGTAACTTCTACTAGACTTGACATTTAGCATTAACAAGGATGAAGCAGCCGAACACCAGCCCTCGGTACCTGTAGTTCAAATACCTCTTGTCGAGACTAAGCCTCCCAGAACATCAGTTAGCTATGCAGAGATTGTTGCATAGGTCAGCCCTAGGGCCGCATTTGCGGTTTCTTCTGTTGTAAACACCGTTAACGCGAATAGAGAGACAAACAGCAGACAATCAACACTTGTCAGCAGTTCAGGACAAACGAGTACTCTACCTTGTAAATCAACGAAAAAGGGATCCAACAATAATGCCTTGACTGTTGTATGCTCAAATGTCCATGAATCTACCACCATCCCATTACGGGATAAGTTATCAGACGACCAAGAGCAATGGAACTCATTGTGCATGCTGCTGAATTTCGAAGCCAATCCCATAAACCTATTACGAATTACTCTTCATCTGAAACCGACACACTATGGAGAATCCAGACTTATTTGAGTAACACAAAATCCTCCATCAACTTGAAAAGATTTTGCTGTCCACAAGCGCGCTAACACGCGGATCATATCTGATACTCATCTATCCGGATGTCTCTTGGAGTGCACGACAATCAAAACAAAGACCGAAGCCCGAAACGACAAGCAACACGGCCTAAACTTAATCTTCATACATGGCGTGCCAGAACATCCATCTAACGATGTTTAAGAGGCCGGAATGCACGATTTAGAACAGTGGCCGTTCATTCGTGAAACACTTTATTTGGATAATATTGTGGCACTATCGCTCAGCAGGATACCTATGTCACCAAATTATAGAGGATGCGTCCGTATAACCCTAAAACATGTGGTTCAGTCAGAGCAACAAGCTACGGATATTTTGGATCGATGACAGAGAAATTAGAAAATCTTCCTTCTGAACTTCAGTTCAAGGTCGCAGAAGTTTTGCACAGTTTAAATATTAAACCACTTGAACCTGCAAGCCTACCGACGAATGTATAGAAACATAACTTGACTGCCGCTTTTAGTGACTCTGACGTCGGTCTAAGCAAATATTGGAATGCACCTTGGCCGAATCAATTTGCAAAATAGGAAGCATTATTCCATCAAAAAAGGAATAATTGCGGATCTCCTATCGGTCGGTATTCTCCCACAATTGTCCCCTTCACTCATCTATGGGATCCTGGAGACCAAAAGCTGGCTTGTTTTTATAAGAATGCTCAGGGTCTTTACAATAAACTGGCCCAACTGAGAGATCGAGAAGTCTCTGGGTCATGCCATATCACAGGTATCATCGAGACGTGGTTGCACACGATAATGACGGACACTGAAGTTTCGCTATCGGGCATGTAGCTGCTCCGGAACGATAGACTCACAAAAGGAGTGGTATTACCGAAGCGACTTACAGTGCTAAACCGTAGAGGAGTCAGACTCGCAGTTCACCGACTTTCTTTGGTGTCGTTTGTCCTTAACAGGATATATTGTCTTTGTGTACCGCCCCATTACACTCGAAACCGACTGCCACCTAGAGACTGCTTTAAGAGGCAGTTTACAGCTAAGTACACTCACATAATTCTGATGGGTGATTTTAACGTACATTGTGTAGTAACTCCTGCCACGATCGGAGAAAAATTCAAAGCCGACCTACAAGATCTCGTAACCAGTGTTCTTTATAATCACGTCACTTTTCCCACTGGGTTCAAAACAAGTAACAGGCCATTTGTGGTAGATCTTGTCCTTACCAACGAGAAGCATATGATTGATGTGTTGGTTTTAGACTGCCCGTTGGGTCACAGTGATCATGCGGTCATCAGTTTCAAATTCTTTTGTTATGAGGAATATCAGAATGAAAACGATGAGACTATGCGAACCACCACAAACTACGATCATTAAGCCTAGCTCGTCAGCGCTACAACTTGGTTGTTCCTTGCCTAAGAACCCCCGGAAGTCGCATGGCTGGAATTCGTCAAAGAATTCAGTCAGCTGCTTGTAGACGTTTCCGAAATAAGAGTTTGCAATAAGTGTACATCAGTTTCTTTCGTTAGGAGCGGAAGCCAAATATGGATGACAGTACGCAGCGCATCATGGCGAGTTTACAGTAAGGTTCCAGCACCAGAACGTTGGGACAACTACGTAGCCCAATGTAACCACTGCACTCAACTGCAAAGTGAAGACAAAGCCTTTTATCAGCAGAACATAAAAAATCCTTCAATGCTAGCCACAAACTGCTGTACAAGGACGTCAGTAGCCTGTGAAGTATGAGGCAAGTATTTGTTCCACTCAGGTCGATTGATGACCCAACAAGAACAGGTGTGAACGCAGCAAACGCGTTGTGGATGCAATATGCTCCCACGTTTCAGAGGGTCATACTACCAAGCGATCTCCAACTACTTATCGTCTCCTCGATAAGACTATCCCACATCACTTTCACCGGGGAGGCTATATTGCAAAAGCTGACGTCCCTACGTAAACACAGCTCGCTGCGTGTCGATACCAATCGTCCGAGGCAGTGCGAGCAGCAGCAACCTAACTGACAGGACATTTCCCTCAGTTTTTCCAGAGCTGCTTAGACCAGAACCAAGTTCCCGCCATATGGAAGCTTGGAATATTAACCCCGATTTACAAAGGTGGAATCAGAACTGATCCCTCCAACTGCCACCCAGTATCCCTTCTTCATATACTCTCCAAGGTCATGGAATCCATAGTTACCGAGGTTCTTTTGTGCCATTTGGAAAATTGTAACTTTATCACGCCTGAGCAGCACGGTTTCTGTCGGCAGTGGTCATGTGCAACGAATTCACTAATCACACACGGTAGTTGGACTGAGTCAGCTGATACTGGAGGAGTTGATGTGATCTACCTGGATTTTTCGAAGGCTTTCGATCGTCTAGACCATGGGATACTACTTTCCAAGCTCCAACATTACGGGATGGGCGACCCTCTTTTAAGTTAGATTGTCCACTTTCTACGTCAACCTCAATTAGTGGTCAGAGTTCGGACTCCATATCGGACACATACAAATCGAGTGTGGTGTGCCGCGAGGCTCAGTTCTAGGTCCACCTTCATTTTCGGTGTTTATTAATGACACTGCACAGGGAATCTATTCAAACTTCCTAATGTTTGCCGACGATATCAATATTTGACGCAGGTTTCAGGTAAATGCCGACCAGCATCCGCTTCAGAGTGACCTAGATACGGTATATCAATGCTCAGCACAAAAGTTACTGCGTTGCAGCATCAGTAGATGCAAGGTGCTTTCCATCCGACGTCAGAGCAGCTACTCATACCGGATCGGAAAGAATATATTGCAACAATCAACTGTCGAACCTGACTTGGATGTCCTGGTTTAAGATGACTTGGGTTGCTCCAGACAATCCGTAAAGGCCTCGAAGACCGGGAACCTACAGGTCGGGCTGTTGAGACGAGCTTCTGGACAAATAAACAGCTCCAGATTTCGAAAAATGCTCGGTACGTAAGTTTGTCCCCTTGTCGAATACGCAATTCAAGCATGGCATCCATGGTTGAAACAAGACATTAATTCACTGGAGCAACCACATAGTCAGGAATCTAAGAAGGTAATTGGAATGCGCAATCTTTCATACCAGTAGAGGCTGCAACGAGCAGTGGTTTTCACTGGAAGCTTTCGCAGACTACGAGGAGACCTGACTATGTTATACTTGATTCTGCAAAACCCACATCATGTGTGCGGCCCGTTACTGCGAATCAACACAAATACAACCCTGACGGGCCACTTACTGAAGCTCGCTGTGCAGTATAGCCGCATGAAATGCCGCAGAAGCTTCTTTTACATTCTTGACCGTCACCAGTGGAATGCTGTCCCAGAATCAGTCTCCTTTACGCTGACAAAAACAGTAGTTAAAAGACGGTTGGATGTCGCTCTTATCCAATTTGTCACATAGCTCTACGTCTCCATCCTACACCTGGAGTTTATCCTAGAATTATTTGATGTTAACTGCGGGCGCTGTGTACCTAAGTGGATCGCAGGACTACGGCGGAGCCAACGACAGGTCCTCATTTTCACATTTAAATTGCCAAATGTTTTACTACCATTATTATCTTTATAGTTAATTGACATCCCCACCAACTGTCCAACAGGACTTGTAAAGTAACGCCTCTTAAGCAGTATAAATTCATTGTTCAATGTTCATTGAACCCCATTATGCTGTAATCAATCCTAGAAAACCCGATAGGCTACGGGTCGTCTTGAATTGTGCAGCCAAATTCCAAGATGTATCTTGGAACAATTAGCTGTGGCAAGAAACCGAGCTCACTTCTGAAATGTCCAGGGTCCTTCTACAGTTTCGTAAATATACGATAGCCTTAGTAGCGGACGTAGAAGAAACGTTTATGCAAATTGTTGTGCCAGAAGAAGACTGAGATGCGATGTTGTGGTGGCCCGACCACGATGTCTATGGAACCAGTTAAATACCAAATGATTGCCCACCCTTACGGAGTGACTTCGTCACAGTTTTGCGCCACTTACGCTATTCGTAAAACAGCGATGGTTTCGGTCATTTGGACTATATTACATAACAGAAGCGGTCCTGAACAATCTATACCTGGGTGGCTGTCTGGTATCAGTACGCTGCGTAGACGAGTTGACGCAATTCGCAGAACACACCTGCCACTTATCCACCAATATATGTATCACGCTGCGAAAAAAGGTGTCTAACAAACTGTCTGAGCTGGGATCAATTCCCCAGCTGAAGTTTTCCGGACTTCTAAGGTGATTGATGACGGAGTGGTATTAAACGAGCGTATACTGGGCATTAAATGGAATTCCTAACCTGACCAGTTTTTGTTTCGACTTATGTTCCAGAGTCGACGGCTAACTCGATGTGACCTTTTATCTTGTGTATTCTACTTGTTTGATCCACTTGGGTTAGTGTCGCCTTTGTTGCTACCAGGCAAGATGTTGTTGGATATTTTGTGTTAAGCATATTTGGGCTGGGACGATCCTATAGGTACAGCAGAAGAAAACGTATGGCGACACTGGGTCGACAGCACAAGAGCTCTCAGTCAACTCTCTGTTCCACGCCGCATAACGAGAAGCCTACATAAGGATGTGAACGACGCCGGAGTGCATGTGTTTTGTGACGCTTCGGAAATTGGATATGGCGCGGTGGCCAACGTGAGGGTGTTCCTAGTGCATGTACAGCCGTATTGTTTGTTTGTACTCGCTAACTCGCGAGTGGGTCCCTTGAAGTTAAAGTCAATACCATGTTTGGAGCTCGCAGCGGTGAGGCTAGCAGTGTGAGTCAAGCAGTTATTGGCAGAGGGACCCATCCTCGACCCTCGGGACACTGATCGCTAAACGGACTTCCAAACAGTGTTATCTTACATCAGTATTAGGGTGACAATATTCAGCCCTTATCTCAGCAACCACGTCACAGCCATAGGTGAGATGTCTTCATGCTCACAGTGGAATCACAGTGGTCAAAGGATAACCCCATGACTTTGCTTCGCGTGCTGACATTCACCTGACTGTGCTCTCCTCTGTCACATAGTTTCACATCATCCACTTCACCTAGCGCAGTCATCAAACTTTCATTCGAATCGAACTAACTCCATATGTACATTTGACATATTTTTATGGAATTATTTCCAACTGAAAGTCTTTTATGCTACCCAACTTGTTTTAGTTTGCATCGCACTTCTATCCAGACTTTCCACTCTGTCTTTACGTTTTTACTGCTGTGACATTGTGATTGATCAAAGATACTCCGCTCTATCTGATGGTTAACGAATTTCATCCACAAGATCATTGCTAACGTAGCTACGACTCAAGCGGTGGTTTTAATTGCCTTAGTCCATCGCCGGTACTTTTCGCTTTCATCAGGCCACTACAAGCCACTTCCAATGGCTTTGTCTTACAGGAAGCAGTGTGGATCGATAAGCTTGCCAAATTCCGTGTACTTGTGTCCTCGTCGTGCACAATCGCCTGCAATAAGCTATGTTGAGAGTGGGACTGGGACAAAGACAGCGCGCTTCACTAGCCCTCTACCTTACGTGATCAGACAAGGGGAGCTTTCCTTTTCAACAACAGCCCTCAATGGAATTGATTCCACCTAACCGCAAATGTGGTACGCAGCCGTGAATGCCCCCAGTTAAACGAGTCATTATTTATGAATTTTGCGGCCTCCCGTTCCACCCGTTTGTGGTAGTTCAAGTCATCTAAAGTACACTAGATCAATCAACCTGACTGCTTCGCTCTGGCTTTGCTAAAAATGCCGAGCAATCCCAACTGCCAAACGCATAACAGCAATTGTGAAAAGTGTTAACAACTGACTGAAAACGTCCAACAGATAGCGAAGTTCAGGGCTTTGTCATTAGAATCTAACAATACTGATCTTACTCTACAGCAAACTCCTCAGAGCCTTGTCCCTAACTCGAAAGCTTAAGTCAGGCTTGCTAACCGCCCGACGGTATTTGCGCCATCTACTCCGACAATTGCTAAACCTTTTAGGAGGCGAGCCACATCCGGTGTGACTGATATTAATTCATCCTTAGATGTCATAACTCAAGAGTTGGTCACAACATCGACACCGACAGTCCAGAGTCGGGTAACATACGCATCGATCTTCTCGATAAAAACGACCATAGAGACAATCGTCCGTCCAATTTCTGGACAAAGCACGAGCAATGTGACGCTATTTTCACAACGTTCTTCAGTGACAGCCGAACAATCCGTTACCAGCCACAACACTCAAACCGACATGCGATAAACAGAACCACAGAGCGTTAACGGTCGTGTGCACTAACGTTTCTGAGCCCAGCACTGGCACAACAAAGGCGACTTGTTAGATGGTCGCAACCAGTGACATTCCATCTGCGATGCCATTGGTATTCGGGTTGAGCCAACTGGGCTACGACGCGTAGGGTGTCACGACAAACGCTGTTTTCTTCGAGTAACCTTAAATTCAACGGAGGAGACCGAGGTAGTCCTACTATAAGCAGTTCATCATCGAGACTCATTGAGCGGGGTATGCACAGCATTAGATATTCCTTGGAAAGGACAGTCAAAGAAAGAAAACCATGGCGGCCCTTGTACGAAGGAAAGCAAGTAAGCCGTATCTGTTCATGGTGTTCCTGAACTGCTGGGCCCTCCTGATTACGAAGCGAGATCCATGATCGAGAACAGTGGTGTTACATTCGCGAAGCACTCTCTCTGATCCACTTTATTGCTAACTAATTAACGAGAATTCCTTCATCACCATGCCACAAGGGCTGCAGTCCAAAAATTTTGAAAGTCTCGCATACCTTCTGATAGAATGACAGAAGTCCTAGTAGAAAGCAGATTGAAGGATCGCTTTAGGTTGTCTACCTAGATAAGATTAAAGACAGCAAGCGTACGACTATTAGTTTTCAGCACTTCATTGGAACATGCAACCTCAGTAAAATATTTGCCTACATAATCTTGCAAAGTTGTAGACAACATGGCAATCGCGATATTTGACGGGACAGGGAGATCCACTAGAGAACATCTGGATCTGGGATATCCCAAGCTACCACGCAGCCTGCTTGAAATTCAAGCACCAATGACTCGGCAAATGACGATTAACGGCCGACCGACGAACGCCCAGGTTTACAGAACTAACAGAACGCCAGATGTCCCAACCGCGGGATCTCATTATGATTACGGAGACCTAGTTAATACTTGAGATAACACATTCTGAAGTCAATTTACTTGTTACATCCCTGGGTTGTAATGACTAAGTTGGAGGAGGTGGTGACCTGACTCTGTATTACAAGACAAACCATAGATGTGAACTTATTGACCACCCAGAGATCCATGCCCCAGATTCGCTTTGGTGCTGGCTATGGTTGTAGAACAAAAACGCATGCCTTATATCTGTGATTTACCGTCCACTAAACTCTACGTTGGAAATGCGCTCTAAACTAAACCACGTTCTTTAGGTTGTTTTGAACAATACACAGTCACATTATCATCGAAGGCGACTAATGTGCACGATCTGGAAATAGCGGTGACAGATAGCATGCTGTTCAAAGTCTGTTTACAAGAGATTACTCCCAGCTACCCTCTGTACGACAACGTGACCTATCTCACCAGGTTTCGAATTGCTAACAAGCCGTCGATACTTGATCTTGTGCTCACTTGTGAAGTACTCATGATAGAGACGGAACAGTTACAGCACACCACTGAGTCGCATTGACCATAAGACTCTACTGTTTAACTTTGTTATGCGGAAGAGGATGATAAAGTGTACACCGTCACGCACTAAAACATGTTGTCCACGCTTTTTAAGGTATCATTGACCTCCTTAAGTGAAAGCCCCTCAGAAATCACCTGGGACACTTTCACATTTACCAAACTGGTAGCGCACTAGCCTGAGCAAAAATCTTTCCATCGCCAAAGGAGACGGAAGTCATTTCTATGGAGCAGAACACACAAATGCATGTCCTTGAGGGACCTAGCATGGAGAACTCCCAAGGACTCCCCGAATTTCGCAACGTGGCCTGTCTATAAGCCAACAGCTTAAATTCTGGGTTAGTTTGATCCGCGAGGAAAAGGTGACGCATTAGTAGGAGTTGATGAAGACTTACTGCACGAACCGCAAACTTTTACTCAGGCATATTATTGACCTTCGTAAAGTGCCACGCTGGCGCAGGCAATCAGCACCATTAGCAACCGATCACTTTCACTTCCATTACTCATAAACGTTCTAGAAAGTAACTGGCCCAATGGTTAACACTTTTTCTATTGTCCTATCGTCGGCCATTTCCAATAATACTTTTACGGCTGAAAGTGTGTCAGAGAAAATGTTGTCCCTGCGTATCCATAGCTCTCCTGGTGTCGATGACATTCGTTTGCAGGTTTTACAAACAGCAGCCGGTGGTCTGGCGGAATCTCTGGCCATATTCTAT
Source organism: Dicrocoelium dendriticum (assembly GCA_944474145.2). Classification (NCBI taxonomy): domain Eukaryota; kingdom Metazoa; phylum Platyhelminthes; class Trematoda; order Plagiorchiida; family Dicrocoeliidae; genus Dicrocoelium; species Dicrocoelium dendriticum. The sequence continues at coordinate 162,487,685 of OX104063.1, read as the reverse complement.
CAACGCTATATGAAGAAGAACCATTTTCCAACAATATGGAAGTGAGGGGTTATCACTCATATTCATAAAGTAGGTAATCGCGCTGACCCATCTAATTACCGTCATATAACGCTACTCCTGTGCTTACCGAGGTTATGGAATCTATCATCGATGGTGTACTCATGCAATATCTGGAAAACCACAGGAGGACGGCATCAGAGCAACATGGATTCTGACAAAAATGCTCATGCACTACGAAGTTGCTAATCATACGCAATAGCTGGGCTAAAGCAGTTGATGGTGGAGGAGTTGATGTAATTAACCTGGACTTCTCAAAAGTGGCTGACCGCTTAGACCACCGGATTCTTCTCCATAAAGTTCAGCTCTATGGCATTGGTGTTTTACTACTGCGTTGGATAGGCAATTTCCTGCACGAACGTCGGTTGGAAATGAGAGTAAGGGAATCCTTGTCCAAAGCAATTAAGGTGGCGTGCGGCGTACCAAAGTGCTCCATGCTCGGGTCCCGTCTATTCTTGATTTTCATAAACAAGTTGGCAAGAGAAATTACTTCCTTTTCCTATTCTTCGCGGATGATGTCAAGTTATGGCGAGCGATCAAAGAACTGAAGGACCACGGAAAACTCCAGCATGACAACACGATTTCAAACTGGTTAGTTCTAAATACACTACCGTTCAATATGGAAAAATATCACGTTGTTCAATTGCGCCATAGACGTGACTACGTGTATAGGCTTAGGGTCACATTTATTGCAAAAACTTCTCAAAGACACGAACTTGGTGTGCTCATTCAAAGTGACCTTTTCTGTTCAAAGCAGTCAGAGGCAGCTGCGAAGCGAGCCAACAAGCAACTGAGCTTACTGCGGAGAGCATTCGGAAAATTCGGCCCATCCATCTTCCCCATGATGCACAATTCTTACGTATGTCCTCACGTTGAATACGCCATCCGAACGTGGCAACCTTGGTTGAAACGCGACTAAATGCGCTAGAAACCACAAAGCAGGGTCCCAAATAACCTCAAGGGCTTACGAAATTTGTCATATTATTCAATAGTGGACTTTCTGGGGGCTTTCAGTCGCTGCAATCGAAGGTTTCGCGGCAAGCTCATATTAGTCTACCAAATAGTAACTAGCCCTAATCACGTATGCCATCAATTGCTAAACTTAGCGATAGCACCAAACTCAGAGGTAACCCTCTGAAATTGTATGCACAGTATAAGCGCCTAGAATTCCGGAGTAATTATCTTTCTCTTTATGTTTGCTACCCCTAGAACTCTCTCCCAAACTTCGTTGTTTCCTCCCCTACTTTGGATATTTGCGTCACTTTGTTGCCTAAGCTGTGCTACTTTGGAATACATTAATTCTCCATACACACCGAATTAACATGTTACATAAACCTGAGGATGCGGTACTGAAGTGAGTATTCTATTTGGTACTTTGCTCACAGAGTACAACAACTATAACTGTCCCCATGTTTCCGTGTCGTGCACATTCAATTTCTACTTACACTACTATTATTCCGCAGCGTATCTGCTAGATTAACGCATAATCAGACAATTCCCCTATCTTTCGGTAATCATAGTTTTATCCCCGCTATCCTGTGGGGCTTGTCAAGCCACTGCTGGCATCAAACATTGTTCATTGTTCAATGGTATCCAGGATCCAATAGAATGAGAAGCCCGGCTTTTAGGCCTCCACTTTCTGAGGTGTAATGAACGAGATTAGCGGACCGAATGCTATCTGCCCAGCTTACAACTAAACCGCGAGTTGAAAACACCCGCCCCCTCATAAAAGCTCATACGACGGTGAAGAATACTAAGCCGCTGCTGGAACAGTTTCTTGATTGGATTAGACTGACTAGAGCCGTCGCGTGGCTTTTTAGGTACAAAGATTGGCTACTTAGGGGTCGCGCTCCTTCCACCGCCTCACTGTGTCCAGTGGGTCCGCTTCTAGTCAGTGAATTGGAAAAGCAAAACAGAATGTCGTTCATATGGTACAGTCCGATGTTTACGCAAGTGAACTTGCGATTTTACGAACACAGAGGGCTGTATCCAAACCCAGTCAGATGAAGGTATTGGACTGTGCATGGTGGTAGCGCCGTGAAGAGGGCCATCGGGAGATGTGTAGAGCGTCGTAGTTGAACCGCAGCTCCGTACCAGCAAAAATGTCCCCGCCTCTACTAGTCAGAGCAGAGAAAGGGTGATTTCCCTTCAAGTATACAGGCATAGATTATTTCGGACCTGTTTACGTGAAATGTGGCTGAGGGACAGGTAAATGTTACGGTTTCCTATTTACTTGTCTACAAACCAGTGCTGTTCACCTCTAAGTGGGTTATGACCTTTCAATGGATGCATCCATTTGAATAATCATCCGTTTCTTTGGCAGACGAAGATGCCCAAGCAATATTTATATTGATAACTGGACGAACTTCGTCGGGGCAGTGAAGGAACTACGAGACTGCATCCAGAGGTGGGATCAGTGGACAATCAATTGAAAATTACTTGCTCGCAGGGTGCAATGGCATTTCAATCCATCCTCCTCTGGTCAACGATGAGGTGTATGGGAAATGATAGTCCGTTCTGTACGAAATGTGTTGAATAATTTATGTAACCATCAGCACCGGTCTGATGACTCACTCGCCACCATGTTTGCTGAAGTCGAAAGGATATTACACAATCGTCCCTTAGTGGCGCTGACGGACGATAGTAGCGACGAGCCCCCTCTGACGCAGAACAGTATACTGTTGATTCGGCAAGATGTATTAGAACTTCCCAATTTAGACATTAGGAAAGGTATGGCAAGCGGTGGAAACAGGTGAACTACATCGCTACTATATTTTAGCAAAGAAGCCGAGAGAATTGCTCACAAGCTTGTACGTAAGTCAAAAATAGTTACATCCGAAAAAGGAGCTACTCGTCGGTGACCTAGTGCTAGTCGTGTCCTAAAATGTGCCTCGGGAACATTGGCCAGTGGGTCGTGTAGTTGATTGTGAGACCAGCGCCAAAGGATTAGTACAGACAGTCTCCGTCAAGACGGTCTTAGGAGTAGAGAGGGGAACATCGTACGGTTATGCCGTCTAAGGTGTGATGGATAGCAGGTTTTCAGTCTCGTTGTGGGTGCAAGGTGGTAGTCATGGAAAAAGGGCTTCCTCCAAACGCACCCATGACGAAGGAGAAGTCACAGATGAGCACGGATTAGGAGTAGTGGAGAACAGATGCCTTCACCGTTGACCGTCGGTGGTGCAAGCTTTCCCAAGCCCCTATCAGCTGTGAGCGCATGAGAAGTAACCTCGTAGGGTGAGAGCCAGAGTGGTGCCAATCGTTCAACCTACAAACAGCCAAGGGAATTTTAAAGAGAGGTGTAGCGGGGTTTTGCGTTGATTGAAATAATCCTCTAAGAGGTGATCTCCTTCGTCATTTGTGCGGCACCTTTCGGTCCCTGCAAATGACCTTTCGTCGTTGCTGCGACGACTGCTCGTTCACCCCGGTCCATGCCCTCACATAACCCGGATGTTTGTCCACTGGATGTCACCCCAACCCCAGTCGGTTTGCTCCAAATACCCTCACCCTCGTTCAGTGGTCCACCACTTATCACACTACCATATGCTGGCCTAGGCAACTGTTCAGTTCCCCATGATTTCTAAACCTTGTCTGGTTGTTTACACGTACACCGCCTCATTTGCCTGTCCCCATTGTAACTCTTGTCTCACTCACTAAATCTGATATCGTTGGGTCTATAGTATTGCACTAATGTGGACGCAGAATAAGCGATTGTCAGCCCATTCGTTGATCATAGACTACGGTCATGTATGTGTGTGTCTGGTGTGCACCGATAAATTTTGTTCGCTTTCTGATTTGCCAGTGACTGCTTAAAGTTCCACACCTATACGGTCATTTTAGTTTTGCTTTGTCCTTTTCTGCTTTGAGTTGTGAAATTGACAGCATCCTTTCCCCTCGCTCGTTTACTTGCATTGTTGTTGATGGTGATACACAGGGACCCTGAACAATCTTTTTTATTAGTACCGCATGTATTGTGATCCAAATTGTTTTGATTTCGGGATCATTTAGCTGCGTGTAATTCAACGTTCGACCGATGAATGTTATACCGTTCTTTTTGATGGCATCGCATTAAACTGTTGTCTTTGTGTTTTGAAGTTTCATGTAACAGTAGTTTAACTGACATCGAGTAGATAAATGTGTTTTTTGTGATCACAGTCTGCTTGCCCACTGGCTGTAGACGGGACTGTGCACGTCGGGAATAGTTGACGAAGCAGTCGCATTTTTGGTTATGTATTCTGTGGGTCTCAATTCTGTTACAATTTATACCAGAAGCCGTTCCTCTTTCCATGACCATACAATCTGGATGTTGCTGCGCGGGATGCCATTATTTGTACGTAAAACTCAGGAAGAAAATACCGGCAGTGTTGTATAAGTGCAAGTGTATTTCGAAAATGCGGATCACAAACAGGGCAGGTATCATTTGGAGCGGCTCTTATGCGAGAGTTCGCAAAGTGTCGAACGAGGTGTACAACATGTCGTTTAAGGTCTGCTGCAGCAGTGAATCCAATTTGTTAGACATGTTGGTAGCTCAAACCTCTATGTGGAGGATTCGACGAGCTCGACATGCATGGGGGCATAACAATGGGCATGAGAAAATCCAACATAAATAGATAGACAAGTAACTGGTAGCAGTCTGGGCTGAGGATCCCAGACCTTGCAAGAAGGGATAAGGGAGTAGCACAGGTTAACTGGCGAAAGAAATATATAAGCGTACAAAGGACAATTGAATATCACTAACCCAAACACATTGAAAAGCGCAAAGTAAAAGAAGAAGTACACGAAAACCCGCAGTGTAATAAAAATCGACGAATTGTTCGAAAAAGCTACGAAAGTCAGTAAAAGATGGGGATGAATAGAAAATGCACTATGCAGTGGAATAAATGGGATCCATGACAAAGAAGGGGAAAACGGGTTTAATCACTTCCAGCATACGGTTTTCGAAATCCTACGTAAAATAGTGCGGCAACTAAGTCACCCATTAGGTGCACGGCTGCTTGCTACCTTTGAGGCTTTATGCATCAGATTGAAAAAACCGAATCTATACATTCAGAGGAGACTCGTTAGCGAAGTGCAACTAGTTTGGCCAGCGATCAACTGAGACAGGTCGGATCTTGCTCAGCGGCACCACTTGTGTTCATTCATTTGATCAGCTGACAGGTATCCCGATATCCATTTAATTTTATCCAAGTAATAGCAAATGTGTGTGTCCTCTACACATTTCCCCAACGTAACATTCCGCAATTAGCCCGATGAAGAATAAATCGAAAACAACTGTTCTTTTCATGCGTAATGTTGACGGTGCTTCTAAAGATCGACAATTAAAAGGCATTTTACTTGTGATTAAACATTGCAAATGTACCCAAACGATCAACGAACTTAAGCAGTTCATAAAGTGCTGAATTTAATTTAAGGAACCGGAAATCTTCATTGATTTTCATCGTCATATGTATATATATTAATATATATGGCGGGAGAGCCTATGTTGCGCTAGATCCTGACAGATGGTCGACCCACTGCTGGTAATGTTGTGCGATTGGCTCATGTCCTGGACGCCTCCTTGCGACGACCGCTGGGGTTAGAGTTGAGTGACGCTTTTCTCCCTGCTAAGATCTAAGACACCTATCCGCATGAGTCAGTGAACTGACCATTTGCTAAACCCGCTGCATTTCGGATGTACATTTACTCGAAGGCTTGGCTTAGGACCCGAGTCGTTCTCCTGTCAGGTGTGGGAGGCCTGCCGGTATCGTAGTCCATCCTCTTTGGAGCTTAGGAAGTGATCGATGGACCTCTTCCCATAAAACCTAGCCATGGAAGACAGCAGGTCTACGGGTTCTAAGCTCACAGCTCGATTGACGTAGAACAAGAGCGCCACGCATTGTCACTGACGATGGAAGGACACCTCCGCGTACTCAACTGTTTGCTACTGGTCGCCTCAAGCCAGGTAGCCCCTGGTCAAATTGGTGCAAGCCCGCCAAAACCCACCTGCTTCTGGCCGTGGTCGCATGTGCATATCCTACTATGGTTGCAGAACATATATAAATCGTTCCAGTACATCAAAGGCTGCATGTGATGGCCATCAAGTAGATCCAACTCTGACTCTACAATCACATTCCCGAGCTGGAGCTGCTCCCCAATGCCTTGTGGGTCAAGCTGTTGAGCTAAAGGCTCCGGGTGGAGTCCCTCAAACAAACTTCCGAAGCACAACCGCCAACTCGAGTACGATTGCCTTCCAATGCAATCGTATGCATGCGCGCAAAGCTCTCAGTATCGGGTACTGGAAAGAGCGCACACTTCTGGACCAGAACACGAGTGACCGTCCTGAGCGACGCACTGCATTCGTCGCGATGGAACTGGCGCGCAACCACAACGATAGTACCGCGCTCAGTGAAACCCGGCTAGCTGAGCAAGATAATTTGCATGAAGCAGGCGGTGGCGGCACATTCTACTGGTTGGGCAACGCCGCCTCAGCATCACGTGGTCAAGGGGTAATGTTTGACACATCCGAGCGCTTCCATGGCCAGCTCTTGGGCGAACCAACAGGTATCAGCGCGCGACTGATGACTGTTCGTCTATGACTCAGGAGAGGTAAATTTGCCACTTTTATAGTAACGTACGGTTCGACCATGTGTTATCCTGATTACACGTGATCAATTCTACACAGTTATTCTCCGTGATATGGTCTGTGCCGTACAGTGACCTATTATTTCTCCTGGGTGATTTTAACGCGCGCGTTGGGCGTGATGCATCGGTGTGGACAGATGTTATCAATCAGCAGGGCATTGGTTCAGCGAATGCGAACGGTTACATGCTGCTCTCACTGTGTGCCACTCACGGCCTGACGAGCACGAACACTCGGTTTACATTGATTGCGAGTTATATGGCAACTTGGACGCACCCACGGAGTGGTCACGCTCACCTGCTCGACTATATCATCGTACATCAGCATGATATGCGTGAAGTGCGCATGACACGTGTATTGCGTGGAGCTGAGTGTGGCACTGATCACAAACTGGTGCGCACCAAACTGTACATATATTTTCGTAAATTAATGTATTGCACTCCCGCCGCGAATCGGCGTATACTTAACATTCTCTCCTTCGGTACTGTGGCGAATGCGTATTGAGCTGGAGAAGGCGATGGCTGCAAGACTGTGTGATGTGGAATGCATAGCTACAGTGGACGACCCGTGGCACCACATTCGCGACCAGGTGACAGGTGCTGCCGAGGAGACCATCGGAAACGCAAACTGTAAGCTGCCTGATTGGTTTGATGGGAACAATGCGACGATTGGCGCATTGGTGTCGGGGAAGAATGCAGCATTTGCTGCACGTGTGGCAGAAGCCAGTGACTTGGGGGAGAATAGTAGGTTCGCAAACTCTGACGGCTACTGACCCGAGAGCTCGGTCACATTAGAGACGCACGGTGGACGGAGAAGACGAAGCAGGTGGAATGATACGATAAACATCGCCAATACAAGAAATTATTTGACACATTGAAAGTGGTGTATGGAATGAAGTTACATCCGTTGAGGATGCTGGTCGATGGTAGTTCATGCGCTACTTGCACACAGACTGCAAACGTAATGCAGATCTGGCGGCGAAAGTTTAACGGTCTCTTTAACAACCGTTCAGAGACCGATTGGCCTACTTTGAACAGCCTGAAGTAGCAAGATGTGAGGGCGAGTCTGGCGGACACGCCAACACTGGATGAGATGCAGAGAGCACTTGCTCAGCTGCGAAACAGTATGTGTGCCTGTGCTGACGTTATCCTGCCTGAAGTATGGAAACACGGCGGACCCTTGTTAGTGACTGCACTGCACCCCGTGCATGGATTGAGGAGGAGGTGCCTCCTGAGCTGAAGGATGCCCCTGTGCTACCACTGTACAAGGGCAAAGGTAGCAAGAAACGTGCAACGAATTATCGCGGCGTCAACTTGCTGAGTTGTCTGGGCAAGGTATTTGCCCGAATCCTGCTCGACCGCCTCGTCAGGCAGGTTGTGGAAGCGAACGTGGCGGAAGAGCAGTGCCGATTCCGTTCGGGTCTCAGCACCAACAATATGGTGTTTGCGGCTCGTCAGTTTCAGGAAAAGTGTAGTGGACGACACCAGCCATTGCACTCGCTTTTTGTTGATTTCACCAAGAATTTGATACGGTGAACCGTGAGGCATTGTGGCTGGTGTTGGGTAAGTTTGGTTGTCCGCGTTATTTTGTAAGTTTAATTAAATGTCTGCACAGTGGCATACGGGCCAGGGTGCAGGTGAGTGGAGAGACCTCGGGTGACTTTGCAGTTGTCTCTGGTGTGAAGCAAGGCTGTGTCTTAGCTCCTGTCCTGTTTAATAAATATTTTCATGCAATGTTGTGCTTTTGATGCGGCTTGTGCTTACGGTGTTCGTGTGGAACACCGTATTGATGGTGGGTTGCTGAACATCCGTCATTTCGGTGCGATAATTCTAGTATGTGAGACAACTATCCATATGTTGCTGTTTGTTGAAGACTGTGCGTTGTTTGCACACAGCGCGGCTGAGTTGCAGCACATGAGAAGTGCTGTGGCTTCGACAGCGGCCAAATTCGGGCTCACTATCAGCAGAAGCGAAACTGTCTGTCTCTTTCAGCGTTCACTGGTGGTGCAATCCTCAATATTGCCGCGAATCAGCAATGGTGCTGAAGTATTGGAAACCACCTCCCGCTTCTGCTACCTTGGGAGTGTGATGTCGACTGATCAACAGATACGTAGTGAGCTACGTATCCGCATATTGAAGACATTCCAATCTTGAGTGCATCCCATGGTAATCGAAGGCTGTTGATCGGCGTGCATTTCGCGATCTCCTCACGAAGGCTACAGTCGAGGTGCAAGAGAAAGTCCTCATACATGCAGAGAAGAAGCGGCTAGTGTGGAAGCGGCAAGCACCGATGGGTTGTACTCCACCGACATCAGGCGCATGGTGCTGTAGCACATGCCGTCCCGAGTGCGTGAGTCAGGCAGGCTTAGTGAGCCATGAGCGAGAACACTTGGGACCACTATTGAAGCGACGAGGCATCCCATGGAGAACCTAGGCAAAACCGGTGCAGCATTTGTAGGTACGCTGCATTCGACTTACTGACCGCGTGCTTGCATGCTAGGTCTCTTTATTTCAGGTGGTGGGTTTTCAGTTTTGTTCTAAAGCTTGTCATATATATATATATATCCACTTGTACTCTCTTCTATAAAATTGCGCATCTCGCTTTAGCCAATTTTAGTCAATTTCCATAACATGTTCGTGATTGTGGCATTTCCGTGAACAATACTTTCTCACCTCGTGAACTTCTCGGATTCCTTCGTAAACAACTTATTTCATTTGCTCATTAATTTAAGATTCATATCACCGTTTCCTTATACAATGTTCGATATTTTTCTTTGTTAGCTTTCTCTCAAGTTATTGGCTGTTGCTTGATGTTCCCAGTGTGGTTGCGCTTGATGTGCATGTTGACAGGGTGCTTACCTGTCGGTTACCCCTACCTCGTCCATTCTGTCTCTATACGACAGTTGGTCGTTGCTGGAGGGGACGGGGTGCACGGTCCTGGTGGCTGTGTGAGGATCAGAGTGGTTGCATGAACTCAGTGTGGAGCGGACTACGGTCCAGCCACCGCCTAATGTGCGATTGATTCCCAAATACAGCGTGTTTGTGTTTGCTTGTGAAGGAGTGTGGGCCGGCTCCGTTGATGAAACGTGGTTCCCATCCGCATGCCTTCCGGTTTTATTGCTTCTCGTTTACATAGGACATAGGTTGTGTGGTTTTTAGCTGTGTGTAGTGCAGCGCAAGCCACCCATGGCCCCTCTGTAGGCGCAGGCGTCCTGTGGCTGGCCACAATGACAGACAAATCCGAAACCGGATGCTGCCATCCTATATATATATATATATATATATATATATATATATATGGATAAGACCGCAGAAAATTAATCTTCCGGCTTAATTGGTATAACATGAGTCGGTGGATGGGCATTGGCCCCTTCCACACAGGACGTAAGCACCCGTTGAATTTAGAACTGTTCTGAAGACGTTACTCTATGTCCCCTCTGGAAACGACCAACTGTTTCTTGGAGGCAGTAAGTACGAGAAGGTGGGTAATATACAGGTAGGTACTTTGTCAATATTCACATCAGGCGCAGCCACACCCGGGGAGCTCAATCAACACCTAACCCCTGTAATGCTATATTACTCAACACGCAGGCAAGCGCAGTACATCTGTTGTGTCCCAATACGCACACTAGGCCTTTGCGCTAGTAGGTTCTTAAATCACTACGGGCGCAGCCCACTAACGGAAATAGAACGTGGAGCGGACACGCTATGAAGCTCTATTCACACAACAGAGTCAGGTTATGTACAAGTGTAATGATATTGATATTGATCCATCGATGATGCTCACCTAATCATTTACAGGTTGCGATGTTTTGACAGACAGGATTGGAACTTGCGGTAGGTGCTACCATATTACCTTCGCCATTATTGAGCGCATCAGCTTGAATGACAATTGGGCTGTCAGACCCCCTGCTTTGGACCTCGTTTCTGGCCATTGACTCCGCGTTTGGTTGAAGGGCTGAGTAGAGCTGCCTAGCGTTAATATGGCGGCAGCCTGCAAGCTCTTACGTTCCTGGCCTTAAAGTCCGAGTCATTAGAAGTAGGCGCCATAATGCTGGATGTCCTTTACCTGCCTGCGTTTTGTTTAGCTGGACTGATGTTCCGAGACGCAGCGGTATGGATTGCTTTTGGTATGAGAAATGACAACCTCGGAGACGCTCCAGTCGGTGGGGGTTGCCATTTTCCGTAGCCGAAATAGCTGCTTTTAACTTCGTGCACAGCTTCCTGCCGAACGGGACCTCCCCTGGCATCCCATAGGTCGCTATGTAGTGCGACGTTCTGTGGACAAACAGAGCTTCTACTACGAAATGTTCTCTGTGCACGCTGGACAAATGTGCTGTCTGCATATTTCTCTTGAGATAGCGATTTTTGCGTTCAATCATTCCGTTTGTAGCTGGATTGTACAGGACAGTTCGTCTGAGTTTCACCTCTCAAAATTGTAGGAAAGGTCGGAACGCGTATTTTACGAATTGTGGTCCGTTGTTCATCACAATTTCTTCGAGAAGCCCCAAGCTAGCAAACCGATGCTCCAACCACCTTATAACGGTTGAAGTGTTTACTTCGCAACAAAGGTGAATCTCAGGCCACTTACCGTAGAAGCACTTGGCCACTAAACAGTTTCTCTGGTGATGCGGTGCAAAATAGAGTGGGTCCGTGATGTGAATAGCCACTTTCGACCAAGCCTTCACTGGATAAACTATACGTTGTATTGGTGTATCGATCAGCATAGACCTCTTATCGGCATCCTGACACGCATCGATAGACCGGACACACGCCTGCGTCATAGTAATTTTCGGCCACCAAAATTGTTCTTGAAGTCGGCCCTTCGTTCGTACCATACCCAGATGTCCCTCATGTAGACCTTGGATAATTTTCAGCGTTAGTCACTGTGGAGCCACGCATCTCGATCCTCGCATAAGGCAACCATCAATGAACGCAATCTCGTGTCGTAAAACACAAAACGACCGTTGTTCACCACTGAGCTTCATGCAGCGAAGCTAGCCTTAAGATAGGTAGCGGAAAACCGCTTGTACATTTGGGTCACTTTGATTAGCGTCTTGAATCTATCGGTTAGTTGCGGCTGATAGCTCACTTGAATGTGAGGCGGAAACCATGACTTTTTCTTCGTCGTCCTAGTTGTTATGGGAATCGTCCAATGGAAGACTTGATAAGCTATCTGTTGTGCTGTTTTCCCAGCTAGGATGAAACCTAATTTGAAAACCATAGTTCAGGAAAGTGCATATCAGCGGTTAATCCGCAGTAGCTTGTGATCATTCATTCCTCGACTAAGGAAGGTACTTAGAGCAAAGTGATCTGTACGCAATGTAAACCTCTTACCAAACAGGAATATATGCCATATTTTACAGGCCCAGAGGCTGGCATGGGTCTCGCTTTCACCGGCGGAGTATGAAACCTCTGTATGGGATAGTTTTCTAGAGGCATATACAACCACATTTTCCTCTCCGTTCTGTACCTGCAACAGGACCGCTCCTAAACAGATGTTTGACACATCCGTCGAGACGAACCTAGTGCAGTTTTCATCGAAAATGGCCAGTATTTTTGTAGTGACGAGGCGTCAATATCTAAACCAAGCCGATCTAGGAATAAAAGTCGATGCAAGCCAGTAGACTTTCTCAGTAATTCCTCTTCTGACTTGTACAATTATATGTGGGAAAATCACAGAAGTTTCGACACAACGTAAAGATTGGTAGGACAATTTCGGTTCACTGTCACCGATCAAGCGAAATCACTATCCTTTAGGTCAGGAGTACGGCGTACAATCCATTTCCTGTGCCGGATGTCGCAGTTTGGGTGGGCCAGGGCAATTTTAACGTCTGAACGAGCCGTTTCTGAGCACAGCTGCTTCTCGTACAGTGGAATCGCGTTTGCCTCTGCGGATTCAAGCAAACGTCTACGAACGCACTTTGAGCGATTGTCTGGTAAATGATAGATCACTTTGAATAACTCAGCGAGTGGCCAGTGTCGGCAGGATACGTGGCTATGGATGAGTTGGTTTGTTTTCGACAAACGGTCATGAGACAAGCCGGATGGTGTTCGTTCACGCTTTCAGACAGGCGCCTCGTAGTTCGGCCTATGTACGCTGCCCCGCAGTAACAAGAGGACAATAAAATACGCATTGATTTCCTGTGGACGGACCACTTGTATTTGAGGCTGGTTCTAACCACTGGGTTACCGGCGAACTAGAGTTGCGTTTTAGGAATAGTGAGGCAAATGCCATCAGTAGGATTACCACGTAGAATGATTAATAAACAGGTTTTCCAGTAAAATAGCGTGTACTTAAGTGTTGCCTCCTATATGTAAAATCTGTCTCGCGGAGCTGACGGAAGAACCCGCACAGCATGCGATTGCGATTGGGTGTGCACTTCTGACTCTCCGTTTTGCCAACAGCCGTTTAAGACTGGACCGGTCAGATTAACTACTGCAGGAGGTACTTGCGGATACTCAAACAACGTTATTTGTATTGCGCGCAACCTAAAGCTTTGACAGGTGGCAATACCACATATTAGCAGTTACGGGCATTGTTGGCACGACAGCTTCCACAGTAATACATCAACTGTCAAATCTGCGGCTTTTAAACATTTTTCGCAGTTTCACATAGGTCTAAGACATAGCATGGCTGTCATCAAAGTACCTAACCATTTGTACCTACCGCTGTGTACTCTGCCGTGGCCATAAGTTATTTGGCAACTACCTGTATAGTACGTCTCTTGTGCAGCCATTCGGGACTCCTCAACTAAACAATGGTCGTTGTGCGCCAATTCCATTCTAATGTAATATACTAAGACACTGTCGTAACAGTAACGTTGGCATTAACTTCTTCTTAGTCTACCCAGAAGATTGGCCATATTTAATTCAACCGTTAGTGGGCACCTCAGCGCCCTCGCTTTCAATCCGCCTAGTACCTGTGTTTTCATAAGCGCAGGAAAATACAGTATGGCTGATGACCAATGGGAATTATAACTATGCTAACTCTCATCCCTAACATGTGGAGCGGAACATAAACTGTCGAATCATGTGAATCGCAAGTCAGTTAATCATCGAGATTTTTCACTTGTCACGGATTTTCCAGGGCAAGTTCTCTTCGGATGCATGGTCCAACCAGGTCACACGAAAGACAATTGTTGAGCATTTTGTTCCATTTTTCCAACTGTACAACTAATGGGTTCTGTAAGCGGATAAGCGCTGGTCACGTGCGATGATAATAATTCTAAAATGAAGATGCCGTAGTTCTCCGTCTCAGTTTGTCACCCTACTAGAATCCACTTGAGTAGGTGACCAGAGTATCTTGGTTACGAAGAGTACCAAAGTGTAATGAACCACATGTGAAGTAATCTCGAAATACATCCGAGTTAGGTAATCCCAACAAAAGCTAGGTGAAATGTGACTCTTCCATCTTAGACGGGTACAATAAAGCTACTGCATTGCCCCAAGTCAGTAGTTAAGCATTCTATAGTCAAACTACCCACACGCGACTTACATTAGCGATGGAATAAGGATGATACCAAGAAAATGACGGAGCATTAGTTTGTAACTTTCAAGTGTGCAGGAAAATGATGCGCTTGAGCAAATGATTTCCATAACCATAGCTAAGTTTAACTTGGGGGAAGACGAATAGGAATGTATCTAATAATTATAAGGTAAAATGTGACACAGAGCATGAAACATCGAAATCATCATATTAATCACTAGTCAGCAACTAGCCTAGACCATTTACTTTCTATGGATTTTCCATAGCGATTTATCTGTGAATGCATGGTCCAGCTTCTATATGTCCACCAGATTGCAAGCTGCCAACAACGAGAGGAAGCGTCGCCTTTAAATACTGCAAAAAAAAATATATATGTGGCATCGGGTTTCGGATTTGAATGTCACTGTGGCCAGCCACAGGACACCAGCGCCTACAGAGGGACCATGGGGGGCTTGCGCTGCACCACCCACAGCTCTAAACACACAACTCCATATCCAGTTTAAATCTGAATGAATAAGACCGGGAAGCATGTGGATGGGAGCCACATTTCATCAACGGAGCTGACCCACAATGTTTCACAGGCAAACGCAAGCACGTTGTATTTGGGAATCAATCGCACATAAGGCGGTGGCTGGACTGCAGTCCGCTCCACACTGAGTGCATGGAACCGCTCATTGAGCCTAGCACTACTACATGGACCTTGCACTCCGTACCCTCCAGCAACGACCAACTGTCACGTAGATCCAATAAGGAGGGGGTAGTGGTAATAGACAGGTGTAGTATACAAGCTTGGGAGAACTCCGGAGATTGGAACTGGAGATTTATTAAGCAACACGTAGCAAACTACAATAGAGGAAATAATGTTATAAAAAAGGAAGATAAACGTTACAGTTAATCTTCTTCTGCTTGCACTTCTTCCGTTAAAGCATACGACCAGGTTCCTGCAAGGCAAATGAAAGCGCAGCGTAAACACCAGTTCAAAGTCAAGCAGCGCGCCACGACAGTTTCCGTGCCACACTACACTACACCCTCCCTCCTTCGAGCGCCGTCCCCGGTGCTACCCCGTAGCCCCCCTCAGCTGGTACTTCAAGTTCACGAGCAACCACTGGTGGTGAATCTGCCCTCTCTGAGTCAATTGACTCAGCTTCTTGTCTACAGGGTTTGAGGCGATTGAAATGGACAACTAGAGGTTGACTATTAGGGTTGTTACGATCCTTTATCATGCAGGTGGCCTCAGAGAGCACTCGTTCTACCGTATATGGACCCGTCCACTCTCTGTGAAACATTGCCGCCACTCCTGATGCTTGAGGTTGGTGAAACCAAACTAAATCACCAACTTGCAGGGGTACGCCAAATACCTTCTTGTCGTAATATTCCTTCTGACGCCGGTGGGCATTCCCTAAATGCACTCGTGCTGACTGATGAGACTGCCAAAGCGAGTCTAACAACTTGCTAACATATTCCATAACCGATGACTGTAGCTGTTGCGTCATCGGTAGACGTAGATCCGAAGGTAATCGTGCCTCTCTTCCTGTCCACATAAGGAATGGTGTCTGTCCCGTCGATGAATGTACTGTGCTCCTGTATGCAAGTAGGCATCTGGGCAACACATTGTCCCACTCATTGATATTCCTGTCCGCGAAGGCCTTCAGCAACGATTTAAGAGAATGATTTGTTCTTTCCACTTGCCCATTTTCTTGAGGATGATACGCTGTGGTTTGAGTTTTGTCTGTCCCAAGTAACCGACAAACTTCAATTACCAGTGAGCTCTCAAAGCACGATCCTTTATCCGAGTGTAGCTGCCCTGGTGCACCCCAGTGGCAGACCCAATGATTTGCCAAAGCTGTTGCCACAGTGGACGTATCCGCCTGTCTTATCGGTATAGTTTCGCACCATTTAGTAAAGTAATCGATCATGACCAAAATAAAGCGATTACCTCTTGGCGTCTCTGGTAAAGGGCCTATGAGATCCACTCCTACTATCTCGTTAGGATAGCCGGCCACCATGGGCTGCAAGGGTGCACGATGAACGATACGAGGGTTTTTAAAGGCACCACATTCTTCGCACGCTTGACAGTAGTTGACCACATCTCTCCGTTGATGGGGCCACCCGAAACGTCGTCGAACCGCTTCGTCCATTTTATTGATCCCTGCATGTCCCATTTCCTTGTGTAAATCGCTCAGTACTTCCCTAACCATAGAATGCGGGACGATGATTCTTCTCGTGTACGTCGGTCCGAAATTGAAAACCAAATCTCCTTCTTCGGTGGTCAGGTAATCCCACATGGACCAAAGGCAACGAGCTTCGTAAATTTTCCCTTCCATCTCTTTACTCGTTGGTTTATCACCGCCATTAAGACGCCTCTCGTAGATCAGTGAGGTATCGGGATCGTTCACCTGTGCGGTTTGCCACAGACCATACTCTGCTCCTTGAAGATTGACGATTGCTACGTGTTGCGTATTACACGAAGGGCACTCTCCATGGTTACGAGGGGAATTCGTGACAATACATCAGCATTAGCGTGTTGCTTACCGGGGCGATGTCTGCACTCAAAGTCATATTCCTGAAGTTGCTCTTGCCAACGCGCGATTTGGCCTTCGGGGTCTTTACAATTCTGCAGCCACCGAAGTGACTGGTGGTCTGTGCGGACCAGAAACTTTCGACCTAATAGATAATGTCGGTTTTGTTTGATGAAATATACCAATGCCAACGTCTCTTTCCTAGTGGTGCAGTAATTTCGCTCCCTCGGGCTGAGACTGCGACTACAATATGCCACGACTCGTTCGACACCATACGATCCCAGTTGTGATAACACAGCTCCAATCGCCTTATCACTCGCATCAGTGTCCAAGATAAACTAGCCAGCAGACGGGGACAAATCGGGAAATATTAGCAAAGGGGCCGTACAGAGAAATTCACGTTGGTGATTGAAAGCTTCTGCGCACTGCTTCGACCATTTGAACATGCTTCCCTTCTCTAGCAATGAGTGTAATGGGGCTGCAATGGATGGGAAGTTTCGAATAAATCGCCGGTAATATTCTGCTAACCCGAGAAAACTACGTAACTCCTCCGTAGTGGTTGGCGTTGGCCACGACCTGACCTGTTCAGCCTTTACCGGGTCCGTTCGAATACCATCTCCAGATATTATGTGCCCTAAGTACGCCACTTCCCTTTTCAAGAGATGACACTTTGAGGGCTTAAGCTTTAATCCCACCCTCAACAAGCATTCCAAAACACTAGCCAAATTGTCCAAGTGTTCATCTTCCGTCTTTCCATGTACGATGACATCATCCAAATACACGAGGCATTTACGCGGGATCAGGTCAGCTAATGCTTTTTGCATAAGGCGTTGGAAGGTAGCTGGAGCGTTAGATAAGCCAGATGGCATGGGCTGAAACTTGTACAACCCAGAGGGCACGACAAAGGCGGTTTTCGCTCGATCGCTCTCTTCTAGTTCCACGTGGCAGTACCAGGAAGCCAGGTCAAGTGTGCTAAAATACACAGATCCGCCAAGTGCGTTGAACAGATCGTCGATCCTTGGGAGTGGGTAGGCGTCCCTTCGAGTAGCCTTGTTCAATCTTCGGTAATCGACGCATAATTGGAAGCCACCGTCCTTTTTCTTTACCAGGACAACAGGAGATGCACACGGGGAGTTGGAGGGTTGGATAACATTCTTCTCTAACATCTCATCTATCAGCTTCTGTATCTCACCCTGCCAGTGGATTGGAATACGTCTCGGAGGCACTTTAATCGGTCTAGCCACACTAGTGTCAATAACATTTTTCACGAGACCGGTCCGTCCCAAGTCGCCGGATTTCCATGCAAAGGCATCTGAATAATTTTGTATGACCTGCGCTAATCGTGCCTGTGTTAATGTGTCAGCTGAAAGCCCAATCGACCGAATAAAATCGTCTACACATTGTTGCTCTTTGACACTGCACTCAAATAACGTAAAATCCTCAAAATGGCTGTTGATACATACTCTCAGTAGTATGGTGGGCGAATCAGTGATTAGTTGGGACTTTTCCAGGTCAAGTCGGCATATTAACCTCCTCAACAAATCTATTCCGATAATAACATCGAACGGTATCCGATCAGCAACGATAAATTCATGGTTAAACCTTGTGCAGGCTACAACAACGGGGGCAACGATGGAATTCCGAACAACTAGTGGTAGCACGTTGGCCGCGGTAAGGCGAGTGTTACAAGGTTTTCTAACACAGTTTGAGAAGCTCCTACTCACGCTGACCCTGATTAGGCTTCTAGCTGCGCCAGTATCCATTATCCCCAGTAAGCAAATCCCAGCTATCGATAATTCTAGTGTTAGCGACGTCACAATCGAGTTGCAAGTAAGAGATGGTATCACAAATGATGTCATGGTATGCTCACCTGGCGTGTTCCTTTAGCGAGACGATCCGCGGTATGACTTTTGTCTGCGTGGCCAACGAAAACCTTATTGTGCCGGTCGTCGTGGGGCAGGATATCTTTGAAAACTGCCAGGGTTCCCCGTCATTCTTTCAGGTCGGACGCGTCTATGTCGTGTGTTTCCTCTTACCGCAAAACAGCCAGATGTAGGCGTACCCATCGCTGCATCTATGTCTTCCAAATGGTCACTTGTTTCCAATGCTTCGTCCAAACGGCGTGGAGGGTATCGCAGGAACTCCCTTTTAATAGACGGCGTTTGAACGCCCTCTAGGAGTTGTCCTAAGACCAGCTTTTCACGTTCATCTGGCGTTTCGTTCTCGTATGCGATTTCGGCCATCCTCTGCAGCTCGCGAACGTATGTGCGTATGGTTTCCCCCCGGATATTGGTAACGTGCATGGAATGCCCTGCGTAGGGGCGCAGGTAGACCGGGGCTGGCTAATAATCGGCGCAGGGAGGAAAAAGTCTCGGTTGTAACTTCTTTCTCCAAAAGTTTACTGTCTGCAACGATATCAAAGGCCTCTCCCGAGAGCAGGCCGGCGAGCACAGCTGCCTGTTGGTTGGATGGGAAATGACGCAGATAAAACTGGACTTGCTTTTCCCATCTGGGGTACAGCATCCCCAGGGTAAAACGTTCTGGCGGCGGGATAGATGGCATGCTGGTTGAAGAAGTTGTGAAGTCGACATTTTCTTCAAAGTCCGGGATAGCATATCGAGCGATGCGGCGAGCTTTGCCGACGGATCATTAACGTCAAAACTAGTTTCGTCATCGGCTTTGTCGGTTGTCATTGGCATTATCTTCATTAGACCAGCGATACAGGATTCCTGATGAACGTGCCTCGGCAAAGTCGCCAATATGGTAGTATACAAGCTTGGGAGAACTCCGGAGATTGGAACTGGAGATTTATTAAGCAACACGTAGCAAACTACAATAGAGGAAATAATGTTATAAAAAAGGAAGATAAACGTTACAGTTAATCTTCTTCTGCTTGCACTTCTTCCGTTAAAGCATACGACCAGGTTCCTGCAAGGCAAATGAAAGCGCAGCGTAAACACCAGTTCAAAGTCAAGCAGCGCGCAACGACAGTTTCCGTGCCACACTACACAGGTAGGCACCTTGCCAACTTGCGCATCTGCGCATCTGATTTCAGTGCAAATCACGGCTGAGTACTAATTTGAATTTATCGATCTCAAAGAATCACGAGACATGTGAGTGGTATGAAACAAGCGATTGTGACAAATGTTCTGCCACACAGAAAAACTCTAGTCTGATTGTAACTGAGACTGTTCAGATACAAAGCACATGGTTACTTAGGGAAATTGCGCACTTACCCTCCCGAACAAGTAAATTTGTTTCATTTCTGTGCTTATTTATCTTTGGTCTGACCTAACAGCATCAAGCGCAGCCGCACCGGGATTGTGAAGCAACAGCCTATCACTTGCAATGACATTATCAGGTGACATTTTTCCTGTTAAAGCTTACGGCTATGCAGACATAACATCGTCAAAATAACATTTGAAGTAAGATGGTCAACGACGAATCAACGATAATAGACAGGTAGGCATCCTGTCAACATGCACATCAAGTGCAGTCACACCTGGGATACCAAGCAACAGCCACACAGTTGAAAAGACCATATCAAATAAAAAATCCAACAATTCATACATATACGTTGACATCAGTCTCCACTAAATGAGCGTACACAATAAATTGGTTGCGAACAAATACGCCATAATTTCAAGAGGTCCGAATGTAGATTTTAAGAAAATGCCACAAAGGTGAAAATGTTATCAAAGTTGACTACAATTAGTTTAAGCGACGTGTGCAAGTGTATAGAAGACAGTTCAGGTAAATATTAATACGAGATACATAAGCTTTGGGACAATATAGGAAACTCGGCACCTAAAATAAAGAAACAACCTGCAAGCACTCGGATAGTACATCAAATGCGGCGTACCTACAAACGCTGCACCGATTCTGCTTAACATTTTTGCAAGACCCGTCTTCCTTTCGTTGCTGGCCCCGTTGCCTCGCTTAGGGCTCAACAAGCCTGCTTGACTCATGCACTCGCGACCGCATGTGCCACAGCACCATGCGCTCGATATCTATGGAGTACAACCCATTGGTGCTTGTCGCTTCCACACGTGCCGCTTCTTCTCTGCATGTATGAGGACTTTCTCCCGCACTTCGGCAACTGCCTTCGTGATTAGATCGCGCCATGCACACCGATCAAACGCCTTCGATTCCCATTATCTGCAATCAAGATTAGAACGTGAGTGTCTCACTTTGATCATGTCCTGATAAGGTAATTTCGGTTTCCCCACATGCCGCTTTGCAATACTCAGCTGACCATATAATACTTGTTTCGGTATCTGCTTCGAATCCATACGACTCACATGACCGAGACACCTCAGGTGTCCCAGCATACATTCCACCTCGGTGCAACAATTCCCCATCTGCAAATTGGTCGCTCCCACCGATGCGCAAAATCCGTCGCAAACACTGCTGAAGGAAACGCTCGACAGATCGCACATTCCGCCGGTACATCGTCCACGTTTCACTGCCGTATAGAAAAGCGGACAGCGCCATGGATTTTTACACCATCAGCTTCGTGCGAATGGTAAGCTGATGATTGTTCCACATTCGGTACTCAAGCTTCCCGAATGCCGCCGCTGCCTTCGATAAGCGAATTCTCAGCTTACCGTGTAGCTGCTGATCAGTCGACATCACACTCCCAAGGTAGCAGAAGCGGGAGGTGGTTTCCGATACTTCAGTACCAATACTGATTCGCGGCAATATTGAAGATTGCACCACCAGTGAACGCTGAAAGAGACAGACAGTTTCGCTTCTGCTGATAGTGAGCCCGAATTGGGCCGCTGTCGAAGCCACAGCACTTCTCATGTGCTGGAGCTCATCCGCGCTGTGTGAAAACAACGCACAGTCGTCAGCAAACAGCAACATACGGATAGTTGTCTCACAGACTAGAGTTCTCGCACCGAAACGACGGATGTTCAGCAACCCACCATCAATACGGTGTTCCACACGAACACCGTAAGCACAAGCCGCATCAAAAGCACAACATTGCATGAAAATATTTATTAAACAGGACAGGAGCTAAGACACAGCCTTGCTTCACACCAGAGACAACTGCAAAGTCACCCGAGGTCTCTCCACTCACCTGCACCCTGGCCCGTATGCCACTGTGCAGACATTTAATTAAACTTACAAAATAACGCGGGCAACCAAACGTACCCAACACCAGCCAAAATGCCTCGCGGTGCAACGTATCAACTGCCTTGGTGTTGGCGTTGGTGTTGATGGAACAGCTCGACATATCGCACATTCCCCCGGTGCATCATCTACGTTTCACTGCCGTATAGAAGAAAGCAAAGCACCATGGATTTGTATACAGTCAACTTCGTGCCAACGGTAAACTGATAGTTGTTCCACACTCGGTACTCTAGCTTCCCGAAGGCCGCCGCTGCCTTCGAGACGCGTATAGGTTGCTGACTCTGTAGTTGCTGGTAAGTCGAAACCACGCACCCGAGGTTGCAGAATGTGGAGGTGGTTTCCAATATGACATCTCCAATGTTGAAGTAAAGATACATTGTCGATTGCACCTCCGGTGAAGGCATGCACTACTATAAAATATATACAATACGGTTGTTTGACGGCATCCGGTTTCGGATTTGACTGTCACTGTGTGCAGCCACAGGACGCCTGCGCACACAGAGGGACCATGGGTGGCTTGCGCTGCACGACCCACAGTTCCACCCACACACCCCATATCCAGTGTAAACCCGAAGGAATAAGACCGCGAGGCATGTGCATCCAAGCCACGTTTCATTAACAGAGCTGGCCCACACTCCTTCACAGGCAAACACAAACACGATGTAGTTAGGGAATCAAGCGCACATAAGGCGGTGGTTGGACCGTAGTCCGCTCCACACTGAGTGCATGGAATCAAGCTTCGAGCCTAGCAAGACAACAAGGACAGTGCATCCGTCCTCTCCAGCAACGACCAACTATATTCTGGAATTATTACGAAGGAGGTAGTGGGTAATATGCAGATAGGCACCCTGTGAACATGCACATTAAGCGCAGCCACACTGGGGATGTCAAACACAGCCAATCACTTGAAATGACATTTCCAAGTGAAATTTATTTGTTAAAGGACACGGCTATGCCAACATAAATTTGCTAACTTAACATATGATGTAAGTAGGTTAGCACCGAATTCGAGATAAGACCAACATATTCAGAAGTTTCTAAAAAATCTTACATATGCAATAAATTTACTGAAGATAAGCTTAATTAGCGTAAGTGACGTGTGCAACTTAATTGAGTATTAAACAGTTAGTCAGAGGAAACCAAAACTAATGGAATGTAATTTTGCCAGCGCAGAAAGACCTATATATATGTATAATATATATAGCCCCATGCTGAGGCTGATATTGCATTCTTGATGCTCCTTCACCGCAGTTGGGCTAAACCAACTTTCACTTAAACTAGGTCTTTTTAAGCTAGATAAGTTTCATTCCACTTTATTTGGTTTGTTTTGCCTACCTGAATAAGGTTCTTTTAACTGGCCACGTTGCTTACGCTAATTGCGCTTATTTTCGGTCATTTTGTTGTGTTTGTAGCATTTTTAAGTAACCTGTGGACATTTCTTACTTATCGCGGATTTGTTGCCAACCGACTTACTACATATGGTAATTTAGGGAAGAGTTATGCCACCGTATCTGTAAGCATTATTGGATTTATTTTATTTCAGCTTAGCGTTTAAAGTGAAGGGCTGTTGCTTGATATCCCCGGTGTGGCTGCGCTAGATGTGTATGTTGACAAGGTGCCTACCTGTCTATTACCCACTACCTCGTTCATACTGGCTCCAGGAGACAGTTGATCGTTGCTGGAGGGGACGGGGTGCATGGTTCTTGTGGCCGTGCTAGGCTCAATGAGCGGTTCCATGCACTCAGTGTGGAGTGGACTACGGTCCAGCCACCGCCTTGTGTGCACTTGATTACCCAAATAAAGCTTTCTTGTGTTTGCCTGTGAAGGAGTGTGGATCGGCTCCGTTGATGAAACGTGGTTCCCATCCGCATGCCTCCCGGTCTTATTCCTTCGGGTTTACCCTGGATATGGGTTGTGTGTTTGGAGCTGTGGGTGGTGCAGCGCAAACCACCCAAGGTCCCTCTGAGTGCGCTGGCGTCCTGTGGCTGGCCACAGTGACATTCAAATCCGAGACCGGATGCCGCCAGCCATATATATATATATATTCACGTACGAGTGGCTTTCGTCTCTGTAATTAGTTAGATCATCCTTCTTTGGTTTACAGAAGTGGGCTCAGGTATTCTGAATTCTTCAGTATTGGCGACTAATAATCTGTGATGTCAACACTTAGAAGTAACATTTCATTCAGCCTGCTTTAACAGGATATTGGTCAGCTTGCTTGCATTATTTATTTCAATGTATGAGGATGCAGAGACTTTAGACAAGATGAAACAAACTACATACGTCACTAGCAATATTGAGTGGTTGCATATGCCGAGAAAACTGTCCCATGACATAGACCTTAGCAACGTTGCAAATTTGTCACAGCTTATCCAATGATTTGGTCAGTAGAATATGTTACTCTATTCCGCTCTTATACATGTGCTGGTACACAGAAATTTTTATAACACCACTCATGCTCACTACCTAGAATATGATTTAGTTTCTGATATGGAAATATATACGTAGAAACAGACGTAAAAGGCCAGTGTGTTTTTAACTAAACGGATAACAATCATTTGTAATTAGTGAGAATAAAACGACTACATGAAATGTTAACGAACGCTGGTTCACTAAGTAAAGACCGGATCATGTTGGACGCAATTCTATAGAAATGGAGGATAGTGGTTACCGAAATAAAATTAAAGAGAGAAAAATATTAATATTCCGAACTGAAAATTCAGAGCCGTATGTACGAAGACTACCAACCATGTTGCTTACACCACAGGCTGGCTAAATAACTGCAGCATGTGACACACATGGGCAAACATAACTGCTGTCGATTAAATCTGCATCATCACCATATCTCATCTTTCCCCTGTTGAATTGTAATCACAGCTCTTCGATTTTCAGTTATTTTACCGTTACTGTGTTGTGCCGAAAAGTTCCACAGTTCTTTACGCTTAGTTTTCGTGTAACCTGACTAAGAGATCCATTTTTTCCAGGTGGAAGTTATCAGTTTAAAGATAATTTACTACGGCTTGAGTAACTTACCCTGCTTAGAGCTTTCGCCAGTTAAAGCTCACAACGCATTCAACTTGCTGTTTCAATCTATTGTACGTTGTTTATATCTTAAAAATTAGAACGTGTTACATTTTAAAAATATTATAATACATTATGCTGAATATTTTTGTAGCACATACTATATTAGTAGAGTACTGCAGTTTATCCGGAAGTACTTCATCTCGGTTAACATCCTACGCCTTCCTTCATTTACCAAGTTGCTCTTAAGCATCATCCACTTACTTCGTCTTTCGTTTCATTCAGCCCTACTGTATGGATAAGCATTTTACTGGATTGAGCTGGGTATTATAATCCTTGTCATTTCTGCTGATAATTCTAGCTTCAATGAAATAAGCCAACAGTTTATTCTGAATCCCCCTGCCAGTAGCGAAATGCGGAAATGTCTATGATTGTTCTCAGTATTGAAATTAGTTACGTATAAATACTTAGGAGTTTCTCATATTGTTGCGTATATCCTCTCGGAAGACAAAGAGTTCCCCGTATTAAATAAGCCATACAATGATACAGTTCAGTAACGGGCTTGGCTAAGGTATATTAGCAGCATGGACTACGGTTTTAGGGCCACAGCGTAGGTGTTCATTGAAGAAGCACTAGTTGGTTTATCAAGTAAGCTTCACACGAACGAGCTCAAGATGAAAGTACCATGCCGGTAAGTTGTTACAGATGTGCATGTCTGGGCATATTATCTATTGGCAATCAGTATGCGTATTCTATTTAGCGTAGAAGTAATTTGGCACTGCATGTTTACTGGTGTCTGCTTTTCATCCGTCCAAGTAAAAATAAACACCTGGCCTCATAAGGACGAGGGACGCCAATCTAATTTTGAACGTTATTGCTGAAGCAGCCTCATTTGTCGGTTACAACAGATGCGCAGAAAATATTGAAACTTGTCAGCCGTAATATGCCTTTTTAGCAGAAACACAAACAATGAATGTTCGGAATCACGAACCACACAGCAACATTTGCGATCTCAAACGAAAGCCAACTTCGCGTTTTTTCCAAATTGTCGTCAAACACTGCTGACAACTTTTAATCCACCTAGCTAGCGTACACTTTGTGGTCGTATCGCTTAGTAGTTCTGTTTACCGAGGGAAACATCTAACCACTTAAATCTGCTCCAACGGGACTAGACATACCGAACTTAACAAGCTTGAATATAGACCGTGCAGCGCTCGCGCGACCAGCAGGTAACAAAAATCGATCGGGCCTTGATCTGAATGACATCCCACAACACAGTGGGTGCAACAATCAACCTAAAGCCGATGTTGTCGCATCCAGATCGACAGTAGCATGTGGTTTTCCTTCATGCCATATAAATGTACGAACTGGAACCCAGTGTTCCACTTGCTTGGCAAGAGACATTCACGTGTTCCAAACTCTCAGTAAGTCAGTCAAAGATACACAAGCTTCATTGTGGTTATTTGAAGTACGTATGATCATCGCACTGGTAAAGATTGTACATGAACTATTGCAGAACCATGGAATACCAGTGGCGATAATGGCAAAAATAAGGAACACCAAGATTTATTCATTTGAATAGAGCGCCACGGGTGCAAACACCAGTTGAATCAACTAGGTTCCTTGGTTAGACTGAGAAAGAAGGTTGGGCAACACTCTAAACATGCCTCACCTGTGGCTTTAAGCATCAATACCGCCGGTAACTTAAATACGCCTGAAACAGCCACCACCAGTCCGATTAGAATATTCACGGTCGAGGCCTCATCCACCCTCCAAACTGTGCCGCAAATTCAGAAGGACTTTTGCACTAGTGGTGACTGGAACTTGGTTGTTACCAAAGGCAACCGGAGACTTAAGTCTTCGTCCACTCTCACTCGACCTAAAGTACTTGAAAGAGGCCATTCGGTACTTATGCAGCCTCCACCGGCTGTACGCAGACCAGCTTGGCGGTTGAGCATATCCCGAGTTGCACACAGTATACCAGTAGTAATTTGCACCAACCTTCTGGAATCGACATCAACTTATGCAGTAAAAAAGTACATAATTACACTTAGAAGCATTCGAAATTACGCCGCGGGGTTTTGAGCAACGCACGATTTTATGCAATAAATATTACAGTATGGTCAAGTAGGCTGAAGTAAGATGATTCGTGCCGATTAGTGGGTTATCGATTTATTGTGGCATTATGGCTTCTTTAGGGACAGGGATGGAGCTAACGTAGGTAGAGAATAAGGATGGCGACAAAATGGCTCCGGAAGTAATGGTAAGAGGCAAGAAGCTTTTGCCATTAAACCTGAGTGGGTTTGGTACAATAATCCTGTAGAAAGAAAGTCATGGATGACTGGATACCAGAAGTCAGGAGAAGTTGCAAGAAGCTTTCACGGTTAACACAATGGAAGGCTTTGGTGTGGTTAACTTAGAGTACACGAGTGTATTTGTTCTTGCTGTCTAGCGACGATAACACGGAGTGCACTAGACAAGCCACTGCGTCGAACTTCAGTATTCTATTTAATGTATATCATTAAGACAGACTTGGGTTAGTAATGATGGCATCCATAGATCTGACACAGATGAATTCGTCATTGTCCCACCCCTAAAGCGGGTATTGACCGACCTTTCACTGGTTGACACAACATTATGCCTAAAACATGCATCCCCTTATTCATTGCTAAGTGAAAAGAAATTTTCCTGTATGTTCACCCATACACAATGTCTTCTGAACAAGTTTGTCGTACTGCGGCTACGTCAAGCATCATACGCCTGTGACCTGATATTCGTGACTGAACCTTGCTTGTATTCAGAACTTACGTTGCCGAATTCGCCATACACGGTTTATAACAAATCCGAAACGATCAGCTTAGCAAAGGCGGGGGTGGGGGGGGGGGAATTTTATCCTATCGTAGTGACCTACAGTGCGAACTTGTGGACGATCCGCAAAAGTCGAGCATAGCCTCACTCTGGGGCAACCTGCGACTGAGCCGCAACGACAAGCCATTTGGCGGTTATTTATCCTCCCCCAATATCCACTACAGAGATGTACTTCCGCCTTACATACTACGATGCAGTCATGTTGTAATCTCTGGCTACTTCGATATTCACAAGCTGGAGGTTCCGACATTCCCCAACGAGCAATCTAAGGCCGGCCTGAAAACTAGATTACAAACATTTCGCTCTTCAGCCATCTCAGTTCGCCCGCCTGATTCCGAGCGGGAAATAAACTACCTGTGGTTGATTCATTGCTCAAAAACAAAAGCTCCTAATTTAGAAACCAGAGATGGAGAACACTCTAGGGTGGTGTGACCACGTAACATTATTTTAAGACTGTGTGTCATGCGGAATATACAAAGACTAGTTTCGAACAATAACTACGATCTAATAACAGAACTTGTTGGAGATGACAGTTGGGAGTTTTCGGACGACTGTTCGACTGATATCGTTTGGATGGAGTTTGCTGGCTGGTTCAGTGATGTGATTAAATCCGCTTCGGCAAACAGGCTCATTTGTTCTGCAAGAGCAGCGTAGCATGTGTACAGAGCGAACCTTAGCCATTACAACTGCAGCAACTATGTTGTGCGTCATATGTACTGCACAACACTTGTCAGTGAGAGCAAATTCGGACACCGGCAGCACCTAGAAGGAAGGTTTAGTGCTAATATAACTTCTGCAGATACGTCAAAAGCTTCCAAAATGTGGAGGGTGGTGTTCCCCCACTAATACCAGCAGGTGGATGTGCTCAACACCTTGTGGATGCAGTCAACGTTCTACGGCTACAAAATGCTCCTATATTACGACGTGATGTTAGCATGTGCAACATACCTGTCCTAATCCCCCAGACGCCAGTATTTACACATGTTACCTTTAGTTCGGTGACCATTTTTGGGAATCGGATATCTCCCGGAGTTGACAACATTCCCCCGAAAACATTTCAGGTAACAGCGACGAAAATAGCTGAGCCATTAACGAGATGTTTCTGAAGATGCTTGGACTAACAATAAATCTCTAACTTGTGGAAGCAAGTCATCATTACCTTTCAGAGCCCGCCAACTACGGCCTAGTGATTACCTTCCAGGTGCTCTCAAATGTGATGGAATCGATCATAGCTGATGCTATAATAGACTACTTCAGATGGTCTAACATCATAGTACCGGAGCAACACGGATTCCGTCAGCATTGGTCAGGTACAATCAATCTACTTATTGCCCGTGGCAGTTGGATCGAGATAGCTGACGAGGAGACCAGCGCTGATGTCATCTACCTAGACTTCTCTAAAACATTCGACTGCTTAGCCCACCGAATACTTCTTCAAAAGCGGTATACTTACGGATTTGTGCACTTTGTCTTTGGATGAATCTATAATTCCCTCTCTCAGCGGTGACTGTAGGTGGGAGTTCGGGGCACCTTTTCTGACCTAATTAATGTAGACTGCGGTGTTTTACATGTAGCCAGGTTGGGGCCTCGCTTATTAGTATTAATGACCGCGTACGTGTCATCGAGTCGAATTTCCTGCTTTTCGCCGCTGACATTAATATATGGCGGGCGATCGGTCCTCAGGATGATCATGATATGATGGATAGGGACTTAAGCCGTGCTTTTAAATACTCAAAAGCAAACCTACATCCGTTAAACACGGACAGGCGCAAAACTGCGTGTGTCCTTCACAAGCTCACTTACGCATAGCTACTTGGAGACCACATGTTTAAGACTGTCTCGCAGGAGCACGAACTTGGGGTGGTAATGGAAGACGACCTCGATTGTTAGGCACAGTCATTGAATGCTTCCTGAACCGCAAACCAAAAGTTTGTCTGTTTCGAATGGATTTAAGGCGGTGTGATCCCTCCATTTTCCTTCAAATGCCCAAAGTGTGTATGTGGCCTGATGTAGAGTGCGCGATCCAGCCGGGATAACCTGGTTAAACTGCTATCTGGCTGAAATAGAGACCGCACAGTGAAGAACTTCAAAAGATGTGAAGATATTGGTACACCTAGCATACCATCTGCGATTGAAAGCTCTGTCTGTGTATAGCGGAGGATGTCGCTTTCTACGATGTGACCTTCCTGAGTACCAGAGCTTGGCCAAATTCAGTCACGCTTGACAACAGCTCCTGCAACTTAGCCGCAACACAAAATTGAATGGTCAAAAGCTATCGGATGGAATGCCGCCGGAATAATGTTTCCTTTTTAATTTGTCAAGCGTGAAACGCATTTTCGAATATTTTTCATTTCTGCGCCTACGCCACCCATAAAATAGACTCGAGGATACTTTGCACCATCGGCATTAATTGATCTGAATTCTGTGCATCGACTAACAACAAGAGGCAGAAAAAACATTATGCTCACCAACCACCAAGAAATCGGTGAAGGTGGATATACCTTCGCGTTAACGTGGATAATATGGTGAGTCCACAGATGCTTTTTTCCGTTTTGTGTAAATATTTATTTTACTAACGTTATTTCCCCAGACCATCCCACGGGACTAGTCAGGACTTGGATTTTTAACCGTATTACATCGTTGTTCAAGTTTTCCAACTTAGGGGACTTATTACTGATGATTACCTAGGTCGTATTGTTCAAGCAAATGTTTTAAATGCCGTTTGCTTTCTACCATTGTGAATATCTAGTTTCGGCTCTGTTAGTAAATCTAGGCTCATATACCCAATAGTTCAATACGCGATCTTAATGACACCTCATTGTTACGTAAAGTCATTTGTTCTGTAATATCAAACCGTTTAAATTGTGTGAGAGAACACTTTCCAAATTCTGAATCTTTACGGTAAATATTGTCTGTCATACTAGCTTATCTCACCAAATAAGGTTTGCCAGTGAATCGCCTTAAAAATTTTGCATAGAAAGAATTTCACTCCCGTGCTCCTGTTTTTTATGGGATTGAGATAATGTTTTGCCGCATGTTACTATGTAGTTCTTTGCCAAATGCAACTCACAAGCTCAAGCCAAAGGCTGTCGACAAGCCAGCTAAAGTGTGACTGCTTCCGTTTAACTTCCGAGATCGAGAATTCATATCAGACACAGATGATTTATTATCTATCACAAAACTTAATACGAGACAGTTATCCCACCACATAATCAGAAGAATCTGTCAAGCACTACACGGCGTCTGAGCTTACACCTGAAAATAGTCAGGTTTTTGTAAATAAGATTACAAAGTTACACAATGTGAACTCAGCAGAAATTGCTACGTCTAGCAATTTCAATACAACTAGCGTGAAATTAAAATAATGTGGCGCAGAAACTGAGGTAAATCCATTGCTGAAATTTGGCGCTGGGACTGGATGGCGAAGAGTTGAAAATCGGTACTTCTGGATAACAGAAATGGCATATGCAATGTGAGGAGAAAATTGTGTAACGCAAACGGAATTCCGGTTAAGTACTACATTTTATACCGTTTAGAGGCATATACTCAGTTAATTTGTCATTTTCATGGCTGTACTGCGTTACGAATATATAAGGTTAATATACATGAGCACCTAGATGCTAGATAAATAACAAAGAATGTGGATAAAAGCAGAAAACTTTTGCAACCAGGTATTTATGGCTGAATCGGCTTACCACGATATCGCTTATTTAGCTGTAAGAGTGGGCCAGTGAGGAGTATTTTAACAAAGCGTATATTTTTAAATCTCTCGGAGAACATTCGTGTCTGTGAAAATTATGCACTCATCCTAACATTCTACTACAAAAGACTGCTGATGCTCTTTAGAATTTATAAAGTAGCATCTATTTACAGCTTTCCATAGCAATATTGATAAATATGCCCTTTAAATAACACAAAATATCAAGTTTTAATTTAAAAGTAAATCAGGTGGACAAGCCGATGTGAGGCAATCCATTGACAGCTTCCGTTATTCCGTGTACTGAAAAAAATACCAGATACATCAAAACTACATTGGTATCGTAAAGCATAACAATCAGACAATACATGGCCACAATTACTCTAAAGTGACATCATCCCCTTTGATCTTTCATTGACTGCAATTTTGATTACAACAAAGGTACAAATGCCAGTCTTCTCATAAGTTTCCTTTTTAGCTATATTTATTTAGCAATTTAAAGGGAATAACTGGGTTCGAAATGGTAAAACAACTACTTTCGATTTGTTATTATTAGACACTAACAAGTAAGAGTCAGGTTAAAGCAAAGGACACGATGAGATGTACACACTTTACATCCGAGAAAAACGGACACTACTTAACTAAATTGAGACAAATCTAATAGTGTAATTCGGATATTTTTCAGACGATATTAATTTTGTCTGTAGAAAGCAACATTACGGTTCCGCTTTTGATTTGTCTCAGAATATCTACATCCTTCGGTAATTTTAAATCATAGTAAACGATGGTGTTATTCAATGCCTTAAACACATGTAATTTATCTTGCAGCTTGGGATTTTGTACTCTTTTTGAAACTGCTTGTAGAAAATTGTTCCATATCCACATCCAAGAGGTAAACATGGTATTCCTTCAGCATCTCGTTACTTCTTCTGTAGCCGGTGCTATGGTTTTCCTCACCTTCCATCCGATAACCTTGTCTTACTACTCCCAGACAATATAAGTAATTTGACTCCACATTCGTGGTCTTCTCGGTAGAAAATATATCAATTTAATTAATAAATTGTATATACGTCATTGCCGCCGCCTCACATACTTTGAACTCAAACTAGTCTCTTCTAGGGTTTTCTACAGACGACATTAGTTGCCATAGCACTAGGTAATATTTCAGTGAAACTTCTCAAAATCTTTCACTATTATTTCAAACTTGTAGACAGATGTTTGCCAGTATTTTTATTAAGTTGTTTCACCCGGTTGTGACTTGATTAAATATCTAAGCCATGCGTACTGCCTTTGTTGCAGTGTCCTAGTGATTTTACGGTAATTTACTCGTAAGGGATTAACTAATGATTATAGTTTACCAGGATGTTGTTTTAGTGGATTGTATTTTAGGAATTAACGACAGCAGAAAATTGTCCCCGAACCGCTGTAACGTGTTTGTCCTATGTTAAGCAAATTTTTCTATTTCAAAATACTACATCACTTGCTATCTTCGAGAGGTGCTCTGTAGTAATCGTCACGACGGGAAAGACAATAATTCGATGATCCAGTGAACGTCCCTAATACAAAACCGTCAGGTCGGAGCCATGTGTTAAATTCTGTTATTGCACTTACTAGAGGTTATGGAAGAAAAATATTAGCAATAGGATCATTATGCGCACGATAATATCTCAGGCAGTTTATAAAATGAAAAAAGGAATAACGAAAGTTGTATGCCTAGGCCTGAGTTAACACGTGGCAGAAATTAAAGCTACTGTATAGAAATTGTGGAAAGAAGGAGGGTAATAAACACAGGGATAGAAGCATGAAGTGGTTGACTAACACAAATAACCTAAATGAGCACCAAGCGTAACAAAAAATTGTGTCGTAAAGAATAGCCCAAGCATAGATCATAGGATGCAACATAAAGAACCAACATTTTAAAAAGTTGCAATGTCTTAGCAAAATAGCTTAAGTACTTCAACTGTTAAAGCGAAACTTAGAATACGCGATGTGCGATTCGATGACGCTGAATCGAATCACAAAACGGGTAATAAAATTGGACGTCCAATTAGTCATTAACCTTTGTGTCAAGCGTTACGCGTCGTGACGCGGTAGCCCAAGGCGCAGTGATTTTGGGTACTATGCTAATGAATGCGGGTTCGAAACCACCTATCTCCATCTGATGCGAGAAGTTGACATCTAACCTCGTCGTGAACATGCAGTGTCTGCAAGCGGGAAACACATAATTACTATGCGCTTCGGCTACCGTCCCAGTGATCGCAGTGACCAACAATCCTTTCAATGTGAATCGCGGTCTACATTGAGACCGCGTGTCGCAATCAAATCATAAGACCTGTAAAACAGTATGGCTTTCCATTTAGTCATTAACCGTTGTGTTAAACGTCAACATTTGTGCCCCGGAAGCCGAAGAGGTAGAGGTTTCAGGTACGGTCCTAATGATTGCGGATTAGAGGCATGCTATCTCCGCCTGATGAGATAAAATGATATCGAAACGCGTCGCGATTTTAGAGTGTTTTTAGGCGGACAACACCTAATTTCTATCTGCTTGGGCTGCTGTCCCAGTGATCACAGTAACCAAGGGTCACTTCAATGTGGATCGCGATTTGCAATCCAATTACACAACTTGTAATCCAAAATAACCCTCGAATTAGTCCTTCACCGTTCTGTGCAGCATTGACCGTCTTGACCCAGTAGATGAATAGGTATGGGTTTCGTCTACTATTCCAATGGTTGCCGGTTCGAGGTCTGCTATGTTCACTTGATAAAATTATATCCAAACACCTTGTGCTTTTGCACTGTGTTTGCGCGACAAACACCTGATTCTTAACTTTTTCGGCTACCATCCGATTGATAGCATTCAACAAAGTTCACTTTAGTGCGTATCGTCGTTCACAATGAGATTGCGCGTTGCAATCAAATCACGCAACACGTGAAACAAAATGGCCTTTTAAGTAGTCCTTTTCATTGTATCAAGTGTTGCTGTCGTGACCCGGGAGCCAAAGTAGTAGAGGTTTCTGATATTATACCAAGAGTTGCGGATCCCAGGCCTGCTATCTACCTGATGAGATAAAATGATATAAAAAGGCGTCGCATTTGCGCAGTGTTTTCGGGCGGCTAACAACTTATTTCTATCTGCTTCCGTTACCT
This sequence comes from Dicrocoelium dendriticum, assembly GCA_944474145.2. NCBI lineage: Eukaryota > Metazoa > Platyhelminthes > Trematoda > Plagiorchiida > Dicrocoeliidae > Dicrocoelium > Dicrocoelium dendriticum. The sequence goes on along the minus strand of OX104063.1, from coordinate 162,453,136 downwards.
TCTCAGTGATTGCAGTGTCCAAACTTTACTTTAATGTGAATCGCCGTCCACATTCAGTCTGCAGCTCGCAATCGAATCATGCGACATCTAATACAAAATGGCCTATTTAGTTAGTTAGTAACTGTTGTGTCATGCGTAGCCTTTTAAAGCTGGTTTCGGCCACTATTCCAATTGTTGCGGTTTGGAGGCATGCTATCTCCACTTGATAAGATAAAATGATATTGAAACGCGTCGCTGTTTTAGAGTGTTTTTAGGCAGGCAACACCTAATTTCTCTCTTCTTCAGCTACAGCCACAGTCGCATGGACTAAATTTAACTTCAATGTGATTTGCGGTGTACATTGGGAAGGCGCTTCGCAATCCAACCACACAATGTGCAATCCAAAGTGGCCCTACAATAATTATTTTTAACATTGTGTCAAACTTTGCCATTCGAGAACCTGGTTGCCAAATGAATAGAGGTTTCGTCTAATATTCCAATCGTTGCGGGGTTGAGGCCGGCTATCTCCATCTGTTAAGAGAAAATGATATCGAAACGTGTCGTGTTTGTGTAGTATGTTCGGCCGGGCAACACCTAATTTCTACCTGCTTCGGCTATGGTCACAGTGATTGCAGTGACTAAGGTTCATCTCAATGTAAATAGCGGTTACATTGAGGTTGCGCTTCCTAAACCAATCATATAACGTGTAAACCAAAACTGTCCTCCAACTGGTCAGTAATCGATGTATCAAGCGATGCCGTCTTGATCAGGGAGACAACATTAAGGAGGTTTCGGCTATTTTTCCAATAGTTACCTGTTCGAGGTGTGCTATCCACACCTCTGAGATAAAATGGTATCGAAACTCGTCGTGAGTGTGCAATGTGATCACGGGGCAACACGTAATTGCTACCTGATTTGGCTACTGTCTCAGGGATCGCGGTGATCAAAGATCACATCAATCTAAATGTCGGTCCACATTGAGATTGCGCGTCGCAATGCAGTTATACAAAGTATAATATAAAATGGACCTCCAATTATTCATTAATCGTTGTGTAAAGAGTTGGCCGTTTTGAAACGGTTGCGAAAGTCATAGAAGATTCAGCTACCATTCCGATGGTAGCAGGTGCAGGGCATGGTACCTCCACGTGATGCGATAAAATGATATCGAAACGCGTGGTGGTTGTGCAATGTTTTCGGGTGGGCACCAACTAATTTCTATCCGCTACGGTTAGGGTCCCAGTGATCGCATTTATCATGCTTAATTTCAATTTAATTCGCAGTGAACATTTAGATTGGGCGTCGCAATACGATCACACAACCTGTAATTCAAAACCGCCCCCCAAATAGTCGGTAAACGTTTTGTATAGAGTTGAACTCTTGACCCGATAGCCAAAGGTGCAGAGGTTTTGGCTGCTATTCAAATGGTCGCGGGATCGTGGCCTGCTATCTCCGCGTGATGCGATAAATTGTTATCGAAACGTGTAGATGTTCCGTATTTTGGTAAACGGAAGACAGAGTTTCTGTCTGCTTTGAATAGGGCATTTATTTTTCGCTAACCAAGCTTCAGGTAAAAGTTAATGGCAATCCACATGTAGATTACTTGTCCGAGCTAATCACAAAAGGATTAATAAAAAATAAAACAGTGAGTACCCTTTAGCTATTTCGATGAGGAGGAGGAGAGAAGAAAGAGCTTGCAATATGTCAACATTTCGATTATTCTCTTCAGTCTCAAACACAATACAAGCAGAAACGCACAATATTATATACACGGAAATAATAAGCAACAACAATCAAAATGTCACAGTCAACACCATGGCAACCCAATTGATTGCCTCAAGCGTTTCTGTGCACATAGTACAGGTTAATGAGCCTTAGTTGAAACGCCTCACTAATTGCCAGTATTATCCGGTATTTGTTACGCAATAACAATTTGAACTGTCTCAGGGTTCACGTGATGACGGGTTGCCATGAGGTGCTTGGTGATAGACGATGCCGGGCTCCGATTAATTCTCAGATTCGTCCCAATTTTTGTTTAATCACTTGTCCCAACCAATTTGGCAAAGGTTCAGCTAAGCTCTGAGCTAACTGACGGTTTCTTCTGCCTATGGAAATGTCACCGCAACTGCAGGTGAACTGATAAACAACATGAGAGGCCGAAATACCCGACGAGATGCTCTGACGGTTATGAAGAATAAGTCTTCGCGTGGTATGCCTGAGCTGCAGCTGGGCGGTTGTGCAGGTGCGCGCTAAGGCGGACCAGAGCTTGCGTCAGATATTATTTGCCACACGGTTTCCCTGAAAAACAAGAGCAAATAAACATCCTTTTTCTTAGCCTTCAGCACCGGTGTTTTCACTCTGGGAGGTCTGCTGTGTACTTGAATAAACTTCTCAGGATATCTCTTAGAGACTATGGGCTTGTGTAAAATTTCTTCTTCGGCTTTTAACGGTTCGGGTCTGCAAATACGTTGAGCCCCATAAAAAAGTGTTTCCACTAAGCCACGTTTGTATGAGATCGGCGCGAAAATTGAAAAATGAATCTACTGTCTACCTCAAATCGAGTTGCGGTGAACGGTGCACTGCAACATACCTTCAGCCCGTCTCCCAATAAGTATATCCAAAAACGCCAGGCAACTGTGTTGTTCCACTTCATGGGATACCGACAGATTAGGTTGAGTCGAATTCAGGATGGTTAGCAGCCGGATAAAATGTTATCCGCTGGTAAAGAGTAAAATGTCATCACATATCAGCTGTACAATTCCGCTTCAACAATACTGGCAGCAACTTACCTCTCTATCAGGCCGAGTAAGAATTCGGCCAAAACTGGTTTTAGAGGATTGTCCATAGTGACCCCGTCGACCTGTTTGTATGCGATCTACTCAAACTCAAACCGTACGTTCTCAGTACACAACAGAATCATATCTGTTAAATACTCCACTGGCAGGCTCACCGACAAATTCCGGCTCAAGATAAAGGCACATAAATTATCGACCGTCTCACGTGCGTAAAATCCTCGCTACGGATTGAGTTAAAGACTCCCTTGTACTGGCGAGACGCTGGGAAACG
>OX104063.1:162403893-162449612 GCA_944474145.2 Dicrocoelium dendriticum | reverse complement strand
TAGGCTGAAGTAAGATGATTCGTGCCGATTAGTCGGTTATCGATTTATTGTGGCATTATGGCTTCTTTAGGGACAGGGATGGAGCTAACGTAGGTAGAGAATAAGGATGGCGACAAAATGGCTCCGGAAGTAATGGTAAGAGGCAAGAAGCTTTTGCCATTAAACCTGAGTGGGTTTGGTACAATAATCCTGTAGAAAGAAAGTCATGGATGACTGGATACCAGAAGTCAGGAGAAGTTGCAAGAAGCTTTCACGGTTAACACAATGGAAGGCTTTGGTGTGGTTAACTTAGAGTACACGAGTGTATTTGTTCTTGCTGTCTAGCGACGATAACACGGAGTGCACTAGACAAGCCACTGCGTCGAACTTCAGTATTCTATTTAATGTATATCATTAAGACAGACTTGGGTTAGTAATGATGGCATCCATAGATCTGACACAGATGAATTCGTCATTGTCCCACCCCTAAAGCGGGTATTGACCGACCTTTCACTGGTTGACACAACATTATGCCTAAAACATGCATCCCCTTATTCATTGCTAAGTGAAAAGAAATTTTCCTGTATGTTCACCCATACACAATGTCTTCTGAACAAGTTTGTCGTACTGCGGCTACGTCAAGCATCATACGCCTGTGACCTGATATTCGTGACTGAACCTTGCTTGTATTCAGAACTTACGTTGCCGAATTCGCCATACACGGTTTATAACAAATCCGAAACGATCAGCTTAGCAAAGGCGGGGGGGGGGGGGGGGGAATTTTATCCTATCGTAGTGACCTACAGTGCGAACTTGTGGACGATCCGCAAAAGTCGAGCATAGCCTCACTCTGGGGCAACCTGCTACTGAGCCGCAACGACAAGCCATTTGGCGGTTATTTATCCTCCCCCAATATCCACTACAGAGATGTACTTCCGCCTTACATACTACGATGCAGTCATGTTGTAATCTCTGGCTACTTCGATATTCACAAGCTGGAGGTTCCGACATTCCCCAACGAGCAATCTAAGGCCGGCCTGAAAACTAGATTACAAACATTTCGCTCTTCAGCCATCTCAGTTCGCCCGCCTGATTCCGAGCGGGAAATAAACTACCTGTGGTTGATTCATTGCTCAAAAACAAAAGCTCCTAATTTAGAAACCAGAGATGGAGAACACTCTAGGGTGGTGTGACCACGTAACATTATTTTAAGACTGTGTGTCATGCGGAATATACAAAGACTAGTTTCGAACAATAACTACGATCTAATAACAGAACTTGTTGGAGATGACAGTTGGGAGTTTTCGGACGACTGTTCGACTGATATCGTTTGGATGGAGTTTGCTGGCTGGTTCAGTGATGTGATTAAATCCGCTTCGGCAAACAGGCTCATTTGTTCTGCAAGAGCAGCGTAGCATGTGTACAGAGCGAACCTTAGCCATTACAACTGCAGCAACTATGTTGTGCGTCATATGTACTGCACAACACTTGTCAGTGAGAGCAAATTCGGACACCGGCAGCACCTAGAAGGAAGGTTTAGTGCTAATATAACTTCTGCAGATACGTCAAAAGCTTCCAAAATGTGGAGTGTGGTGTTCCCCCACTAATACCAGCAGGTGGATGTGCTCAACACCTTGTGGATGCAGTCAACGTTCTACGGCTACAAAATGCTCCTATATTACGACGTGATGTTAGCATGTGCAACATACCTGTCCCAATCTCCCAGACACCAGTATTTACACATATCACCTTTAGTTGGGTGACCATTTTTGGGAATCGGATATCTCCCGGAGTTGACAACATTCCCCCGAAAACATTTCAGGTAACAGCGACGAAAATAGCTGAGCCATTAACGAGATGTTTCTGAAGATGCTTGGACTAACAATAAATCTCTAACTTGTGGAAGCAAGTCATCATTACCTTTCAGAGCCCGCCAACTACGGCCTAGTGATTACCTTCCAGGTGCTCTCAAATGTGATGGAATCGATCATAGCTGATGCTATAATAGACTACTTCAGATGGTCTAACATCATAGTACCGGAGCAACACGGATTCCGTCAGCATTGGTCAGGTACAATCAATCTACTTATTGCCCGTGGCAGTTGGATCGAGATAGCTGGCGAGGAGACCAGCGCTGATGTCATCTACCTAGACTTCTCTAAAACATTCGACTGCTTAGCCCACCGAATACTTCTTCAAAAGCGGTATACTTACGGATTTGTGCACTTTGTCTTTGGATGAATCTATAATTCCCTCTCTCAGCGGTGACTGTAGGTGGGAGTTCGGGGCACCTTTTCTGACCTAATTAATGTAGACTGCGGTGTTTTACATGTAGCCAGGTTGGGGCCTCGCTTATTAGTATTAATGACCGCGTACGTGTCATCGAGTCGAATTTCCTGCTTTTCGCCGCTGACATTAATATATGGCGGGCGATCAGTCCTCAGGATGATCATGATATGATGGATAGGGACTTAAGCCGTGCTTTTAAATACTCAAAAGCAAACCTACATCCGTTAAACACGGACAGGCGCAAAACTGCGTGTGTCCTTCACAAGCTCACTTACGCATAGCTACTTGGAGACCACATGTTTAAGACTGTCTCGCAGGAGCACGAACTTGGGGTGGTAATGGAAGACGACCTCGATTGTTAGGCACAGTCATTGAATGCTTCCTGAACCGCAAACCAAAAGTTTGTCTGTTTCGAATGGATTTAAGGCGGTGTGATCCCTCCATTTTCCTTCAAATGCCCAAAGTGTGTATGTGGCCTGATGTAGAGTGCGCGATCCAGCCGGGATAACCTGGTTAAACTGCTATCTGGCTGAAATAGAGACCACACAGTGAAGAACTTCAAAAGATGTGAAGATATTGGTACACCTAGCATACCATCTGCGATTGAAAGCTCTGTCTGTGTATAGCGGAGGATGTCGCTTTCTACGATGTGACCTTCCTGAGTACCAGAGCTTGGCCAAATTCAGTCACGCTTGACAACAGCTCCTGCAACTTAGCCGCAACACAAAATTGAATGGTCAAAAGCTATCGGATGGAATGCCGCCGGAATAATGTTTCCTTTTTAATTTGTCAAGCGTGAAACGCATTTTCGAATATTTTTTATTTCTGCGCCTACGCCACCCATAAAATAGACTCGAGGATACTTTGCACCATCGGCATTAATTGATCTGAATTCTGTGCATCGACTAACAACAAGAGGCAGAAAAAACATTATGCTCACCAACCACCAAGAAATCGGTGAAGGTGGATATACCTTCGCGTTAACGTGGATAATATGGTGAGTCCACAGATGCTTTTTTCCGTTTTGTGTAAATATTTATTTTACTAACGTTATTTCCCCAGACCATCCCACGGGACTAGTCAGGACTTGGATTTTTAACCGTATTACATCGTTGTTCAAGTTTTCCAACTTAGGGGACTTATTACTGATGATTACCTAGGTCGTATTGTTCAAGCAAATGTTTTAAATGCCGTTTGCTTTCTACCATTGTGAATATCTAGTTTCGGCTCTGTTAGTAAATCTAGGCTCATATACCCAATAGTTCAATACGCGATCTTAATGACACCTCATTGCTACGTAAAGTCATTTGTTCTGTAATATCAAACCGTTTAAATTGTGTGAGAGAACACTTTCCAAATTCTGAATCTTTACGGTAAATATTGTCTGTCATACTAGCTTATCTCACCAAATAAGGTTTGCCAGTGAATCGCCTTAAAAATTTTGCATAGAAAGAATTTCACTCCCGTGCTCCTGTTTTTATGGGATTGAGATAATGTTTTGCCGCATGTTACTATGTAGTTCTTTGCCAAATGCAACTCACAAGCTCAAGCCAAAGGCTGTCGACAAGCCAGCTAAAGTGTGACTGCTTCCGTTTAACTTCCGAGATCGAGAATTCATATCAGACACAGATGATTTATTATCTATCACAAAACTTAATACGAGACAGTTATCCCACCACATAATCAGAAGAATCTGTCAAGCACTACACGGCGTCTGAGCTTACACCTGAAAATAGTCAGGTTTTTGTAAATAAGATTACAAAGTTACACAATGTGAACTCAGCAGAAATTGCTACGTCTAGCAATTTCAATACAACTAGCGTGAAATTAAAATAATGTGGCGCAGAAACTGAGGTAAATCCATTGCTGAAATTTGGCGCTGGGACTGGATGGCGAAGAGTTGAAAATCGGTACTTCTGGATAACAGAAATGGCATATGCAATGTGAGGAGAAAATTGTGTAACGCAAACGGAATTCCGGTTAAGTACTACCATTTATACCGTTTAGAGGCATATACTCAGTTAATTTGTCATTTTCATGGCTGTACTGCGTTACGAATATATAAGGTTAATATACATGAGCACCTAGATGCTAGATAAATAACAAAGAATGTGGATAAAAGCAGAAAACTTTTGCAACCAGGTATTTATGTCTGAATCGGCTTACTACGATATCGCTTATTTAGCTGTAAGAGTGGGCCAGTGAGGAGTATTTTAACAAAGCGTATATTTTTAAATCTCTCGGAGAACATTCGTGTCTGTGAAAATTATGCACTCATCCTATCATTCTGCTACAAAAGACTGCTGATACTCTCTTTAATTTATAAAGTAGCCTCTATTTACCGCTTTCCATGGCAATATTGATAAATATGCCCTTTAAATAACACGAAATATCAATGGTTTTAATTTAAAAGTAAATCAGGTGGACAAGCTGATGTGAGGCAATCCATTGACAGCTTCTGTTATTCCGTGTACTGATAAAAATACCAGATACATCAAAACTACATTGGTATCGTAAAGCATAACAATCAGAAAATACATGGCCACAATTACTCTAAAGTGACATCATCCCCTTTGATCTTTCATTGACTGCAATTTTGATTACAACAAAAGTACAAATGCCAGTCTTCTCATAAGTTTCCTTTTTAGCTATATTTATTTAGCAATTTAAAGGGAATAACTGGGTTCGAAATGGTAAAACAACTACTTTCGATTTGTTATTATTAGACACTAACAAGTAAGAGTCAGGTTAAAGCAAAGGACACGATGAGATGTCCACACTTTACATCCGAGAAAAACGGACACTACTTAACTAAATTGAGACAAATCTAATAGTGTAATTCGGATATTTTTCAGACGATATTAATTTTGTCTGTAGAAAGCATCATTACGGTTCCGCTTTTGATTTGTCTCAGAATATCTACATCCTTCGGTAATTTTAAATCATAGTAAACGATGGTGTTATTCAATGCCTTAAACACATGTAATTTATCTTGCAGCTTGGGATTTTGTACTCTTTTTGAAACTGCTTGTAGAAAATTGTTCCATATCCACATCCAAGAGGTAAACATGGTATTCCTTCAGCATCTCGTTACTTCTTCTGTAGCCGGTGCTATGGTTTTCCTCACCTTCCATCCGATAACCTTGTCTTACTACTCCCAGACAATATAAGTAATTTGACTCCACATTCGTGGTCTTCTCGGTAGAAAATTTATCAATTTAATTAATAAATTGTATATACGTCATTGCCGCCGCCTCACATACTTTGAACTCAAACTAGTCTCTTCTAGGGTTTTCTACAGGCGACATTAGTTGCCATAGCACTAGGTAATATTTCAGTGAAACTTCTCAAAATCTTTCACTATTATTTCAAACTTGTAGACAGATGTTTGCCAGTATTTTTATTAAGTTGTTTCACCCGGTTGTGACTTGATTAAATATCTAAGCCATGCGTACTGCCTTTGTTGCAGTGTCCTAGTGATTTTACGGTAATTTACTCGTAAGGGATTAAACTAATGATTATAGTTTACCAGGATGTTGTTTTAGTGGATTGTATTTTAGGAATTAACGACAGCAGAAAATCTGATCCCCGACCGCTGTAACGTGTATTGTCCTATGTTAAGCAAATTTTTCTATTTCAAAACTACTACATCACTTGCTATCTTCGAGAGGTGCTCTGTAGTAATCGTCAAGACGGGAAAGACAATAATTCGATGATTCACAGTGAACGTCCCTAATACAAAACCGTCAGGTCGGAGCCATGTGTAAATTCTGTTTATTGCACTTACTATGAGGTTATGGAAGAAAAAATATTAGCAATAGGATCATTATGCGCACGATAATATCTCAGGCAGTTTATAAAATGAAAAAAGGAATAACGAAAGTTGTATGCCTAGGCCTGAGTTAACACGTGGCAGAAATTAAAGCTACTGTATTAGAAATTGTGGAAGAAGGAGGGTAATATACACACAGGGATAGAACGCATGAAGTGGTTGACTAACACAAATAACCTAAATGGAGCACCAAGCGTAACAAAAAATTGTGTCGTAAAGAACAGCCCAAGCATAGTCATAGGATGCAACAAAAAGAATCAATCTTTTAAAAAGATGGCAAGGTCTTAGCAAAATAGCTTAAGTACGTTAACTGCGAAAGCGAAATCTAGCATACGCGATGTGTGATTCGATGACGCTGAATCGAATCACAAAACGGGTAATAAATTGGACGTCCAATTAGTCATTAACCGTTGTGTCAAGCGTTGCGCGTCTTGACGCGGCAGCCCAACGTGCCGAGGTTTCGGGTACTATGCTAATGAATGCGGGTTCTTAACCACCTATCGCCATCCGATGCGATAAGATGACATCTAAACTCGTCTTGGTTATACAGTGTCTGCAGGCGGGAAACACATAATTACTATGTGCTTGGGCTGCTGTCCCAGTGATCGCAGTGACCAACAATCCTTTCAATGTGAATCGCGGTCTACATTGAGACCGCGTGTCGCAAATCAAATCATTAGACCTGTAAAACAGTATGGCTTTCCATTTAGTCATTAACCGTTGTGTTAAACGTCAACATTTGTGCCCCGGAAGCCGAAGAGGTAGAGGTTTCAGGTACGGTCCTAATGATTGCGGATTAGAGGCATGCTATCTCCGCCTGATGAGATAAATGATATCGAAACGCGTCGCGATTTTTAGAGTGTTTTTAGGCGGACAACACATAATTACTATGTGCTTGGGCTGCTGTCCCAGTGATGACAGTAACCAAGGATCACTTCAATGTGGATCGCGATTTGCAATCCAATTACACCACGTGTAATCCAAAATGACCCTACAATTAGTCCTTCACCGTTCTGTGCAGTATTGACAGTCGTGACCCGGTAGATGAATAGGTATGGGTTTCGTCTACTATTCCAATGGTTGCCGGTTCGAGGTCTGCTATGTTAGCTTGATAAAATCATATCCAATCACCTTGCGCTGTTGCAATGCCTTGCGCGACAAACATCAGATTTTTAAATTTTCAGCTACCATCGATTGATAGCATTCAACAAAGTTCACTTTAGTGCGTATCGTCGTTTCACAATGAGATTGCGCGTTGCAATCAAATCACGCAACACGTGAAACAAAATGGCCTTTTAAGTAGTCCTTTTCATTGTATCAAGTGTTGCTGTCGTGACCCGGGAGCCAAAGTAGTAGAGGTTTCTGATATTATACCAAGAGTTGCGGATCCCAGGCCTGCTATCTACCTGATGAGATAAAATGATATAAAAAGGCGTCGCATTTGCGCAGTGTTTTCGGGCGGCTAACAACTTATTTCTATCTGCTTCCGTTACCTTCTCAGTGATTGCAGTGTCCAAACTTTACTTTAATGTGAATCGCCGTCCACATTCAGTCTGCAGCTCGCAATCGAATCATGCGACATCTAATACAAAATGGCATATTTAGTTAGTTAGTAACTGTTGTGACATGCGTAGCCTTTGAAAGCTGGTTTCGGCCACTATTCCAATTGTTGCGGTTTGGAGGCATGCTATCTCCACTTGATAAGATAAAATGATATTGAAACGCGTCGCTGTTTTAGAGTGTTTTTAGGCAGGCAACACCTAATTTCTCTCTTCTTCAGCTACAGCCACATTCGCATGGACTAAATTTAACTTCAATGTAATTTGCGGTGTACATTGGGAAGGCGCTTCGCAATCCAACCACACAACGTGTAATCCAAAGTGACCCTACAATAATTAATTTATCGTTGTGTCAAACTTTGCCAGTCGAGAACCTGGTTGCCAAATGAATAGAGGTTTCATCTAATATTCCAATTGTTGCGGGGTCGAGTCGGGCTATCTCCATCTGCTAAGAGAAAATGATATCGAAACGTGTCGTGGTTGTGCAGTTTGTTCGGGCGGGCAACACCTAATTTCCCTCTGCTTCGGCTATGGTCACAGTGATTGCAGTGACTAAGGTTTACCTCAATATAAATGGCGGTCCACATTGAGATTGCGCTTCTTGAACCAATCGTACAATGTGTAAACCACAATGGCCATCCAACTGGTCAGTAACCGATGTATCAAGCGATGCGTTTGCTCAGGGAGACAACATTATGGAGATTTCGGCTATTTTTCCAATAGTTGCCGGTTCGAGGCGTGCTATCCACACCTCTGAGATAAAATGGTATCGAAACTCGTCGTGAGTGTGCAATGTTATCACGGGGCAACATGTAATTTCTACCTGATTTGGCTACCATCTCAGGGATCGCGGTGATCAAAGATCACATTAGTGTAAATGTCGGTCCACATTGACATTGCGCGTCGCAATGCAGTTATACAAAGTGCAATATAAAATGGCCCTCCAATTATTCCTTAATCGTTGTGTAAAGCGTTGGCTGTTTTGAGCCGGTTGAGAAAGTCATAGAAGATTCAGCTACTATTCCGATGGTCGCAGGTGCAAGGTCTGGTACCTCCACATGATGGGATAAAATGATATCGAAACGCGTGGTGGTTGTGCAATGTTTGCGGGTGGGCACCACCTAATTTCTATCCGCTACGGTTACGGTCCCAGTGATCGCATTTACCAAGCTTCACTTCAATTTAATTCGCGGTCAAGATTTAGATTGGGTGTCGCAATCCGATCACACAACCTGTAATCCAAAACGGCCCTCCAAATAGTCGGTAAACGTTTTGTCTAGAGTTGAACCCTTGACCCGGTAGCCAAAGGTGCAGAGGTTTTGGCTGCTATTCAAATGGTCGCGGGATCGTGGCTTGCTATCTCCGCCTGATGCGATAAATTGTTATCGAAACGCGTCGTAGATATTCCGTATTTTCGTGAACGGAAGACAGAGTTTCTGTTTGCTTTGAATAGGGCATTTCTTTTTCGCTAACCAAGCTTCAGGTAAAAGTTAATGGCAATCCACATGTAGATTACTTGTCCGAGCTAATCACAAAATGATTAATATAAAATAAAACAGTGAGTACCCTTTAGCTATTTCGTTGAGGAGGAGGAGAGAAGAAAGAGCTTGCAATATGTCAACATTTCGATTATTCTCTTCAGTCTCAAACACAATACAAGCAGAAACGCAAAATATTATATACACGGAAATAATAAGCAACAACAATCAAAATGTCACAGTCAACACCATGGCAACCGAATTGATTGCCTCAACCGTTTCTGTGCACATAGCACAGGTTAATGAACCTTAGTTAAAAAGCCTCACTAATTTCCAGTATTATCCGGTATTTGTTATACAATAACATTTTGAACGCTGTCTCAGGGTTCACGTGATGACGGGTTGCCATGAGGTGCTTGGTGATAGACGATGCCGGGCTCCGATTAATTCTCAGATCCGTCCCAATTTTTTGTTTAATCACTTGTCCCAACCACTTTGGCAAATGTTCAGCTACGCTCTGAGCTAACTGACGGTTTCTTCTGCTTATGTAAATGTCACCGCAACCGCAGGTGAACTGATAAGCAACGTGAGTGGTCGAACTACCGGACGAGATGCTCTGACGGTTATGAAGTACAAGTCCTCGCGTGGTATGCCTGAGCTGCAGCTGGGCTGTTGTGTAGGTGCGCGTTAGGGCGGACCAGAGCTTGCGTCCGATATTATTTGCCGCATGGTCTCCTTGAAAAAAGAGCAAATGAACATCCTTTTCTTAACCGTCAGCACCGGTGTTTTCACTCTGGGAAGTCTGCTGTGCACCTGAATATACTTCCCAATATATCCATTAGAAACTATGTGCTTGCGTAAAAGTTCTTCTTCGGCTTTTAACGTTTCGGGGCTGCAAATACTTCGAGCCCCGTAGAAAAGTGTTTCCACTATGCTGCGTTTTTATGCGATCGACGCGAGACTTGAAAAATGAATCTACTGTCCACCCAAATCGATTTGCGGTGAACGGTTCACCGCAAAGTATCTTCAGCCCGTCTCCTAATGAGTATATCCAAAAACGCCAGGCAACTGTGTTGTTCCACTTCATGGGATACCGACAGATTAGGGTGAGTCGAATTCAGGATGGTTAGCAGCCGGATAAAATGTTCTTCGCTAGTAAAGTCTAAAATGTCATCACATATCGGCTGTACAATTTCGCTTCACCAATACTGGCAGCAACTTGCCTTTCTATCAGGCAGAAGAAGAAGTCGGCTAAAAATGATTTTAGAGGACTGCCCATAGCGACGCCGTCCACCTGTTCGTATGCGGTCCCCTCAAAATCAAACCGTACGTTCTCAGTGCACAACAGAATCATATCTTGTAATTACTCCACTGGCAGGCTCACCGACAAATTCCGGCTCAAGATAAAGGCACATAAATTATCGACCGTCTCAGTGCGTAAAATCCTCGCTACGGATTGAGTTAAAGACTCCCTTGTACTGGCCGAGACGCTGGAACGATTTTCACTGAGTGCGGAGCTTATGTACTCAATGGATGTGGACATTTTATTCACAAACGTGCCTATACGTGAGACGGTCGATAATTTATGATGACAATTTAGACTTTACCAGCGGAGAACATTTTATCCGGCTGCTAACCATCCTGAATTCGACTCACCCTAATCTGTCGGTATCCCATGAAGTGGAACAACACAGTTGCCTGGCGTTTTTGGATATACTCATTAGGAGACGGGCTGAAGGCACTTTGCGGGGAACCATTCACCGCAAATCGATTTGGGGTGGACAGTTGATTCATTTTTCAAGTCTCGCGCCGATCGCATAAAAACCCAGCATAGTGGAAACACTTTTCTACGGGGCTCAAAGAATTTGCAGCCCCGAAACCTTAAAAGCCGAAGAAGAACTTTTACGCAAGCACATAGTTTCTAATGGATATATTGGGAAGTATATTCAGGTGCACAGCAGACTTCCCAGAGTGAAAACACCGGTGCTGACGGTTAAGAAAAGGATGTTCATTTGCTCTAGTTTTTCAGGGAGGTCTTCAGCATCATTATTATACTCGTTAGCTAAAGGTGGGAAGCACCTCAGCTACTGTGCCGCAATAAATATTTAAAAAATGAGAAATATATGCATTTGGTGCAAGCCAGCTGAGCTGCCGGTAACGGATGGGCATCATTCCAAAAGCTTCTAGCCGGCTACTCTGCTTTAACAAATTACTACGCAAAATTTTATAAGGTTAAATAGTGAGATCGTGGTTGGAGTGGGAGGCTAAGAGAGATGGGGTGGGACAAAGAAACTCACAGCACGAACGCCACTGAGGTCGGCTCCTTGCCATATCAGCAAGTGTGTCCAACCAGACGTGTTAATCGTCTTTCGGACCCTAACCAGGAAGGCGAGACTCTCCAACCGAGGCCAGCTCAGAAGCGTGAGCCTTCATTCCTCTCGACCAAGTCATCGCTTGGCCACCCCTCCTCTTCTTAAATCCACATCCCCAGCGCGCAAATAACTCATGTCGCGGGAGTTGGTGGGCTGGTATGCCTAACACGTGGCCAAGTCATGGGAGACTGGTGCGTGAAATAACGGTGCTGAGCGGTTCATTTCCTTTACCTGTGCCGTAAACCATGCGTCGAACACGCTCGTTGCTCACGCAGTGTTCCCACCAGATGTGAGCCAAACTGCGAAGGCACCAGTGGTGGAACGTAACTAGCCTCTTCAGGTCCATCCCTTTAAGGGGCAAGGTTTCACAACTGTACAGTAGGGTCGAACGTACCGCAGCATTGTACACTCTACCCTTCAGGGTGAGAGTGATGTCGCGCCGGTGCAATAAGTGGCGAAGGTTAGCAAAATCTCCTCGAGCTTTTACTATACGGTTCGTGATCTCATCTTCAATCCCACGGACACTAATACAACTTCCCAGGTAGTTAGATTTTTGAACGACGTCTAACTGATTTCCACCAAGCATCAGCGTAGGAAGTGGTCCAAACCAACCTTGGAAGAACGCTTTGCACTTCGAGGGTGAGAAGCAAAACCCGATGTGATGGACAACTAATGCTAATCTGTTTAGTGCCGCTTGGCACGTTCGTGAGCTGTCAAAGATTAGTGCAATATCAGCAACATATTCTAATTCAAGTAGTCTTTCTCCGGGGAGCAGATCCACAGCATCCAATTTGTGTTCTGTAAACGCGATTTCTATGACTTCCTCAATAGCGAATTTGAAGAGGAAAGGGGACATCAGGCATCCTTGTCTCACACCGCTGGATAAGTTAAAGGGCGACGACAGCTTGCCGTAAGCCCTAACTCTGCCCGAGATACGCGTGTATAGCGCTCGTATAATATTTAGATATTTCTCAAGTACACCTTTCCTGAGTAGACAGGCCCAAAGTGCACGTCTATCCACCGAATCGAGTGCATCTTTGATATCGAGGAACACGACTAGGGTGGGCCGCCAATATATGTGACGGTGCTCTGACAACTGACGCAAAGTAAAGATGTGGTCAATGTAGCCACGACCTCGACGAAACCCGGCTTGCTATTCACGAATATGGTTTTCACGAGTGTCAGTCAGTCTGTGAAGAATGACAGAGGCAATCAGTTTAGAGTCGATAGAGACCAGACTGATTCCTCTATGGCTGTCGCATACCGATCTTGAGCCTCCCTTGAAAATTGTAACTATGGCGGAGGGGCTTCAGTCCGTCGAGACAGTTTCCTGCTCCCATAGTTTCACCAGTAACTCGTGTAAATCATCCATAAGAGCAGGTCCCCCGGATTTGAAGGGGACTGGAGGAAAATCATCTGGTCCCGCGGCTTTATTTACCTTCAACAGTCCGAGCTTACGTTCGACTTCTGAGCAAAATGGTATATCCAAAGGGACGGCTCACGGAGCGTGGTGATCAGTGGCCAGCGAGAAATCTGACAAACCCAGCCGATAAAATTGCCTTTCAAAATGCTCAGCCCAACCCTCCAAGCGTTTTGAGAAGTTGTGGATAGGCTACCCACTCTCGTCACGTATAGTTTCGCTAACAACAGATCTCCTGCTGCCCGTTTCTCGTATCAGCCGGAATAACTTATGATCGTTACTAAGGCAGCAGGCATTTACATCTCTAATGCACAATGACACCACCAGGATTTGCGGACTCTCTTCAGGCTAGCACGGAATTTTGCCCGGAGCACTTTGCTAGCTTCATTATGTTAGCTTCCAGCCGGAAGATACCGACGAGCATCGATAAGTTCCAGAAACTGCGAAGAGACCCAATGTCCATGTTGACCACTCGACTTACGAAATGAGGATTTTCCTGCTGCTAGTAAGGACTAGCGAATATGAGACCAGTGAGCTTCAACTGCATCCAGTGAGCGTTTATCCAACTCGCATGACAGCGTACCTTGATAGGCATTCACAACAGCTGATTTCGCCAGTTGGCTAGTGTAAATGCGCTCGCAATGTCGTCTTGGGCGCCGGCTAAAATGCATCCGCAGGTCAGCACATACAAGTGCATGGTCGGTGTCCACACCATTCTCCAAATGGATTGACAGTTCTGGACGCAGCTTCTCCAGCGGTAACTGATAGCAATGTGATGGATTTGCGTCCATAGCTGGTTCGTGGCTGGTGGGCGTCAAGTCACCACCGGGCGGGTGCTGTGTCGAAAATCAATGATAGCAAGAAATAAGTGAGCATATTCACACAAATGAAGCAACCGCTCATCGTTATCATTACGGGAGCCTATACCATATGGGCCGACCAGACGCAGTACATCAGTGGATAATTTTCCAAGTAGCATGTTCAGATCTCTAGCCAGCACTACAGTGTCTGAGATTCTTCTGTAGTGAAGGAGCTCATTCAGTTGACGATAGAAGTCCTGTTTTTCCAATCATCGCTAGAGTTCGTCAATGCATAGGCAGCAATAACGAATAGACACCTGTTAGTCCCATGCGACTTCGAAGATTTGAACAAGCCAGCCAATCGGACCGCACACATCAGGCTACTGATTGAGATCCAATCAATCAGAGTAGCTTCAGCCCGGGAACTCAGGGCAATAGCAACACAGGCCTGGTCGGTGTTCGAAGCTGCATCTTCACCGAATAGACACAATGAGAAAGTGCAGCTAGTGCCAACTAAGGAAGCGCAGAGTGAGCACAAAGCTTGAGTCTTGCAGGCGGGTCTCCGAAAAGCAGCAGATATCGATGGAGAGGGTCTCTAATGTTCGGGCAAGCGCTGTACGTTGACCGATCTGTAGCAATGTGCGTACATTGAGGCATACTAATCTGAAGGAGAATCGTGGGCTCCAAATGGGAGCTGATGAACTGGAACGGGCCGCTTGCTTGGACATGGGCCTGTTGACAGTGCAGAAATGACGCTCTGCGTTCACACGTGAGTTGAAACTAAAAGACAGGCGAAGACTGAAGCAAAGTGGAGGAGGGCCGAGAATTGGGGGGTTGAAAACAGGGGGGATAAAAGTGAAGCTGGAATGGGACGATAAGGGTGAAAAAACGCAAGAGGAGGAATAAGAAGATGGGAAGGCTTGAGCAGCAACATTACAGCTCCTATCCACTCTGTTCGATGCAGCAGATAAGGCACCGTTGATTATCCTCTGCGGTGGCCAGGGCATCAGAAATTTGTTTGAAGTGAGGTTCATTGTATTGCGTGGGCAGGATACTGTCAGGTTGCCCAGGTCTAGACAGGAGAACGATTAGGGTTCTCAATCAAAGTCTTTGGTTGAAAAACCTGACCGCAAGGCAGGCGGTTTGGCGTTGTGCTGCAAGGAGTCCGTTTTAAGGAATAAGAAGCCATTCTCATTATTACCCCCAACCTGGAGCGCAAGGAGGCTGAGTTTGTCTGGCCTCTAAACATTGACCAATCTGGTATGAGTAGATCTAAAGGTGCAAAATGTACCACCCAGCAGAGCTCAATGGATCACTGAGGCACACAAACATTCGCAACACAGTAAGGTCTAGCCCTATTGCGATGGAGACCATGCGGCAAATAATATCGGACGCAAGCTCTGGTCCGCCCTAACGCGCACCTACACAACAGCCCAGCTGCAGCTCAGGCATACCACGCGAGGACTTGTACTTCATAACCGTCAGAGCATCTCGTCGGGTAGTTCGGCCTCTCACGTTGTTTATCAGTTCACCTGCGGTTGCGGTGACATTTACATAGGCAGAAGAAACAGTCAGTTAGCTCAAAGCGTAGCTGAACATTTCCCAAAGTGGTTGGGACAGGTGATAAAACAAAAAATTGGTACGGATCTGAGAATTAATCGGAGCCCGGCATCGTCTATCACCAAGCACCTCATGGCAACCCGTCATCACGTGAACCCTGAGACAGCGTTCAAAATGTTTTTGCATAACAAATACCGGATAATACTGGAAATTAGTGAGGCTTTTTAACTAAGGCCCATTAACCTGCGCTATGTGGACAGAAACGGTTGAAGCAATCAATTCGGTTGCCATGGTGTTGACTGAGACATTTTGATTGTTGTTGCTTATTATTTCCGTGTATATAATATTGTGCGTTTCTGCTGGTATTGTGTTTGAGACTGAAGAGAATAATCGAAATGTTGACATATTGCAAGCTCTTTCTTTCTATGCTTTGACGTAATGTAATATGTCTTTGTATTCATTGATCCTTGTGTCTTGCTTTGCGATGCTTGACCCGGTGGCCTTGGGGTTAGATATTTCGTTTTCCGTTTTATTTCTGCGAGATACGAGCCTGCGATCTCCACCTGTTGATATAAGATGATATCGAAAGTCCCCTTTGTATTTCAGTTTGTTCTTGCAAGCAAAATCTAGTTTCCATCTGTTTCGGCTGTGGTCCCAATTTTCGTATTGTCCATAGTACATCTAAATTTGTATGGCGGTCCACATTGAGCTTTCGCGTCGCAATCTAATCTCGCAATTTGTAATGCCAAACTGCTTACCAAGTAGTCAGTTACCGTCGCTTCAAACTTTGCTCTTCGTGACCCTTTGGTCGAAGGTGTAGATGTTCCTTCTACTATTACAATTGTTGCAGGTTTGTAGCCTGCTACCTTCACCTGTTGAGATAAAATGATATCGAAATGCGTCGTGGTTGTGCAGTATTTTTGAGCGGGCGACATCTATTTTCTCTCTTCTTTGTCTACGGTCTCCATGATCGCATGGTTCAAGATTTACTGTGATGTGAATTGCAGTCTACAATGTAATTGCGCGTCGGCGTGGAATCACACAACGTTTAAAGCAAATTTGCTCTTTAAATATTCATTATCCTGTGTGTCAATTCTGGTCCGTCGAGACCCTGCTGCCGGAGGGTTAAGGGTTTCGATTACTATTCCAATGGTATCGGGTCGGAGGCGTGCTATCTCCACCTGAGGAGAGAAAATGATATCGAAACGCGTCGTGGTTGTGCAGGGGTTACGGGCGGGCAACACCTGATTACTCTATTAGTACTTTTTATAGTGTGTTGTATACCGCATGCTTATAACGCATGTTTTATAACAGCATCAATTACGACAGCCATTTTTTCGTCTTATTACGTCAATTAAAATTTGTTCATCGTGTTTTTACAGCTTTGGTGCAATTTTTTTCTTCGAATTCAGTTAAATAATGTTTTTGATTCTACTTTTTGCTTAATGCCTCTAATCATTTCGTTTTCATTCCTGCCTCTGTTGGTCAATATTTACACCGGTGCATTCACCTGTTCTTTTGACAGGCACGATTGTTTATGGCGATTTCATCATGTCATCAGGATGCATATTAAGCTTAACTGAGATTATGCATGCTTTCTTTGTTCTTTTAGTTGCACAGCACATTGTGGGGATCATTTTTAAGTACTCGTATCGTGAGTTGATTGTAATGAGCATTTTCCATATGGATCGCGATTCGCATTAACGTGGACCTTGGTCATCTCCATCACCGGGAATGTATGTGATGGGGAAGCAACTCTATGCCACAGGGCGGCTTATAGATGTCGTTTGGACAATACATTTACAGTTGACCAATGGTAACACACGCTAAGCAATTTAAATAACCTAGTATCACTTTGAGGCGCATTGAGATGGCTTATATGCAGCATGTTAATGAACATTTTCATAGTGAATTTGAAAATATTAGCTGCATAAGCTAAAAATGATTGGTTTCTCAAGGTTCGACCAAGATTAACCTGAAGCTTGCTATAATTTCTCAAAAACTAAGACTTGGACTTCAGCAACTTGCCCATAACGGGCACAAACATATTCCAGGCCGCGTTTTCGGCTTGTGAATGTGGTTGCATCGTTTAAATAAATCAAGTTTCCGTTCACATTTTGATGGATATGGTTGAAAATTATTCTGCCTGCGCTGTACTTGCATCAGACAATTATGATGCTGACAGTCGCTTTGCAGTTGGAGATGTCCTAGAGTAAATGAAATATCCATTATTATTTAGAGCAATATGTTAGCGTAGGCTGGCTACTAACCTTCTAGTGTACTGATATGTAACGATTACAGTGGATTTCCTGATAATAGATAAATAGGCTAATCTCTTTATAGTAAGAATTTCGGATACGAATAAGATGCGCGTTGCCATATATGGCATTTTACCTTTATACGAGAAACACCTGAATACATTTGCAGAGGTTACTTAAGGCATGAAGTAAATGCGCTGATACAGTAGAAAACAAAACTGAAAACGGCGAATAATTGTTAATGTTTTTGAGGAGTAAAAATAATGCTAAGCTGGCTACTAACTTAGATCCTCTTAGGCCGCATTGCAATCTAAGCACATCGTAAACTAAAGTTATGATTATTGAAAATCAGTTGCTTGTCTCATTACACAATCAACTCAAGCTTGTGATTGCTTACTTGCATTATTCGTATCATATATCGCAACATATATATTGGAGATATATTTATGCCTAAGCGTAATTAAGCTGGCTTCATATTCCTATCCAGTAGCAAAATAGTGTTAGTACCAAATATGTTTTTAACAATAACTTAAATTACAGCAGGTGGCATTTCGTATATGCGTTAATGAAATCGCACAACAACTTTTTCGTTATTTTTGTCCCAATCGTCGAGGTAAATATGGCATAGAGCACTATGCAACTTGTTTAATAAACAATGGGTTTTTGTACTACTGAGTTCTCTAAGTATATATTTTCTGTACTGTAATGAAGTGGTTGCATCGTGCATGTGTCCAATGAAATACCTTTTAGGTAATAAATATATGTGTAAATAAATAAACGGTGTTTCTCGACATTGTGAGCAACAGACCCATTACGTAATGTGAAGTTATTGTACAACATAATCAAATAGTAAAGCGTTGTTTAGTTGTAATATTTTTTCGTCAGTTGGTAGTTTGTCATCAGTTAAAAGTAGTGTAAGGACGAGCTGATGGTGAGAATAATTGTACGAATCCTCATCAGTTCGAGTAAAGTAATACAGCCATCCGTGGAACCATCCCCTGGGTCCTGTTTCCATGCGAGATAGTACTTCGCATGAAGCTCTCATCCACACTTCCACGTTTCATCTGGCTATGTGCTGTTGGGCTTTAAAGCAGATAAGCCACAACATTTTGGCTCAATTACTTCATTTATTTTTAATTGTTTTTTCGGCTGCAAACATATGCAATAGGTTGTCATCACATTGACAATATTTTAGACACTATTACAAGAAATAAGCCATCAATAAGTTGACCTTTCCCTCTGTCGTATACAATTTTGCTGTCTTCAAGTTTACTCCATAATTTTTTCGACAGCTGCATATTTCGAGACAATCCCGATACACAGCCCGTTCATTTAGTTATCTACTTTGAGTGCAGCATTTTTGAAACATGTAACATTATGGTAACAGATTTGTTTCAGTGGTATGATGGTAGTTAAATGTCTTACGTTAGTCATAAATGGTTTTGAGAAATTGCAACACCGAATATATACTTAACGTTTTTAACCAGTGCAAACAAGTGCCCACGAAATAATCTTATTGCAGCAATAGAATGGATGAAATACCCAAAGGAGTTGACTTGGCATGTATCGGAAATTAATATTGCGGTGAGAATATTTTCCACAAATTCTCAACCCATCTAAACTTAACAAAGAAACAACTTCAATTTTTCAGACAGCTGGACGAAGAGTCGGTTTATTTGGTGCTCATTTGCAAAGTGATAATTCTTCGAGTTTTACAGAGTTTAATCTTGCTGTCCAACAATCAATTCAGCTTCTATGTCAGCACTTTTTGCTTACGGCTGGCCATGTTTGTACAAGTAATTTGAGGCTATGTAATTATCTGATGATGACATTCTTATTTCTTAACCAAATAATTATTAAATGAGTAACGTGTAGTGAGTCGACATACAAATGAAGCCCAGCAAATCCTGCGCAGTAATTTATCAACCGTCAACTGAACAGCACACTTTCCATGATTTATATTTTGAGTACACTTACGGAAATCTTTTCCTTTGATGAATGGAGTTGATTTGGCCGTTGCGTGTTTCGATAGTCTATTTTCAGGAGCCAGCCCTGTCCCGTTTGGCGCGAGATTCCTCTCCAGATGTTCTAGTTGACATGCCCTATTTTATCAACTTTGACTAATTGCCTGATTTCATTTGTTTGGCTGTAAGTCTCATTAGCGCACCCTCACGCGTGTTCCACCTGATTCATCCTTGTTAACGCTGATTTGATTTTCGCCAAAATTTAAGCCAGAAAATTAAGCGGTCGGATCTTGGTTGACAATTACGGCAACATGATGTGCATTTCAGGCTATTCGAACAGACTACGCCAGTTTGCTGTCAGGTTAAATTTAAGTCATGTAGATTAATTTAAAAGTGGAGCAAAATTTTATTGGCTACGAGGGAAATCTAGTCGTTCTAGACGTTGTGTCCCATGGTGCATCTTTTCCCTTATTTGTCCAGATGGCGTAGGCAGTGCGTAAACTGTTTGGCTGCACAAAGTTTATGCTTTTAAAATTGTTGCACTAAATCGGCATTAGGTATACATAATTATCACCTCTAATCAAACTAAATATGACCATAAAATAATTTCTAAATCAAGTATCTGTCATCTGCGTATGCAACCTCAGCAGCATGTACCTTCCTGGCTCATTGGCATGTAGTTTTAATAATAAACAAGCATCCTACCGGAGGATTTTTGAATAAACGAAGCGCCTGCCCAACACTCAGCTCTTCTTCGTCTTAAATTAGAAGCATTGTATTTACCCCGTTCAGCACCATACGTTTGGCCGCAATATATGCAATTCGCGGCCCTCTAATTACTGCGAAAACTTCCCGGATTTAATCTATACATACATTTCAAACCCCAAGCTTTTAATTATGAATTTCACAGCGAATTAAGAGAAGGCAAGAGTCCCTCAAGCAAACCTCCGAAGCAAAATCGCTAACTCGTGTGCGATTGCTCACCAGTAGAATCGTAGGCCTGCGCGCAAAACACTCAGCATCAGTGCTGCAACATGCACACACTACTGGACCGGAACTCCAGCGAACACCTCGAGCGACGCACCGCAATGGTCGCGATGGAATTGGTGCGGTACATCGATATTGCGGCTCACAGTGAGACCCTGCTAGCTGAGCAAAGTAACTTGCATGGCACACATGCTGGCTACACGTTCTACTGGGTGGGCAACGCCACCTTAGAACCACGTGAACATGGGGTCGGATTATTAATATCCGATCACCATGGCCAGCTCGTGGGTGAACCCACAGGCATCAGGGTGCAACTGATGACTGTTCGACTACGACTCGGATGAGGGCAGTTTGCCACCTTTATAAGCACCTACAGTCCAACCATGTGTTATCCTGATGACACGCGTGGTCAATTCTACACCCAGCTATCCTCCGTGATATTGTCTGCGCCGAGGAGCGTACGACTATTTCTGCTGGGTGATTTCAACGTGCGCTTTGAGCGTGATGCGCCGGTGTGGACAGATGTTTTCACTTCGCAGGGCATTGGTTCAGCGAATGCAAACGGCGACAGGCTGCTCTCACTGTGTGCCACTAACGGCCTGACGATCACTAACACTCAGTTTGCATTGATTGCGAGTGATGTAGCAAGTTGGACGCACCCACGGAGTGGTCACGCTCACTTGCTCGACTATGTCATCGTACGTCAGCGTGATATGCGTGAAGTGCGCATGTCACGTGTATTGCGTGGAGCTGAATGTGACATTGATCACAAATTAGTGCGCACCAATGTATTGCATTCCCGCCGTGAATCGGCATAAATTTAACATGCAGTCCATTGGTACTGTAACGAAAGGTATTGAGCTGAAGAAGGCGATGGATGCACGCCTGTGTGGTGATGTGGACTGTATAGCCACAGTGGGCGACCTGTGGCCCCATATTCGCGACCAGATGACAGCTGGTGGCGAGAAGACTATCGAGCGCGCAAACTGTGAACCGCCTGATTGGTTTGATGAGAACAATGCGACGATTGGCGCGTTGGTGTGTGAGAAGAATGCAGCATTTGCTGCACATGTGGCAGACCCCAGTGACTTGGGGAAGAATAGTCAGTTTCGCAAACTTCGACGGCGACTGACCCGAGAGCTCCGTCGCATTAAAAATGCATGGTGGACCGAGAAGGCGAGACAAATGGAATGCTACGACGAAAGCCCCCAACACAAGGAATTCTTTGACTCCTTGAACGCGGTGTATGGACCGAGATTGAAGCCGCTGAGGACGCTGATCGATGGTACTTCACGCGCTACTTATACAAAACTGCAGACATAATGCAGATCTGTCAACTATACTTTGACTGTCTCTTGAACACCCGTTCGGAGATCGACTAGCCTACTTTGAACTGCCTGAAGCACACTATATGAAGTTGAGTCTGGCGGACACGCCGACATTGCATGAGACGCAGAGAGCAATTGCTCAGCTGTGAAACGGTAAATGTGCCAGTGCCGACAGGATGCTGCCTTAAGTATTGAAACACGGCAGACCCGCGATGTGGACCGCGCTGCACCACTTGGTGCGACGCTTGTGGATTGAGAAGGAGGTGCATCCTGAGCTAAAGCGTGCCCTTGTGCTGCCATTTTATAACGTCAAAGAGAGCAGGCAATATTGCACGAATTTTAGTGAAGGCAACTTGCTGAGTTGTTTGAACAAGTGATTGCCTGAATACTGCTCAACTGCCTCGTCAGTCAGGTTGTGGAACCGAGCGCGACGGAAGAGCAATATAAATTCTGTTAAAGTCATAACATTATGGATTTGGTGTTTGCGGCTCGTCAGCTTCAGGAGAAGCGTAGAGGACGACACCAGCCGTTGTTCTCCTCTTCTGTTGATTTCACCAAGGGATTTGATACGGTGAACGGCGAGGCATTGTGGCTGGTGTTGGCTAAGTTTGGTTGCCCGCTTATGTTTGTAAGATTAATTGAATGTCTGCACAGCGGTATGCGGGCGAGGATGCAGCCGAGTGGAGAGACCTCGGATGACTTTGTAGTTGGCTCTATTGTAAAGCAAGGCTCTATCTTAGCTCCTGCCCTGTTTAATATATATCTTCATGCAATCATGTCTTGTGCTTTTGATGCGGCTTGTGCTTACAGTGTTTGTGTGGAGCACCGTATTGATGGTGGGTTACTGTACATCCGTCGTTTCGGTGCGCAAACTATAGTCTGGGAGACAACTATCCGTATTTTGCTGTTTGTTGACGACTGTGTGTTGTTTTTACACAGCGCGGATGAGTTGCAGCACATGGCTAGTGCTCTGGCTTCGACAGCGGCCAAATTGGGGCTCACCATCAACACAAGTAAAACGATCTGTCTCTCTCTGCCTTCACCCTGGGTGTAATCTTCAATGTTGTCGCAAATCAGCATTGGTGCTGAAGTATTGGAAACCATCTCCCGCTTCTGATACCTTGGAATTTGGTGAGGACTTATTAGCAACTACACAGTCAGCTTCGTATTCTCTGGTTGAAGGCGGCGGTGGCACTCGGGAAGCATGAGTACCGAGTTTCGAAAAACCACCAGCTTACATTTAGCGCGAAGCTGATGGTGTACAAATCCATGGTGCTGTCCGTTCTTCTATATGGTAGCGTAACGTGGACGACGTGCCGGCAGATGTGCGATATCTTAAGAAGTTCCATCATCAATGTGCAACACATTCTGCGCCTTCGTTGGTGCGACATAGTTGGAGATAAGAAAGTGGTGCACCGAAGTAGAATGTATGCGGTGGACTGCATAATTTCGCTGTGACACCTGAGGTGTCTCTGTCATGTGTGGCCTATGAATTCGACGCACACATCGAAGCAGCCGTTATATGTTCAGCTATGGGTCGACAAGCTTTATGAGGAGGAAGGCAAGCTTCGTTACCAAGACATGATCAAAGTGAGTCTCTCACGTTCTACCCTTGATTGCAGGTCACGGAAATCGAAAACGGTTGATCGGCGTGTATTTCACGATCTCATCAAGAGGGCTATCGCCTAGGTGAAAGGAGAAGCCCTATTACATGCAGAGAAGAAGCGGCAATAGCTGAAGCGACAGGCGCCGCTGGGTTGTACTCCATCGGCAGCGAGGGCATAGTGCTGTAGCAAATTATGATTATGAGGTTATAAGAGACAGCGAAATATTTGCAATGGCGAAAAATGTAAGCGTTGGCATTTCGAACAGCAGCACGTAACCGCCGTAAATACCCCTACGAAAAGAATATTTGCTTACTTTAAACGGCTACTCAAGACAGCAGGTGATCTGCTAGTATTAGAGGCGCTAACCCTCAGCACCTAACATCCAGCACTATACATGCGTCCGCCTTGGAGACGAAATTCGCTTCCGCGTTTGCTAATGTTCAGTTGTCTTTAACTAGTTTGACGTGTACCGCGTTTACCGAACTCTACTGTCTGGTTTGTGGTGTTAAAGAGGCGAACCAACTACTCGCCAACCTTGACAGCACCAAACCTGTTGACCCAGACGGACTTCACCCACTGATTCACAACTCCGTATCAGTCATCATCTCACCTGCTGAGGCCATTTTATTTAACAAATCACTATCCGAAGGTTCACTGTCGAGCGACTGGAAATGCTCAGTCCTAAGGCCAAATCAGAAAGGCTGTAACGGCAGCAAAGTGGGCCACTACAAGCCGATTTGTCTGAAAACTATTTTGATTAAGGTTGTCGAGATCGTGAAGAAGGGTCTACTACAGCTGCTCCAATCAAAAGATCTACTGACCCCTGCTCAGCACTTTTAATGCTAGGCCGTTCATGATTTACCATGCTGCTGGTGACGATGCATGAATGGTTGCTAGCAGTGAATAAGGAGAGCTGCCGACGTAATGTGTATTGATTTCAGTAAAGCGTTCGACAAGATACCCTGGAAGTTCTCCCTTACAAGCCGTGGGTGTGCTATGTCGGTGAATCACTGCATCCGTGGATTCGGGACTTTCTTTTTGGGCGAAGGTAGGGGGTACAATTCGACGGAAATCTGACTGACTGGTATCCGTCCACTAGCGGAGTAATCCAAGGCATGGTTTTGAGGCCCACTCACTTCCTAATCCACATCAAAAATTTACTTCAGTGGTTTTTGGCAGTCTTGTGCCATGTTTGCGGATAACCTGGAGAGTTGGAGAGTGGTTAAACATTATAAGACCGCTGTCGACTTCAGCAAGATCTCAGTCGCTTCCCCATGTGGCCTGCGAAAGTCCGCTACTAGATCAACTCATGCAAGACAATATTTATGAGCATGGGGAAGGGTGGTGACACCCGAATTTATTCCGTAGACGGTCAACCGCTACTTCCCACATCTGCGAAAGACCTAGGTGTACTCTCACGCTGCAATTTAAAGTCCGTTGACAAAATGAACAGACTATATCGTAAAGGACTACGCAGGCTTTGGGCGATAAAACGAAGCTCCTTTACTTGATGCGAAAAGGCCTCCACTGGCCTTTTCTCCTTCACCATAGGAACAATACTGGAGTACGGCTCACTTGATTACTGCCGACTCACCCGGGGCGATGCACAGAAGATCTAACAAGCCTAGCACTTCGCTACCAGGCTCGCTTCAGTTTTATGAGACCTATAGTGCGCTGACCGGTATGAGAAACTAGAACGCTACACCTTGTCCTATCATCGGGTGCTAGTCTATCTCATAATGACTTATCGAATAGTACATCCCAGTGACTTCTCCATATTATGACTGCTGCTTCACTTGCGATCGCCATGCAACATATGCGGACACCAGTAGAAGCTTTCGGTACCGGATATAAAAGATCATCTCAAGCTTTGTGTTTAGAAGACTGGTAAATATCTGCCAGAACAAGGCAAAACAGCTAGGAACCTTGTTGGATTACCATCTCACTGCACTTCGATTCAGGGTACGATTGCACACTAGCAATAACATATTGCAGTTGTGGACCCAATAAAAAGGTTAGTCAGACATTTTAAAATGCTACAAATAAGAACTTGAAGAACAAGTAAGTTATCACTGATTGCAGATAGTTTTTCAAATAGGTTTGCTTTTATTGTGATGAAGTGGTTTAGAGTTAAATTTCTACTTATTCAAAATACTGTCCTCTGTATTCAGTGTTCGAACGAGAAGGGTTATTACAAAGCAACGAACCCTAAGCAATCTAAAGGAAGTGTACAAGGAATGGCTATGTTTTCCTGGATCAGTGTATATCTAAACCAAAATTGCCTTTCAGTTCCTGCAAACCATACCCTTTTTTCGTGCTTAATTGATTTCTGATAAAAGCACTTAGGGCAATTTCTAAAGGACTCCCCTAGAAGGTCTCAAAACACTTAGCACTTTTATGCAAAGCTTACCCATCATCCAACCGATGTTTGTTAATTAGATTTTGGAGTATATTAAAAGATATAAGTGTTATGTGCCTTTTCAATTGTGCACTAATTAGCATATCCTAGAAAACCTATGGTAGCTCAATCAATCAATCAACAACAGCCGTACATCAGCCAGTTGTACTGATGCTTCGCTGACATACAACCATGAAGACCTTTGAAATAAAGAATAATACAAGGGAGATAAAGCAGACTTACCAAAAAACCTTATCGCCCTAAGCAAACATTCAGAGTCAAGGCGCCTCCAGCTTGTTTTAACAACGTACCATCACAAAACAGCTGGCTATTGAGCAAAGATAAGGCGGCATAGGCGAGACAGTTTCATTGCGGCTTTCACTGCTGCGCGTCATAACCAGCCATTATCCAGCGGATAACTCAGCACCAAACAAACTTTAAACAGGCAATCCGATTAGGAGACGGCAGCAGACATACCAATAATGTAGGTTGCAAGCAATGTCCTGTAAAGTCTCGAGCCAAGCATAAGACGAGTCACCTGGACTCCAGCCCGGAAGGGGAGACGGGCCAACGGCACCCAGTTTGGTCGTCAGTGACTTCATTTCCCGTTGCGAAATTAACTGCTGTCCACCCGAGTCTTGCGCCACCCTTCACTTGGCAGACTAAACAAGGCCCTCCTATGTAAGCTGTGACCAGGCATACGTAGCACGTGCCCGAGACAACACAGTTTATTCAGGATTTTTCTAAGGATCTAGCGTGATTATTACTACCTAGTACTTGCCTACACATATCATGGTTGCGGATACGCTGGTGTCATCCGACACCAGCAATGCTTCGGAGACAACGATGACCAAAGGCGTGAAGGCGCCTTACATTTTCAGACCGAAGGGGCGAAGTCTCACTCCCGTAAAACAGAACGGCCCACACGGTAGCCTTGTATACACCACGTTTCAGACGGAGGGAAAAGCCCTTCTGTCATCAAAGATGCCGCAGGTTCAAGATGGCAACTCTGGCCTATACAATGCATAAACTTACTTCAGCATTTACGCGCCCATAGTTGCTGATTTAGCTGCCAAGCAAAGTGAATTGATTAACTACCTTGCATTCCTTGTTAGCAAGCGTCTAGTGGTCGTAAAGCGGCTGGTGCTCCTGCAACAACAATTGCACTTAGAAAGTGCGAAGTGCATACCAAATCATGGGACCACCCTAGACAGGCTATTCAGGGTTGATTTTGCCGCTGCAAGATCGTCGAAAAACAAGACGAGATGTTCCGCATAATCAAGAGCAACTAATCGTTTACCAAGAAGTACTTCAACCCCTATCGCGTGAGATTCCGCAAAAGAACGCTACAAACTGGAATCCACGACGAAATTGAACAAAAATGGAGAAATCGGTCAACCCTGAGGATCACCACTTGTGGTCGGAGAGCTATCCCATAAGTCACCGTAAACCCTGACGCGGTCTGTAATGTTCGAGTATAGAGCACGGAAGGATGTTCACATATTTCCTGGGAATACCTTTACGTTCAAATATTGTGAACAGAATCGATCGATCGACTGAATCGAACGCACTCCTGAAATCGAGGAACAGAGTTATTGTCGGTTTGTGCGATGCGTGGCGCTGCTCTAGAACCTGCGGCAAAGTAAATATCTGGTCTATACAGCCACGCCCTGGGCGGAAACCGGCCTTCTCTTCCCTACTACGAGGTTCGCGACGCACAATGAGGCGACGAACGAATCAAGGCCAATTCTTTTGTCAAAACTGGTGGTAGGCCAATACCCCTATGGTTGGCCCCGTCTGTGCAACTTCCCTTCTTGTATGTTGTCACTATTATCGATTCACTCCAGTTAGCCGGGACACTCTTCCTTCCATACATGTTCGAACAGGGAGGTAAGTGCTTTGCAGAGGACCTCAACTCCAACCTTAAATAGTGCAGGTGTGAAGGAATCCGGGCCAGCGGCACGAAAACGACTGAGGGCTGTGATCGCGTTTCGGACCTCAGCCTCTGACGGGTACTTTAAACTAATTGTCCATGGCTCGTCTTGCATCACCTGTGTAGGAAGAGGTCCGGCAGCAGGGGGCCAGCTGAACTGATCTTGAAAGTGTTCAGCCCAACGAGCCATACGGCGCTCCTTATTGCGTAGCAGGGCACACGGGCTGTCTCTGATTGTCTCACTGACGCCTGGTTTCCTGGTTCCAGTGGCGCAGATCAGCTGGAAGAGCTTGCGGTAATTATTTGCTGCTCCAGCCTTTTCCATTTCTTGAGCTTGATTGGTTCCTCAGGCTTCTTTATCAGCATGTATGCTCCGCTTTAGAAAACGCCTAATTGCCCATCTAGTCACATTGTGCTCAGAGCCAGCCGTGAAGCTGATTCTGGATTCCAACAGGTTCTCCGGCCTCTTGGATATCCAGTGACTGGTGTGGTGACAATTGATAGTGCCACAAGCAGATGCTCCTGCGTCGTGCATGGCGGCCGAGATCCCATATAACTGAAGCTCGGTATCATTAGAACAACACAGCGAAAGTTTGGTACGCAGTGCACCTTGGTAGGTTTGCCTGACCGAGGGCTGAGAAAATTTTTTAGTTGCCAATCGGAGAAGACGCTTGGTGCGCCTCCCGTTAAAATTCATGGAGAAACGACAGGGTACTAAGGAATGATCAGACTCGACGCAGGTATTCCAGTAGGAGCGGCTATCCAGTATAGAACCACGCCACCTCTAACATGGCAATGTGATCAATTCGGGTCCATCGCTGGCCAGCTACAGGAGGACGCCAAGAGACACTTCAGCGCCCATTGTGTCTAAAAGTAGTGCTACTAAGAAACTACTGGTGCTCCGCACATAGTTGCTGAAGGCACTCGCTGTTGTCGATCCGTTCGGCGTTACACTCATAATTACCACATAGCTGAGCTTCCAAAGAGCTCAGATGCCCTACTTGTGCGTTTATATCCCCTGCAACTACTATAATATGTGAACTAGTAGCAAGGCGTAGTAGCTTTTTCAGTTTGTGATAGAATGCGTCCTTGACGGCATTTGCAGTGCATAAGCGGAAATCACAAACAAAAATGGTTTTGTACTACTTCGTGAATCAACTTTGGCTGATGTCGTCAAACGGTCTGCACATAAACGGCTGTTCCCCGGAATCCAGTCAACCAACGATGGCTCAGCCTTGGAAGATAGAACGCTACCTACACCAGCTTGACCCTTGAGTGTTGCGTCGGCGTCTCCGGATGCGTACAGTCAATAAGTAGAGGATAAGCGGGGTGCACTTAATTCAACAACCCCATTAGGGTCATTGATCCTAGTTTCGGACACACAAGGCACATCAATATCCAGTGTGTCCAAGATGCGTGCGAGTGCAGCGAACTTTGAACGCCGCCATCGAAACCGGACAGTGTGGACTTGTAAGGGACTGTTGCTGACAGACGTCCGGTGGGTGTCGCGAGAAGTTGGTTGCAGATGGTTCTACACCAGTGGCACTTCGGTTGCTATCAATTATGCTGGGAATTATAAAGAAAGGTTAGTAATGGGGGTTAATATGGGAGTAAGAGAAACAGGTGGAAAAGAAAGAAGGGAAGGCTCCAGCAGTATTATGTTTCCGTGTATCCGCCTTGCTGTATTCAGCATATAAGGCGACCCTTGATAATCACAACGGCCGATGCAGGATGAATATTTTGTTCGACGAAAAGTCATGTCTGTATATGGGCTGAGATACTGCCAGGTTGCCTAAACCTAGACAGGACGACTAGTGTCCTCATCCGAAGCCCTTGGCACAACAGCCTGTCCGCGAGGCAGCGGGGAGATGGTAGTGATGCATTTTTACAAAAAACGAACACCACATTCAGCCCCAACATGGAGGACCAGGAGATTGAGTTTGTCTGACCTTTCCCTATTGGCCAACCCGGTAGGGGTAGCTCTCAAGGGCCCTGAAGGCCCTAACCAGCATAGCTCACCAGGTCAAGGACGTACTCAAACCGTCGCACCACGTTAAGGTCCAGTCTCGTTGCGACGGACTTTTGGTTACTACCAGTGTGTAAATTAAGAAAACGTTTCAGAAACAAGTACATGAGCCATGTTACTATGTAATTGTATTTTTGTGCACCTATATAATAATATATGTTTAGGAATGTGCAGTAGGTTTATTCTTTATCATGTAGAACAAACATCAATTTAGGCAAGGGCTTAAAATGCACGTCGCATAATTCTTACATTCTTGACGTTTATTGTGTCGGTTAGTAAATATCAGTACGATCCCAAACGACTTTACATCCGGCACGAAGTTAAAATGGTTAATGCATAACGAATAGACTCCTAGGTGAAATCTAAGTGCAAATTGCGATGGAAATTGATA
This sequence comes from Dicrocoelium dendriticum, assembly GCA_944474145.2. Lineage (NCBI taxonomy): Eukaryota > Metazoa > Platyhelminthes > Trematoda > Plagiorchiida > Dicrocoeliidae > Dicrocoelium > Dicrocoelium dendriticum. The sequence continues at coordinate 162,419,431 of OX104063.1, read as the reverse complement.
GGCAGGTAGATCTCTTCCTAAACGTTCCGTATAACAAACTTTTAACCATGTTGGAAATAAGTTGCAAGATTTCTTGGATTTTAACTGGTAGCTAACTTTAACACACAGGTTACACAGTGTTTTATATGGGAATGCAAAGTAGCTGAAACAAATCGGGCCTACAAAATGGCTGTTAATGGTGACTCACTATAAAACCACACGTACCTAACCTTGGGAATTCGATTAGGTTTATATTTAGACGCTTTCTATTTCCAATTAACCTTTAAAATTTATGTTATCAACGAAGTAGAGCAAATGCAATATGCCAAATAGGAATATGGATTGGTTTCGGTTGACAAACAGCGAACCAGATATCTTGGCCTTTTTATGTTATGTATGGAAAATTATTCGTAGTAACCCCATGTCAGACCGCTTTCCATTTATTTGGAAGTATAATAGGTGGCCGTTTCACTCCAATAAGAAAGTTTGGTTCTGGGGACTAACCGAGAACGCTGCAAAGTTTGCAGCTGGGTAACAGGAATTAATGGTCCACTCCTTAATAGTTGTAATTATTGATGGCTAGATGGTACAGAGATTTAATGCGGTTAAACTAGAAATGGCCCAACAAATTCCATAGGATTTTCTTCGCCAAAATTTATAAATACAAGGAAAACAATTTTGCCGGCTGGGTTGACTGCGCGTCGGTGGACTGAACATGGAATGCACGAGTTCGTGAAAGCTGGTGAGCACACGTTTTAGTTGCGTCTTGTCTGATTTAGTGAGCGGAGGTTATGTCAAGTAGTTTCGTATTGTCAAGTCATCTTGAGAAAATAGATAACTTGTTTGCAGAAACATGAAAATTCGGAAGAGTTTTCAACGGATGATAATTTCCGAGGAAAACGATATTCCGGCGGCATTCCAACCAGTTGCGTTGGTTGGCCTGGTTTAGCTGGTAATCCCATAGTTTTGTATTACGGCTAAATTTTAGGAAGTCGCAACAACGCTACTTCGGTTTCTCAAATGTGATAGGTCAGGATGAGATCAACCCGCAGTGCTAAATTTCACTGTACTCTCCTGCGGTTTTCAGTCGTAGTTGAAACGCCAGACCCTTACATATTTGGTTGTCGTTCATTATACACTCCCCAGTGTATCTATATCGGGCTTTAGCAAAGATGGTCATTCATGGATCGCGCGCTTCCTGTGAGGTCTTCAAAATACGGAGAACACCGCGAGAACGCATTCTGTAAGCAACCGACTTGTTGGTCTCCAGTTTTTGAAACTGATGAATACTTCAGCTTGCTTTACCACCCGAAGGCATAGTACCTTTAATAATGTGTTCAAAATTAGGTCTTCTAGCTTAAAGGTGCTTTTGCGCTCGTGGCGTACATGTCCTGTTTTATACTTTTTTGCCTTAAAGTGCAATAGGTTTGTCTATGACCATTTAAGAGAAAGGTCCATTTTTCGTTGCTGTAACTCGGGATCTCCCACATGCATGTGACATGCCATATATTGATGTCGTACTTGAAACTCGACGACGGACATAGACATATTCAAGACACACAGTCACTACCCGTCATCAAAAGCCGGCTGATGCGGCGAAAGATTCCAAATAGGAGCTTACTTTTCTTCAGCTATGATCATCCTAAGTGTACTAAGCTTAACTCAAACGAGAGGAACATGTGGCTTTGTTTAGCGTGGATTATCTCCCCATTCCAGATTGTACAGGAATTACCTCAAAACTGTGGAAGACTAGTAATAAGGGTCCAACAAATGAGGATGGCTAAACTTAAACTGCTGACATGGGAAAACCCTTGGTTAGGATCCTGGATAATTTTGAGGGACGTATACTACTGATAATTCCCAGTAAACGAAGCAGCGAATCGATACTTCCTATTCGTAGAATATGGTTGCACATCATATAACTTCAAAGAATCTGTCGCAAATTAGTTCAGTAGCCTACATAAGAATATTATGTACTACCACATGTATTGAACAGTAAATGTTATGGACATAAAAATCATGTACTTTGCGAAACTAAAGAAATTCAGACAGTTAATGGATGTGCAACATTTATACACAAGAAGCTGTAATTTGGGAAATAAAATATCTTGCTTTCATAACGTGCAAACCCATGAAATATGCTTTATACATTCCAAGTATATAAGGTGTGAATTCTTATTTACTGGATAAAAATGTTCTATTTATAGGTCTCGCCTGCTCCATTATATCGAATATAGTTAAGTGCAACATCGGATACCAGGAAAATATTTGACCTGCTGACAAAAATGGCGGAAGTGTGCTTAGAAATGAAGGTATAATGTCATGGAAATATATTTTAGTTTAAATTGTCTAAAGTTTAACACCTTTTAACAGAGATGACGCTAACTGCATACACCAAACTTTGCACATGCCAACAGAATTAGCCTTAAACATGAGATAACTGTGCAAAGGCTCATTTCCATTTATCTCTGTGCTTGTGATCTAGATATTCAATTTAAATGAATTGTATCTACACCAGTTTCATTCCTACTAACTTGGACTTTTAGAGTTTAGACATTTGAAAGCCCAATGTTAGATACAATAAACAATACCGACTGGGTAGGTTTTTCCTTTTGATGTTGTTTATATCCGTGCACAAACCCTTATGCCACGACTATTTAAAGCATTGACCTGAACGCTCAGGTACGCGCAGTTACAGCATTCTTTATAGGAATTTTTGAACCTTAAAGCAATTACTTGTTGCAAGACCCGCTTTGATTGAACCCATATACCTTGTTCCAATATTTCACACCATACATTGGACACTGGAAAACAAGTTAACCAATCTGATTGTCATGAATACGAAGCAAACATTTGATTGCGTGTCAGTATGAACAGAAGCCTAAAACAATTAATCTACAACCACTTGGTACTTTATGCTACAAATGTGTAAATCTTTTATTCCTACAAACAGCCTTTCATTTGAAACAAATGGAAAAATATCCAAAACAATCTTAAATGCTGTTCTTTATACTAATCGCCATATTGGCAATTCATGTCTGCAGAACATGAATGACAAAAATATTATACGCATGATGGTAGCCGAGCTGCATTGATTACATAATTACTGGATCTTTTATATCTCGTTTACATCATGGGACATGACATCATCTTTGAAAGCAATGTATGAGTCCATTCATTTCAACTCACAATACTTGCAACATTTTAGGATCATGTTTGTCCCTGCTCATGCGAATAAAGGTGTCTGAAAATTGTTCCTTAGTACTATGTACAGGCAATCGCTATGTTTCACTTATACACACTGCATGCTGATAAATTAAAAACAATATAAATAACTATTTTATTCTCGACAACCCCAGGCACATCTATACAGTTATGACCATGATAACAGGACAACAAGTGATTGGGAAATAAACAAGGTTACATACAAGCCTTAGTAGTTAATGCGTATTTGTGAATGTACATAAGTACGTGTGTGTTTATGTGTGTAGTTGTGTTGCTTGGGTTTGTATATGTAAGTGGTTGATGGCATCAACAATATATGAAGAGATAACTAATATCTGTGTGTCGGGTATGCTTATCTGAAGAAGTAAGGGGCAGTAACTTTAGTTTATGGCCAGTAACATCCGCCAATTCGCAGCGTTGTTAAACATACATTAAAAGTTTTTAAAGGAAGGAAGTTTGCCAGGCGACGACCCACCAAGCTTTGGAACATTGACGCCGAACTATTTTCTTGAATGGGATAAATGCGAACCACACAATTGGCACCACAATGAGGTCGTTCGTCTAGCCAAACAGGAACTTATAACTGTACATAATACTAGACAGAATTTGAACATGTGGAATCCATGATACTAGCCATGCAACTTACCACATCAGCCTTGTTCTGTGCGTTTACGTAATGGTAGATAAACCTCATTAATTATGTTTGCTGTGAAATCAAACAGCGGTATAAATGATCCTTGAATTTTGCAAAGAAAAAAGTAATGTTGATAACTCAGAGTCAGCTATATATATGTATGCATATATATGCATATATAAATATTCCCAAATACAATGAAATATTCCAGCCCCAATTTGCCATCTTTTAATATCCTAACATTATGAACTTATGCCGGGTATTTCTTTGTTTGATCTCCCAAACTATGTGGTGGTGCAACTTGGTAGCCTCTCAACAGCCAAACGTGTTAGGCTTTGATGAGACTTGGCTAAATTTCGATGTAATCGCCTAAAAGGTAGAAATCCGCGGCTACTCGTGCTTTTGCTGTGGTAGAAAATCAAAGGTCCGCGATGACGTACTGCTATACACAAGGTCTTCGTTGTGGGGAGAATCGTAGAACCTACTTAACTGCTGATTATCAATGTAAACAATCGTGGCACTCGATTCCCCTCAAAGGTTGCGAGCTACTCATAGGCGTGTTCTAACGAAGTCAACTGAGCCGCTGTTTGAACTGGTTGCCTCTTATCCTGCTCATGGCCGATTTCAACTTGCCTCGACGACAGTGGCAATTGTGAAGGCAAAAGGAAGTTCGCACAGCACATCAACCAGTCAACGCGCTTGACCGCATGCTCGACTCCATCGTGCGTAGACATACGGTAGACCAGTTGCAAGCAACATCTGCATTGCACTTAGGATTTGGAGCACCTGGATGCGAGTGGTCACTTAATGGTCATATCCAGCATTGAGCTACCACTGCCGGTATCTCCTCCGCTGGAGCCGGACTTCAACAGGTAGAACGTAGACTTTAGCGGCTTCAGACCAACCACGAGCCAGGTGGACTAATTGTTACATAAAGGTTCATTTGTTGGAGCCTTTTGGTCTCTCGTCAGATAGGGAGTAAAGCTGTTGTGCGCCCTATTTGTCCCCCTCAATTATCAAAATTTTGGGCCAGTCGAGCCACGTTTGTTCAAAAAATGTACACTAAACTGGCTTAACGGCTACGAAGCCAATGGAACAAATTTTTGTTGCCTGACTTTGGCAAAAACTACATAGTGTAGAAGAAACACCGAAATTTACGCAACAACGCACAGCCACAAGCGTGCTGAAAATTCGAAGAGCAGCTTGCAGCCGCAGCAAAAACTGCTCCCAAGAGGATCACTGCCTAAATAAAGCGGAGCCTGAGGTCCTCAGGCAATGTGTTCTGGTTGAAGGGCTTAGATGAGAAGACCATAACCCCGAGCACGGACCGTGCATCCGTGTTGGCGACGCACTGCGCTTCCTTTTTTGCAAGTGACCAGGTGTAGGTTCGGTGTGCGACGGGCATACCCGCTCCGGAACTGGACAACCTGGGTTGCAGCGTTGCTTAGATAAGAAACAAATGATTTTGATGTGGAAGCTAGGGATAACAACTCCAAATCATAAAGGCGGAAGCAGGACTGAGCCCTCAAACTACCGCCTAATGTCTCTTCCTGTATTATCCAAAGTCATGGATTTAAGCGTTGTCAGTGCGCTTATGTGTTATCTTGAACATCGTAACATTATTGCACATAAGCAACATGGATTTCTTGGACAGTAATAATGCACTACGGATCTAATAATCGAACGGAGTAGTTGGGCCGAGTCAACTGACACTGGAGAGACCACTGATGTGATCTACTTGGATTTGTCGAACGCGTCCAATCATTTAAATCATCGGATTTTTCTTTCCAACCTCCAATATTACGGGATCCCTGACACTCTCTTGAGCCGGATCCTCAACTTCTTCCGCAAGGACACTTATTGGTCAGAGTCCGAAGTATGTTACCTGACTACATATCAGCCAAGTCTGGTATGCTTCAAGGCTCTGTTCTAGGTCCAGGACTGTTTTTGGTATTCAGCAATGAATTTGCATGGAAAATCGCTTCAGATTTCTTGTTGTTTGCTGACGATATCAAGAGATAGCGCCTGATTCAGGCAAATACCGATCAGAATTTAGTTCAGCGTGACCTGCACATCGTACGTTAGAGGTTAAGTCGAAATCTGTTACAGTTCCATGTAGACAAATGCAAAGTACACTCCATAAGTCCTCAGATTACCTATCCCTACAGGTTAGGAACGCAAATACTGCAGCGATCATTTGTCGAACGCCACCTTGGCGTGCTTGTACAGGACAACTTGGGATGTTCAAAGCAATTCGCAATGTCGTCTAAAACTGGTAACAACACGTCGGCTTACTACTTTGGGGGTTCGGACAATTAGACACCTAACATTTCAGAGAGATGCTGAATGCATCCGTTCTCTCCCATGTAGAATAAGCATTCCAAGCGTGGCAGCCATGACTGAATACAGCCTTACTGCATTGAACTAACCTCAAATCAGGCTTCTAAATAAGTCATTGGAATGCGCTAAGTTCCAAAAGAGCAGCGCTTGAATCTTTTGGCAAGATTCAGTGAGCAGTATCGCCGATTACGGGACAACTTGACTATGACGTATTTGAATTTACACAATCCAAATCACGTGTGCCGTTCTTTACTGCAACTCAGCAGTAACACCAAGCTTAGAGGTCACTCCTTGAAAGTAACATAAAAGTATAGTCGTCTTGCGCGTCATAGAAAATTTTTCCATTCGCGTGTGTCAAACATAGAACGCCCTCTCCGAATTGGTTGTTTTGCACCCAGGCTAGCCACAATTAAAGTCGGTTGTTTGATGCAGTCTTCCACATACATAAATAAATAGATTAATTGTATATTTCTCGACGATGCGAGAAACTGTTCCCTAATAGGGCCAGATCAAATAATGGTACAAGTTTTGCATGACTTTTCAATAATACATTTTCAGTGGTAAACATGGGTGCAATTGCAAATTAGGCAACAGATTAAGCAGAATCGTTCTGCTATTTTGTCCTGCCATTGAATCAGGATTCTTCACAATCACATGAGAGATATTTGGGCGGAGACGAAAAAGAAATGTAATGAAGGTGGTTGTTGTCCGAATTGTTATGTGTGTGTTTCGGAAATTTATTCAGACACAATGGATACCGTTTTCGAATGCGTTATCCAGGGACTGTGATGTCACAAAAATTTTAATCACGTTTTGGACGGTTAAATGCTTACGAATCGCAAGCTTGAAACTGCAGTGTATAGTACGTTCTGATACCACATGGAATTTTGTTCCAAATCTTTAATAGTTGACGCTACTCTCCATCCTACTCTCAGGAAATACTTTGGATTTAGTTTTTCGTCTAATACAGCTATGAAAGACTTAGTGTGCAAGGCTACTGCAATATATATGATTTCATTATTTTGACAGTAGAATTACTGATTGCATATTAACCATCAACATTTTTCGTTAACCCACTAGATTACCAAAAGGGGCTTGTATAACAATGGTTCTTAACCCGTTTAAAAGCATTGTTAATTGTTAATTGTCTGTACGCAACCTGCTGACCAGTCTTGAAGGGACAAAGCCTGCCGGGCCTCAGGACATCCGCTCATTGATCCCTAAGTCTTTTTCGGACAATATCTCACCATCTGTAACTGAGCTGTTTAGTTGCTGGCTGTTCACTGGTTCACTAGAGAGAGACGGGTTTTGCTCCGTCGTAAATCCCACGTCGAAAGAATGTGATCCAAGTAAAGTGGACAACAGCTGGCTTATCCACCTGGCTGCTGTATTAACTAAAACGCCTAAGACGACTTTGAATGAAGGTCTTCTGCAGTTTCTAGATTTCAAAAGCTTCTTTGCGCATGTACAGCATGTTTTCGTGAAATCCCACTCAGGCATCATAAACCTGCTGTTGACGAGGCATACGTGGTTGCAAGCGCTGAACCAGGGGAAATCAGTTGAAGTCATTTACATTGACTACAGCAAGGTGTTTAAAACGTGAATCATGAGATCCACCTCCACAGACTGAGGGTCTGCAGTGTCGACGACTCGCAGCACCAATGGATCAATAATCTTTTGTTGGTTGTAAGTGGCTGGTTTAGGTTGACAAGCAGCTGACTAACAGGCATCCATTGATCGCTGTCTTATCCCAAGAAGCAATACCTTTACCTAATTTGTTCCTGATCCATATAAACGATGTGCGCCAGCTTCTTCATTCTTCTTGTGCGATGCCTGCAGGTGACTTCAGGGTTTTAAAAGTAATCAGTGCACTCGATGACTGTTACCAGCTTCAGCTTTGGCTGGGCAGCCTCTTTCATCTGGTCCTCAGAGTTCAACTTTGTAACACACCCGGTCGAGTTGATATCCATGAGCCCGGGTAAGGATAAACACCGTGCAATGTAAACCGTGGCCGTTTGATTGTTGTAACCCGCGACTTTCATGAATGATCTCGGTGAATTCGCACTCTGCTACCTTAGGCCTATGGACCTTACTACTCATTATCAAAACGGACTTCATATACTTCGAGCACGGAAGCGCAGCTTCAGTACCTGGAGCGAATAGATTGCCACTCACATGTTTGTCTCCATCATACGCCAAATGCCGCTCACTCGGATTCTGTCCTATTATCAGGGGCGAGGTAAAAAGAGTGAGCAGGTAAAACATGTGGCCACCAGCCTCCTGCTCACTTTGCGTGGTGTGCCCTTCAGATGTGGGTTGACATCGTCATGGCGCACTGGTTATTACATCTTGGTGATTAAACCATCTTGAGACTACTGCTCCAGATGCGCACACCAAGCAGAAAAACTGGGACACCAGTACAAGCTTTTAGTAACGGATTTAAAGCTAGTCGCGCACTATTCCTGCTTCGAACGGAGAGTAGTGAACATATTGAACAACCTGCCTTTGCAAATAGTCGAAGCAAGTCGGTGTTGGAGTTCAGAAAATCCATGGACAAAAATCTTGCTGACAAGAAATGCTATGAATGCGCTCCAACATAACAGATCATATAGACCGGAAGATTTTAGGTAACGCTATACAGAGGCAACTCATAGTGTTGCTTTAATCCAGTATCCAATATTCAGTAATAATAATGTAGCTTGCTCGGGATCAAAGTAATACGCTGAGCCTTCAACAAAATGTAGGTAGACACGATCGAGTACACTGTACCGTGTGGTTGAATTGGGACATGTAATCGTTGTGAACGCATCGTTTTACTTTGGACAAATACTGCTCATCCCTAGCACCATGATTGTGACCGCATTAAAGGATTTGTTACTGATTTATTCAAACAAAGACAAGGTTTGCATATGTCCAAGTGCCAGAATACATAAGTGGTTTACAGCCAAGAAATATATAATCGGAAAACTAGTTGTAAGGAAAAAAAAAAACTATATGGACAGTCAGAAATTATACCAAACGACCTAATAGTGTATCCCAGCATTAGTGTATTGTTAACGAAAATGAACATTGTAGGATGAAAGGAAATACAAGCCGACAAATTTAAGAAATACCGTAATAAGATTGACAAATCTACAAGCACAAAACAGACATTGCCGTTGTACCAGCAACTTCACGTATAGCGATAATAAGTTAGCTTGTTAAAAAACTCAAATTAATGTGTTGTTTATTCAAGTTCACACGCGCTTCAATTCATTCTCTCCCTGAGGGGTTACATGCGCAATATCAGTGACACTCTCTTTGCTCATGGGACGTGAGCCAACAGGACTTCCAGGGTGGAAGCACAAGGCTAGACATATGCGTCTATGGAGGACAGGTACGGTCGAGGGAACATTGATACACTGGTGTTAACGGATAACAGACAGGTTAAAAGTGTCAGTGCTAGAGGTCGCCAACAATACGCCTGACTGTAGCTGGTCAAACTAGGATGTGGTGTTTGAACGTTCTCCCTCAGCAACTCTTTAACAGAGCTTTTTGTCGGAAAAGTTACCATTGGTTATTATCCTGACCCGGCCGGGTATCGGTGTTCCTGTGCCAAATTTCCAGCGCTTGTCCGAGCAGTCCTTAACGCATCGATTGCGCAAAGTGCGGTTGGTCCAAGGTGCACACTAGCAGTGGCACATTTATGCTCCGGGTTAGCATTGCCTTTGATGGAAACAATATAGCGCATGAAGAGATCAATAGTAATAGTAACAGTCATACTAATAATAATGGGGATTTTTCTCATCTAATGAAATGATGTGACAATATTTGGCGCAGAACATACTTGCATCGGTGATGTCATGTACTTTCAAGAGCAATGTTAAGTCCTATTCTTATGGTGGCCAGCTTTATTGATAAGGTGTTTACCCCATATCTTGGTCTTATGCGATGGCAGGAGGCACATTTACATTTTGCGCATGTTGTAAACACTGAAGTTTATTTGTATTGTTTGAAGTGGTGGTATTACACCTATTGGACGTTATCTTGGTTCCATTGATTAGATGTTCAAATGATCATCCCCACGAAAATAACGATAAAATGGTGTCCAGGTTTAGGCATCTTCGAAACTTACTGCTTAGAGATTGAACAATCGCACACAACCTGATTGTGAATAGCAGCTGATTCTACAAAGAAGCATATATTATGAGACGTAAGTAAAACCGAAAAAAATTTGTCCTGCCTCGTGGTATAATCAGATTAGGGTTTCTGTAACCTAGGTCCCGCTAGTAATTCTGCTTCAATGTTAAGGTGAGTCGATTGCAATGAGTATTGTCATTAAGCAGATTGTGCAGCAGTCTTAAGTTTTCTTTTAGTCTTCGTAACATAAGCGGAACGAGATGGAGTTGCTTCCGGGAGTGTACGATAAAACTATTTCTCAATACATCCTTAGTAACTGATGGTGGACGGCTTCTGTTGATGTTCTGTCTGCTTTCCTCATACAGCCTCTGATTATGTTGTGATAATACAGGATGGGTCGATTAAGGATTTTAAATAATGGGTTGGCTTTCATCATACATTACTGTGCTAAAGTAGTTACCTTAAGCGACGTTTGCTTTCCCACGCTTCCAAGCATCAGCGGGGTTAAAAAGGAGCTGCGCTCGGTACATTTATTTCTATTCCTTGTGTCAATGCTTGCAGTTTTGTGTCACACACTACGTTTGCCATCTATATGTGTTGAAGATATAACATTTGTCCACAAGTGTCGACGAGTTGGGCTTCAGAATGTGATAGCACTCATTCAAGAATGTATTTATTCCCTGGAGGCTTATTACAATAAGTGGAGGATGACGTTTTAAGCCCAACGGTCAAGTATTATATGTCGCGGTCGCTTGACACCCAAAGTATCCATCATACGTAACCGCGAATGCAGCTGTATATCACGTCGTAACTGTGACCTTGAAATCAAATAATCTAGTACCTTCATGTTTTTAGAAGAGACTGAGAATCAGATAGCACATGCTCGAAAATCCTTCGCTAACATATCTCATACCAGGCATGCAATCACAGTTATAGTTTAACTATTTAAAGGACTTTATCGTCCCACCTTGAAGTATCGCAGCATAACCTTAGGGAATATGAGGAAATCTGGCCGAACATCGATAGCAAGCCTTCAACATGCATTTGCTAAACACGTATATGGAAAAAGTTCTATCATAAACTCCCGGAAGCAAATCCATATCCATCTTATTTCGACCTAGAGCCTAAATGCGCCACTGCTAGTGTGCACGTTGGACCAATCACATATTGTGCGCTCGATACATCACGGACTGCTAGGACAAAAGCTGGAAATTTGGCACATGGACACCGATTACCGACCGGGTCAGAATACTATCCAATGGTAACTTTTCCGAAAAAAGCTCTGTTAAAGAGTTGCTGAGGAAGAACGTTTGAACGCCACATCCTAGTTTGACCAGCTACAGTCAGGCGTACTGTTGGCGACCTCTAACACTGCCACCCTCATCCCTGCCCGCCTTCCGTTAACACCAATGTTTCAGCCTACTTATAGGCTTACGTATCCTCGATAGACGCATACATCTAGCCCTGTGCTTTCACCCTGGAAGTCCTGTTGTCTCATGCCCATGAGCAAAGAGAGTGTCATTGATATTGCGCATGTAACCCCTCAGGGAAAGAATGAATTGAAGCGCGCGCGAACTTGTATGAACAGCACAATAATATGATTTTTAACAAGCTAACTTATTATCCTTATGCGTGTAATTGTTTGTAAAAAGTTAGAGAATTGCAGCACACCTTAAATGAGGTCCACTTTTCACTTCATTTGTGGTAATTATAACTGCCTCTGCGGTAAGCCCTATGGAGCTTAAATTTAAAACAAACCATGAGATGCTATATTTTTCACAAATCAATCCAATTATGCTGACACTTACAAAATTCGTTTGAACAGCATGCCGAACAATTTTGTAACGAATGCAAATAGCGACCGGTGGCGATCAACAATGTAAAATATGTGGTAACCCTGATATGTAGCAGTGCGCAATTTATAAAATTTTTCACGTAGCAAACCATTTGTATAACACGCTTTATTGGTGCCATCGTACAAGGTTCTGGTAACTAGTGTCATAAAATTAAAAATGGAATTTTGCTGATGAATTTCCGGTTAATAACGCTAAGGACAACAGGTGCAGCTTTTGTGTGTACATGTCAAATGCTGCTGGAATCAATTGTGCCTGTATGCATGGAATTGATTGTTGGTGCTGGAATGTGCCAGCTACAAAATAGTAGCGGTATACATAATCTGCATTTTTATATGCTTTATATTTTGATGTATTTTTGACCTTTATTGTGGACAATTTTTGTCTGAAAAATTAAGCTATTAATAAGACACTCAAACCACAAGTTTAAGTCTTTCGTGAAGAAGCTGTCAATGTCTCACAGAAATATCATATAGTAGGCCGTATTACAAATTACTATGCTGTGAGAACCAGTTTAAGTGGTAGGTTTTTCCTGCTTTTTGTCTGAATATATTGGCTGACATCCATTCTTTGTTCTCAGATGTTTGGTCTACTCTTCGCTTAACCAGGATAAAAACGCACGTTTTCACACCCCATACTCATCCCAGGCGGTTCATTAGATGCTCTCGCTGATTCCTTATTTCGCTGGCCCCTCTTTATGTTATACCGTTTCGGACTTTTAGCTGTCATCATGCGATGGGCACTGAGATCAAAACCTGTCTCCCCTGTGAAAGACCGGTATGTCTTTGGCCAGTACAAAGACAATGCCTGACTCACCGATTGCATACCGATTTTGCTTTGTTCCCTCGGTCCTGTTTAGTGTGGTCCCTTTGTTGTCGTGGTGAGGATCAGATTCCCAGATCCCTGGCCAAATACCATCACACATGTCTTCTTCACTTTGTTATCTCTCATTATCAGTACCGCACTCAGTATCTCTTGGAAAATCGCCTCTGTGACTGGTTTGTTGCAGATGCCATCTCGATATCCATGTAAACGAATTCCTGAAAAGCTGACCCCATATAATCTGTGCTGGGAACTGCAAAAGGAGTTTATCCAACAGTTTTGTGCTCAGAAGTTTAAACGAACCCAGCTTTTTTGAAGCACTTCTGTATTGTTTCTCGCTTAACGTTGTACCAATTGTTCTTATTCAAAACACGCGGAAGCGGCAAGTGATGTTCTTGCCGCATGCAGATTTTTGGGAATTATTTTTGCTATAAAGTATTGCATGATGTGTGCTGTGTAATTCGTTTGGAACATTTTGATTATTCCTTGCTTCACAGGTTGAGTGTTGGAGGTTATATTTAATGCAGAAATTTTAGTGTATTTTTCGTGAGATAACAATATGGATATGACTGGGATAATTATCCATTATCAGTAGAATGAATAATTTGTCTTTATTACTTATCAGTCGAATTGTCTTATCCACTCTTCAAATATGGCAGCAGTGAGCCATGCACTTTTGTTTGATCTCCAGCTTACTGAAAGTTTTCCATGACTCCGATATTTAAACACTCATGTTCTAACTGACTTACTAATGAACAAAGTCTTTAGCTTCTCTCCATTTGAGCTAGAGCACATCATAAGCGCAAACTGTACCTTCTACTCTTACCTACATTATTCTAACTAGGCTCCTGCCAGGTATCGCTTTGCAAATAAGACCGCACTCCTCAGCGTTAATATCTTTGCCATCGTTGTGAATCTTACTGAAGTTCGGAAATTTGTTGGGGAATTCTTGAACAAACGTAGCAAAATCTTCGTTGGATTCACCACACAAAATCTTTTGGTAAATAACAAAACGCAGTTTAACTTTATCTGGCTAGCAAACGGATGCTTAAAAATTGATAACACTAAATGCTTGTGCAAATTTCCTAGTAATTTCCTAAAATCATCGGCCCTAAGGTTCGATCATAAACTGCTCTCATCCGCACACACCTCTACTACTGTAAACCAATTTTTTAAATTATATCAGTCAATGCCTATGTACTTATGCTTTTGAACGTTACGTTACGTTAGCACTAAATTATTCTGCCGTCTTTCTTCGGCTGCCGCTTTCCAGAAAATATAGAAGCTTAAGGTTCTTCTGCCATAAATATTTGATGACTTTCGTTCGGGCCATAATAATTCTTAGGGCCTAATAACTGACCCAGAATTGTTCAAAGTAAGGAGTGGATCCAAGTTCTAGTTTGCTACTTACAGAGTCAAATACATACTACATCAATCCTTAATCATTTGTCCTGTCCGACAGACAAAAAATAGCGTGGAATAGCGTTTAACGATCAGCGTACATAAACAACAAACTACTACGATCCAAGAGGCTACTGAAGTGATATTGGACGTGTTAGCTTAGAAACGGTTATTCGATGAACAGTTATTTACGGAAAGATATGTATGGCTCGAGAAATGAGCAGTGCAACAAAGTGCCTAGATGGTACAAATGCTTCGACATAATATTAAGCAGTTGGTTCAGAAAAGCTCGTGGAACTTAGTCAAGGACCGCGCGCCCAATAATTGTCAGTGTTTGTATTATTAAAGTGAGTGTGATTGGTAGACTGCAAAATGCATATAAACATCATACTCACATATGGTTCTTCGCATGGTGAAAGCGAACAGATCAGATATATTTGAGTTCGTGAGTCTTACTGACAACAAATGTTTTGATGACAAGAGAAGGATACATCCTTTATTGTTTAAGATGAGCTGATTATACACAACAGAGCAGATTGCCGGGAGTGCAGTTCGTGCGTAGTTGCTTATGGCCGCTGTGTAACACCGACGCCGTATTTAAAAATTTTGTTTTGGCGAAATAAATGCATCCGATGTGTGTCACAATCTTTATATCCATCATTTAGATAGTAGAGTCTCGGTTGCTGTGTAGGTATGGCTTGAGTTACGTCGTAGGCGTCGTGACGAGTGGCTCTGGAATGGCGGTAGCTTGACAGAGACCTAGAATTGTTGTAACTTGATTTGTGTTATCATTTTGCTGTCAGCGTTGTGCAGCTCGGTTACGCTGCATGACTGGAGCACGTGAGAGATCGATTCGTGTTGCTCACATGAACCGCAGCAATTGAGGCCAGATGGGAAAAGTGGTGGTCTGCTTCTTGCGCGTCGGACTTTTGTAAGAGAGACGCCTACGTGTAACTGAGTTGCCCTGATCATAGGCGCAAGAAGACGGGTGCAGATTGCCGGAGCCAATGCTGAGCAATTGAATGCGTTGGATCTTGACGCAGGGGGGATCCGTCAAGGGCAGAACGTAGCTGAGTCTTCCATGCCTAGTTTGCTATAGCTTTATTCGTCACAGTTTGCCCACTTATGATGATTAAATAAATAAATAAATAAACGTTTTCGTCCT
>OX104063.1:162312075-162403395 GCA_944474145.2 Dicrocoelium dendriticum | reverse complement strand
GAAGCTTTGGTGATTTGTCGCAGAAGCGGATGGGTTGGAAATGCTTCACACCAATCTATCTTTCCAAAGTAATGGAAACATGGTTGAGAGGCTATGAATCCCTAAGGCGTGGTCAATGATGGAGGTATGTATAGTAGCAACGGGTTTGTCCCTGGATACTCTTAATCATCTGCGAACGTTGGCCCTGGTTCAGTCGTCTATCGTTTTGTGGGTGTACTAATGTATCACTGCCAAGGAGAGGCTGTGGAAGTATCTTGGAATGAGGAAGGCCCTGCACATTTTACTATGTTGGTGTGGCCTTTTGGTGCTTGAAGAGTTTCTTCGAGTTGCTGACGTAACTAATCGAGGGAGCGAGACGGTTGATTGCAGTGCCAATTATAACGTAAACACTGGAACTTAAATGAATCCACCGTTTGTAATGGTGGTGTGCTTATCGATCCTACCTATAGGTCAGTAGCGGTTAGTAACGATAGCTTCCGTCATGTATGGATGATGATATGTACGGTCTTAGTTTTCATTTGGTTTATAGAAAGATACTAAGCTGGAGGTGGCCGTTAACAGTCAAAAGACGTTTCTGTAGCGCTTCTTTGCATTCCGCTGCAACGATGGCGTCGTCCGCATATGATATATAATCAACTATACCTGTGGGACACGTCCAGCAAAAGGAGGCTGGCTTTTGAAAAACTTCGTCGAGCGTCATCATGAAAAGTACTGGTGAACGTATTTCCCTTTATTCTAACGCATCGCTCTGGGGGAATTCGCACACTGGACAAGTTGAGATCTTTGAGGAATAGAAGAAAGAGAGTTAATCAATAAAAAAGTAAGGGTCTCCAATAGAAGATGCAGCTATACTTATGGAGTCGTGAGAGATGAACTCAAAGGCCTATGAAATGTCAACAGAGGTGAAAAAGAGAGGAGCAGTTAGAGTGAAAGGAACGATTCATTTAATGAACCATGAATTGGACCTCAAAGCACCCGTCATTCCAAAGGAAACCAAATTGCAGTCGGTCGGATAGAAAGGAGAAGATCCAGCATTCAGAGCCAATACGCACAACAGGCAAGTGAAAACGGTGGTCAAAGATATTGGGCGTAAAGTTTCAGGAAGTGTGGGAGACTGGATTTTTGGGATGAAGGAAACTCTAGCCACATTAAGATGCATTGGGGTGGGTAGAAGTCAAGAACGCAGGGTAGAAGAGATTCAATGATTTGAGATTGCTACGATCAGTGGCTTTCCATGTGATGCGGTGGACGCCAAGCGCTGGACAAGCCATCCGGCGTAGCGACGAGCGAAATTCAGATACGGAGTTGTGTTTAACAATATCAAGTCTGGGCGGGTTGATCAAGCGCCGGTGGTTGTAAAAATAGCCCTGCCGAATATTTGATAGAGCCAGGGATTCTCTCCTCTTTTTGCAGATAGGGCGTTTGCCATCTGCCATCGAGCACCGTCGCTGCCGCGTCCTGACGACTAAGCTGATAAAGACATTGGATGTGATCGAAAAGGAGTCTACGATGTTGTTTGCTATTCTGAACGTTTGTAGCGTGGTTGCGCGGTTTGGTTGGCTTCCAAGTAGGTAGAAACCACTTCCGACAAAGCTTATCGAAACGCGTACTGAACTCTTGTCGGGAACGTTGGTTAAAAGAGTCATCTAACAGATTTTGAATATCCGTGACCCATGCTAGGGTTAAATCGGCAAGTAGCGGGTGTAGGCGTCTAAACTCATGGAGCAGACGTAGGGAAGTTGTGAATCATTCAGCTACAGAGCTATCTGAGTCATCCATGGCGTAGGTCGTAGATTCTCCTTGAATTAGCGAAGTTAAATAAGTAAATTAAAGTTTTATTCACGACGAAGCGAGGCACGCCTTCTGGGTATGATCAGCATAGTGCAATATTGTATATGATAGCATGATTTGCAGGACCAAGAGCGGGAGTAGTAAAGATGGAGTCAGAAGTGTGGGCCCATATGGCTCAAAGATTGTATGAAGCCTATTTTCACTGGATGCGAGATGTAGAGATAAGTATTAGATCATTAATGTGATTTCGGTAAGGAACAAGTTCGATGAGGTTGTGTACACAGTGCGGGTTAGGCGAATGAAGCATGAGGAAAAAGCGGCAAAAATATTTTAAGTATAGTGACATGTCACTGATCAAATATGTAGGCTTGGTCGTACGAGAGCAGCTAGATGCACAGTATTTGTGAAATGTGATATCGGTCAAATTGCCATTGCGCGGATGCGGCTTTGAATTTGTTGAATGGCGAGTCACATCCGCCACGTCGCAGTGTTGTTAAACAGACATTTTTGGCTTTTTTGTAGGGAGAACGCTTGCCTGACGAAAACACACCATATCCTGGAACACTGTAAGCCGGTGATAATACATTGCCAAGGTTGCATCCAACCGATTGTCCTTGTGGTTATTAGCAGTCATGTTTCGTCAATTTGTTTCTAATGGCTGTGTGGTTGTCTTCTTCGGAGTCGACCGCAAGTGATTGGAGCTGTTGAAGTCGGAAGAATCAGGTGACTTTTATTGAGTTGTTTAGTTTTCCCGATACTTCTAGTGTGTCAGGATTGCGAAGTGCGGATGATTTCATTTTTCTGTGTTGATTCTGTGGTTAGGTGAGCGTTGCAGGTATGTCCTCAAAGGTGTTCCGCGCAGAGACTGTTATCCTTTAGAATAAGGGAGAAAAGAAAAACGGACAGAGCAAACTGCCAAAGAAAGTAAACAGGACTATGCTAATGTATATATATACAAATTTTTGGTAACGATGTGATGGTTAAGTGCAACGGAATGACCGAATATCTTATCCATCAGAGCTGTTGTTTTGCATGCAAGTACGAGGCCCTATATTTGTTGAATGCGAGAGACAAATGCTGTCCGAATTGACATCACGTACTTAACACTTGTCCTTTGTAGAAACCAGGAGTATCAGGCGTTGTTAACCGGTGGATGACTCGTGGCTCTTGTCATGGAATATTGATCGGGTAACTTTGTATCGGACGCGCCTAAAACATCTTTTTGTCCCTGAAGGAAATCGCTTGTTAGGTTCCCAGAAATTGTTGATAACGACGATGTTGTCAATAGAGTGAACTCTCTGGTCATGGGATTGTGTGCTTTACTCCGCGATTGTGAAAGTACGTGGATTAGGACTCCGATCTCATTGAGTTTCCATGAGTTTTCTGATACCCTCTGGGGGTTGGGCATGAAAGTACTGTTGTAGGCGATTGGCCAGTTCGTTCAGAGATCTGACATTTAACCTGAGAACATCGGCGTTCTTAAGCAGGGTCGCGTCCACCAGGTGTGCAGAAAAACGTCTCATGCTTTTCGCATTTCATTCGGATTGGTTGCGAATTCTGCGATGTTGTGTGAGGTATCGTTATGCTGTAAAGGTTCTTTTACATGTGGGACTTTAATATAAGTAATCGTTATAACCTAGGCCTTCCACGTGAATCCAATCGGATGTTGTTTGTGGTCCTAAAGATTTCGTGTGAAGTCTCGTCTAGTAGTGAAGCTTCTTGCAAAAGATCTCTTTGGTAGCTACGGATTCGTTATCCAGCAAGCGAGGCAGATATATGGTTCCGCGCCATACGTGGTGATTTAAAATTGACAGACAATGAGGATGTTCCATGGACGGCTGTTGATGACTCAGAAACTGGATCTGTTGGCGATAGTGAGTTTGGAGTCATTTGGATAGTAAGTGAATACTGAAGCGATATGGATGGTTCTGGAGACACCGCGCTGTCGGATGTGGGTTGTGGCGGTTGATGCTGGATTCTGTGGGGCGGGGAGGTACTGGAGGGGCCCACAAAATCCTGCTTGCGATCTGTGCATTGCGTGGGCACATGTTCCAAAGTAGGCTAGGTGGGTACTTGTGTGTGGAAAGATTTCACACAAAAACAGTCAAAGTCCATTTTTGAACGCGGTAAATACCCACGTAAGTGAACACTGTGGGGCGGGTAAGAAGCACGTGTGTACATACACAGTCAGAGAACATGCCGTATTGTTCAACGTCTACGAAGCCGTCAAGTGCAGTGTATATGAACTAGAAGAATCTCGCACATTTTATAAGCTTGCTACACTCAATATGTTGCTTGAACAAACGATCGTTGACCACTGAACAGTGAACTTTACATGGTCAACTTACGAAGGTAGTAGTGGCTGTTATGGCCCAGGTGGTCAACTTACAACTTACAGAGGTGTTTAAACTTTGGTGGTCTGGTTACCTAAAATGAGTGTAAAATCCATGATAAACGGTCCAC
The DNA here is from genome assembly GCA_944474145.2 of Dicrocoelium dendriticum. Classification (NCBI taxonomy): domain Eukaryota; kingdom Metazoa; phylum Platyhelminthes; class Trematoda; order Plagiorchiida; family Dicrocoeliidae; genus Dicrocoelium; species Dicrocoelium dendriticum. The sequence goes on along the minus strand of OX104063.1, from coordinate 162,399,141 downwards.
TAATAGAGGTAGTCATAATTCAGTAGTGGTCAACGTAGGAGATTCTTCTGTAGGCTGAGAAACGCAGGTAGATCAATTTGCATAGACTGTCACTTCACGTTTACGATTGTTTTTTCACTGTCGTTCAGGCGTTTATGATGAACATTTGCCAAACCCAAGTTGACAGACGTAAAGGCTGCAGTCCCGTCGAATGATAAAAATATTTCATAACTTCCAATTCGTGGTTCTTTAGGATCTGGTAGCAATTGGTAGACATTAGTTTGGAGGCCTTGCCATGTACTTGCCAAATTTTTGCGCGTCTACACAATTTCATCATCAAGCTCTAAGTGGGTGCTCCCGGAATTGCCGAGATTGGTCTAAGGCGTAGCACAACTTTCTTAGTTTTGATACTCTATTGAGTTATGTGATGTTCCAATCGCTTGCTTGCATTTTGTCGCAAGCACATTTTGTGTGCTGCTTCAAGACTTGAGGTTGTTTCTAGGGTCTGACTATTTTCTTTGTTAGTTACTAGGTTTGATCAGTGTTGATGCACAAGTAAATGGTTATGTAGTTTAAGCGGCGTATGGCTCTCGCAGTGTAATATTCTAGATCTATTATGACTGTCAGCTGAGAGAATAATGATTGCTAGGCCAGATCTATGGGTATTTAATGCTTCCTTTTCATGTTTTTTAAGGTGTTTTATTGCTTATCGTGCGTTATGCTAGGAACAGTTTTATATCACAGTTGTGTTGATTTCCTTCACCAAATCCTATGAATTTTGGGAAACTTTCGAATGTACCCAGAATGTCTGCATTCACATTCCAGTTTTCTCCTCCTTATTCTTTTTCGTAAGCACGCTTATTTTACATTTTCGACTCCAAGCTTTATTAATTTGGTTTCCTGGCATCTACATTGTATGCAATGATAGATTCTCGCTACTTAACAACAAGGTTGACAACATTTGTTCTCTTTTTCTGATAAGACATCTTATTCATTTGTTGCGCTGTAGTATCTATTTATAGTCCAACATTAACTTGAATCTTCGGTCTGCGCCACCACCTTTCAGTTCGTTCTTTTTCCATGATTTTTTCATTCAAACCATACAGTACCTACAGTCCATGCTTCTTTGTTTTATTTCCTTAGCAACGCACTATGCTTTCAAGTCAAGTCAAGTCAAAATAAGCTCTATGTACTCTAATGGGTTCATTTTCAGCATTTACACCATCAATGCGGACACCTGGATGATAATTTTGATATACATGTTTCGGTAGAAAAGTAGAAAAATGCAGAACTATGAGTCCAACGAGCGCTCGCGCAGCATGTTTGTGACTTTCGCTGGGTCAACAAGCAATCGTGAGAGATAAGGCAAAACATTATTGCTATATAATGACGTGCGGGAGAAAAAAATGCTGAATTTCATACGGGTAGAAGAGAAACAGAGCGTTTTGCAAAGATCATTAGGAAGTGGATGAAATCGATCAGTTGGTACCTTAGAAGAAAAGTCATTGCAGAAATCAAGATGTCTAGAAATACGCAAATCAACTAAAGAATCTATAGACAAGCCGCTGCATCTAGCAATGTGTTTTGTAGACCGCACCCAATAAGATGTAGTCTTTCTGAAGCAGTCCAGGGAAAATGACAGGAAAGCAGCATATCCAGTGGGGAATAATACAAGGAGGTCAAAAATCTGAATATTATTGTACGAGGTACTGAAATCACCTTAAGACTGAGGGCAAAAAATGAAAGTTTTCTGACATTTTGTTAAGTTTTACAGACGTTCGCTGACCAAGAATGGCTCCGAGACAAAAACGCCGAGATACTTGACGGCGGAAGAGCTGGTTATGGGATTTTAAATAAATAAATAAATAAATGATATATTTCTCGACTTGCGAGACACAGGCAGACTACGAGCCTGATCATGTGGTACAACAAAGTCGGGTAGTGGAGAGGGATATTCAGTGATCTATTGTGTTCACATAGGAATGTTTCAGTGCTAAATCAATTAAAAATAGTAAAGGAGTAAGAGTAGTAGAAGTTGAGAGTAAGAATAAAAGTGGATATCAACTGTCAGTTTAATTGGAGTAATACGACCCATCATGAAACCGTCTCCCGGAGACCTGCTTCCACACTTCTCTTCCACATCTCATCTGGCCATGTGCTATTGTGACGTTATATGTATACAGTTATGTGGGGGCCTGTGATATATATTAAGCTCTCCCCATCGTATAGCCATCATTTATCTGATTCGTTTCCAGCACTGTATTGTGGGGGCCTGTGTTCATTGAAAAGCTCTCCCCATCATACAGCTATCTTTTAGCTGATTCAATTCCAGCACTGTACTGTGGGGGCCTGTGTTTCATATTAAGCTCTCCCCATCGCACAGCCATCATTTGGCTGATTAGAATCAAGCACTTGTAATATGTTCCAGTGAGTTTGTGATAACTCATACTGCATGAGTGTGCTGCATTTTTTCGGAAGCATTTATCCATAGCCTCGGGAGATCGGCCCAATCCTGGCCAACACTGGAAGGAGAGAAATAAGCAAATAAAAGTGGGTGGACGTACAGTAACGTGAAATGCTAGATTTTCGTCCGACGTTGTTCGATTCAGATTGTACAAGTTTCACTGGTAACTGATAACCTCAGGAATATACATGCTTTTTACAGAAAAGGAGAAGAATTTTCGGAGGAAATAGTAAGATAGCTCCAGCAGTTGTCGGAGATCAAAATGGGAAAATTGGTGATGCGAAATAATTTTGTGTGGTACTGAGACTTGTTGTATGTACGCATTGTATTTTTCAAGGAGGGAGAGAAAACTGTACGCAAAGTAAAGTAAGTTAACTGTCGTTCCAACAGTTCAGCTGTGTGCGGTCAGAGGAGAAGCTGATTTCGTTGAGGGGATTTGTTCAGAGTGAATGTAAGCGTGGAAGATCATGGTAGGTGTTCGGAAGGTATTATCAAATGAATCCAGTCCAAAAGCAGAAGGATTAAATCAACATTGATTTCGCTGAACACGTAACACAGCAGCTCGTACCTAAGGGAGAGGTGCAGGGGAAAAGTTAAGTAGAAAATAATTAGCGTTGCAGAACAAATGCGAAATAATTTGCTCGAGAGGAACTCTAGGGCACATTTCCGTCTTGGTGAGTGTGAACTTCATTGTTAATCAGGATATTTTTGCCTTTAGAAAACACGTTATTGCTACTGATAAATTTGAGGAGGGCAGTAAGATCGGGCAACAGGAGAATGAAAAGATCCCCTGATGTTGATACTTTATCCGTCTTGCTCCTATTTCGTACGGGGATTCACTTGTCAAGGTAGGTTGCAATATACCGATCGCCATTTCGACGTTTAGAAAGGAATGTATAGCGTGTCGGAACTTCATCCCTGACTGGATTGCACGTATCTCAGATGGAAGCCTGTTCCACAATATGGAGTACCGATTTAGGGCAAAGTTGTCAGACAGTTTCGTTCGTGATCTTTTTACTTTTACTTTATTGTGGTTTTTATTTCGTTTGCGATAGTTTGATAATTCTGCTCGTTGTACCGATGGGCGTGAAGAATGTATTTTTGGGTAATTGTATCAAAGAAGATGAAAAGGTTAAGTTTCATTCTTCTCAGCCACAGTGGATCAAGTTTTAAGGCAACGCAGTAAGTGTTGGGGAGAAAGCTATGAGGGACTGCAAATTACCGCCACGTATAAAAGAAAATTTTGCACCGCTGCATATAGAAGCATTACACATAAGTGATCTGGAGGAAGACCATTCCACCAGATGCTTCAACCCACTTTGAAATGGTGAGGAATCCCGTTTAGTGAGAGACATACTTCCAAGCACAACATCAGCAGCATATGTACACCATATCAACCTGGTTTGTATAGGGAGATGCTCAACATAGAAGGAAAATGGAAAGGTGATAGGATCACTCCCTGTAGAACACCACAGTCCGTACGGAGGACAGAAGATTACTTACTGTTCAACTTGATGAAGTGAGTACGATCTGTGAAATAATCATGTAACAAATTACACACACCAGGGTGAACATCATTTTCGGATAGCAGGTTGAGCAACCTTGATCTATCCAGGCTTCTAAAGGCATGCGAATAATCCAGAAAGAGAAGCCGTACGGATTTACATTTTTGATTTAATGCAGAAGCTATAGGATGAACAATATACGCCACTGCATCCAATGTGGAACGCTGGGGTCTATACGCTAACTGGTAGATATCGTCTTCAGCAGCGGCTGAAAAATATCCGCGGAATTAACAATCTTACGAAAACATTTAGGAGCACAGATGTACATGCAACTAGGCGATATTCTTGAGATCCAGTTTTTGGTACTGGAGTAATACTGGGCGCTCTCCAAATGTCCGGCATCAAACCCGTAGTGAGGCTCTTGTTAAAGAGGTCTGTTAGAGGCAGTGTGAGAGAATCAGCACACTCCTTCAAAGTTAATGATGAGAGAGCTACAGGACAACAAGCTTTCGCTGTCTTTAGTCTTTTGAGTTCCTTGTGTACTTTGCTTTGATCGAAGGGCGCTGCTGGACTTCAGCTAATGAAGGAGTGCAGGGAAGATGAGATTAGTGAGCAGAACTATGTCCGAATCCATTTTATCCACATCCACTTCACCTCTCTGGCTGTAAACGCTGTTACCACAGAGCTACCTAAGAAGCCCCCATTGATCGCGACAGTTATGGTTGCCTAGAAATGCTTCGAAGTACAATTGGTTTAGTATCTATCTCGGATTTGATCGCCGTGATTAGGCTTTTGACACAGGTATCATTCTTGAAAGTGTAGGCCCATACTTTCATCATTCGAAGTCGCTTTAGTAGTTACGATAAAAATCTATCTGCTCCTAGATAGATTGTTTCAACAGAGAAACACATGTCAAAGCAATATTTGATGCAGTCCATAAGATGATCACATTCGAGCGACAGGTCCAAGCCGTGGAAGACCGAAAAATCAGTTAAAGAAAACATCGTACGGAGCCTCGTGATATTTTCCAAGGAGCAATTTCTCCTTTTTATAACCTTGTAACACCATCTGCTCAGCGTTGAAAAGTAGACCTGTTGTAGATGACGACACAGTTTTAAAATACAATGGTCTGAGCTGCTCAAAGGAGCCCGCTTTCGTATGGAAGATAACTGACTTTTATTTGTGAACACAGCGTTCAACTGAGCATCTTGTCTGGTCTAAACAGTCACTGGGTCTACCAAGTTAAGTGTTTTCAAGAAGCTTGTATCCTTTCTATTGAAGTCGCCAGCAACAAACAGATAGAAAAATCTAATTTAATTAGCAGCTTTGAGGAAAGTTGGTCCTCAAAATGCTTTAACTTCGATGATTGATCGAAAGCCACTTAGGAACTTCGATTGGCACTCAACTAAATGGCAGGTTATAGTAATCGTTGAGTAGGTAAATACTGTGCTTGCTGCGTTGCACCAACGTTGATTAACGTGTTATAACACCATCACCACGGAACTGGAGTTTGCCGGGGCAGTTAGACCTGATGGGAAAATAACCATCGAGTTGAATTACCTCATTTTCCACTTCAGCATGCAACCATCATTTTTGTAACAGAATAATTCCTGTATTAACTTACGCATTTCGCTGCACAATGGAACTGAGTTCACTGGTTTTACTAAGGAGCAAGCGAACATTACTGGAAAGTATCTGGGGGGCTTGCGCTTTGTCGACAGAACAACGATTGAGACCATATTGCCAGCCAGCACGATACTTGCGCTCTTTTCTAATAATTATTCGTAATACGATTGCAGATGTTCCTGACTTTATGGCCGTATTTGATAAGGCACGGATTTAAGGCAATATCACGTAAGGTTTTCAAATTTTTGGCGGAGTAGGAAACATTGACCTTGAGAGCTGATCAGAAAAGCAAACGGCTCCGAAGTTAAAAACAAAATATAGGATCCGCAGTCTGTGTTGTAAAATAATCCAACGAACTCAACATTATTCCGCTCTTTTGTTGTAAATGAAGTGCTTGTTCCCGCAGTTAATTTACTGTTTATGCCACTTCGTAAATCCTTTTTTATAATCAGATGGAAGAATAGCTTGCGTACTAGAATTTGGCTGTTGTCTTTACCTAGGCAAATACCATGACACGCACTTCGCCATCATTTTACTTCGCGCTAACTCAGTTTGATCAGTTTGCTTTTTATCATCTACACTGTTGTCGCTCTGCAGATATTTTAGGTTAGTTTCCCTCCGTACGTTTACGGACTAATCTATTTAATTGCCTTTAAATAGTTTTTCCGCTTTATGTAACCCTCCCAACCTTGATATCATGGCCTCCATTGATTAATCCTCGCAAAAAGTTCCTCGTTGCATCGAAAGTTTCATATCGTAGTCTGCAGATCAGCGGACACTAGGTTTACTCAAAAGGCAGGGAACGTGCTATAAAAAATTTAACTGAACAATATACAAGGAATGAATGAAAGCTTTTAAGCCTAAAAAACAAGCAACATAGGCTTAAATGCTTTTATTGTTTAACACAATGACTATCAATTACAATGCACATGTTTTAAAGGCGCTAAAGCGCATTTATCCCTGTAGAATGAAGTTGTCAACTTTGGACTTTAGGAACTTCCTTATTACTTCAATGACGTCACTTTCGTCCAGAATAGCTTGGCCGGCTAAGCCTTCTTTCATGTTCGCAAACAGGTTGCATTTACTAGGTGCTGGATATGTTGAATCGTGCATTGAGGAAAATGCTGAAAGCTGCAACCAGGGATTTTTTCCGAGCGGTAGAAAAGGTGCAAGCTTGAGTGTTATCATTGTGGAAAGTGATTTCACTTGTCAGCTTTCCTGACTCCTTCTCCAAAATTTTCATTTGAGATGTTTCGGAAGCACACTTTTATACTTTCCGGTGATGGCACGACCAGTTCTGCAAATATCAATCATCCTATACATTGGGAATCAAGAAATCAAACATGCCATCATTCTGCCCACTGAGGGCGCAACCTTAGCTTTATTTGGCACATGAGATGTTATATGTTTCGGCTGCTGTGCTTGTTCCTTTCTTCCTGAAGGATAGTGGTGGATCCAGCAGTCATTTTTAATGATAAATCTTGCAGCAAGAGTATCCTCATCTGGCAAAAACCGTACTAAATTTTCCTTTGACTTCACATGACGGACGCGCTTCTCTTCAAGTGTCAGAATAAGTAACATTTAACTGGCGGAAACGTTTCAGTAACCTAGCTTCTTTTTCAATATGCTACCTGCTGTCCCCAATTCTCTGCTATTTGATGAGTTGTAAATCAACGATCATGCATGATCATATCTACCAAGATTTACCCTTGCGATAACGATTATCGTATTCCTGGCCATGAACCAAGCTTTATTAGTTTTTCTGCTGTGCTTTAATTCTGTAACCCATTGTATAACGTGCTGATCTGAGGGGATAAATTTGGCGAAAACTCGTTGGATTTCAGATGGCGATACCTTTTCGAGATAGATTTATCACTGTTTGGTGCTCCAATTTCAACATATTCAGTAAGCATCAGCCGAAATTAAAGGAAAGAGGTAGATTTGCGAATTTGCACGACGTTACTAATGGAGTTTGGAAGGTTATAGAAATACTTTGTTTCATTTGCCAAGCTATCACATCTATGTGCCGGGACAAACATGCATCATATGCTTTGTGTACTTATAAGGAACTCGGTTCCTAACGTGCCTAATGCTAATTTAGTAATTATTCCGGTATTTTCAAATAACTTTCTTTTGTTCTTTTATACATTTCTTTTCTCCTTCCCATCCTCACAGAGTTCCAATTATTTATCGGCGACTTAAACACGACGCCCGATTTGTTTGTAGCTTAAAAATGTATGCGCGATCACACCGACCAGTATAGACTTACCTATCTAAATCAGGCCTCCAACGCTATCACTATCCGTTTGGTCTACAGCTAGTTGGGATAGCCGGTTCCCAAGTGATAACAATGAGCCTTAGTTCCTGCACTTTTATTATACCGAATTCCCAAACAACCTATATATATATATATATATATATCCGGAACGAACTCCACTTTCCGAGCGTTGGCGAACACTGAAGTTTTAACTCATGGATGCAAATAAGGAGGGCCAATCATTTTTTCATATTAATCCATAAAATGCCTTTCTACCTCAATTTGTTTTAAGTCAAGAAATTGTTTGCTTGCCCGTCGATCTCTTTTAAAATCTTGATCCGACTCTGAAGACCCTGAATGCCGAATCCCTACGTTCGACATTAAGGTCGCATTTCTACACAAAGTCCACATAGAGCAGAAGTGCGACTTTCGGCACTTGTCTGCATAACTTCTTTGACAACGTGTAGACATCATCTGGAAATTTATATTGCAATGCTTGAGCGATAACATGAGTAATTTGTATTAAATACTTAAATGCCTGCGAAAAGTCTGCTCATGCCTGTTGCACCGTGCAACAACACTAATGAAAATATGCATCTCATTATTTATCACTTATCCGATGGTCACGAAAGCAATACCTAGCAGTCACGTTTGGCGTTGTTTAATGGACTTGTTCTGAAACCAATTATTGCAAACAACCTTGTTCTTTAGCGCAGAACAAAATCCTTCTTTAAAATGAAATGTCATTTTGCTGCTGATCTTGCGCCTACTGCGTTTTCTCAAACTCGCGAATGGATGTAGCGGTCACTTTATGGTCACTGAAAGAATATACGCTGATAAAGTCAATCCTTAAACAAATAGTTGTTTTCTAGCAAGTGATTTCTTTTCTTAAAATATTGCACGTCATATTGCTGTCATATACATCATTATTCACAGGACCTATAGAAAGCGTCGTTACGTTAATAATAACACTCGTCTTAGTGGTAACTGCTTACCTGAATATAGCAACAACCAGAAAGCCTACTTGAGCAAAAGTTGAAGCTCAAAGACAAAAATATGCAGTAATTGACTGAACAATCGAACAACAGAGTGTATATTAATTCGAGTTGGCTCGAATTATTTAGCACATTGTGCGTACAACTTCCTGACCGCTGGCGACTGATTTCAATATATTTTGTTTGTTTTACAATGCCCAATAACACAGGAGAAAGTAGTACTTAAATTATGGTCCTAGTGATCTATTTGATTCTGGTTCACTTAATCTCGTTGAGATTGCATGAGTCCACTCATTTAGGTAACAAGTATTTCAAAATTTACCTATTCAAAGCAATCATTCACCACTTGTCTGAACGGGTATAGAAGCAATAGTGGTTCAGCATGGAATGTGGAATCGATCCCACTTGTGAAACAAAAATGGACAGGTGCACATTTTTGGCACTCACAACAACATCAGAGTACCGCTAGCCTTTTTTGCTGTCCCCGTCTGTCCTATTGATGTAGAAGCAAGTTTCAATAAAGGAAATGTAAAGCTATGACTTTGGGCAACTCCCTGTGAAAAAACGTGTAGGTGCTAGAGTAATTTAGTATGCACAGCAGGGTATTTATACCTGTTCTCCTAGTGTAAGCATGTGTACTAATCAGTTGTTCACTCGGTCATTTTTCGGACAATCGAACCTTGACATATTCATGGCTGGGTGTATGATGAGCTGTGGATTTCCAGCTTTATGACCCCTTGTTGTTCTATCATATCATTTGTTTGAGTTTGGCCTACTACACTTCGGGCCCTCAAGATGCGAACATTTAGGTATAGGGCATGACCATCTAGTTAGTTTAACTAATGCCGTCGATATAGACTTGTTGTCTGAAAGCCGGGAGGAGAAAAAATTTGCTTTCGGTATACTCTCTGGATTGGCCTCATTCAACAGTTCACTAGTTGTTGCCTCAAGGTTTAAGTTGCCGCCATAACTTAGCAAACTACTTGGTAACCAAAAGTATTGTGACGACGAATCCTTGCAGATAGTTGTCGTGCCATCATAAGTGGACGGTAGTAGAACTCAATCCTTCAGAGACAAGGGTTTATTCGACAAAGTCAACTCAACAAAAGTTACAGTACGTTTGATAAGCCAAACACATGGACGAATGTTACGCGTTCATATCCAAAAACAACGACCCTTCTGAAGCAATAAGGTTCTTTATTTGACTCAGTCAAACAAATATGAATTACTCACTTTTATTGATGTTGTGGCTATACGGCGCGCAAAAGTGTGACGGATGTCGGCATCAGCGTTCTAGTCCTTTGACGGTATAGGGGCTGCACTGGGCTCAAGCTGATGTCGGTTGAAGATGTGTTGCGAGTCTCCAGTAGTATGAAGTACCAGTCCTCGTCAGTACCTCTAGCCTTTAGCAAAATTTCTTTGGCCTACTTCACTGCTAACACTGCCTTTCCTTTCTTTTGCCTGTGATTTGTGCTGGATTTTGGGTGCTTAAAATCCCATTTGGTTGCTAACGTCTGGAACGTAACGCTAGCAAAATGCGAACCGTTGCGGAAGGACAGCTGTTCCGGTATTCCATGCCGAGTGAACTGACCTCGGAGCTTCTAGATTACTTCATCTGTTGTGGTAGTGGTGAGTACATAGACTTCAAAGTAGTCTACATAGTAATCCATAGTGAGTAGGTAATCATCCTCGTTGTCACAGAATAGTCCCACCGCCACCTACTGCCACGGTCAATCAAGGAAATTATACAGCAGCATTGATTCCTTCGCCTGCCGGATTTCGTGTGAATGGCAGTCTCACCACTCGATACATGATCTTTTAGTTGACACGTCATTTCTTACCAAAAGCTCAGTTCACTTGTATGGTTAATGGTACATTTGGTAGCTAGGTGAACGTGATGAAGTTATTTCAACATTTCTCCTTGGAACAATGACAGAGTCCGAATACGACTTCCCTTGAACAGCAAACAAGCATAGACAGTGTGCGTCCCGAAAATTAGGGTAGGGTGTTAGTTCCTTCGGTAGCTGCTTCTTCGTTTCTGATCAACCACTTATGATAACGTAACCCAAAACTGTAGTCGTTGCATCTTCGTTTGTGTGGCGCTTTATTTCATACAGACAACCATCCGTCACTGCCAGGTCTAGTACTAGGTTTATTTCATCGATCACTTCTGTATTATGCTCAAGTACCGGTAGCTGAGATCTTGGCAATGTGGCCGCGATGAATATCTGTGCACCAGGCATGAAAACAATATCCACTTCGTACTTGTGTACCCGGATAAGCATACGCTGAAGACGACGATGAACGATGTGCAGCGGTTTACCAGCTATCGACACAATCGGTTTGTGCTCGTTATACATATTTGTCTCTCTTCCGAACTTATAATGGTTGAGACATTCCATGACATAGACTACCGCGAGCATTTCCTTATCAATGGGCGCCTAGTGTTGCTCGGTCTCGTTGAGAGGGAGGTTTCCATTCTTTAAGAAAACAGCACCTATTCCGTCCTGACTACGTCACACTCTACCTCTAGTGGCAGCGCTGGATCGTGAAAGCTGAGTACAGGCGCGTTGCTGATAAGGTGCTTAATGGTTGCAAACGCGCTTTCATTTTCCTTTCTTCAACTCCGCTTTACACTTTTATGTGTTAGCTTTCTGATCAACATTATGATATCAGCCAGCCTATGCATAAAGCAGTTCAGATAATTTAATATCCTGTTTAAGCGATGGATTTCTTTCACATTGTTACAAGGTAGCATCTCTCGCAAACGCATGAGTTCTCCTGAATTGACCCGGATTCCTTGGGTGGTTAACACATGCGCATGGAAAATCATGTCTTTCCGAAACACAGTTTTCTCTCCTTTTAGGTTGACGTGCTTTTGCACACAACGCTACAAGAAACCGTGGCGAATAGTGTCATGGTCTTCTTCCGTTGAGGCTTTGATCAAAATATTGTCTGCCACACATGTTACACCCCCTGAATCGTCTACCTCCTGCCCCAACAGTTTTTGGAAAATTTCACTCGAAGGCTTCAAACCTAATGGCAAATACATAAAACGATAAGGTCTGAACGGTGTGAGAAAGGTAGTGAGGCAACTGGATTCTTCATCTAAAACCACGTGTCAGAATGCTGATACTAGTCTATCTTCGTGAAATACAGCTTTGGCCAAACGCGGAAAAATGTCTTCTAGGTTAAGTTACGCATAATGCTCCCTGCTCAAGGCCTCATTCAAAGATTCCGGGCCAGCACGTACATGAAGTTTGCCCGTCTTCCTTGTATTCATTGCAACCTAACTAATCCATTAGGTTAGCTCGTCAACTTTGGCAAATATAATCACACTAAATAATGTGCTCAACTCAAAGCGGAACCTTGTACACAGTGCAAATGGAACTCTCCTAGCCGGTAGAGCTGTTGGTCGTATCAAAGTATATAACAGTGAATGAGTGGTTCCAACAGATTTGTGGCTAAACACAGAACGACGCTGGTCAGTAATAGACTTTTCTCCCTGGCAAACCTGTACGAAACGATCATGATCAAAACAACAAAATCAAGAGGCTGGATCAAATCAATTCCTGGAATCAGCGTCAGCTCATCTTGCACGATCACAAACTTCATCTCTTGCGTTAATAAAACCGATTGTAATCGCGTCCTTCGGATTAAGCCTGGAACAATTCCACATGCGCCGGCAACCATGATCGGATCGCAAACAGATGCCGGGATGATGCTTCCTTGGTAGAATGTTGACAGTAACACCGGTATCTAAATGGAATCATGCAGTTTTGCCTTCAATCAAAAGACTTGCGTAGGCACACTTTTGTCGTACCCTAGGAGAAACTTTGCCAACTGAATGTGCTGCATCTGCGGGTGGTTTGTTACGAACAACCGCACACACATTAATTGCTTGGCAGCAACTAGTAAATTTGTTCGCTTTCCACATTTTGCGTATTACTGTCCCTACGCCGAGCACTGTTAGCAGGTGCTCGTGTTTCGAGCGACTCAAAATTTGCAGACATCCTCTCTCACGTTAGTAGCTTTCGCTGCTTCGCCTTCGCAAACAGCACATAATTCTGCAGCTGTAGCGAGTATCATTTGTTGGTTTTGATAGGTGGTTGATAAGTCAATGTTTAAATATCAATGCACTGCTGGACCGGTAATTTGTGTTTTCGCGAAGCCACTTGGTAGTACATCCATCCTTGTTTCTTAGAACGATCCGATCACGTATGAAACTGTTGCCCAAGCAATTACAGAAATAACAGCTTTGGACCAAAATCGTCAATTCAGTGAAATATGCGTCAATTCATTATTTTGGCCAGCAGTTGCGCGAAGTGTAAAGATAGCGCTGGTAGGTCTCGTTTGTCTGAGGTCTGCAAAATTCCATGAATTTTGCAAATTCTTGGGATCTTCCTGTTTGTTGTATTGCAATGTCTCTAGAACACGGCACGCGTCATCCCCGACTGCATTTAGAAATATGGCCAAGCGATACGCCATCGGTTGTTCGTCCAAATTTGCTGAAGTGCATAAATCCATCCAACAATTACTCGCCAAATTCCGTTACTCCACGTTCAATACGGCAGACATCAGGATAGCAGCTGTTGATCTAATCAGTATGTACGCGTCGCAGGTAGGGTTCATCTTTGTCTACGCTAACACTACGTTGCGTAACTTAGTCTTTCAGGGACAAGCCTTTATTCGACAAAGTCAAATCAGCGAAAATTACAGCACGTTCGGAAAGCCAAACTCCTCGACATGGAACATGTGTTCACATCCTTAAGTAATGACGCTTCGGAGACGATAAGTTTCTTCTTTGATTCAGTCAAATAAACGAGGAATTATTCACATGAATGTCAGTCAATCCATATCCTGCAATCAAATCCGTTACACCCACCTCCCATTGGCTACCTGGCTCGTTCGGTTGGCCCCGTCGGTTCACTATGGACTGACACTCATATCACATGGACAACGTAATAAATTGTAATACAATTTAGCTTGAATAACAAAGCTCGAAGCGTTATTACTACCCTTGGCCAAATGTGGTGTCAAAGCAACATCAACCTCACCCAGAAGATTAGGGAGTACGATGTACCCTTACGTTAAGCCCTCCTGTACGGTTGCGATACCTGACCATTGTGACCAGCAGACTTGAAGAGGCTTGCTACATACAGTGTTCGCTTCGTTCACAGGTGTGCTGCTCTCTGCTGTGGACACCGTGAAAGCCGTGACCGTGTTTGGGGTTTGGTATTAGGTGCAAGAGCAGAGATCGAACCGCTCGCAATAGTTCTTATACGCAGCAGGCGCCGATGGCTGGGCCACGTGTTGTGTATGCCAGCACGCCGACTCCCGTAACGCGAAGTTTTTACGCGACCTGGGTCTGGATTAAAGAACAGGGTAGCCAGTGTATAACTTGGTCAAGTAAACTGAAGTTTTCACTGAAATCGGCGTCGGTTTGTGTCTGTGCATTATCTGCTTGGGGTCCGTAAGGCATGTTAACAAGGATAGGAGCAGACCTCAGTCAATGGCTTTGTGTTGTGCGTTCCTTTGACCCTGCACTCCAACTTAATTTTTCACCAACCAACACGATCACTCTCTCTAAGTGTAGTATGAACGGCAGCATCGTATTTTGCTTATATTTATAACCCTCATTTTGTTTTCTTCAGTAACGATTATTGTATCGTGCTTTTTAAATGTCTTTTTGTATTGTGAAACCATGGCAAATTATTTTACATTTCGGTAACGTGCAAGGATGACGAGGACGCTAAAAATTAGCAGATGCAGAATATAAGTTTAGTCATGCTCACTAGACTTGGTATTAATAAGGACATGGTATATAAATCAACGTAACGGATATAGTAGATTAACATTGAGGTAAAATGCTTTTCGTTCGACACTTGACGCACAGAAAAATTAGGGGATATAAAAGTAAACTTATAATAAATAAATAAATGACTTCTATAATTCTCCACGATGTGAGGAGTTTCATCGAAGAAACTAACAAAATTCTTTACAAATTTTAAGCTTAGGTAACACAAGGTAATCCAAATTATTGCACTGCGTTTTTCCGCCTATCGAAGAAAGAGTACTCTTCACAAACGCATTAAAGGTGTTCGGACCGTGAACCAAAATTAATTTAAATGGAATTGGCTATAGTCCAAAAAGTGATGTGCACCTGTTGTTCAAAATTTTATTAGGCATCAGTGACACCGTTGGCGAAAACATTTTCCCGGGATTGTGATTTGCAAGACATATTATTCGTGTTTCTTCACAGCAAACTGTCCCCTAATCACACGCTTCCTATTACTCAGCGTTAAAAGCGTTCTGGTTTCTATTGGAAGTTTGTTCAAAATCTCTGAATAGTGGACTGGGCAAAGCGTTCTCTGATTCTCGTAGTTACTTTTGCACCCGTGATCTTTATCTCTTTGTTGAGATCGGGTGTCTACTGTTTATGGACATGTGAACGCCGTCACCACTGCTGTGTATTTGATAGTTTTTGATCTTGTAAAGAATACATAGGTTCAGATTTATTCTCCGAAGCCAGATGGCGTCAAATCCAAGCTGATCGTAACCATCTCCTTCTGTCAACTTCGAGGAATAACCGCATAGCATTTCATGAAGCTTCATTGGACCCTCTAATCAGCATGCTCTACAGATTTATGTAGTTTTGTTTATCCAATGAGCAGTAGTTCACACAAGGCAATACAAATGTTTTTTGAAGGCAGGTAGAATATTCCGTGAGATAAAATAATGGCATATGTATCCGATGGTTTTCGTGGCCTTCGGACAAGTTTAAGATAACATAATATAGAAAGTCAAAATCACGAACTGCTCAGCCATTCGTTTGTTTGTGACTGGCATTAATATATTGTCCGGTGGTACTTTAAGTTTTTATGACTTAATATTACCATTGTCCACGGCAAATAACATATATCACAGCTGGCGCCAGGAGTATAATAGAAATAAATCCTCCTAATGAGAAGTAAGGCGGCCTGGGTTTCTGTATGATCTTGATAGTAGATAACTCTAATGGCACTAGCAAACCGCAAAGTAGCAAAATGCCTTATCCTATGAAACACATGGTTAACATGTTTGCAAATAAAAAGTGAACCAGTGAACTTCGTTGAATTACTTCACCTGCGTCCGCTTTCGGTTGGGCGAAACTATCACTTATGCATGACACCTGCAGTATATTAACTAAATATGACGACAGCCAAGAAAACGTCGGCAATTCACTATAAGGCACTCAACCAATGCTTTTTATATTTGTGAAAGCAAGATGGTAACAATTCCCATTACATTTGACAACCGTTGTGACGTCTGGCTTGTTATGCAATAGCGAGCTTGCATAAAATTGTGCTGCAACTTTCCGATGATTCTGGCTTTGTTCAAGAAGCTAATTAGTTTATATATTATTATTCAATTACTTTAGACAAGATGGTTATGTGATTGGGGGCGAACAATTTATCCTATTAAGTTGCTCAACTTTTGTGTCATGGATAACAAGATAAGTCTTCCACTGAGTAGGATATAATTCCTTTGTAAAATATAGTGTAAAGACGTTTAGCCAGTAAATAGAAAAAAACGCTAACACCGCTTTATAGTAAAAATAGATGATTCCATTTGGCCTTGTGTAAGTCTAGGAGCAGAGATGAGAGATTTGACCAGTGATTTTCAAAGCTTGAATGCCACTGTGCATAGACTTTCACCGATATGCGGCTTGAGAAGCACTGGGGTGTCCGATAGTTCACTGACCAACAATTTGACGAAGTAAGTGCTGAACGCTTCAAAAATATCACATGGTTATGTGAGTATGTTCCATCGGACGTGGTGATAGAAATAAAGTGTTTCCGTGACGCAATTCCTGGACATGGAATAATTTATCCAGCTCAGTTTCTTACCAGGACAGTTTAAAGTTTTTACTCTTCTAGATTAAAAACAATCTCATTTTGACTCCTCAGCTGTTCAATGATGATTGACTACTGGATTAATAGCCCAAGGACTGCATTTGTGAAGCTTTAACACTGCAATCTGGTTTATTTTTGGTTGTTTGGGGAAATTTTCGTGACACTTCCGAATTGATGCAGAAGCCAATTATTCTATAAATTATTTCCAATGATTGCTAAGGATTTGAAGAGAGAATAAAGTAACCCAATTCATTGAGTTAACTAGATATGTGAACGAGCTCCATACGACAGAACTATACAACGATAATATTTTTGGCGTTGTGCTTCGGCCATACGTAGTAATAGTCAGAATTTGACCACCCAATGATCGCTCACAGGAATACATCGTGATCGTTAATATTTAAAGCAAACTGACCCAAAGGAACAAACAGACCCGGATTACTTCGCACTCTAGTATATACGCTAATTTGCCGCAACCTCCCATATATATATGTATATACAAGATAAGATTTTGGGAATAGAAAAGGAGCGGTTTCCATGGTTTATTTAATCTATAGGAGATTGAAGTCAGACTAGCAGCGCATTCCATTGCAAGCTTCAAAAGCGCTGCAGTGCGGTGCGCTGTAAATGTTTTCCACAAGCAGCAGCTTTTGATTAACATGTATCCTAAGCCAGAGTGATTCCTGGACGTCGTTGAGCATTGGGTATTTAAAGATTGCTTTGGTGAGCGAACATTTCAGATAGAGCACGGAGCCTGCACCTCGACGACAAGGCCTATTTCTCATAAACTTGTCGCATTCGAAAATGGCCCACTGTTAAATAGACGCTTTTATAACAACAAGAAAGTAAAAATACCACATATCATCTAACCTGCCAGAGTAAGATACTCATTAATAAATTAAAAAAATCCTTTTGTAAACGGTTCATTAATCCAAAAGTGGAACCAATAGAATATGAAAATTCCTACTTAACACTGGATAAAACAAAAGTTTTTCCTGGGAACAAGGATTTACCGCATTGATTTGTAGTCCTGTCAGCAATACAGACACCTGAAGTAGCATGCACACGCACATAAATACTGAGAATCTAAGTGGTTTTTTAGGCGTATTCTATTCAAAACCTGCACGTTGCCGAACAAATTGCTTTCATCAATGTGTGAAACTGTCAGATATTGCTTGGGCGAACAAAATGAATTGGTCTATGGCTACTTTGGTCAACTGTGGCGTTGTTCACCACATGTTTAATTTTATAGGCAGATTACGCTGCACATATCTTACATGAAACGCAAGCAGATGTTGTTGTCCTCACATAGATGGACGTCATAACAACAACTACTATTATCTTGATTTCTTTTGACGTCTTCTGTGACTAATAAAACAAGAGAATTTGTAGGAACTGTAGGAATGGGACGTAAATGTAGTGTTAATATGTTTTATGATTAGCTAGGTTTACAGATATTAGTCTGATTCCTGTGCTAAATTAGCAAGCTGAAACAGAAAAATAAGGCATAGGCCTGCCGAAAGCAGCAGTCAATTGGGAGTGCCTTTAAAACCAACACTATACAACAGCCGAAAATGTTATATTCCAGTCGAGAAGGCTTTTTACCTAACCATTTCGGTTATGATAATTTGATGAGACACTCAACACGCCAAAGTCTTCAGCGGAGGGAACAAGCATATTGTTAGTAAAAATACCCGTTACAAACTTGTTCGTCGTCTGTGATCACATCCATGTCGGTAATGACCCGGTATATAGCAATCCCGCAGGTGCTGCCACTGGGACATCAACTAACAAGGAAGTCCTTTGTTTCACTTCAAAAAGTGTAAATTGCCCCAAATTTAACACAAGTCTCTTACTGCTATCTTAACCAGAATGAAGCATCCAATCTTAATGTACTTTTAAGCCGAGTACTTGATATAATATTTTTTAAAGTGGAAGAGTTTTAGTGTTTAAATGTTCATCCAAACAAAAGTTACAAATCAAGACGTACTTATTAATATCGGTTGTATAAAACCGCCCATTTTCAGACTTACCATATTCCAGTAGGCAGAGTTTCCATAACCTTCTGACACATATTATGCACAGCTATGTTTCTTATACATAAGCAGACCGTTATTATTTGTGAAGAATGTTTACAAAGCACCATCTTATTAGTGAAGTGATATAGCAGTTGGCAAGGGTATTGTAAAAGTTTTAGGACATTCAATTAAAATTCTTCAAATTATTGACCGCTCAACTAATGACGTTGCCAGATCAATGATTGCAAATCTGGCTAGAATTTGCGCAACCGTTTATTAAAAGTTTGTTTCTTTACTAATTATCTCACTTATAAACCGTCAGCCGCTATTTGTATGCATATATATTATTTTCGCTATCTTGCAAGCACAATTATACCAGTTTCATGAATTATAATATAGTATTCTTAAGTTATCTCGTTATCTTGATAAGTTTAGCTCCAGGTGATATTAACTCATTTCAAGTTTAATCCAGCGGCTGTACCAACGAAACTGTGCATGTCGAGTATATTTTAATGCTTACTGACCACCTTCTCCCAGTATGTCCAAGTTCTTTCAACCAAACTTTTCCTGTTAAACAGTAGGCAGAACCTGTGTGTTGATTTAGCATCTGTGAGATACCACTTGTGTTATCTCTAGCTTTTAATGTGCACCAGATCAATTTCGCTAAGTGTATAAACTATATAACTAAATAAACGGATGATTTACATTTAACCTGCCTGCAAAAGAAGTAAGACATTTAAGTTTTTGTTGAAGCAAGCATGATAATCATTAACACTCTCTTTGATCACAACTACCTTTACCGTTTCAACTAATATTCAAAAGTATGTATTAATACGCCAGTATAACAGATTCTGTTGAAACGGTTGGATCGCTGAAGGCTTAAACTTGGCTACGCAGCTAAATTTCTACTACTCAACTATTCTTTGAAAGTTCGGAATCATTAGGAAGATAAGGGTTATTGTTTGGAACAAGTGCATAAACATAAATTACATCATAATACAAAGCCGTTGTTTGTGACTACGGAAGTTCGTATAAATGCACAGCATTAAAAGTAATCCAGATCAGCTGTTTTGATTTGTCCACTCTGCCGCGATTTACTTGCCAAAAGATACTACAGTCTAGTAGACGGAAAACAAATCTAATCAGTTCCAGCACAATCAAGCTTTTAATTCACCTAATGCAAATGACTGAACTAATTTTACTACTCACTTTGCTTCACTGGACACGCCAATCTACGTAATCTTTCTGCCCGGTGGAACATAAATAATGCCTTCTTCGAAGACAAGAGTTCGTATGTCAGTACTCCTTAGACATCATGGCTGTATTTATGCCTCGTTCATTCTGGCCAATCAATAAGGCTTAAATGGACAATAACTGCATCTGGAATACGTCGACGCAAATAAATATGTTGTTTATAAGGAGTATGATAATATTCGAAATTGATGTGATGTTCTTTTAAACGAAGTTTTTTGAAACGCAGTTAGGAGAGCGGAAAACTTTAGCCTTCCTTTCTGTTACGCTGTCGGAAAATATAGTACAATTTAATCACCGGTTATCCCATTTTATGCTCACATATCATTGTTGTGAGTGGTATATCATTAACGTTACTTTAAAACATTTGGTGTACCCGTTAGGATGCGTGCAGTTTTTTATGCTTTGCTGCTTGTAAGAAGTAATTTATTGTAAGTTATCGATTCTGATCTGACGGAAGCGATCCACAACAAAGTAAAAACCAAATTATTCTTCATATTTCTCACCAAAGCTGATGCGTATTGTAAAAGGTACTTTCCGCTTTTATAGAACATTCATTTCAAAATCATTTGGCTAAACTTCAAAGCAGGTGTCAACACCATGCCTAATGTGATAGGTGTTTTTACAACCATTTGGTTCATGTATATCTTCGAGTGGGTGAACAAATAGAGCCGGGAGAGTACAGCTAAGCTAAGCAGATGGATAAAAGATCAATTTGTCGGCCACAATGTTAGACATGAGCGCAGTTGCATTGTCGTGCGAAGCAAGGATGCCGTTAGGATGGTTTCTACATAGTTGCCTTGTTGGTGCCTTAATATCTTATCCAGAAAGTTAGCATTATTTTAGTTTATGCAATTAAGCCATGAGCCAGACGGTCTATTGTCAAGGTCAGATACTTGCCAACACCTCTCGTATGCCAGCTTTGGTGGTCTGCCATATATAACTAATCTACACAATCTACACTTGATCTTTAAGCTAGGTTAATATGGTGGGCACAGCGTCGTTAAACCCAAACATGTGTCCGCTTATTATTTGGATGTTATAAAGAGGACAGCAAACCTATATTACACAGCAAATTGTATGTGGATAACCACTGTACCTGTAGGTGCCTTTGCACAGGAAGAAAGTTTTGTTGCTATTTTTGCAAGTCACTCATTGTGCGAATCCCTGGCTAGATTCTGGCTTGGTAGTTAGACACAATCTTCTTGCGGGATTGGTACAGATAGTAACCGTCGGTGTTATAAAATGTAACATTGAACAAATGATTTCATGTGGCTCTCTTACATCCCTGCACTCCACCTCTGACGCTTTCGTCTTGGTTTGGACTCATCAAGTAGAGATAGCCAGGCTGGGAGTGGAACTCAGCATATACTGCATGGCAGTTTTCGCCATGGTCATTAGAAAATTGGGCGGCGCGAGCGGTGCATGACACAGCGGTTAGAAATTGATTTTCGTGTTTAAGAGCACTCGCCGTGTGTCTTGGATTGTGACACAATCTCACTTGTGACCTCGGTTGACTTTAAAGTCAGCCTTTGCCATTAAAATCATTGGGACTGTCACCAAAGTGAAGGGTGTCTGTGTGGTTCAATCAAACGCTTGCACTCCACGACCGACGGTTTCGTCCTGGCTTTTACTCATTAGGAAGGGAGAGTAACGGAACTCAACTAAATAGCCACATAAGCTTTGTGTTTTGCTGGTAACTACTGTAATCCTAAAATCTATGTGCTTGTAATTTAGGAGTTATATCGTAGTTACATGGATCATTTTATTGTCAGTTCTCCCTCTTTGTGATTTTGCTGATGAGAATCGATAGCACAAGTTAAGTATACAAGTAATCAGATTTAACAAGCATTCAAACTATCTAAATCTTGTTATGTCACAACCAGTTTGCTGAGTGCGAAATAGTTTGAGAAGGGGATATAATATCAAGTAGGTAAATAGTAATAACTTAATCGACGTTTCATGAGATGCATCTGGAATCTTCCCGAACATTACACTGTCCGGTAAAACGGTGGCCTTAGGAAATAATAGGGCAATGAAATATGATGGAGCAACAAATTACAGCTTAAGTATAATCAAAATGAGTAGAATAATCAGATAGCAAAGACACGGCGCGACATTTGCTAGTTTCTTGCATTAGTAACTATATAATGTTGACTTTGGGATTTACATTCGATTCTTTCAGCCAATCACTTCCAGACGTGTATTCTCATGTTGAAATATTTTAGGTTTACAAAGAGTAAGTGATTTGTTTTATAACAAACGTGGTAATACCTTTGTTGCGACTGCTGGTTTCTTCACGGAGGCAATCCCGCTTTGCACATTTGATGTTGCAGAAAGGCCTCTGCCGAATATCTGGAAAGACTGATCTATCATTTGATATTTTGATAATCAACAGAAGTAATTTAATTATTAAACATCCATTGCAACAAACTTTTCCACACTTAACTGAAAGACAACCATCTGGTTACTTTTCCAGTATGATACTGTTTCCTTAGTGTCAGTAGGAAGAAAACTGCAAAAATAGTGTACGTTGCCAAGACGGTCCAAATCATAACGTTTCATCTCTCAGTGGTCTGTTTCTTTATAACCAGCAACGGTAAGCGGTTTCTCGGCTAGAATTTATTGGCACATTTTAACTGCACAATGTGGAATACTCCCAAAACCATAAATGCATTTTATCCAACGGAATATATGACTGTGTGCGATTCAGGCATATCTAATGAACAGAAAATAACAATCTGGGTTCATTGGTTACCGAAGCTTCAAACGTTAACAAAAATTGCACCCATAACATTTATTCGAGCTGATTGCAAAGTTAATCATACCGATCCGCTCGTTTTGTTCGGTTCTATGCAAAATGAGGAAGGTATCAACCGAGTCACACGGCAGACCGCATTTCATTGGCACCTGCTAATTTGTGTTGACAGTCTATCAATGTATCATTAAAACCATTGGATTTGACTGGTACAGGTCACTACTGAAGCGTGAGACCAGTTCCTCTTAATAGACCTGCAGAGAACTCTCGAACTTTATCCTCTGGGAAACAAGTAGTTCTGAGATTTTCTGATATATTCGTTGTTTTGCAGTTTCCAATTTGTCACGTTAGCCAGAGTGAAACCCATCTACTATTACAACGAAATTTGTAATCATGAAACACGGTTTTAACTAAACCATCTTCACACGTCTTAAGCTCGAAACGTGTCTGCTTTAATATTCTAAATTTGTCATTCTAGCCATTTATACCAAAATGAATGTGAATAAACTGTTGATAAATGAGTTTAAGTAAAAGAATGCTAAGCAACTCTACTATGCCAAGTAAACAAGTATATCTTTGAGACCTATGTATTTCGAAAATCATAGCAATGGAATTGAATTTGGCATTGTCCCTAAGGAAATATTGCGTGTGTTGATCTCTTCTGGTCTTATCAGGTTGTGATGGCGAGCTTCGAACCACGGGCCATGTGGATGTCTGTTGAGATCTCTACCTACGTAGCCGTAAGATCACGATCTGTCTATATTGCTCAGTTTGGTTCTTAATGGCTACTGTAACATTCATTCCCCTAGTGTCCTAGGGCCACCAAGGAAGTACGACAATTTACTGACTACAGTCGAATTGTATTGGAACAGAAATATTGGTTCGTTCGAGGTGCAGATAGCACGGCTTGCGCAGCATCCAAATCTTTTAGCCCCTACTACAAACCGAAGATAGGGGCCGGCACTTTTGCGTAGCATATGTGTTAGCGTTGTTTTAAACCACAGACCATTCCGCAACATTTGGTCTAATAACGCCTAGTTGGAAGTGGCATTTCTTCTTTTCAACTAATACAATGGAATCACCGTTGTCAGTATCTGCAATACTAATCAATCTGCAGTAGTGCAATGGAAAATTGGGGGGATGTTTTATTATGCTTATAAAATAAACCAAATGATAAATCCCTTATTATGTTTAAGATAAAATTTCACAAGAAAAAGTGTGGTAAGTAAAGCACGCGATACACTAACTCCAAGAGGTTTGGAGTAACACTTATGAGGGTATCCCTGGCTGGAGTTTGGGAGAATTATGACCCCGTCCACTGTCGGTTCTGCATTAATGCCATCATCTGATATCCATTGGATATTTTACGCAGGACAACAGTGTCAAGCTATTGTCAAAAGGCTTTTTGCATATGGAAAATGTGGCGCAGTAAGTACATTCTCCAGGGTTGAGTTCCATTGCTTTAACACTTGGAAAAAGTAAGACGTCGTTGATATTCCAGGCTGCTGTACCGCGTGGCCAAAGTAGACTGGTGACTGCTTTAGGCATGCCTTTTGACTGAGAACTAAATGATACTGCCGTGTGTAAAATGGGGTTTTTCTCACATAATAAACCATTTTGAGTTCTTTCCTCTACTTCGGTAATATTCGCTACGCACTTCCGATTTATCAACCTATGGGAATACTTGTAGGGAGATGAAGTTTTGACGCTCTTCATCATCCTGCAGTGTCAAATGCAGTGTGATAATGCTTCAGCTAGGGTTGCGACGCCTGAATAGCATATTTCGCATGCCGCCAAAACTATGCACACAGTATTTGCGAAGGACTGAGGCGTCATGTTTCCCGAATGCTCGACGAAGGAGGTCGAAACACATTGTTGCATACATTTTTTTCTGTTTTCGTCCGTATCCAAAAACTAACTTATTTTTGCACGCGCACGCCGATCATATTCAAATGTAGCCCACTGTAGAGACTGTGACCCTAGCAAGGATTGTATGTACTCCGATGGCAGTGCAGAAACACTGTATTTTATGGCTTTGAGCTAGAGCATGTTCTCGATGGAAACTGTTTGCCATTTATCCACCTCAGCTTGTAGCCTGCCATCCTCCACTGTAGTGATAATAAGTCATGTTTTTATCATCGAGTAAAAGTAAGAAATCGAAAAATAATACTGCTTCTAGTTCATTTGTGAAGACCAGGAACAAAAAAGGATCATGTTCCGAGCACTGAGGTACATTGTACTGCACCTCCATGAATTCGGTTAGGGTGCTGTCAACTTTCACATTCAGGCGACGTCGAAGGAAAAAGTCGCTTATCCAACTCCAAACAGGATCGCTGATTTAATAGTCATGAATTTTGCATAGTGAAATGCGATGGCCCATCAGTAAAATGCCTTCAAGTAATCCAGATGAGCGAGGAGTCTATTCTTACACAAACATCTACAGATTCCACCCAGCGCGTACAAGCTATAAGCAGGTTAGTAACAGATGGTCGATTTTGGCGGAATCCGTGCAGATCCGAAATTAGAATTTTCTTACTCTTCAGGTATCCTAGGAGTGATCCGGTGAAGTCGGACTCCATTGTCTTCAAGAACACCAGAAATAATGTTATTGAGCAATAATTCGCTGATTCTAACGGCTCTTACTTTTGTAGATGATAATGATAACTCCGCGCTTCCACACAGTTAGGTCGTGCATCTGATTAAGACATTTGACGGAGTTTTATTCGAGGAAATCAGGCGCTTCAGAATATCCTCATTTGTATAGAAAGGATGGATAATTGCTTTTGACGGCGCGATTTGCATAGGCATGATGTGAGATGGTTGTACACTTTAGAATCTGCGGCCAAATCGTTTTCCTACAACTTTGCTCGCCTCTTGTGCTGTTTGTGCTTTTCTTATACTGTACGCAGCGCAGTAATTCCAAGCTTAATTTTATGCTATTTATTTAAGTGTCTGTAAAACAGATCAGTGTTAGACAAACTTTTATTGTCAGGACTTGTCTCTCTGGGAGGAGAGAGTAAACTCTATCCGCCCGGACGACTTTGACAAAGTGGTATCATTGTGCTGTTTAGAAATCCCTGGAATCCTCGCTGAGAGAGATGATGTGGGCGAAGTATGCCAAGTCACTCAATGCTATGCTTTTTCAAGTCCCACCGCTTAGGAATGAAGTCATCTTTTTCGAACAGATGTGTTTGCCACAGCCATAGTGAACCTATTGAAAAATTCCCCACAGACTACCACAGGGGATCATTCGGCCAGGAAGGACCAGCTTGTTGCACCAATGAGGTCGGACTGGTTGTCATAATTCATTACGACATTTCCTCTTGCTTTAAGATACCCTGTGTAACATATGTAATGGAAAACTATTTATAGTGTCACATAATGTATGCGGCCTAAGGGAGTGCACATTATTAATATGTAGAACATGAGCTCTGCATTATTATTATCGAAGTCCAAGATGGCCAGTTGTTTTGCTGTCTTGAAACGCGTTGTATTATTGACATGGTTGTACAGCGATGAACCTACGATTAACTACTGCAGTTACGCTTTGAATGGATAATCCAACGTCGCCGGGATTTCTAGCCTCTGAATCTTAATATTCTCCACCAAGAGAAGAGGAAAGTAGGTTTGTGCTAGTAGCTTATTCATACGAATGCTAAAGCCCGGTCCATTTCTAAAGTGGACAATTGTGAGCCATATGACAAGGGCAACTATACATTTAGAGAGTATACGGCTTAAACCTCTGGATCATTAACGCGGCCGATGAGTATATAAGTGATCACACAGCCTTTCGCAAGCGTGGAATATAGGGTGGTACAATTTTGGCATGGGTAAACCCGTCTTCCACTTTGTCTCGGTTGTCATGAGAAAGTCCGAAGATATCAAAGCTCGTTGAAATCAAACCTCGGCCAATTTGATGAAGGGCAGTTGTGCGATTGTACACAAGCAATTAAGGGCTACTGCTGCCAAAAGCGTGTTCAAACGTACAAACGTTTCCCGTTAATTTATGTCGAATCTTTTGAGGCCGGCTGACAACCGGTTCTTAGGTGGATTTCTAGTTTACAACCATCGAACCTTTCCTAATGTACTGAAAACCTTCTACCTTAAAAGCAGCAGCAGAATGCAGAGCGTTGCTTGTTTCTTCCTAGGTAAATTACTAGGAGTTGCACTGCGTTGTATTTCGAAAAGACAGGTAGCTAGACGAGCGCCAAACTCTCGCTGGTCTTTGTTTCATCAGCTGTTGGGGCCTGGCTTCTACCGCTTTTAGACGTATCTATGATCACATTTTTGTGTGTATAATGTGCCGAATCCAAAGCAGCAATCCAA
Organism: Dicrocoelium dendriticum; assembly: GCA_944474145.2. Lineage (NCBI taxonomy): Eukaryota > Metazoa > Platyhelminthes > Trematoda > Plagiorchiida > Dicrocoeliidae > Dicrocoelium > Dicrocoelium dendriticum. The sequence goes on along the minus strand of OX104063.1, from coordinate 162,372,067 downwards.
CCAGCTTTTCTGAGTTTAAAAGAACTTTTAGCATCATTGAACCACCATTGTTATATTCGGGAGATTTGGGTAAGCTTGCTTTAAAGATTTTAATCATGTCGTGGTGAGCGAGGGATCCGCGGATGCAGCGCCCTTCTTCCAATTAGAGCTTAACCTTGCAACTCATCGGAATGCTGGGATTCCGAAAATCCACTCACACAGCTTGATCTTTCGTCACTTTGCTTGAGGTATTTTCCTGGCTTTTAGTACATCTGCCGCCACACTAAATGTTGTCAGAGAAAAATGCAAGTGTCCTATAACTTAGCTCAAAGAAGATGGACTGATGCTAATACGGTCGCTGATTACTTACTTGAGAGAATTGTTATCTGATGCAGTCTTGGTTCACCATAGTAAATTGAGTTTTGGTGGCGGACCATGCGAACAAAACTAGACTGTTTGAATTGCATTGCTATTGGTTTGCATGTCGATTACCTTTGTTTTATGGTGTCCAGTAGTTGGTTGTTTATAGGGTTTGCCCTCGCCTCAGGCACGTTACGGTATATTAATGTCATCACGTTTTGGATCTCACTAATAATCTAAAATTTGGAACGTTTAGTATTTACTTTATTTGGCGGAGTCGTAGGCTGTCTTCTCGGAGGCGCATTGGCATTCGTGGTGTTTCTGCCAATTACTAGAGTGGTTGCAGACGGGACCACTAATTTCGCTTGGTTCTTCAAGCAGTAACGGCGGATGCGCATATTATCAGGCTTCAGTATTGTTTGATAATCCGAAATATAAATGAGTATCAGATGGTACAAAAAGTCTCAGGGAAAAATTACTCCTTGGTTGATTGGGTCGTGTTATTTGACAGGCTCGGCTGCTCGCCTGTACTACAGATCGCAAGGTTTGTCTGGATGAGTCTACGCTGTTAAAAAAAATACACTTAGTTTTAATACTTTATTCCAATTCTGAGCTTAACTTTAGGCTAGGGAATTCGAGATAGGATGCAGCGGGTTCCAATGCGTCGTCTGTACCATTTGTAACATGATGTGAAATTGTCTTTAGTTTGACACATTTAAGTTACAGCACGGTGTGTACTTTTATCATGTATTTTCGGAGTTCGATTTAACATATCCTGCCCAATTAATATAAAAACATACTGGGCCAAGTAATCGAAATTGGGTACAAAATAAGCAAAATTGACCATGCAGTTCATGCACTGAAGTGAAAGTTCTAGTTCAGGTTCCAGGGAATGGGTAAGAAGGTTCCTGGGTAAAAGGGAGGACACCAATTTTAATTATTCCAAAGAAGATGCGTCTTCATTTGTTTTCCGTAATCTCTTAGAGCGTCTCGCGAACGCACTTGCTCTCACGGCGTTGACTCTCACCGCCGGCATCCCGAAGCTTTGTGCTTTTCTCTTTATAGTGTCCTTCCTCATTACCTGTAACAAACAGAAGTGAGAGACGATTAGGTACCCGCATATAAACGTCAAAACACATCAGTGATCCCGCGATGACCAGTAGAGCTAACTCAGAGATGTCATGGTATGATACTCCAAGACGACGAGGACCTCCACCAGAGCCCTTCCAAAGGCAACGACGGTCCGCAATGATGATTGGCCAGTGCACCACATGGATCATTTGGACACGCTTGCCACCAACGTGGACCCGTATCCAATTACAGGCCACTTTCTCACGGTATGCCAGCTCTTGGCTGTGCGAGGATGTGATAGCCACGTCTGCAAAAATTATCGACCCTTTGACGCAAAGTATGAGGTCTGGTTTACGGTATCTCACCGCTAATGGCATGATGGGCTCAACATTTACTGTTGCATGTTTCCGCTTGGCAACCTGATCATTTTTCCGTACTACTCGGTTGTGTCCCAAGCAACATATGCCTGATGGACTCTGGCTCCCCACAAAAACCACGACACTTGACACCAACAGCCTTCCGGGAAATTTTCCTGGAACTCCGCACCTTGGTAGGCAAGAGTCCGCCCCTTAACTTGATAGCACGAATAAAGAGGCGGAGGAAGACTCTCCGGCACGATGACATCCATTGGCTACTGGCCGCGTCTTGTTTGTCTAGTTGTAAATCTTTGCAGTCACACGTCGACTCAAGTTTCTCTCTCCGGAGACCCTGAAGGGCCTTTCTGTTCTCCACCACAGCCCCCTATAAGCGGACTGGAAGATTGGCACTTTTGACGTCAGCCTTACAAGCCTCTCTCTCCAGCAGTCCGCGCAACAACTGTGACGGCGTAGAACATATCCGACCGAAATTGGCTTTTTGAGTAAAAGGAAAAATGATGCTCTACGACAGCAAGCCAAGGCACCCGAAGCCCCGACGCTTTTAAAAATAGGAAGCGAAACATCTTTTGGGTAACGCATATACTCCTGCACTTTGGCTCGTACCATCTTATGTATCTGCCACATGGTATTCCGAGGAGCCTTCCCCAGAACCAGCCCACGGAACTATTTGGGAAATGCGAAGTCACTTATCACATCCAGACGTTGTTGGGGTTTCAAAGAGGCACGCACCATCTCGTTGAGCAACTCAGCTCGAACAGCAGTGTTTTTACTTGGCATCTGCCCTTCCAGTTGAAGCACAAACCAGGTAAACGGATCTCATCCGCCACCGCAACCGGTTCCATCTCACCTCCTTCCAGGGGATAAGCTTGCGGCACCAGGACAATGCATTTCTGTTTGCCGAGCTCATGGACCGTAATGGCCCGACAATTAGAGACGTTCAACGACGTACCTGCCGCCGAAACGCCTGCTGCAAAGCCACCAGCTTCAGAGACAATGCTTTTTGAGAGGAAGCGAACAACTCAAGATATCCGCGTATGCTAATGCACCAACATTTTCTCCACATAGCCGCACCCCCAACTTAGGCAGGGTAGCAGCAATCACATCGTCCCTAACCATGATGAAAAAGAGAGGTGACAGAGGATCACCCTATTTCACACCTCTGTGACAATCCAACGTTTGGTCGCCAAGAAGCAAAGTTGGGGAGGTGTATAACGCATGCAAATAAAGCTGAAACTCTTCTGAGGCTTCGTGCGCTGCTGTGGCTTGACTAACTGTGTCAAATGACACGGTGTCGAATGCTTTGGCAACGTCCAAAACCGCCACCGTCGCTTTCAGGAGTCGGACTGAAAGCTTCTCAAAATGTACTGTAGGACATATGAGGCCTCAAAACACACAACGCGCTTTTGAAACGCTGCTTGAAATGAAGACAGAGTCAAATGTGACGTCCATCTTTTAGCTAAAACTTTATGGAAGGCCCGTACCAAATTCGTAGAAACCGCGATGGGGCGATATTCTGATGGCGTGCTGGGGTCCAACCTCTGCAATAGATGCAAAGGGGTACGCTCGCACCGTCATAAGATTAAATAACTGCGATTACTGTCAAATTCGAGGATTTACCGTCGTCCACCGCCACCTTATCTGGTCCTTGGGCCGTACATCCGGCATTCCCCAGGACATCAACGACATTCGCCGCAGATAATGGCTCAAGCGGACCATAATCATTGCTTTCCTCTTTGGGAAAAGGTCTCTCATCCACCGCTTTTTGCACACCAAACACAGATCTTCAACGCCCAATCATCGTGTGATCGAGCCCCACTCGTTGTGATTTGTAGTCACTCAGCCAACTACTATCCAGGGTGGCCTATGCAACATCCTTACGTTTTGTAGTCCAGAGTTCCTGGATTGCCACATATTTGGCTTTCCGGATCGTCCGGCTGACACAAGCAGTACAGGTTCCCCGTTGCCTCGGGGGATGCCATCTGAGTGAAAAGAAGTGCTCGGTAATCGCACAAAGACGCAGCAAGCCTGCACTTTTGTGAGCAAAGCAGCTTGCAACTTCTCGGCTAGCTGAAGCAGCTGACCAGCCAGGTTATCCACGTGCGAAAAGTGATTCAATTCCGTAATGATATGGGCAAGTATTTCTGCAGACCATTTGGCAACCTTTAGACCAGCCTTAGGAGAGACACTGTTCTACCCCATCGACGATTTGACAGCTTGCAAAGAAAACCTTGTGAGAGGCGCTTCCTCCCCGTTCGGCGGTATTAAATCAACCAACTCACCGAACACCCAGTCCGGGTCAGAATCACGTCAAAGACCCTAGAGAAATGAACGGTACTTTTCCTCATAGCAGAACTGCAAGACGTTTTGCTCAAAGGCAGCTTCGTTTTGATCTAGATCCTGGTTAGTGGTCGTTCCATTGGACACCAAGTCCTTTTCCGGCAACTCCACATCAACCTCAAGAAGCACAACTGGCGGTACACGGACAACTAAGGTGAGTCCCAAAGCAAACCTCCCGAACTAGGCCTCCATCTCGGCCAGTGCGTCTTCATCAAATGCTTCATGATGCCACCTACACTTCGCCCAGAAAACTGTGCAACGAGCCGACAATAGACTTCCACTTTGTTTGCGCATTCCGGAAGAAACTGGCTTACCTGCGCAACCAACCGTAATGCCTCTTCCTCGGACTAATCTTTTCGTCTTGGCACCAAAAATAACCTCTCCTCATTGAGCTCCACGGGACGTCTGTGCCTCTTATCTTGGCCAAACTCACGCTTGCTACCGAAAGCTGCACCACGAAAGCAGACATACCCGTACCGGACATCAACTTTATTACCATAAATGCTATGACCCTCAAAAACCTGATCTTCCATTACTATTATAGCATCCAGATCGACTTCATGCTTCACATACAATAGCTCTCCTCTTCCGGACTCTTCCGGAATTTAAGAGGGAACGACAAATGCGTGATCGCTGCGGTTCTCAACCAACCTAGAAACGTGACTTGAATTTGACTTCACGAAATGTTTAGTAACCGCAAATTGACCCAAGCAGATTGGTTAGCCCTCCATGGGTTGTCCAGGACCTTGGTTCAGAGGTGAGCAAGCCCAACTCCTATCCTGCGGTCGCCACTTGGAGGCCCCCAGAACGTGTAACTACTATCTCCCACTTCGCCCGACCAAGGCGGTGACCCAAACGGACCACGCATTGAGCCTAGCAGCAATTACCAACAGTCGGAGTCGCAGAAAAAGCAATAGGCATCAGAGACGGAACATAAGAGAGTCATAGATAGAGTGGGTTGATTAGTAACTACGTACGGAACAAAATAGAGGCCGCGCTTGCCGGTTCTTTTACTTTAGTTGTAATTAAAATTACGCACTGCGTATATAATATATTCATTTACAATATATTATTCCAATTCGAATATTCTAGCAGGAAGAGTTCGAATTTCAGATATTTTTCGAGGGATGTGTGAAGAGTGTTCAGCTTGCTTTCTTTGTCGTTCTGTTGCGAACCACGCCTAAACGTCAGTCATGTGAATTAAGTGCGATCGCTCTTTTTTTTACCAGCGTTCAGCGCATCCAGCCTATCGGTACACGCAAACTACGTAAAATTAACCATATCTGACGTGCGAGACCACCGTTGCGAATAAAGCCGACGGAGGTCAAAGCAGAACCTTTCTGTTATAAGCAATATGCGCCTGGCTATGGTTCAAACAAACCTTGGGCTTAGTGAAATGTTTATCTATGCTGAGTGCAGTAGAATTCATGCTAGTTTGACGAATGTAAGGTTGATGGCCGCTAAAGGAGGTGCAGCTATCAAATGGAGCGTTGGTTTCATGCGGCTTAGAAATTGTTGACTAACATTAATTGCCCCCTTTCGAATAAGAGTAAAGCGAATGCTACAAACTCGGAAGATGTGGCAGATGTGCGCGTAAACGTAAGCAAAAGTCCTGCCGTAATTGCAGTAGCGAATGCAACCACGGTATGTGATACAAAGTCTCCTTGATCATTGGATCACGGGATTGTAGCGAGTTGAAGGAAAGTACTTCGTTAGCTCCTTTACTCCTCGATCATTATTTATCAGCCGTGAATCGTTAGGAAATGATATTCCACAAGGGGCCATAACAGCTACTTTGGACGAAGCGACGTCCCAGGTTGCTTGTCAAGTGAGAATAGTTAAAAGCATGCATCCCAGCAGTTCACAAGCTACAAGTCGTTTGAATCATTGCTCAGTTTGGGCATTGACTACATGTTTCGGCAAGTAGTTCCAGTTATTTACTACGCTGGTTACTAGAGCGAGAGCGGAGCGAACTCTTTGTCTTCTAGGTTTAAATAGTTTTAAGTTGTGCCCCCGACTAGAACTTTTAGTATGGTTAAAAGATAGCTTGTAGCTCTATCCCCATCTCACACTCAGGATACGCCTAATAAAAATCAGATCAGCTCTGCGTCAAGGATATACTAGGAAGAACAGGTTTATCCCCTGTAGTCGAAGAGGGCAAGACAAACCCCTTAACTCCAGTATGGATTTCGAAGCACCACAATGTACCTTCGCAATCATGCCGCACTCGAACTTAGTATGAGGACAGGTGGCGGGTACTTAGTATTCAAAGATCGAGGACACATGGGAGGTAAACAGAACTCTGCAGATTTCTGGAGTCAGTTGCGAGTAGACTCTGCGCATGGCATAGAACATCCTGTCAGCAACATCAGTTGCATATTTACTAGACGACATTGATAAATCAGCATTATGATGTGCATCGAGAATTGTGGAGAGTGTATTCGAAAAGAGAAGAGCGTTTAATCCATCGACTACAAGGTACGGTTAATTAACGCTGAGCCACTAGAATCTGTACGGCACTGAACATGAAGCCGCATACTCATTTGTCACGGTTCAGTGTCTAAATGTTGGTACTGGAAAGAATTATCCGTTAAAACTCTAACAAACAAAAGCAATCTAAGGCTTGTTGCTAAGTACATCCAGCAACTCAGTAATAACAACAACCAAACCGCTCTCAATATAATTGAAGAACGGACGGAACTATGTATCCCTAACTGTCTTGTGCAAAAAACATTAATGAGTAAGATGCAAATTCAGTAAGTGAACACCTGCGGTGGATTTGAACCGGTAAAGCGTCGTTTGTCACAAAATGGGTGATTAGATAATACCAAATGACACACTGCGCGTAAGCAGAGATCCAAAGTGGATTCGGTACAGAGTGCTCCGGCTTCGGATCACACAGGGTCTTAGCGGTCACTTCAAATTTGGCCGTTGCATTTATTAGTTGAAGACGCATTTGTACAACCAACTGTAGATCTTATCATTTAATATTTTTTTGAACCTTCCTCATCAGGAACTAGTATAGGTTCATTAATGCTGTACTCCGTCCATCTTTGAAAACGTTACCTGCTATCATACGAAATTCGCGCTCTACCGAATGTTGTCACAAAGTCAGTAATACCAGTTAATAAATTTTGAAAAAAACATTTTAAATAATTAAGTGTTGTTTGCAATCCGGCCACAGTCGTGGCTCTACCACCAAAGCGCAAGTCCCACTGAGAATTTGCAGTAATATGTATACGCTTCTTAGTAAACTCGTACATAACGGTGTACACATGCTGCGAAATGATCAGGAAGAACAGGAATCATTTTGTTACCACAAACGTGGCTCCATACTAATGTGATTATTCAATCCCATGTTTATTTCTTCATCAGCTCTGGCAGCCCTACACTGTCCCGGTTTCGTTCTAGTGGCATTATAACTTGTTAATCCCATTTGGCTTAATTCAGGTGTTTAATTTTGGTAAACAAAAGGACTTGTGTAAACTGTCAATTATTTAAATGCAAAGATGAGATTCTTAGGTAGGTTTCAAGTGGTCAGCGCTGGAAACATCTGCATGGACGCTGACATATTTGCGTCAGAGTTGAAGCTATTTAATTACCAAGTATTTTAATTGCCTCCGCTAAAACATGCTTTTTTTATTGGCCGCTGGTGACTTTAATAGAACAGATGCAACCATCGTAATAACATGGCGTTTCCGCCCGGAAAAGTTACTCAGTTGGATGTTGTTTACACAGTGCAATTGTTTTCCACACAAACACGGGTTTCTTTGAGCAACTTTACCCCTTTGTTTCAAAATAGGTCAGATCAAATACAGGGAAGCTAATTTTACCTTGATGACTATACGTCCATTCAAGATTATCACACAAGGATATTGTGCTGTTTAAAATATCATAGGGCTCCAGCAGAAGATTTCTTGAACTGCTTTACAGCCTCCAACGATAAACTTGTCGATTCATTGGGATCATCCGAAGGACTACACGATATATTGCCTTGACTTGATTTGTCATGGGGAAAGGAGTTGTCTAAAGGTAGATAAAAGTAAATTCTCCCTGCTGAAGTGACTTCCGGGGACTAAAGTTAGAGCCTAGAATTCTAACATGTTTACATGTATAAAGAACCTAACCTTGACAAGTGAAATGGATCAAAGAAGCTAGCCAGCGTTTATATCGAAGCGATTCTAAGCAACCATATATAGAAGCCCTTTAGGCAACTTTGTAGAAGGGGCGCTTGCAGTTAGAGCGGTGAAGTCAACGCGTCCGGCACCATGCCAATTAGATCTCTCTTGCCGTCTTTCTTTAGCTCATGTCCAGCTGTTCTCTTCGATCAAAGCAACGTTCAGAATTAACCGGAATAATAAAGTCAAACAAAACTGGTGACCCAGAAACTCCTTTACCATTAGCTTTGAATTTGTATGCTGATTCTATCACTCTATATTTAATATGCCTATTTATCAAAAGGATCGCAATTTTGAGATACGCCAGACTAAACCAGTGCCTTAAAATACATCCCGAAAGTATCTATCGACAATGCATGTAGATTGTTGCATAATTATTTTATGGATCGTAGCCACTTAAAAAGGTTAAACGGTCACCTTTCACTGAACTGTGACGCCACAGAGAAGAAAGTATTTGGGCACGATACATGCTGGAAAGCCTTAAGTAACGAAGGTCTAGGAGATCGGCTGCTTCCGATGCTGTCCGCTTGCACCTATCAGCCGTGAACTGTGCTGGAAGGAGGCATTTCACTTAGCGGTGACTATTAATGTGCCTGTCCAGAAGTTTGCGATACCAAAATAATCACTTCAGTGACTTGGTCCTTACGGAGCAATTTCACACAGGAGTTGCGATACGCCATGTATGCAGTTCATTTGCAGGCCTTCGGACAGTCCTTGTAAGCTCGCTATGTGAAATCTCTCACGAGCATATGTGTACGTGCTCAACTACTCAGAATTCGATAACAACCGTTGATAACAGGGTTTAATGATTGACAGTATACAATTTATCATCCTCCTATTCCGAATAATTCACATATTATACATATAGTCAAACAGTAAATTATAATTGTCACTGCAACCTAGTGGCGTGCTTCTTACTATTTCGTCGACATGAGTTCTTCGTTAGTCAGCACAAGGTTGAGTATGGAGAGCTTGTTAGCAGTTCGAAATCTGTTGGGAGAGGTTACGTTGTTGTACAGATGTCGGATGGAAAGTAGCCCCTGCAAGCATGCTTTAAATAGAGCACCATCGATTGCTGGTGCCTACTTGTGTTGCTCACTAATGTCCCCAGCTATAATAAGGTGCCCTTTAGGGCTTGTTTAAAGCAACCTGCAAAACCGTTTGGTTTGGCGTTTCTTTCAGAGGTAGAGGTTGGTGAGCGGCAAACTACGGCTAGTAGACAAGTGTCTTTATTCAATAAACATAGGATACACCAAAGCGTATTGTGTTTGCAGATTTCCGAGTGATCTGTAGCACTACGTCAAAGATTTGCATTATAATAAAGTATAACCTCACAATATCGTCCAGCTTTACCATGCTTAAGCAGCGACATACCGGATAGAGTTGTCTTAGGCTCGATTATCTCAACCTTTATACATTTTTCTGTCTTCATGACGAGGACCTGTATTGTGAAGCAAAGATTTCTGTAATTTTGTCAAACTTACTAATTAGGCCTTGGGCGTTTGTGAAAAAGATTATAGTGATTTGTTGTTAGGAGTGTGTTGATGAATGTTAAATTTGTATTTGCTTTTAAGCCGTTCGTTAGGCGGTCGGCTTTTAATCGTTTTTTTGTTGCCTGTAGGTGTATGAATTTTAGTTAAGCTGCATGACATCACAGAGTGTTTCTGAGCAGAAGTTTTTATAGTGCTTCGCTTTGTTCTGTTGTGTGCCGTAGGTGCTGTTGTGTCGCTCTCTCCTGGACTGTGAGGAAAAATATTTATGTCAGCTGTAACTTACATCGAACTGTCGACTACTCTTGGCCGTGCGTCTGCTGCCTTTAACCGGATCTCGCTTGGCAACCTGGCTCGAAAATTTCACCTGTTAACCAATACCACTTGCGTCCTTCTCACGGAAGGTGACTACCTGTATCAATCTTGTACCGCAGCTCTTGTAGTTAGGTGATGAAGGAAAGCTTATCGATAATTTAGTAATAACATTATCATGATAGTGTTTCGCAGATGCAGCACCACTGCTTGTGTGTATGTGTCCACGCAGTGTGTTCAGGAGAATACAAAAGTCTGGGAACACCAAGCACAAGTATGGTTTTCACGCTATCGCAATTGGGAATGCCATCTTAATTGCCCGCTTTTAGGGGCGATTTTCCTAGGAGATCGTGTAATATGCATATCCGGTTCGCCGATTTGAGAATGCGTACTTCAGACAGCAGGACAGCCGCAGTCTCATCAGCTGAGTTGAATGTTACTCCAAGTATCCGAGGTTTACCCAAGTGCACTGTGGTATGGTGACATACTACGTATTCCAGCATATTGAGTTCAACCTGAGTACCAGTCATATCGCGGATGGAACTCCACTGGTTGTCACTGTCTAGAACTTGCCTTTTATTTTGCCAGATTTTGAATCGGGAACGTTGATCCGCAAGAGCTAAGGCAGCGTGGTTTTTTCTAGCGCGTAATTATTTTGGAGCTCTTGTTGGTTATTTGCAGATTGAATGGGGCCAAGGGAGTTGAAGTAGAAAGCTGTGTCGTCCCACGTCTGTACGGTAAAGAAGATAGACCGACCTTTGTCAATCCCGGTGTGTTTATCAAAGCGACCAAATGTGCGTTACTCACTTGTTTTCTGCACCGGATTGCTTCCGGAGCTGAACTGTCGGTGTTGTCACTGAATCTTTAATTGAAGAGTCATTAATGGGGTAAATGCAGTCAGGTCGAATGTGACCCACCCAATTAACGGTTAGGATGTGTCGGAGTAAGTGGCGCAAATATTGTGGGTTGGTTTCCAGGACCGACTTTACTCCTTGCTCTAGAGTCAGGAGCTCACAGGGGGTTGCTAGAGCGCAGGATTAAATTTCTTCGTATCCGAGGACAACACACGAAAACGCCGTCCGCTCAATTGTTTTGCTTAATTATTGACATTTTTCGTTAACACAACCACACAACTGTGCACTGGAATAACTCTGCATACCAGGTAAAACAAATAGCATCGGTCACATTTTTGAGCCTCTCTATTAATATCTCACTTGCAAAATCACACTTAGGGTAGCTTACGTAGCCGCAGCTTGAGCAGATCAGACTATTCCTAGCCACGCGTGTGCATTTCGGTTCGCCGCAGTTGCAGCTAGTTAGGATCATTTTCACTAGCAGTTTGAATCCAAACGCCGTCGGGCTGAATTACGATGCTTTCGGTCAAGTTGGTTACGATGTTGCACATGTTTGCTTACTGTTCTGGAGGGGCAAACATGTCCAGTCACGTCCGTTTGTAGAAGTCAAGTTCACACGACGAAGGTTGGGTGATGTCTCCAGGCAGATTGCAGTCGTGTCTGTTATGCAGTCCTGCGGTGCTGTGGTTAAAGGGACTACCTGGCCATCTTCACTGATTACAAGGCGAGTTTGCTTAAATGCTGGGTGGTGTTTATTGTTAGGCAAGCAAAGATTGCTCGGTAGCTGATTCACACGGTGTTGAACTGGAACTAGTAAGAGCTTGCTTGAACTCTATCGAACTGCTGCATCATATGTGGCTGCACATGGAGTCCCACAATTGGAATTATACAAATTTGAACGTAGGTATAGGTAGAATACTGTCCGGAGTTAACAAATCCAGGTAAATATAAGATGCACTCTAGTGTGTTTGAGAAAATGTTATCTTGAAGTAGACCTATTAAAGGCAAACCAAATATGTACAGATCCGGTATCATGCGACAAATTGCTACTGAGAAGCAGCGAAAAATCAAGAGTGCACAAATTCATGAGTAGCAAGCTCCTTCATGTCTGCTCACGAGCAGCTGGAGGGTTATTAAGCATGTGTACTCACTATTCAACAAACCGATTCACCTTAAATCTTCCGTGAAAGAGCTCGGCGTATTCTTGCACCGCTATTTGAAGTCCTTCGCAACACCTGCGAGTTATAGGAAAACAGACTACACTTGATTTAAGCGCTTAAACTCAGCTACTGCATTGGTCCTGGATTTACTCCCACGCCCTTCTTCTCTTCCATCACAAGAAGGTGCTCGAGTGTGGATCACCCGTGTAGAGGCGTAAAGTCTGTAACGTGTTCGAACGTGGCTACCAGTGTGGCTATCCATTCTACGGGTATGCTGTGCGAAGGCTGTTGCAAACGACTAGATTTGTACACCCTGTAGTATTGACGGTTTAGATTTGACCCAATTGCATCCGGGTCACTACACCACGCTGGGACCACTGCATTAAGAGTCCGCACTGAGCAGCACTCACGGGCACCTGTAAAAGCTAATAGTATTGGATGGCTTACCGAACAACCTCCTCGTGGTTCTAGCAGAGTGGTTCGGAACTTTCACTTTCCAGCGAATGGTTCGGCAGCAGTGTTCCAGGATATGGTGGCTTTTCGTCTGGCAAGCGCTCTCTCTATAAAACGTCACAGATGACTGTTTAACAACAATAAGACTTGGCGGATGTGACTCGCCGCAAAATAAAGTCACTGCCCTTTGCTTCACTCCAGTGGAGCATTGTATTCCAGCTGCCAGATGCTGTCATCGTTGTGAGGATTGGGCCCCTTATTGGTACTAGACCAAACGAAGGCGTATGACTTGAGTATTTGGTCACGGGACCCCAGAGAACGCGCTTCCGTGAATTCGCTAGGATGCCTTGCTGGTAGGCTATGGAGTCAAATGCTCGGGGTGGCAGACCCCTAAAACAACCCCTACATTGGCCTAGGCAACCGCGTAGTATCTCGCTTACTGAAGAACCGTGGAACTGAACTGCACTCTTCGCTCTACTAATACCTTCCTCACATGCTGCTATTGCAAATACTCTACTACCACAAGCCGCTCGCTCACATATTCTATTCTAGTAACATTCTTCTCCGTTTTGTCTGATCAATCAGCCATGAGCGGCATTGCTTCCTCTGATACCATTGTTGCCGCTCCATTATCTGAATTAATCACATAGCTCCAAACCGGCTTTGAACAGTCCTGGATTCTTATCTCTCCGCTTCTGCAATCGAAGACACGGTTCAAGTTGTCAACGTTCAATGTGTGCAGCTTAAAACAGATTTGGCAACAAGCCGGTCTCACGTACATTTTAGAAACTCTTGCTGTTGTTGTCTGTTTTTTGTCCGAAACACGACTTCAAGATTCCAGCATATTATACCCATTGTTGCCACCAATTCACACTTACCCCGTTTTCACCTTCGACTTTCTGGAGACTCCGAGGTTACCGCCTCTAGCCAAGTTGGTGTTGGGGTCGCCCTTTGTTCCAGAGTCGAAACCGCCCTTCTGAAACGGATTCCGATCAACAGTCGTATTTATGCTGTCAGGCTCCATAGCTTGTGCAAGCTTAACTGGCGTCGAGAAGGCAAATGTGCTCTTTTTCTACTCTCCGCCTATGCTGCCACTGACGGTAACCCAGATATCGTCAAGGACCAATTCTAGAGAACCTTCACCATTTGCTCTTAAGGGCTCTCAAAACGGACATCATTGCTATGGCGGGGGATGTCAACTCGCGTGTTGGTCGTTTGTTATCAGTCGAACGCCATCTTGAAGGCCCGCATGAACACGATACCTTTTGCTTAGACAATGGAGTAAGACTACTCAGTGTTGGAGAATGTTACCAACAATAGGAAGCAATTGCGTCACTGCCATTCTACCATCGCTTTCTCCTGTACCTTTTAATGTTGAATAAAACAGGAAAAAAGAAGGGAAGACGGCCTGTGTGAAACTGAAAAATACCTTTTTCTAACGTTTTACTCTCTCTTCTCTTTACGCATTATATTCTCCCTTTCCTACCACCATGGTCTGGATGGCACAGTTGTTTATGTACAGACTTGTGAATAAATAAATAAACATCTAGATATATATGACCTAAAGCGAGTAGCTTATCCACTATGCTTCGAACGTTGTGTGGTGAAATATTGAAACAGTTTGAGTGCAAAATTTGTGGAAGTAACATCCGCAACGGAATTCAAACCATTTCTAGACACTCACTTCATTTATTTCAATTACAGGGAACGCATCTTCTCGGATAGCCTATTACGCAGCTGTAATATGCAGCAGACGCTCAATACTTACTGACGCGACTCTGTGCACATGCCGGAAATAATTGCGGTAGGAAGACACAAGCGTGTACATTAGCTAACCTATTTTCAGCATTCGTTATTCATATTCAGTTATTTTTAACGGACGCTCAGTCTTATTTCCAGTGCTTTAACATCACCACATCAAAAGCACAGCATTTTAAACAGTCTATAAAATTTGTTTCTGCATGATATTAATTTATTTTATCTTGGTGTGCTAGGTCATTTGTGTTCCTTATTTTTCGCTCACTAATGCCGAAACGTTTGCCGCGTTATTTCAATCTGGTCTTTAGTAGAGTCATCACAAAATACGCAAGTTCATCACTGGCTTTCCTTTACATCGGTCAACAGAACCGACTTATCAGGAAAATTTATTTTGATATGTTAGTTTTGTACCCATTGATATTCGGCATCAACTTCATTTATTTAGCTAACTGAACTGCGAGTTTAGACGCCGTTCTGTTTTATGAATTTTGAGTTTTACCAAAAGGTTTCAACAAGGTAGAAACCAGACGTGGCTAGAAGTATTTTGTTGACCACATGTTGGCCTCACATTACCACCCAGGTATAAGAACCGTGACTTAAACCCAAACCCGTTGATCCAGAAAATCATTACCTAAGTACAACCCACAGGCGAATATATCTCAGAATTTCAGCAATATTTATACTTTAAAGCAGCTCAGATTGTCCAATCATACAAGAGATGAGGCACGATGGTGCAGGACATATCAGATTTTGTGGAGAAAATGAGGTTAGTACAAAATGGCTGTACAAAATTCGACCCGAACGAAAGTACAGCCAACCCGACAGAACCAAAGAAAAGAACATGTGCGGAATGGCAGATTGTTTGGAAGGAAAATTCATTACAACTATATCTGTGAATTCCTTGAGACCCTGTAGCACATAGACGCCTCAGCTACATTGGATGACAAAAGTACATAACGCGCTTGTCCAACGGAATCCTGTCTCGTCCATGAGTAACTCGCAACAAACACAAGCTAGCTGCATGATTTGTCGCAGCAATGAAACCATTTATGATGTCATTGGTTAAGTACAGCCTAGATAGAGGTTAGAAAAAAGGGGAAATGCTAGGTCTTATCCAGCTTAGGGGAAGGTCCATGGCCGGGGTCGATATCCTCACATTATTCACCAATATATCACTAAAGCAGACTGTACAGAGCATATCTGACCACATGAGAGCGATTGAGTTATACTTACATATTCATCTATCCGAATTAAAACGGCTTCGACTTCTATGCACCAAATTACGAAGTTAACTTTTCCAATACAAAAATAGCGGCAGGTGGATGTTGTTGAAACTGTTAGTCCACTCGAACTACTTTTGGAGTCGTCCTCACTGCTGACCTTCAAATTCATTCCAAAGAGGAAATTTACAAATGCGCGCTGTTGCGTCGGTACATGGTTGATATCTTATTCATTTGTGATCCAGAGCAGCAAGTAACGCAAATGAGCACCTGATCGATTGACCATCACTGAAGTATCATGTTGCTAACAGATTGGAAGTTGAATTGCATCATGCCGTTCTTTGAAATAGTAATCCAAGGCAGTAATGATGGATAAATGTATTGATTGGTGTATCGTAAGTCTGTGTTAAAGGGCGAGTATCTGCGACTTCATCGGTTTGTCCTTGTGCACCACAAAAGTAGATTGGTAGAAACCCTGCTTGACTGAGCAAGAAATATCATTACTAATGGTCGCGCCAGATAAGAATGTGTGGCTCCTCACCAAAACCCCAAGAAATAAGGGTGTCCAACTCACTTTACTGCTCATTCAGTCAGCTGAGCAAGATGGAGTAAGTGTCTACCGTGTCAACAGTGAAATTAACATTGCAACTACCGCTTAAGGGATATAAGATAGGCAAAAGTTTTAAAAGGTAATTGAAATCTACGATGGCGAGTTTACTCAGCGGCGCGACCTCTACTGATATACCCAACGACGCTTATTCCAAACCTTTAATTAAGTAGCCATTGCTTCTGTGCCGCAATTTACACATATTTTGCCAGTCTATGTGTAAATGCAAAAACACGTACATGGTAGCTCTAGTTGCGGGTATGAGGCGCGGAAGTTATCCCAAATTGGGTCAAGGGACATGCTCAGAATATAGCCATCCCAGGTGCGCGTCCAAGGAACGCAAGCGGCCTGTTTGTACCATCAATTGTTCACCATGTGCTGACAGACAAACACTGGGTGGACCACAAGCGTATGTTCAGTTCGATCTGTGTCAACTAACGCTCATAATCTGCGATACATGATGATCTCGAATATGCTGATAATTAAAGCTTACAGACGGAAGGCCTTAAACTTGCCTATACTGAGCAAATACAATTAAAAAGCAAATACTGAACTGCTAAACAGAAAATGCCATTAGCCAACTGAGCAGCGGTGTCTAAACTCTATACATTTGCACGGAAACACAAACCAATTCAGTTCGATTAGGTGAAAAGGAGAAGGGTTTTCTTTTCCTCGTGTTAAAAAGCTGATACTTACGAAACAATATTAGAAGCCTAAAGAGAGGAGTAGGCCTCAGCAGCTGTCAGTACAGTCAAATAGACGGAATGTGCATTCATACATCACGAATGTTTTTGTACTGGAATAGGGATTACTACAGCTCTACTGAATCATGATAGCACACAAACAAAATGCTAACCTGAGTTGGTCGCTTTTAAGATCGATGGACAAAAGCAGACATAGCAGTCAAACCGATGCAATCTAGAAGATAATCTGCAGTGAGTATGGCAGGCACTACAACAGACAAACGGAAAGATAGCTTTCGACACGGATCACAGAGCAAAACAGAGCCACAAGTAGGTGTGAATCTTATTTTTCGGTTCCGATAAACGAGGATGCAGCGATTATCATTCTGATTTGGAAAGCGTAAAGATCGTAGCACATGGAAATACGAATCAGACATGTGAACTCATTGGTGCATATCACTTCACGAACAAGCTCTCCAATTCTTACTTACAACTGAACGCCATCTAGGCAAATATGCGGGCATAGAACCACCACAGCTTTTGACCACACCATACGTGCATCTCAGGTAGCATTCTCAGCCTAAGAGATGAAAGCGCCGTGAGCACGCTGCATAATTCATAGAGGCGAATTTGAAAGGTCACCTGTTCAATCGATCAATGATGGAGACCAAAGATCCCAGCTTTCCGTAGTTGTAAAACCAGTTTTCGTGATTAAAATCGAAAATTACACAAAAGTTATGATACATTGATAAATAATTCCATAATTTTACTGCAAAGAATAGAATAAACAGAAATAAAGATACATTCACCTGCTATATACATGTCAGCCGTAAGTGAAAACGACGGAATTAAAATAAAGCCAAACAATTTGCATCGTGCTGACGTAGGAAATGTTGTGACGCTTGTCAAGTACAACATATTTTTGCTACCGAAGCTCTGTTCAACATCTGCCGAAATCACGGGAGTACATGGATAACGACAGACAATGTCTTCCAGTTTGGATAGGTCGTTTTAAAGCTTATGGTTTACCAGAGATTGTGTTTCGGCAGATTACAAATAACGGATAACGTTCTCGCTAACCGTCGCAATGTACCTTGGTTGCCACTTCAAAGCTTTCCTTGTTTTCTGTTGATTAGCAAATCCACGAATGCACATACGCCAGCTGAGTTTTCAAACTCATGTTATACAGGTTTCAACACGGCTAGTGTGTAATGGAAATAATTACTGTGATATGAGACAGATACTAGCCAAGATTACCAGTGAGCGACGACCGCTGAATGTAGGCCGGTCGGATTATCCTTAACTTAATGAGCTAGATATTCAATGTAGACAAGTCTGTCTTTTGCAGCGACTCTGCCTACTTCCGAAAAGAACTTGAGATTGGTCTCTACAATCAAACTTATAAAATAGGCATATACCTAACGTAGAATGCATCCTTAAAACAGGCTTAATGACCTCTTTCTAACATGCTGTCATATAAATTGTGCCATTGGACACGAAAGTAGTCACACTATTCAAGTCCATAGCCATCAAGGTCAAGTTGCGCAGAATGGCTTCTCCAACTGTAGCAGAATTGACTCTCTCAATATTGACCGCATCGATGAGGTATGCCCATAGCCTGTTTTATTTGGACTTGATGGTGTACATATCCAGATGTATAGCTCTATATTTCTGCGATCATCGGTTGTTTCTTCCGTCATAACACTGAAAATGGTATCATGGAATATTTCTTTCAATATTTGTTTAAGTTTCCCGTACAGCTTGCGAATCTTCAGGCCCAACGAGTTATATTCGACAACTCTCCCATAATTTCTTACGTGTCTGTGAAGAAAGTTCCTGGACTGTGTTGCCGGACTTCTTTAAAGGAACAGCGGCAGAGGCCGTGACAAGTATAAAGTCAGCATTTTGTTCAGTTTCCTGGGCAGCATTCGCAACGGCGATGAAAGTAATGCTTCATGCTTGTCGAGCTCTCATCGGAGCTACTCATCAAAGCGAACTACTGCTAATTTGTGAGATGGATCCACAGTCATGTCACACGATACAAATTAGTAATTATTTATTAAAGTTATCGACGTAGTATTCTCCAGGAAACTCCTTCACGCTATCCAGCACAGTTGCTCTTTTGAAATGCTGTTTCCGTTTCTTA
This sequence comes from Dicrocoelium dendriticum, assembly GCA_944474145.2. Taxonomy (NCBI): domain Eukaryota; kingdom Metazoa; phylum Platyhelminthes; class Trematoda; order Plagiorchiida; family Dicrocoeliidae; genus Dicrocoelium; species Dicrocoelium dendriticum. The sequence continues at coordinate 162,353,082 of OX104063.1, read as the reverse complement.
AATCACACCTGAAAAAGAGAAAATCCATTGAGTATTTCAAGTTACAGATTCGCTAGTTTATCAACTAACTCGTAGTAATACTGCGTCAGATCAAAACAAAGCCGGCACAGGACTATGGTACTATACAAAGGAAACTGAAACTTCAATAATGACAAATGTTAACATTGACTGCCCAGTACTAAAGCAAAGGAAGTTTAAGCACTACTTCGAGGATACCAATCACCGTCATTGTAGTGAGAGATCACGTCGCTTTCAGTCGATAAGCGGATACATACGGTCGCTTATATTGAGCTATTTAGCCCAAGGCAAGGGCGTTGCCAATGGTCCGCCTAAGCGGCGATAGTGCATCAAGTTCGCGGATGATTGATATGTGGGGCCTTGTGTGTTAACGAGGTGTGTGCAAATGGCGTGAACGAACAGATAGCGAGCAGATTTTATGTGAGTCTAGGCAAATGGTGTTTGTATAATCGACAATAAAAATGGGTGCACAGCGTGAGCAAGCAGATGAGACTAGCTGCTTAATGGACAGATGATTGGGTGAACTGGCTCCGAGACAAAACGGCCACCATAACTGTGAATAAGGAGACAAGTGGACTTGAATAGCAGATGCTAGATAAATGACGGTTACGACACTCCGGAGGAATGTTCCAAGAGCCGGCTGGTTACTTTGCATTTCTTCTGTATGCAGCTATGGTAATAACAACAGAAAAGTATTCAAAAGAGCTTTATTAAGTTCATTTTTCCCCTCGATACCGCGAATGTTTTTTTTCTGACAGTCAGTTATTTCTATTATTTTGCTACGCATTACCGTGATATGTCAGTCGTAGTCACGTGGCTACCGGGTTTACATTAATTCACGTATCGCTCCGCTCCGTTACACACTAAAGCAATAATGATGTCATTCGGATTGTTGACGAAACAACAGCAAAATTGCCAAGCACTGCAAATAGTTGCCTAACGTATGAGAAGTTAGGTCGAAGGCTACTTCCATTTCACTCCATTAAGGTTTTAACATTTATGCATTTTGCGAAGCAAAGTTTTGTCCAGAGCATTATTGGCCTTAATTAGATATAACAAATTCGAAGAAATCTTGAGAAAAGAGTGCACTCCTGTATCATGTCTATTGTCCTGATAGACTCGCAACTCTCATACAACCTGTTTTCCTTTCCTGACATCACATTCCCTGCCTTGGTTAGTACTTGATTGCGCTCATCTGTTATTAATGGTAAGTCTGCGAATCCAAAACTGGACATGTGGGAGACCAAACACAATATTTTAAAATAACCTATCTACTTTGGTCTTTATTACAAGGATTGTTACATCTTATTAATTCTCTTGGAGAAAAGACTTGTGTGTAGACAATGAATATCACCTTAATGACAACCGGGATCCTTCTGAAGTTATTGTTTGTCATTCCCACCAGTGAGATAGAAACATGCTAATTAGAATAATGTATGGGTTACGCGTTTGAATTTCTCCTGCATGACTCATAATTAACATTTGCCAACAGTGAAATAGTTACTCCTTTGTGAGTTTGGAAATGTGCCGTAGATATTCGCGTTCCCTATGCCTGTTCCCCCATATATAGTATGTCTACAAATGCACCAGTTGGAATTTCATGTGTCGTGTACGCATGTACGCATGCACCGTTTATCAAACAATTGGTACGGCACAGTTCCTACCAGCTAAAATTAATCCGGCAGTTTTTCAGGAACTGTTATGTAGCAAACGTAGTTCATTTCATTTGTTGGAAACGTTAAAGCATATTAACATTTAAATATGATAACATCAAGCACTTAGTTATGGACTTAATAGTATAAAAAGTACCGGTATGAAGCAATGTAAACTGAATACACCAATGTACCTAGTGTTCGGATCCATTGCAGCCTGAAAAACATCCGAAGTGTTGGTGCATTTTCTGTACATAATATTTCCCAATGGCTTTGTTTACTCACGCTGTGTTGCAAATTTTATGGTTTGACTGACTGATGTTCATATCTTCAACCCATGGGTGCAAACTATGCGAACAATCTATCCAGGTCATGTGTTCAAGCCCGTTCCAACGTTCACATAAGACATCTTCCGCATCCTTGCTGGATGATTGGTTACGGAAATACAGAATGCCTACTTTCCAAGTTTCGCTAGTCGCATACCTTTCACTCAGATTGAAGTACCACAAACGTTGTAACAAATGCACTGTGAGAACTTATGGTAGATCTACGGTAGTGAATGCTACTTGCATGAGAAGAAGCAAAACATCTGGAGAATGTGGGTTCAAAGAGTGAATAACGCATGCATATAATGTAGTAAGCGTACACACATCGTAGTTGGGCCATAACACCATGTATTACACATCAAGTAAGTTGCAGCATACATTGAAAATTTAAGAGCCTTTTAGATGAGTGCGCAGTTGATTCGGGAAAATTATCGCAACTAAATATTGTATGATGAAGTTAACTTGAAGTTTAAGCGCGATGCTACCATTCACCACAACCTAAATTTTATTGACAATTCAAAAACAACCTTACCGAAGTGCTCTGTTCGATGGCTCAGTCCAATTTTCCTTAAACTTCGGATCTTTTATTCCAACCAAATCGTATTAATGAAAATTATTTCAGTGAAGAATGATCCAAGTACAACATTTTGTAGGCTGATTTCACATACTTGCATGTGCATATAATGACGATAGACTCAAAGGATTTTTCTTTCTTTTTACGATTGCTGGAATGTAATCAAATGAGTGTGTATATGCAAAATCGTCTGCAAAATAATTTCGCTTCTTTTAATTGCCGTGGTACAGGAAGGATCACAAATAATGCCTTCCATAATGTACCACCTTCCATGATCTAGATTGTTTCAGTAACTCAAAAAACAGAGTTTGACTTTTTCTTAAAAATCAAAGGTTTAGAAGCTTTGACCAAATATTTAATGCCTACTTTGAGTCTGGCAAATGTTTTCGCCATACAAGAATCGCAACTTCAGAAGCAAGGCGCTGTGTATAAAAATGCTTCATTAAATAAGTTATTTGATTTAGATCCGCCGCATTTTTAAGCGGGGCTTTGTCTTCTCAGTGGAATTGCACAGAAGGATCAGTAACGGTTGTTCCTCTCAATAGCCTTCACTAAATATGTTATTCATAGAGCAACTCTTTAATAAAGCAGATAAATATGGCTAAAGTGAAATTCAAATTTGAATTGGTATGTTATAATTAGAATTGCTTGATAGAAAAAATGTGAAAAGCCTTAAGCTCATTCTGTAATGTTTGGGAAGCTATTTGACGAGAGAAGAAATTAACACCATACTGTTCCTAAGGTACAGTTTGTGGGCTCTTTCCTTTTTAAGCAACTGAAAAAGCATCTTTGTATAAATGGTTTAAGTTTTGAAGTCACAACGGCATCCTGAGTATTTACATGCGATGCCAGTAATAATATTCATAATCGAAAGAATTATTTATTGATATTGCTTTCTATCCTCGTGGTATTTACCGGTACGCTGTTCTACAGCACGGATTCATACAACGTTTGCGTTATGGTCAAACTTAACCGCCATGTTCGCCAGCATTTGCAGTTTGCGTAATAAAAGCGCTCTGGTACGCTAAACACAACAACGTAAAAATGAAATATTTTCTATGGCGAGCACTTAACTGACTGCTGACGACAGAAATGAAATAGCATAATATTAGCATAGTGATAACCTCTAAAATTTGTAATGTCCAAAAACTGTCTGCAAATAGTTCAGCGCGCCAATTTGTTGGTAACTCTTGTAACAACCCTGGTTTTTCGCAGCCATTTTCTGTGTGTGTTTCAGTCACACGTTTTTCAAAATTACTTGATACACCGGTTGATTTTATGAACTGTAAAGTAACAGTAAGTGGGAGTATATCGTTTTATGAGGCATCAACAGAGTTAGTGTCATCCAGTATGGTTATCAAGATGGAAGATACCGTTCTGTTCAGTTGTGAAAGTTAACTAAGAGCCATTTCGGCGTAGACCTTCGATCACAGCAAAACCTATAACGTTTGTCTGTAGGTTTGTTCCTCGCGGTAGTTTTTGTCAAAACATGTGAAGCCATCAGGGTCGCTATTAGGAGTGTGGTCATCCACATTGATTAGCTCCTAATTGGCATGACACATTTTGCAAGTTACCATAAAGTCTTTTGTTACTCAGTCACAGAGCAAGTAATGAACAGATTTTACCAAACATTTATGCGAATAAGGAGTAAGGCTCACCACTTTTGTCAGAGCGTATTTTAGCTCAACCATGCTATATGGCTCTTAGGCAGAAAATAGCGTTAATGTTCCATTCTTGTCATCATCTATTAAAGCTGAATAGCAGTACCACACTCAGAGGACACCATTTAAAGCTGGACACAAAACACAGCCGATTGGAATATTGCCGGAAGTTCTTTTCCTTTCATGTGTGTCAACACTGGAATGTTCTTTCCACATATGTTGTTGCTTCCTCCAAGCTAACGGCATTCAAAAGACGTCTGGATGATTCGCTTTTCCACTTACATTACACTATATAATCAGAGTTGTCTACATCAACCAAGCGCGAACAAACAATGCTCATTTCCAGCTTTTATGTTTCACTACTTACATACTGCTTTTGTGGTGGAATATAGTTTTGTGGAATATAGTTTCGGATATATTACAACTACATTCATCAATTACCTCAGTACAAGAAAGTGGCGCACGAGTAAACGTTGTCGTTTTTTGTTCTTAAAATATACCTACCCGATATTACTTCCCGATATTATTCTACCAGAACCATTCAGCACACATTCTAAGTTTTTATATGGATAATGGGCACCTGAATCCCTAGGCGTTGAAATTAGCGATTTACACTTATGTTTACTTTCACTTCCATCATCCTATGGGACTCGAAAAGCAATCGCTTTTTTACCAGTTATATAAAACTGTTCACTGTTCAAGTTCGTGAATTGTTACATTTCCTGGCCTCATTAACGCAAATTTTTCTAAGTGTCGAAGATAATTTCATCTATAATTTTTCAGCTGAGTAAACCCCTATATGAACATGATAAAAATGATAAGAGCAATTTATTCATGATGTTTACCAAAACGGTTGGCTTGCCGTAGAAGTTACGAAAATGCTCGTTGGATACAGATGGAAGAATGAATATTCGCATTGCAGTATCTAAGACAAATATTCACAAAAAGGTTTAATTTAAATGTGTTAAAATATTTAACTTTACCCGTTTAGTTTCACACTGTGTAACAAATAAACATTTGTCAAATGTTTGTTCCGAATTGATGCTGTTAATATTCATGCACTAAGCAAAATGCCGTTTGAAAATCGACAAAATCCACTCACATTCGTAGAAAGCTACCAAAAATATGTATTGCAGAACGGACTTATTAAATTGTCCCCATTAAGTTGTTGGTTTTCTCTAAGAAGTACCACTTTACGGTCGGGTTAATAATTAGGCAATTCAAGCTAATTCAGGGTAAAGCTCACGTAGTTACACGGATCTCGCAAAAATAGTCACTGCTAATATCCTACCTACTGATTGAAGCGTTCTGATGTGACAGTGAATCAGGTTCAGTTTTAATATTTTGAGATTGCGATACATTGTTGTTTATATCTCCAGATCTCGTGTTTGTTTAAATAATGGTAAATACCTATCAGTTTCCCCCATAATGAGTTACGCCATACACTGATCCGTGCCTCTGTTTATTTCCTCTCTACTCGGTATAGCTTTTTTAAGTACCTTGTTCCCAACTACTTAACTGTGCGCCACAATTCAGCACCCCGCACTCCTCATAGGTGCCACCTGTAGCGACTGGCATCTGACTATCACCCCACAATTTGTGAGGCGGACTAAGTGCAGGTTTCATCATAGCCGAAATCATTGGTGGTGCGCTCGTTCATACTCTACGTTGAATTGCGTTTTTGCAAATATTCTGTTCCTGGCTGTCCGAACAACCTCTACGTGGTGCCAGCATTGTGCATCGGGCTAATCCCTGTCCACCTAATAGTTCGGTGATAGTGTTCCAGGAAGTGGTAAGTTTTCACCTGGCAAGCGTCTTCCCAATATAAAGCCACAAATGTCTACTTAACAATATTTTGACTTGGCGGAAATGACCCAAAAATAAAGTCACTGCCTTGCCATACCGGAGAATTTTACAGGTCTCGCAAACGTCAACCACTTAAAGGATTTCATCTGATCACTTCCTATATTGATGCATATATATATATATATGTATGTACATTTACAGTCTCTTAACAGGCATTCTGCTATCAGAATCTTGACAGAAAAATGGAGAAAATAGAAACATGAAGTACGATAAAAATGGAGAACGACTTTTTTGCTTTTACACACGCCCGTTTGAGTATTTTCGGTTTTTGTTTCTTTATTATTGTGTGAATATAGGTGGGATAATGCGGCAGAACAACATTAATATCACTGGTGTACGATGCGGGTCGTGACACCCAATATATTTCACTACTGAGATTCAAAGTCGCATGCTCCCCCACCTGAAAGACGAACTGTTCCGACTACCGCCAAACATGAGTTTGCCAGGTTAATGCTCCTTCTCCACGTCATTGGCTGTCCAGCGCGGCACCTTTTCCAATCGCTCCCTGTGAGTGTAAATAGTACCGCACCTGGATGCGATGGGCTGGCGTGCGCAAAACATTCCTGAGTCAACACATGCGATGTCGGAGAATAACATTCTGAAGACGGGCAGTACTCACTTTAAGCACTCTGCCGCGGACCATTGCGTTCCTTACGAAGTGTTTCCACCAAATCCGAGAAATGTTTGGTAGACAGCGATTGTCGATGGCTTAAATCTGCTTTGACTTTCAAGCGAATAGGCGAAGTCTCAAAGCCGTACAAGTGTAATGCACGGTCGGAAGCATTATATACACTGACATTGAGTTTGAGACTGATATTATGACGACGCCATATGTGACTCTGTTTGATGAACGCAAGGCGGGCCTTTGCAATACGTTCTGAGGTTTCATCTCCAGCACCTCCAACAGCCATGATGCAACTCCTAACATAAGTAAAGCAAGAGACTTGTTCCAGAACATCTTCATTAATGGTGAGCGCGGCTTCAGGCACCTGCAGAAGATGGTGGAGCGTGAGAATTTGGTGGATGCGACCGCAGACCTGGGCTAATTCTGGCTTGTTTTTCTCGGGAGAAGTCCTCACTAGACCTTGAAAGCCTGCGAAGTAGGACAGAGACGAAGATTTTGAATGCAACAGAGGTTAACCAGATTCCGTGGTAGTTACAGCTATTGTTACGAGTGCCTGTATTGTGAGTAGGAACACTTATCGATACTTCCCATGAATTCAGTAACTTCTCTTAAGTCTAAACTTTCATGAAGAGCGATAGGATTTCGCTGACAAGGATTCGCCCACCAACTTTGAATAGAGCCGGGGGTAGGCTGTTGGGAAAAGTAGTCGTTTGGCGTTTTAAAGATTGGATGGCAACTCAAATCTCTGCTTCATTTGGGGAGCCTGTGGAGACAGGCCAAGCATCATCCGTATGGGTTGTGTTGGGTAGGAGATTTGAAGAGCGAAATCCTCTGTTCAGTGACTCAATCACCTGTGAAGGTTAGTAAATTTTTTGCCTTCTGATTTGCAGATCCTCTGGCTGAAAGCGTGGGAAATGTAACCGGTGACCCTGATGGTACAAATTAGAAGGCGGAAGTAGCCAGCTGATGCCGCTTCTTCCATCTCATCAGCTCGGTTTCACCACTTGGATTCAAGAGCCGAGCGAATGCTTGCTTTCAGCTGGTGCTTAATAGACCGGAGGTGTTCATTATTCAATACGCCAGCAAGCACCGCCCGTCTACGATCCAGAAATTACAAGGATTTTCCTGAGATCCTGCTTTTGGAATTGGAGGGAGCGAGGCCGCAGCTAGACAAACCAGCAGACAGCATGGCTTGTTGCAGACTTGACCATTGTTAATCAACATCCAAAGTGGAGAAGAAGCGAGGTTTTCACGAAGGCTTCGTTGATACTCCTTCTTCAACCTTTGGTCCTCCAACTTGTAAGTGCTCAGTCAGGTGTGTTTGGACCTAGGTGAACCACCAAAACGCATGCAAAATGCGTCGCACAAAGCAGTGCACGATCAGTATCGATACAAGTTGACCAAAATGATCATCAGTTGCATATGCTGCTGCGCTACCTGCGACTTATAGCTATGTGGTCAATCTGTGACCAGAGCTGGGTTGATGCTGGGGGCACCAAGTGGCGTTCTGGCTTCCAGGATGAGGAAACTTCGTGCTGGAGAGGAAAAGCTGATGAGCAGTACAAAGACTGAGCAGTCTCTCTCCGCTGTGTGAGCAAACATCATCATATTCGTGCAAATATCCGAGATGGCGTTCACATGGCAGCAGCCGACCGACAGGAGCGTTGAAGTCTCCTGCCAAAACTATGGTGTCTGTTTTAGGAGCCTTTAAGAGCAGTTTATGAAAGTTCTGGTTGAACTGGTTTTTAGCTGTTTCCGAGCTACCGTCAATGGTCGCGTAGGCAGCGATCACGAAAAGAGCAAGCTTTTTGACTCGACTACTGCTAACCTGACACGAGCAATGGAGCCTCTTCTCACAAAGGCGACTGTTGATCTGAATCCATTCAATCAAAGCAGCCACGGCTCTAGCGCTGAGGGCGATTCCAACACCAGCTTACCAAGATGCAGCAGGCACGGCATAACCAGAGAGGCGAAGATGAAAGCGGGGCGCAGGTGGAGTGGTGACGCCAGCAGGTAGACCGAGTTGAAATCCTGGATTCGCGTTTCACTCAGGCAGTATACATCAATTCCAAGGGTCTCTAGCATGCGTGCAAGCCCAACTTGCTGACCAATCTGCTGTAATGTGCGTAGGTTAAAGGTTGCAAGTTAGAACTGCGTTCCGTGTTGCAGCAGCGAAGATGGGAGACTTCGGGGCGGGCAGCTGCCTGTTGAGCGCCATGTGGTTGAGTTGGCAGATGTCAATGGCACAGGTTCATCCTTGGAGTTGGGGTTGATCGCTGTAGATGATCAGATAAAAAATGGGTGTGCGTGGTACAAAAGAAGGGTGGGTAAAATGGCAACGTGTGCTTGTGAAGTTGGCATAGTAGCATGAGCGAATAGAGTCATAGCAGTAAGAGAGCGTATGAATGTTGTGCTTGTAAGTCCATGGTTCGTCAGTAGGTGAGATACTACCCGGTTGCCTAGACCGAGATAGGTAGATTGTCTTAGGGGACCACCGCCCCGATCCTTTGGCCAAAGGGCCTAACCCACAAGGCAGTAGGGCAAGATGAGAGATTCGCACCCTTTGGGAGACGCTTTTCGGATGACGATAAGCCATGCCAGGAGCATAACACTGCCGAAGTCAAAGAAAAGATCCGGTGTTCGGATTGCTTGCCGGTGTACATGGTCCCCAAAGGAGACAATTGGCAGTAACTTTATTTAGTGGTGAGTCATATCCGCCACGTTGTAGTGTTGTTTAACGGTCATATGTGGCCTTTTACAGAGAGAACGTTTGTGGGGCGAAAACCCGCCACGTCCTGGAACACTGCTGACGAAACATTCGTGCGGATGGGAAATTTCTGAAACCCCCAGTTGGCACCACGAGGAGGTTGTTCGGCGAGCAAGCCTATATTGGTGCATTCATCAAATAAACTCAAAAATTCAGAGTAATAGTAACAAATTCATACAACACGATTACTTAGATGTGCACTCACTTACGTAGTAGACATGCATATATATATCCAGTATGTAGTGTTTAAATTGCAACATTTCTGTACCCTTAATGATGCTGCGCTTTTGTATTATTATGATCTCGCCCTCGAAGGCGTGTCTCGAACCGTCGAGAACAAATCGTTTATTTATTTATTTATGTATGTAAATTCTTTGGCTCACCCATATACTAATATTTTCGGCTCATCTACTAGTGTTGGACTGCTGTCTGTCACCATATCCAACTTGATAATCCACCGTTTTGGTTTGTCTATTTACAGTATGTGTTTTGCGGCATAACAGTATTAGGTAACAATCTAAGTGTTATCTGTTACTAGGTAGCAATCCTAGGGACTTCGCTGTACAGCTCAGAGACGCTTTTTCGAACCCAAGTACTGATCTTTTTCATTAATATTTTAAGCAGCAGATCGCGACTCTTCTGGAACAACCAGAAAGTACGCGAATCAAATATCTGTTCCATGGCTTGCGTCTAGGACGTGATTGGTTATCCGCCCCATTGACTTAGAGGAAAAGAATTCTTGACTCATTTCAATAGATTACACCATCCTTCTTACAATATGGCTGCAGCGCCTACCCGAAATAGCCCAATGTATCGTCATATCCGCCATAATCAATTCCCTCACACTAGCCGTCCAACTGGCTGATGCGATCATAGATCATCTTTCTAATTTAGTAGATTTTGAAATTCTACCCTCTACATATCCTCCAAAAACTTAGCAAATCCCAGCAGCTGCTCACTTTATGCAGCCCCTCCATCTGAGCTTGCGCTAGTAATTAATTAACTAGTGAGAGTACGCAGCGCTAACAATTCTTCTTCGACACTGGATGACTCACGGATACCTGAGATAAAGTTATTCAAGCCCAGCAGCTTTCCCTCTACTCAAGCAGGGGACTTTCCAAGCCGAAAATCACGTGCCAATATCGTCACCGGCCCAGCTCCGGCCGTAATCTATTTAAAGTTTAGGACTGTAAATCAGGAATCGCGTTCCTCGTTGACCCCGGGGCCGAAGTAAGCGTGGTTTCTCCCGCATCTGAGGAGGTGACTCGGCCATGCACTCTGATCCTTCTTACGGTCAACGGCACAACCATCCCTACTTAACCCCTTCTTGCTGGATTTAATTTTCCGATGTTCGAAAAACTTTTTCTAACTGTGGCTGTCTTTTGTTTCCAGTAAGTGTTAATCGCTGTCATTACGACTGGTGTTTTGGTTACGGAAAGTGGAGCTGATTGCTTTGCTGCTTGAGTAGCAGATGCTAACCTTCGGACAGGAGTGTGCTTGGTGCTAGCATGTGCAGCATGTCTTGGTTCTTCTCTTCCGCTGTTATTATCTGTGATAAATTCGCTTCTGCTCCTATCTTCAAGCGATGGTAACGGTGTAGGAATGGAGTCTCCATCGCTATCACCGCTGTCCTTGATATTTTTGTCATCACTTTCAATTGGTGGAACCCTGGTTCGAAGGTTGACCATGTTTTAAAATCTGAAAGTTTGTTTGTCATAGGAAATTGATCGGTCCATTGCTTCCGCCTATTACATTTGAAATACCTAAATTAGCACCCAAATTTCTATTATGAAGTCTAGCAATACGAGCGAAATACTTTTCACTTCTCGCCATTTTTGCCGAATGTGGATAAAACACCACATAACGTAATATCACTAATAATTCCATAACTTTCCATCTTGGATTAAATATTCTGGGTTGTTAGCCGGATCTCGGCGCAATAGGCAAGTGCATATATTTTGCTTCAGCATAACTTCATAAAATATACTTGAAACTCATTCTGAATAAGAACCCAATTTCGCGAATTACAGCACTCAGACTTACTACTTTCAGCTAATTTTCAATTAAACAAATACAGAAAATTAGGGTGATTTGTGTTACAATAGAAAAGATATGTAAATCCCGAAAATTGCACAATCGAAGCTGAAAGATAAACAGAAGCACTGCAGGCTGCGTTCGCAAAACAAACTTTTTGAGGCATCTCCGTCACACACGGCGTTAAGGGGTTAAGGCCCGCCATGGCATCTCAGGTCACGCAGCATATAGGTACCAACGGCCCACCCGTCGCAACATGCATGGTTCGACGATCGCTGGAATAACGGAACCTAGCTAAGTTGGAGTTCGAGTACATACTCGAACTTGGAATAATCCGTCTTTCAGATAGTCATAAGTCCTTTTCACTTCAGATGGACCCAAAGAAACCTGGAGACTGGCGTCCTTCCAGTGACTACTGGGCACGAAAAGGATTTACTGTCCCCAAAAGGTGCCCCTTCCCACACGTGTTGGTCCATGCTGCGTGCCTCACAAATAAGACGGTTTTCATCACCATCGATTTTGTTCTTGTCTATCACCAGATGAATGTTGCAGAAAATTACGTATCTAAAATACACGTCATCATTGCCTTGGCCTGTTTGAATTTTTATAAATACCATTTGAGCTGTGCAACGCCGCACAGACCTTCTAACGTTTCATCTATAACGTCGCTCATGGCCTACACTTTGATTCGATGACATTTTGTAGCCAGTTGGCACGACGAAGAGCGTCTCGCTCATTTTCAACCTCTCTTGCAACAGTTTACATAACACGGCGTCCTCGTCACTCTGACTAAGTGCTAAGTTGGCAAGTCCACGGTAGAATTAGTAGCCCACCTCGTCTCTTCATCTGCCATTGAGGTCCTTGCAGACAAGGTCCAAACTATTATTAGTTCACAGCCCCGAGTTTCTGTAGGCATTTCATGCGATTTTCTGATCTAGTCGACTACCACTGACGCTCCATTCCCAACTGCGCTCAGCTCATGCAACTCTTGACTTACCTAAATATAGCAAAATAGTATACTAATAATATACTAATAATAATATAATAATAAAAATAATGATAAAATAATATAATAATATAACAAAATAATGTGTTTGCTTTCCGCGGTATAACACACAAGGGTTGTACTGACCTAAAGGGTGTTATCTCTAACGTAACTGCCCGCGTTCTCTCCAAATTCACCGCTTCTATTTCTCTTACAACTGTTGCTTTCGCCGTTGCGGTGGGCGCTGTCTTTTAACAGTCCGTTGTTGTACAGTGGTTACATCTCGGTTTATTCTTTAAACATTTGCAACCAGCAAAATCCGGATGAATTAACTTCGGTAGAGAATCTCTGGTCATCCATATAGCCACTCGTTCACTTTCGGCACACATTAGAAGGCCGGGCTTTCACGGTCTACAATGGTCGCAAGCCTATTATTTTGCCGGTAACTGAGCTTATGACGATATTTTCCTAAGAAAACTGAACACTAAGACTTTGTCACGCAAATCACCACTTACACACATCATGTCTTATGTGTCGCCAACCCTATCGCTGATTCACTCTCTCGCATCAACATTACTCTTCACTCTTTGCCTAATATCGACCTTGTTGCTATGGCATCGGCTGAGGCCCAAAACGAATACCTCCAACGCATACTACACTCCAGTTTACTGCATGTACAGCACGTTACTTTTCAAACTACGGACGGAATTATCCTTTGGGACACTTCAACATGCTGTCCTAGACCCATCATGCCTGCCTCGTTTAGACGCACAATATTCGATACCCTGCACTCATTGTCACATCCTGGCATTCGTGCTTACCTACAACTGGTCACCGAGCGTTTCGTTGGCCAAGCGTAGACAAAGATATTCGTAACTGCGTTCGAGCTTGTCTTCACTCCTAGTGCTTCAAGGTACATCGACTCACCCGTAGTCCTCTCGGCTTACTCTCTGCCCCGGATTTGCGATTCGCACAAGTGCACCAAGACCTGGTAGTATCTTTGCCTACTGGCGGATTCGAGCACATACCTTCATGTGTAGACCGGTTCACTCTATTGCCAGAAACTATCCTTTTACCAGACTGCACAACCGAAACTGTCATCCGAGTCTTCTTGAAGTGTTGGGCATCCTACTATGTATGCCCATCAGCCATCACAGCCGACCGTGGTACGTCTTTCGAATCTCCATAACTCGATACGTTCTGCAACGTCTTAGGCTGCCGCCATCTTTACACGATAGCGTATCACCCAGCAACTAAGGGCTTAGTAGAACACTTTCATGGGCAGCTTAACTCATCTCTTTATTCACATATGGATGGTAAAAATTTCGCCAATACTTCTAGGTAATCTCAGCGGAAACATAGCTGACGAGCAGAGCGCACCAGCATAGCCAGTCTACAGATCAACGCTTAAGATGCCAGGTGAGCTCATTTGTGTGTCATCGCAATTGTGTATGCAACCCATAAAATTCGCAGCCTCCCTTTCCCAACATATGCTTCCGCAACGATCGAGCCCACATCCTGAGCCGATCAAAAATGTGAAAGTGCAGAACGGAATCTCTACCTGCACTCATGTTTCCATCCTCAGGTACGCAGTGCGTCGTCTACTTCAGCCTTCCTAACACGGCCTCTTCAGTGTACTCCAAGAAATTTTTAAGCCCTTAGACAAAGATCGTTACTGAAGGTCGTTGTACGTCGATATTCTCAAGGTTACGTTTTTTGAAGATCCACCTTCAACATCAGGCGGTAAATATGAACATGTGAACATACCTGTATCCGAAACAATTAGTTCCCTTGTGCATTTTAAAAAACTCTGTGCGAAAACGAAAGCTGGCCAATGTTAACAATTCGTATTGTCTCGTCAGTGCGAATACAATAACAGGAAAATATATATCTACTGCTAGGGTGTGACCGGATAAAATAGAGACAGGGTGGGGTACAGATATGCCATCCCTACGTCCATGGGAGCCTTAAGCTGGTTTTGCACACAGAGTGCCTGTTTGATCCTGCTGATCGCGACAGCCTCGGCGAAATGTAGGATGCGGCTGTTAGCCTGTCACAACAACATTGCGAACTGTGTGGCAGGGTCGACAAGTAGACAACAAAGTCTACTTATGGATGAGACAGGTGGCTTTCGTGAACATGTGGTAGATGTAGCGGAAGACTGGATAATTTCACGCTGCACCCATCTACGTACATGTCCCCTTACTCTGGAATTCAACATTCTGTCGGTACGGCCTATGTAGCGTGACTCGCAGCTACAAGTGAATTGGTAAAAGCAGTGTGAAATGGCGCCGAAAGCTTGTCTTTCCTTCGTTGGTGGAACAGGCACTTTGTCGGTTCGTTTAATAAGGACAGCTTAGGCAGAGTAATAAGTCTTGTGAACAGTGGAAATTAATGGCCTGGTTGTCCTCATGGTGGCAACATCCCCTTTAAACGGTTGTTCTATAAAGATCTTCTTTTTGTCCACAGTGGGGATATTTTCTCTCGCCACTCTAGTCTGGCTATGTTTTACGATAAACCGATGAGCATAAACCTTTTTCAAGAGCCCATTAGTCACTAGCTCCTGTTCATCTTTCAGGCATTCGGGACTGTGTCTTCCGCATCAGGCACCCTAGACCCGTCTGTTTTCCTTGGCCTTCCACCAAACCAGCTCTAAACCCAGGTAAATGAACGAAGCGGTAAATAGGCCAAACGTCTAGTCGTCTTTTCCGAATATTTTAACGTTTGCTTTACTCATTGGCAGGCGTATATTCAACCCTTCATGGTAATCCTCTGTGTTACTCAAAATGCATGCAACAGGAAGAAAACCAAAGTAAAAAGAAACGAAATTTTTACTCATTTTCGTTTTTTACACCTGACTCGTTTTCCATATGATATCACACTGTCTGTCCCGCAACGTCCTATCATCCCTAAGTTTGACGTGTCAGAACCCAAGTCTTCGTAAAAGTCGTAGCATATCCTGACTCACATGCTCGAAGCATCAGGACCAATCACCTTGGCTACGAGCGACCGCTATCTCCACTTCACCGGTGCTGACAACAGTTAGCCTAGCCAGCGAGCTCTGGGGAACGATTGCCAAAGAGGACATCTGGGGTTTTTCGTTGAATAAGAAACGTCATGACTTGGACTAGAGTGCAGTGGGTAGAGTGACACCTCCGAGCGAACCGTTGGTTCGGCAGCGGAGGAAATATCGTCATCTATTTTTTGTACCATCCAGCATATTTTGCCTACAGAACATCATGCCCCGTTAGCCCACCGACGATTTACTACAGTTCACACACAAATAAGAAGAAAAAATAACAATGAAGCCTTTAACCAGAGAACTTTATGTGCCACTTTCTGTTCGCCCGCGCCCATCATAAATGCTATATAACTGTCATATCCTCAATTTGTCTGCATTCCTAGCATCTATATCGAAATCTTCCATCATTCCGGCTTCTACCGGGAGACTACCGTAGTGAACGTGAATCATAGTCTTCGTCAGTATTTTGAGACAGCGCATTTTATACTTTTTATAGTTTCTGATCGCTCATTTTATATATGATGGTATCTACCGATCACTTACTTCCATACTTTCTGACTCTGCTTACTTGCCCTTCATTCTTTGTAGCCTTTATCAATACACGTTGGGTCCAGATGATCAACTGTCCGCCATACTTCAATACTACGCACACTTCTTACGTCTCACCTTTGGCGTTTAGCATCTGAGTAGCACCCTGCAGATATAAAATGTGGTGTATAATAACAGTACTACGAAATTCACATCAATCAGTTTTCGATTTCTGTGTGAATGATTGTACATCGCGTCGGATTGATGCATTCTCCCGCAAGTGTGTCCTTAGAATCTGTGTGGAAATGTTCTTTCGGAACGTTCGGACGCCCATGTAAGCTAGATCATTGAATAACTGAAAGCAACTGTTCGATTCACTTCCTCGGAAATGCAGTCCAATTTAAGCCTCGTATTGCTTAAGTTCCTTCGTCAGAGCATACAGTGCAGCAAAAGGCGTTTACTTACAGGTAACTACTTTAAAATAAAAGATATTCACAAACCTTACTCACTACTACAAATACTTGAGAATATGCCATTTGGATAACTATTTTAAATGCAAAGTCAGGTAAATTGGTATCGAATATCGATCAGCACAACCGACACTGTGACTCTCTACGGCACAGGTTAATTTCTTAATCTCGTATTAAATATAAGTCTGTTTGGATGCAGGTTTAGTAAAGGCTAAATTGTCCCCTTTTGTGTTAAAATGGTTGTAGACCGCATCAGTTTAAAGGACTCAGGCATGCATAACGAAGGCCAACGCAAAGCATTGAGGTTGGTATAGAACCTAAGCGCCTTAAAAAGTTCATTGTCAATTAAAATATTATTTAGTGAATTATCATCATCAGTAGCATAACCTCAACTAGAGGTGGGAAACACCTCAGCAATTTTGCCGTAATACAGGAGAAAAGAAAACGACGCAACACAGAAACGTCAGCTGCATCGTCATTAACGGACGAACATCGTTCCGCAGCAAAATAAAGTTATATTGTGTCGGAATTAACATAGGGTTTGTAGGGATAGCCTAAGCAGGAGGGTGAGGGATAAAGAAAAGCACAACACAAAAACCACTGAGGTCGGCTCCTAGCCAAGTCAACAAGTGTATCCGGTCACACCTGTTAGTCGTCTATCACGCTTCAAGCAGGGACTTGGAATGTTCCGACAGGGACCAACTTTGAAATAATAGCAAACATTCTTCTTGATCCAATCATTCCTTGACCTCCATTCCACCTCGTTATATCATCCCCGTCGCTTAGATAGGAGCGTCGCGGATGTCAGCATGATGGCATGACCAACACGTGGCAAAGTGATCGTGAAATACCTGTGCCGAGTGGGTCTCTTCATTTTCAAGTGAAGTAGACAGCAGGCATGCGCTCACAACATCGTCTTGAGTCTGCGCCAAAACGCACCCACAGGGCAGCATGTGCAAGTGTATAGTCACTATCCACTCATTTGCTCTGAATCGAGCGGCATTTTTATACACAGCCTCACCAGAGGTAAATTAGCTCCATGTGATGAACTTGCATCCATGGCTAATTCGAGACTGGTGGGCGCCAAGTCACTCTTCTGAGCGTGTTGCGCCGAAAATTAGTGCTCACAAAAAATAAGCAAGCAAGTCCACACAAATGTCGTAATCACTCCCCGTTATCATTACGGGAGCCAACACCGTATTGGCTAGCTAGATGCAGCTCATCAGTGGACAATTTTTCAACTCGAGCGTTCAGATCCCCCAACCGGTGCTACAGTGTCCATGCCTCTTCTCTGAGGAAAGTGCCCATTCAGTTGGCGATAGAAGTAGTATTTCACCTAGCCAGCGCTACAGTTGGTGGGTATATTGGTGGCAGTGTAAAGCGGGCACCCATGAGCCCAGCACGACCTCAAAGATTTGAACGAGCCATCCAGTCGTATGAACACACCTGTTTAATGTATGGGAGTAAAACAACCAGGACGGATACACCTCGGTGACTGAGGGAAATACCGACACCACTGGTCAGCACTCGAAGCTGCATCATCTCCGGATAGACGCAGTGGAAAAGCCTTGGAAGTGTCCCCTGAAGGGATGGCAGAGTGAGCACAGAGTGCGAGTGTTTTAGTCGGATTGCCGTTCTGTATTAAATATAGATAGGGATTTTCTCTAATGTTCGGGAAATTACTGCCTTTTGTTCCAACTGTATAAAGGGGAGCAGGTTGAGATATGCCAATCTGAGGCTTGATAAAAGACTGTAAACCGCTGAATTGCGCTTGTCCGCTTGGTTGTACATGGGCTTTTGACAGAGTGTATGTGATGCTTCGCATCTGCGTTTAAGTATAAATTCGAAGATAACCACCTATCAAGACAAGGCTGGGAAGGATCAATTATTAGGGATAGAAAACGGGGATAGAAATGGTTGGAACGGGACGATGCGGGAGTAAAGCGTAAGATGAAGGATAAGAAGACGGAAAATCCTCAGCAATAGCAAACTCACTCCAACTTGCAACCTGAAGGATCAGGATTATCAGCTCAATTGGCCTCTAAATATTGACCAAATTAATATACGTGACTAAAGATGCAAGAAACACCACCCGGTACAGCTCAATGGATCACTGAGGCACGCAAACCATCAAACTACGGTAAGCTCCAGTCTCAATCAGCCAGGTTGAAGCCGCATTTCAACGCACTGTGTCGTACTTTCGGTAAATTGCCAATTAATTATTTGATGCTACTTGAGACGGTGCAGTTTCACCTTGGTTCAACAAAATAACAATCGTGGAAGAATCACCATAAAGCACAACAAAATGAAATCCCTTATAAGTTAGATCCAGCTATTTGCTGAGAGAATCACTCGTTTTAGCAGTTCGTGCTTGAAGTACGCAAAATGGCGGGACTGAAATCAAAAGTAAGTGTCAAGTTTTCCACTTTTCAACATATAATTATAGACATTTCGCATGGTAGCCAATAACCAAATCAAAATTCCATTTGTATAAGTTTAATAGTAGCAACCGAAAAATAGTGCCCTCTAATCATTGATGTAACTGTATTCAATAACTTGCTTTCCGTATCACAATCTGGAGCAATATAAGTTGAATCAAACTGACTGATCACATTATCATTTCACAATGATCCTATTTCAGAATAATTTATATTTAGGATTAGTCAAAGCAGAATAAATAAGGAATTGGTGACAATGTATATTGGAAAAATTCGCGCTGACGTTTGTATATGCCATTTTATTTATGAGATAATTTTAAGGAATTGTGGCTGTGTCTTCAGATAAAATGAGAATTCAGAAAGCTAAAATTTTAATTTATGAAAAATTGATATTTTATTTCTTTTTTTCAAACTGTCTTGTTCCATAACATGGTTAGGCTGGCTTACTAAAATCTCCGCGTAGTTTAATTTTGAAATCAATATGTATATGTTTGTTACCTTCTATCCGAAATGAGCATGGCTTTCAGCTTTTATTTTTCCATGTTTTTTCCTGTTTCTCGTTTTTATTGTTTGGACTTCGCTCCTTCAATTAAATTTCAGTTGGCTTAACCAGACTGCGCGCACATCATCACGTTTCGTTCCATTTTTGCTTAAATCGTGGTTGCTTGAAAAATTTAAATTCAACAAATTTGGGTATGCATATGAATTCTAGGAAGAGCTTAGTAATCTAGTACGTATGAGGATATGAGTTATTGCTACCGCATTAACGGAATATTATCTTCCATCCCGGGTAATTCAAACATTCTTGTCCAAACGATTTATTCATGTTAACATCTTAAATTTGCACTGCATAAGTGAAATTATATTCCTTTCCCACTGCTCTTAAACAGTAGCCAAGTAAAAGTTTGACTATTTTGTAATGGTTGATTAGTCTTGAAGAGGCAATATTCTTTTATTTATACACTTAATAGCTTGTAACATTTCAGATGATTCGCGTGTAACAGCGCAGCAACGCAGTGTGTTATCCTGTGAGTCAAATCCGTGCATGTTTCATTGTAGCCAAGGTAAAAGCATTCTGAAACAGCAGGATAATTCTTCTTACAAGCCCAATAAGATAATGTCGAAATTCGGGTTGCTAACTAATCGCTGTTGAATGAAACGTTTGTGCAATATGTTTCTTGATGAATACGTAGAACAGTAGTACGCAAACGGTGGATATGTTGTGAATGGGAAGTCGACATGCGCGTGAACAAAAGTTTGGGGGTTCAGCGGTTTTATCCTATTCATCATTTGTATCAGTAGTAGGCCATTCCTATGTGTGTGTTTTTATTCTGTACTGAGCGGACCATTGTATACTCACAGCACAGCTAGGCAACTTAATCAGTACAGACGTTGGGTCATCTGACTCACGTTGCCAAGTAGTGTTTAGGCGCAATGAACCGGACCTGTGGCGGATTAAATGAGTTAGAAACTGGAGCGACGTAATCTGAATTATATATATATATATATATATATATATATATATATGGCAAAAGTCGGTCTTAGCAAAGATATATTCGATAATTCTTTTTCAGGCTAGTTAAATTGTAAACTACTTACATCAATTAGATGAACTACGGAAGATTTAAAACGGGGTAAATGTTTAGAAATATCAGATATCACAAGTAATAAGGTCGATGTCGTATGCCTCCTGAGACCCAACTGAGTAGAGGTCCATATTCGCTTGGGCCAAAACAAATTACTTCTGAGTGCACATGTTCGGTTCGTGCAACCGAATTGTGGTACCTTCAGCGGCAGCTAGTATCCGTCTGAGCATACACCGCGATCGATTATCCGGGATTTTGTAGATAATTTGGAATGCATAGGCTGACTTAGGGTAGTGCCCTGTGTCGGCAAGGTAGACAGCTATGGCTAAGTTACATAACCTTCTGCGTCCAGCCGCTAACCGTGCCGCACGGTGCTTTCATTCTCTCGGATGGACACCTGCTGGCAGGACCAATGTATCCTACACCCCAAGAACAGGTTAATGTGTCGACGCACATGGAGTTGT
Source organism: Dicrocoelium dendriticum (assembly GCA_944474145.2). Lineage (NCBI taxonomy): Eukaryota > Metazoa > Platyhelminthes > Trematoda > Plagiorchiida > Dicrocoeliidae > Dicrocoelium > Dicrocoelium dendriticum. The sequence continues at coordinate 162,332,066 of OX104063.1, read as the reverse complement.
CGTGGATAGGTCTACCATATTTAAGAAAGAGTTTTACCGTCGGTGTGTTGGTGGAGTAAGTCTGTAAGTTTCCTTCGGGGAACTTCCTGCTGTGCTGACGTAATAGACGATGATTAAGAACTTCGTCGGCGATTTCCGCTTTGTAAGGAAGTTGTAAGAAAGTGCTTCTGTTGGCCGTTATGCAATGGTATGTTCTTCCTCTGCTCCATGTCAACATCATCAAAATTATACGCTTAGCTAGAGGTGTAAAGCACCTCAGCTACTGCGCCGCAATACATAAAAAATTAAATAAAACAATTGCATGGCAGCTGAGCTACCAGCAACAGATGGGCATTGTTCCGGGAAGCTAGTAGCCGGTTACTAGGCAACAAGCAAAATTATGATGTACAATTGTATTACGCTACGAACTGAGATCGTGGACGGCGGGGGAGACTAAAAGGGATGGGGAGGGACAAAGAAACACACAGCAGGAATGCCAATGAGTTCGGCTTCCAGCCATGTCAGCAATTTTATCCAGCCGAACGTATCATATTTTGGACCCCAACCAGGGAGCCGTGAAGCTTCAACCAAGGCCAGCTCCGAAGTGAGGGCCTTCATTCCTCTCGACCAAGTCATTGCTTGGCCACCTTTTTTTTCCTTCCACACCCCGACGAGCAAACAACGCACGTAGAGGGAGTCTGTGGGCTGGCATGCATAACACGTGGCCGAGCCATCAGAGGCTGATGTGTGAAATGACGGTGCTGAGCGGTACATTTCCTTTTCCTGTGCCATAAACAAGGCGTCGAACACGCTCGTTGCTAACTCGGTGTTCACACCAGATATGCGCCAAACTGCGAAGGCACAGTTGATCGAACATAACTAGCCTCTTTATGTCCGCTGATCTAAGTGGTCAGGTTTCTCAACCGCACAGTAAGGTCGAAAGTGCCGCTGCGTTTTTCAGTCTACCCTTCAGAGCGAGCGTGATGTCGCGCCGGTGCCATAAGTGGCGAAGGTTAGCAAAAGCGCCTCAAGTTTTTGATATACGGTTCGTGATCGTATCTTCAATCCCATGGGCGCTGATATAACTTCCCAGGTAGTTAAATGTCTGAACGATTTCTAGCTGATCCCCAACGAGGGTCAGCGTAGAAGGCGATCCCTGCCAATCTTGGAGGAACTCATTGCACTTCGATGGTGCAAGGCAAAGCCCGAATCGGATGGCAACCAACGTGAATCTGTCCAGTGCAACTTGGCACATCTGGGAGCTGTTACAAATGTGGGCCATGTCGTCTGCATACTCCATGTCAATAAGTAGTTCTCCTGTAAAGAAATCCACACCTACTGAGTCGTGTCCTGTAAATGCAATCTCCATGAATTCGTCAATATCGAAGTCGAAGAGGAAAGGTGAAAACGGGCGTCCTTGTCTCATACCGCTGGAGATATTGAAGGGCGGCGACAGCTTGCTGCAAGCCATAACTCTGCCCATGCTAAGCGCGTATAATGCTCGGTTAATATTTATATATTTCTCGGGCACACCTTTCCTGAGTAGACAGTTCTAAATGGCCCATCCTTCAACCGAATCGAAGGCAGCTTTGATGTCAAGGAACACGACTACGATGAGGCGCCAATATGCGTGGCGTTGCTCCAACAACTGACCCAGGGTGAAGGTGTGGTCGATGCAGCCACGACCCCGACGAAACCCGGCTTGCTCTTCACGAATCTGGCTTTCACGAGCGCCAGTCAGTCTGTGAAGAATTATGGAGGCAAGTAATTTTGAGGCGATCGGGATCAGACACTAATTCCTCTATGGTTGTCGCATTTCAAACGCTAGCATCCTTTGATGATCGGGACAATAACCGAATGGCCCCAGTCGGTAGGGACAGTTTCCTAATCCCACAGGTTCACTAGTAATTCATGTAAAGCATCAACAAGAGCAGAACCTCCAAATTTGAAGAGGGCTGGATGATGATCATCTGGTCGCGCGGCTTTGTTCCAATTCAACAGTGCGATCTCACGTTCGAATTCTGAGCGAGAGGGCGGATCCAAAGGGACAGCCCAAGGAGCAGGGCGAAACTGACCGGTGAGGAATCGAACAATCCTGGCCGATTAATCGCTTTCCAAAATGCTCAGCCCAACGCTCCAAGCGTGTTGACAAGTTGCGGATAGGCTGTCCACTGTCGTCACATATAGTTTCATTAACACCAGGTCTCCTGCTGCCCGTTTTCCGTATCAGCCGGAATAACTTTCGATGGTTACCAAGGGTAGCAGCCACTTCTACCTCTGATGCACGAAGAGACCACCAGGATTCGCGGTCTCTCTTCAGGCTAGCACGGAGTTTTACCCGGAGCCGTTTGCGGGTTTCATTGTGTTTGCTTACAACTGGGATATGTCGACGTGCATCGATAAGTTCCAGAGACCACGAAGAGATCCAATGTCCATGTTGGCTATTAGACATACCACATGAAGATTTGTCTGCTGCTAGTAAGGTCTAGTGACTTTCAGTTATCTCCAGTGATCATTTACTTAGTTCGCATATCAGCGTACTTTGATAGGCATTCAGAACAGCTGACTTCGCCAGTTGGCAGGTGTCAATTCGCTCACAGCGTCGTTGTGGGCGTCCACCAAAACGCGTCCGCATGTCAGCACAAACAAGCGCATGGTCGGTGTCTACACATGTGCTCCGAATCGAGCGACAGTTCTGCATGCAGTATTTTCAATGGTAACTGATTGCAATGTGATCGATTTGCATCCAAGGCTGGTTCGAGGATGGTAGGCGTCAGGTCACCCTTTGGCGGATGCTGTGTCAGAAGTTAGTGCCCACAAGATATAAGTGGGCATTTTCACACAAATGAAGTAACCACTCATCGTTATCATTACGGGAGCCTACACCGTGTTAACCGCCCAGATACATTTTACCAGTGAACAACATGCGAACTTGTGCGTTCAGATCCCGCGCCAGCACAACACTGTCCGTTCTTCTTCTGCAGGTAAAGTGCTGGGTCAGTTGGGGGTAGCAGTCGTTTTTTACCGTATCATCACTACAGGTTGTGGACGCGTAGGCAGCGATGATGAATAGACACCTATTAGTCCCGCACTACTTCGAAGCTTTGAACGAGCCGGCCAATGGGACTGCACACATCCGGCTACTGATCATAATCCCATTAACCAGAGCAGCTTTAGACTGGGACTCAGGGCAATGGCAACACCAGCTTAGCCGGTGCTCGAAGCTGCGTCGTCACCGGATAGGCGCAAAGAGAAAATACTGCTAGTGTCACCTGAAGGGGATCGCAGAGTGAGCACAGAGCTCGAGTCTTGCAAGCGGGTCTTCGATAAGCAGCAGATAGCGATCGAGAGGGTCTCTAATGTTCGGGCAAGTGCTGCCTGTTGACCGATCTGTAGCAATGTGTGTACATTGAGGCATGCCAATCTGAAGGAGGATCGGGGACTCCAAATGGAAGCCGATGAACTGGAGTAGACCGCTTGGTAATACATGGGCTTGTTGACAGGACAGGAGTGACGCTCCGCGTTTGAATGGGAGTTGAAACTAGAAGATAAACGCCTAGCAAATGCTCTTGGGGGAAGGCCAAGAATCGGGGTTGAAAACTGAGGGATAAAAGTGAAGTTGGAATGGGACCATAAGGGAGAAAAAGTGTGAGAGTTGGAATAAGGAGCCGGGAAGTCTTGAGCAGTATCAACCCAACCCCTATCCACCCTGCTCGATGCAGCAGATAGGGAACCGTTGGTTATCCTCTACGGTGGTCAGAGCATCAGGAAGTTGTGTGAAGAGAAATTCAATGTATTGCATGAGCAGAATACTGTAAGGTTGCTAAGGTCTAGACAGAAGAACGACGGGTTCTCAACCAAAACTTGGCTCAAAAACCTGACCGCAAGGCAGCGGGTTTGGCGTTGGGCTACAAGGAGTCTGTTTTAAGGAATAAGGTGCCAACCTCATTCCCACTCCCAAACTGGAGGACCAGGAGGCTGAGTTTGTCTGGCCTCTAACCATTGACCAATCTGGTATGAGTGGCTCTGAATGTCCACAGGCACCATCCAGCATAGCTCAATGCATCACTGAGGCACACAAACTATCACACCACGGTAAGGTCCAGCCTCCTTGCTCTATATGGAAATCTACTAATTGATCTGCATATCCATTTGCCTGCAACATATTCGTTGTAGTTCTCCTGCAAGTTCATCACGAAAACAGATTATTCCTGCTCGACTGACAAAATTTTGAATTCTAACCTTCGTGGCAAAAGCTGTGGATGTTGGTGTACCAGCCGTTCCACGAGCCATTTCTGTACACCTGGCGCTGTAATATCCCGTTATCGGGCCTCTTTTGACCTGCGTCAAGGAAGTGAAAACAGTCGTTTTCCTCTACCACCGAGGTAAAATACGTCACATTTTGGACTCCGTTAAAAGTGTTGGTAATATCTTCACTATTCTAGGAGGACTGAAACATCACGAATATATCACCGATTTGAAGTCGGTAGAAGTTAAGAAATGCGTTGGTTGATTTTAGATGTAATTGTAGAGCCTGCTTGCGTAAATAACAGCGAGTACCGGCCCAAATTGGAAACACATGGTTATTCCATCTCGCTGTCGGTATATGTCTCCGTTAAAAAAACTGGACGTATATGTTCAATAGTTCAATAGTTCAATAGTGTATGGTGGGATAAAAAGCAATAACTTTACAAGACCCACAGGATGGCAAATGGAAGAAAACAAAAGCTTCAGGTGTGACACAAAAATATCAGTAAGTTAGACACTGCAGTTTGTCATACCGTTATATAATTTGTATCATGTAAGTGCAAGTCCAATAGTCTTTCGAATGTCTCGATGTTTGGTGCGTTCACCACATGCGATGGCAGTGCGTTCCAGTGCGGACAGACACTAAGAGAGTAAAAAACTTTCTACAATCTAAACGGGAATATTGAGTCACAAGTTTTAGTGCATGGCCTCGGCATCGTTTGTCGGCAGATAATGTTAACAGCGACTTACATGGATGGTCCTCTTCTCTTAGTATCCGGTAAGTGAGGATCAGATCACCGCGATGTCGTCGGTATTCTAAGGAGTACAGACCGATCGAACGAAGGCGCAGTTCATAACTAAGGCCCGATAGACCACGTGTTGCCTTAGTGGCTCTTCTTTGTGGTTGCTCCAGGAGACGAATGTCCCGTTTTAACCACGGACGCCATGCCTGCACCGCATACTCGAGGTGGGGACGAATGTAGGCGTTAATCAATAATGGCACGAGTTGCCGCTCGAAGGTACCGAGCGCTCGCCTCAAAAGCCTCAAGTTTAAGTTCGCTATGTTAGCTGCCTTTGAACATTGGAGCGAATTACCCAGACCTTCTTGCACGATGACCCCTAAGTCTCTTTCGTTGCTCACCTGTTTTATAACGCGCTGCCCCAGGTGATATGTGTTGCTGCAGTTACTGCGCAGCGACAACAGGTGACACTTTTCGGGGTTCAGGGGTAGTTGGTTGTTTACTGCCCATTCGTGAATCCGGTTCAGGTCATCCTGCAGATAGACAGGGTCAGATGTTGACTGAATAGCTCGCCACATCTTAGCATCGTCGGCGAATATTTGCATAGGTGATTGAATGTTGGCAGGGAGGTCGTTGATATAGACTAAAAAGAGTAACGGGCCGAGAACTGATCCTTGCGGTACGCCGCTAGTGACGCATAGGCTATCGGAGTGGGTGTTGGCGATCCTTACCTCGATTCTTCTGTCGTATAAGTAACTTTCCAACCATGTGAGCAAGGATCCGTGGATACCATAGGCCGCAAGCTTTCGGAGAAGTGCTGGGTGATTGACTCTGTCGAATGCCTTAGAAAAGTCTAAGTAAATCACATCTACGGGAACTCCCTCTTCAGCAGCCCTGGTCCATGAGTCCCGAGCAAGTAGTAGATTGGTGAGGCAAGATCGTCCGCGTCTGAATCCATGTTGGAGGTTGGAGATGATTTGTAGACTTTCAAAATATCTCACCATTTCATCAGCGATTATAGACTCCATCACTTTTGATAGAACAGGAAGGAGAGTAATAGGTCGGTAGTTGGCAGGGTCTGACCGCTTACCTCCCTTGTATATCGGAGTGATAAGTCCACGTTTCCACTCAGACGGAAGTGTATGAGAATCTGGAGAAACTGGAAAAAGGTTGCAAGGTGGACTGCCATGGTGAGTGCAATTGTTTTAAGTACTTTCGGACAGATCTTGTCAATTCCCGGCGCACTATTTTCCCTGAGCGACTGTAATTTCTTTGCCACAGATGTAGGGCTAAAGTTGACCGTGGATAAGCCGACGACATTTGCTGGGATGTAGCAAGGCGATGGTTCCATGGTGTGTCTAGTCACTGAGACAAACTGCATGAGCAATGCGTCCGTGGTCTCCTCTCCAGTAACCGTTAGGCCATTGACCGTCTCTAGTGGTGGTATTCCCGTCTTAACCTTCCTTTTGTCATTCACATACCGGTAGAGCAGTTTGTGATTGCTAGTAAATTTGCGTACCATAGTTTCCTGCCATTCGTACTTGTCAGCTTTAAGGAGTGAAGTGCAGTAGTTTCTGACTGTTTTGTAATGATTCCACGTGATATCACTTGGACCTAGCAAATGACCCCTCCAAGCCTCGTCTCGTCTATTCAACCACTTACGTGTTCTACTCCGGATCCAGTTGTTGCTCCGTCGCGAAACTCGTAATGGTACGTCTTTTGAAGCTGATTGTAGGACCCAGTTTATCTTGCCTTTCAACACTTGCCAGTCATCATTCGCCGAAGTGTGCATCTGGAGGTCCCAGTCAACGGTTGTCGCTATAGTGTGAAGCTTGGAATAGTTGGTGATGAATCGTCGGGTTTCTGGTTCTTTGTCAAAAATACTGGCATAACACACATAATCAAACGTTAGAACTGAATGATCGCTACAACCTAGCGGGGGGTTGTATGATACCGACTCAACCATTAACTCCTCATTAGTCAGGATTAAATCAAGTATTGAAGGCTTGTTTGAACCGCGGTGTCTGGTTGGTTGATCCACATGGTTATACAAAACTGCCATAGTCAAGAACTCAAGGAGTTTTGATTTGAAGCATGGCCCACTTGGGAACACAGATGCTATTGACAGTACATTGAAGTCACCCATTATTAGGTAGTGTGAGTACTTTTTCGACATAGCATATTGGAGAGCATTTAACAGAATATCATCGCTGTCGGCGGAGGAGTTCGGCGGCCTGTAGACAACTGCTATGAGGCAAGCATCATGTGTCTTCTTCTGAGGACAACCATCGGGACCGGATAGCTGCAGCCGGCAAAATAAGGTGTCGGGGATAATAAGGGAATGCTCAGTGAGAGCTTCACATTTCAGGTGATCTCGGTAGTAGATAGCAAAGCCACCACTGCGAGATGGACGATCATTTCGAATGACTGACATTTCACTAAGTTCAATTTCTGGATCCAAAATCTCGTTTGAGAGCCAGGTTTCAGTTAATGCTATGATGTCCCAAATTGCTGCTTCATGCCGATGGCGCAATTCCGGCAACTTGGAGTAAAGCCTTTGGGCGTTTGTGTAGCAACATTGCATTTGTTGCCGCATTAGGAGGTGGGTTCGCTGTGTTTGACCGGCACGAACAGTGCCGGTCTGCCCACGTTTTTTGACACGAGTGTTCGCACGCTTGGCTGGTCTATAGTCAGAAAAGCCAGGTCTGACTCAACTGTACCAGTGGTCTGTACTGCTTGCAGGAATGGTCTCAGTCGTACTTCTGGTGGTCCTAGCCTTCTGCTGTGGTACCACACGTTAATTGCCATGTAAGCAACTATTTCTCCAATGCCACGGTGGGTATGTCGATGTTCATCCAGATCCCACTAACATGTTCGCAGATTTATTCTGTTGTTCATATATATATATATATATATATATATATATATATATATATATATATATATATATATATATAGCGACGGTGGGAATTGTTTAACAAATGCAAAGTAAAAACGATTCCTTTTATGTTTTCTTGTAGTTTTATTTCTGAGAAGCACATAGTTGGTCAAGCTACTTACCAATATACAAGGCAATTATTTAGTCCAGCGCACCGCATTGTTCATCCAGCTATTTGAGGTTGTGGTACTGTCGGCTAGCTTGCACTTTTACGACAGATTTGCAAGTCGCTAGCTGTAAGGCACATAACAAGAGCATGGATACACATGGAATAAGGCCGATGCATTGGCACGTGCCGTCGGTGCTCGTGGAAAAAGTGGTCGTGGAACAAGTTTCCAGCCTCGCATCGAACATCTACTAAGATATGAATTCGGCTTTATATTATTGTACCTGGATTGCTTGAATATGTATCATCAATACGTGAGAACTTTTCACTTAAAAGCTACAAAGGATGAAATCTATCTGTGAAACATTATCCAAATGCAGTGGATATCATATATTGTTTAATATTTCGGGATTTGCAGTAGAACTGCAACCATATAGCTCTAATCATTGCGATTAATTGGGAATTATGCAATTGTTAGATAAATATACATGGGAGACAAGATTTTGGAACATAAGTTTGAGTAGGGCTGTTTTGCCTACATACTACAAACAAGAGCCGCATACGCTTGCATTTATTATTCAAAGCAAATGAAATAGATGGCGCAAGACAGAGAGCATTATAATGCGCAGCCTGTCAGGTTTTATAAACGAAAAGTTTGTCATTACAATTAAAAACGACTGCAAAGATAAGGGAAATTATTAAATTTGTTAAGCGCTATCAGCGACATCAGCATACCTTCAAGCATCCAACAACTCAATTATTCCCTCTTAAGCACTAATCTTTTGCTAACTGTTCTCCAGTTTTCCGGGAATGATACCAATCCTTAAGCATCCTTTGTTGATCTCTGTCAGAATTGACTGCAAATGGTCTGCACACACCTTCACAGCAATTTGTAAAGGGGCACATGCTCTACTGAGCTGTAGTTGTGTGACGCCTCTTGAAAAACCTGTGATGTAGAGGGATTGCAGGTGATTGCTTTAGATGGTGAGAAGTTGAACTTTGAACTTACCCACCTCGGTAGTAAGAATTGTGTCGCAGAATTCGTTGTCGGAGGAATGATTCCAATGCCTCACTGGCTCATGATTGTAGCTGTAATAAGTACTCTTACTTTATATAAGGTTTAGTCCATCCACCACTTACTGTAATAAAAATACAAGTATTGAACACCAGCATTTAATTGTTGCTTTTACCCTTTTACTTTTATTATACTTCGTAGTTACTTGAGTATGGGTGATAAATATTAGCAGTCACATAGTTGTTTGTCTCAATCGGGTAATTATATCAAAACAGTTGTTATTTGCTCAGTGAACACGTTGTAGTAGATTGAATAGTCAGTACATGTAGAAACTTCGTTTTGTGTCTATATCATCGTTACCTAATGCGGCGTCAGACTGCATATATCTATCTGTGTAGTCACAAAGCGAACAAAATCACTGCGTAATGAATAAAATTCCGAGTTTATACTATCGTTTGCGTTTACAAATTACAACTATAGTATACATTCTTAAATACATCCAATACAGAAATTTTGCATCCAAGACTATAATTAAGCCTCTATTTATGGTGTGTTCAATCAATTGTTAAAACATATGCCATCTTCAAACTGTTGATGGCTTAGGCAACTAAATCATTATGAAATTTATGCAGTAAAAGTTATACGAATTACCTTTGAGTCCGTTCTCACCTTCGTAAATATGGGTTACACTAGTTTTACTGGCTAGATAAATTTGAGTATGATTCGAGTTGGTTCATCTTAATTAAATTACAAGTCGCATAGGTGAGCTACCAATCCGTAGAAGCACCAGAGAATCGATCCTTCGCTTGGGGCTTGTTAGTGGTGGGCAATGCCTGGGTCAACCAACTGGGGATCGAAACTTCTATTTATATTTTTATGCAAATGATTAGGGGCAATTCAAGTATAAAGTGTGTTGTCCGTACTCCTAACATGAAACTATAACTAACATTTCCTTGTCAAACATCGTGGCAATATAACAAATTACACAAACAGTAGCAACTCTGTAAGTTGACTACCCAAGGGACGGGACCAAAGTGGTCAACCTAGGGAAGTGTTCAACATACGAAGGTTATACGCCAAAACATATCGGAACCTACGTTCTAATTGTGAGTAGGATAGTATGGATATTGTTTTCAAATAAAACCAGTTTCGAACGAACTTTACAATGTCTCACGGAACGACAAACGCAGTTCAACTATACAGTGTTATAACAAATCAAAATGCAGTTGGCATTTAGGAAGTTAAATCATGGACAATTTTTCACAGAAAATCATTTCAATCCTTTTACAAGTTGTCTGACTTCATTTTCTTTCAGCGTTTCTGTGATTTCCAAACCACCGTAAATCATTTCTTTTTCTTCTTCATCAGCATCAGCAAGTGATTTTCCTTTGTTTCCGTAGAGGAGTACCGCCGCCATTATCTCTTGGAAAATAACATCAGAGTAGGGTTTAGTGCGTTACGAAGTCACCATCCACTACAAGAAACGCTATAAAACCTGTCCCGTTGATTTCTGCCAATGGGCATGGAATCTTTAGTAAAGGGACGGCATCCAGCTCGATAGATTGAAGATATCCGTCTTTTCCTTAACACTCTTCTATTATTGGTGGTTACACTTTGAACCAAGCGGAACTTATCCCAAGCACAGCATTCAAGGCAATAGCGGGAAAAACAGATGAAGTTTCTTCTTCAGCTGAATCATTAGTATGCAGTTTTCCCATAGCCCATTGCATAAGCTGGGCTCGGTAGCGCATTTTCTATATTTGGATGATCCCTTGGTTAAGAGTTAACAATTGTGAAGTCATGTGTGGAGGCAAACTTAAGTGTAATATTTGTGAGACTTTTTATTGGTGTGAATAGGACAGTTGTCCACTGTTGGAATAATGAAGCTTTTCTTTTTCATCATTTCCATGCCCATAATTCTGATCTATTCCCCAAATATGGTAGCAGTCATTCATGCAGAGCCGTTTGGTCTCCTGGTGATTGGGAAGTTTGCGGGATTTAGGATTTTGAACGCATGTGGTCGAGCTGATTTACCGATGGCTAAGGGATTTAGCTCCACACAAGTTGAGCTAGCGCACAAGGGAACTGTGAAATGGTCGTTGGAATGTTTTCAACTCCTACATTTGTCACTCTTTCTAACAAGACTTACGTTAAGCATTGTCTTGTAAAAGAAACTACAGTCGTCAGCGTCAAAAACATTGTCAGCGTTGAAGCCGCTGCCGAATTTAGCAAATATTGTTCGATGCAGAATCGAACAAACTCTTTAGGCACTTCATTGGATTCATCACACAAAACTCTTTTGGAAATTTCATGTGGGAGTTTAAATTACACTACCCAACCGTTGGGTACCTGAAAGACTGCAACACTAACTTCTTGTGAGTACACTTTATCAATTTCTTGAAGAATCAGCCCAGAAATTCGAGCGTTAGCTGTCCTCATTTGCCTGAAGCAGCGCAGCATATCCTCATTGACTTCATCGTGTGAAGTTTGCTGCCTCTTCCGCTGTTGATCCCCTCTTTCATTTTCGTATCTCTCCAAATACTCGTGTTTAGGTCTTTGGATATTGCTAATTATTGTCTTCTTAACACCAAAATGCGCTGCCGTCTTTCTTTTGCCGCTGCTTTCCAGAAAATGCAGCAGACTAATCATTTCCTTCAAGGGCAACTAGCGGAGACTTTTTCGTTGGGGCATAATGTGGTATTACTCGTAATTAACTATCGTAATTTGTTCAAACCAAGGAGTAGTTCTAAGGTCTACGGTTTAATTTACGCAACATTAATTACATATGACAATTAACTCCAATTGATTTCGCTCTCAGGCCGACACCAAATAGAGCTGCATAAACGCTCCACAATTAATGTGGGCTTAAATGTTAATTTCGCAACAATCCGAAATGCTAGTGAACTGGTGGTTAGAAATAGGGGTTACTCAAATAACATATATTTTTCGCAAAGGCATGTATGGCTCGGGCAATGAGCAGTACAGACGTTTGCCAAGATGGCACGGAAGTCCCAACATAATATTAAGCAAATGACTCAATAAATGCTCGGGGAACTCGGTCAAGGACCGTGCGCCCAGTACGTGTCAGTGTTTGTGTTGTTTTAGTGCTTGTGTTTGATAGACTGCACCATGCATACAGACATCACGCACACGTATAGTTGCTTGCGTGATGGAAATGCACAGAACGAAATTATCTAAGGTCGAGAGTCCTTATGATAACAAGGGACTTTTATGTAGTCATGGGTAGGGGATTTTGTAATAGTTAATTGAGGCTTCGTTGCAGCTAGTTCCAAATCAGATATTCGTCCACATGCCTGAAAAAGCGCTGCAGATTGCAGTTTCAGCCTGTTGGGTATCATCAGTAGTGCGCACCCACAGGATCCATCAGATTCGTACCCATGAATACCATCGCTGCTGTCAGCGCACGTCGTGTCTATAGAGGCCAACCCTAACCTATGCAACCTTCGTAACTTGCAGGACAGTGGAGGTTAGTAAGCGAATATATCGTAGTTAACTTGCAAATCATGAGGGTCCAAAGCTGTACCCCCGCGTAGTAAGTAACTGAATCTTCCGTGCCTCCTTTACTAAAGCACTGTTCGACACTATTTACCAACCTACGAATAGTGACGAATTAGGTAGCCGATGTATCGCAGAGGCAGAGGGGTCACGAATGGCCCAGCTCAGGAGGGCATTCGCGTTGGAAAGGTATTTCTTCAATCTATATTTCCAAATTAATGGAAACATGTTTGAGAGACAAGGAATGTCTAAGCCGCGGTCAATGATGAATGAATGGAAAAGGTAACGGCTTTATCTTTGGGTAATCTTGACCATTTGCGAACATTAGCTCCGATTAATTTGTCCATCGTTTAGAGTATATCGATGTATCACTGCCAGCGACAAGCCGCGGATATGTCGTAAGATGTGATAGGGACTGAGAATCTCGATCTGTAAGTGAAGATTTAACAGTGCTTGCCAATTTCCTGGAGTTGCTGAGGCAGCTCATCGAGGGAATGAGGCGGTAGGTTGCCGTGCCAATTGGAATGTTAACCCAGGAACTTAAATGAATACGGCGGTTGTACTGATGGAAGAATCATCGATCCTGCTTGAAGGTCAGAAGTTTCCAGCAACGCTTTCTGCCTGCATCTATTGAGGACGATAATTACAGTCTTAGTTTTCATCTGTTTCATGGAAAGACTAGTGAGCTAGAGGTCGTTGATAAAAGTCGGGAGTAGTTCCTTTAGTGCATCTTGGTTTTGCGCTACCATGAGCACGTCCTCAGCGTATGCACTATACTCAACCGGGCCTGCGGACTCTTCCAACTACAAAAGGCTTGGCTTTGTAGCGCTTCGTCAAGCGTCCTGATGAAAAGTAGGGATGAAATTGAGTCCTATTGTCCAACGCCTTGATCTGGGTGAATTCGCAATTCCCGGAACTTTAAGGTCGACCAGGAATAGCAGAAAGACATCAAGGAAAGGTTTTGGGGCCTCAAATGTATATGCAGCTATAATTATGGAGTCATAGGAGATAAAACTATAGGGCTTTGGAATATCCACTGGGTCGAGAGTAAAAGGTGTGTAGTGAGAATGCAACGAACGAATCATGGAATGAAGGAAAGACAAAAACTGAAAACATCCACTTTTCCTGAGAAAAACAAATTCTAGGCAGTCAGATGGAAAGGAGAATATCCAGCGATCAGAGAGAATACGATGCAAAAGACGAGTGAAAGCGGAGGCCACAGATTTTGAGCAGAAGTGTTCTGGAAGCATGGGAGATGGGATCTTTGGGATGAAAGTGACACTATCCACCTTAAAATGAGTGGGGCATGAGTAAGAGACAAGAATGCCGTTAAGAAAAGATATAACGCAGTGAGGATTCATAGTTTTAACGTCAGTTGTTGTTATGCAGTAGACGCCTGGCCCTAAGCCATTCATTTGGCGCACCGATGAGCGAAATTCAGATAGCGAGATGGGTACAACTAGATTTATTTTAGTAAGGGTCATAACGCTTGGGGATAGATGATCAGACGTTGGTTCCTATGAGAGTACCTTTGTCCATATTTGATGAAGCCAGGAATCCTTTCCTTTTCTTGTAGATAAGAGGTACGCTGTCTGCCAATAAGTATTTTTGCCGCCGCGTCCCTAAGTCTAAACTGATAAGTACGTTGGATGCGACCGAACTGGAGTCTACGTCGTTGCTTGCTGTGTGGTTACGCACTTTGGATGATTTCCAAGTAGGTGCAAACAACGTCAGAAAAACGTTGTGGAAGTGCGTACTGAATTCGTGTCAGGAGTTGTGGGTCGGAGAGTCGGCTAACAGCTTTCGAAGCTCTGCGATGTATACTAAGTTATATCCCCCATAGCGGGACTAGGCGGCTAGCCTGTCGGTGCAGGTGTTTGAATGGTATGGATCGTTCAGTCGTGGGGCTGAGTCATTCATTGAATGCGTGATAGATTCTCCGTGTGTGATCGAAGTTGCTATGATTCGCGTTGGCGTGGGACGCTTGGCTTTATTCCTAGGGTCGTGATCGGGTGAGGTTGTGTCTGACGCATCTAAATCAACATTGCGGCCCTGACGGAGATATTGTGTTAAGTACCCAGGGGATGATGATAACGACAATGTTGACGATAGAGCGACCAGTCTTGGCGTTTGCTTGTCGTGGGATAAGGCGCCTTGTTCCGTTGTTGTGAAGGCACGTATTATGGTCTGCCTTGCTGGAAGAGCTCCGGTCTCATCGAGTTTCCAGCCTAAAACGCCCAGGTATTTTTACGGGGAAGTACTACTGTTGTCGATTGGCAAAGACCTAGAAAGAACTGACATTCAATCTGAGAGCATCGGCATTATTAATCAGGGTCGCGTCCTCCAGCACCGCCCGGTTAAATGTGTGAGCAGGCAAACGCCTCCTGCTTTCTTCCTTGTATTCGACTGGGTAGTTAATTTTACGATGCTTGGTAATGCCTCCTTGCGCAAAAAACTTCTTCAAATAAGGGATCGTTGTGGTCTAACGTTTCCGTCATGAATCCAGTCGGATTTCACTGATGTCCCAGATGTGTGGTGTGAGACCTCGTCTAATAAATAAACTGCGTGGCCGAAGCTCACATTTCTAGCTATAGATTTGCTGTGCAGCAAGCGACTCCGATGCAAAGTTCTGCACTTTTTCGGGTGCTTCACAATTGGCGGACATGGGGGACGTCCCAGGGAAAGCTATTGATGACGTAGAAACTGAGTCTGTCGGTGTCAGTGAGTTAAAGGTCAATTGGGTAGTACGTAAATGCTGAGTGCAAACGGATGGTTCTAGAGGTAAGGCGGTGTCGTATGTAGGTTGTGGCGCTTGATGGTGGGTGCGGTGGTGCGGGTATTTACTGGACGTGCGGTCAAGAAGGCTGGATTATAAACGGCATAGACCTATCCGTTGCTTTGATGTATATCAAAACCAGCAGATCCACTGTCCTGGCGATTCAGGACAAGAGACGTAGGGATACAGGCCGAGATCTGCGCCGCAGGTCGTTCCTAGGCCTTAATTCGCGGCTGGGTTGGGGGAGGTCTAGAAAAGTGTGCTTAGTTGCCAGGGTATGAAGGCAGCTACATTCCGGAAGCGGAGACGTTGCTATGTAAGCTATCATCTATTAGTCTAGCTTTTTTGAATGTTTAGTGCGGGGCGTCCGCAGTAGGCTGCTCACATTTAGTAGGTTGATTGTTCCACTTGGCCGTTACTGCTAGAGTCGGACAAACCTCCGTAAATGTGTTAAATATCAGTTGTCCGTTTGACTGTTGATTTACCACGAGGTAGTCACTATTGGGCTGGATGTCAGTAGTGGGCGCAATTTCGGATCGGGAGTGATAACGGCCGACATTTAGGCCCCACCATTTAAGGTGTTGGAGCCTCTGATAAATGGCTGCTTTCGTACGATTGGGCAAATTGATTAGTAGTTTTGAGCGGAAGAGCTCAGATTAATGGTTTTTCGTAGGTGTAGATAGTCTTCTTTGGCAGACCACTAGATTGACGTGGGTGTTGTCGGTGAGGTCTTTCTTACTTTGTAGTCCGAATTAGTATACAACGGTAGGTATGTGTAAAAGCGCGTGCCGAGGAATGGAAAACGATCAGTTAGTAGAAATGTGGATGAGTGCTCATCTCGAAGATTAGTCTCGTGGAAATCACTATGTTCCGTAAGACTATCAGCAGCAAAATGTTAGCGTTGCAAATTTGACCGGTAAAAGACTCAGCCTTGTTTGTTGGCGTAGGGTGTAATAAAGGCAGTCGTGTATTTGCATGATCGTGGCCCATTGCTTGTTTAGCGAGGAGGGTGGCGGGTGAGCTCAGTCCAAATAATAAAAGATTGTTAGTTGAAGGGATTTAGACTGGTGGGTGGAAGGGAAGAGAAAAATAAGTATTTGGTAGAAGGAAGGAAATGCAATAGGTGTACGAGTACAACTTGCACATAATATTATACCGTCGGTTCAAGCCGCACAAGCTATAGATAGGAGTTGTTGCAGTAACTGAAGGTCAGTCGTCTTTACACGACCAAAATGTAGCAAAAAATAACATATCAAGCGCTACCTGGTAATGAGGAAATAGTAGAGTGCGCTTAAATTAAGTAAACTAGTGTTGTCATGGTGTAGATGGAAGAAACGTTACACAGGAATCACTGTAACAATGTTGCGGCGATTGTGGTTGGCAGTAAAAAAGAGTTATTATAATAATGTCATACCAGATGTGCATGTGGATAGGCACGGTGGTTCAGTGTTGCTCCTCCCAACCCTGGCACTCCATAACCGGTTTCGTCCTCCTTTGGCGTCATCAGATGGAGATAACTGAGCTGGAGTGGACCTCTAAGCCTAGTGTTCAAAGATTGACGCTTTGACCACTATGGGCCCAAAATGCGCGAGCAACCCTTGGCACAGCGGTAAAGAATTCCATGTCTCATTTGGTGTACCTTCTGTGTGTTTGGATTGCGACTCGCAATCCCTATTCAGACCAAGGTCATTATAATCACAGAGACCAAATGTCACTTGGAATTTTTTACCGCTGTGCCAAGCGTTGCTCCAGCATCTTAGACCCATCGGGATTAAGGCGTCAACCTTTGAACACTAGGCCTCGAGGTCCACGCAGCTCAGGATATCTCCATCTGATGACGCCAAAAGAGGACGAAACCACTTATGGGGTGTCAGGGTTGGGAGGAGCAACACTGAACCACCAATTCGGATACGGTCCCTGTGATCGTAATGACTGAGGTCTACTTCAAAGAGGACCGGGATCTGAAAAGAAATTGCGAGTCGCAATCAAACCACACAGCGGGTACACCAAATACCACTTGGATAGGCTGTTCATAGAATACTCTTTGATAGTCACTCAAACTCCTGATTGCGGCCTGTGCGATGAGTGGGCACATGATTCTAGGAGCAGGCAAATTCTTGCGTTTAGATGTGAAACAGGTGAGAAAGGTTGAATACAAGTCGTTCTAGGTCTTTGCGTTGGAGCGGATCCGTGGGGCCACACTGATTTAGGTAATACTGTAGAGGGGCCGCTTCCAAGAATGCCTCGGGGGAGCTCTTCGGAGCTAGCTGAGAGCGGATCGAGAAGGACGGCTAGCGACGAGCCTGGGCCCGGAACTACGGAGCGGGAATATGTGGACAGCGCAATAAATCAGACATATACGCCGCTAGCGCAGCCCACAGGACCGAGGCCGAGCCGATTGACACAGCCCAGAACAAGCAAGTCGAGAGCTCTCGAACGACTCCTGGCCGATCCAAATCGGGTACAGAGAAGTGGAGATCGGGGCGAAAACAAGAAAGCAGGTCTTCCAAGTCAAAGCTCCCGAGGCGAAATGACTGGCTCGCCTCTAACATCCGTACCTGTGTTGCGTTTTGGGACGGAAATCTAGTCGATATTCGATGGCTCGCGTGAGACCCTTGTGTGCCCATTTTCGGTGTGCAATAAACGTCTAGCCCCCTTGTCGTATCGTTCTCGCTACACTGGTGCCGTGACCATTCGCGATGGAGCTGACCCGGTTGGAGCAATTTGCTGCCGGTGACGTGGGGGCGTGGCTCGATGAGTTCGACGGAATTGCGGCTTGCACGGGTGTGAGGGGGATACAACTTTTCTAATTGCTTTGGGCACACAGGTGAGTGGACGAGCCAAGGCGGTGTATCTGCTCACTCGGAAGGCCAAACCCGGCTGTTCGTTCGCTGAGATGAGGGCTGCCTTGTGTGCAGAATTTGGGAAGGATCTGGAGAGAGAACGAGCACTGCAACGATTTCACGCAGCCAGATGGGACGAACCGGAGGATTTGATGCTGTTTTTCCAGCAGCTGGACAGACGTCTAACGATTGGGCTCCCCGAGTTAGAGGGAAACGCAAGAGAGCGCCTACTGAAACAGCAGTTTATCCGAAGTCTGCACGATCCACTCCGTGATCAGGTGAAATTGGCGTCGATGGTGGGAAACAACAAAGCGTTGGATCTGGTGACGGTCGCCCAGAATTTGTCGGAACGAGTGACAGTGAGAAGCATCCAGCATGCTGAGTTGGAACAGAAAGTAAATCGCCTATCCGAAATGGTGGAGCAGCTGTTGTCGATAGAGTCTTCAAGCACCACTTCACAACGCAATGTACGGGTACTCCGGAACGGTCGCCGCTGTTTCCGATGCAACCAGAGTGGTCATGTGGCGAGATTCTGCACCAACGTCAATGTGCCCCATTGTTTCTCTCTATCCATGCCGAGTCGGTGGCGAGTACCAGTCCTCCAGGTAACTATAGAAGGTGTGTCTGTCCGAGCCATAGTAGACACAGGAGCGGCAGTGTCAATTACGAAGAGGTTCAACGGGGTTCCAGTAAACCTATCTTCAATCACGATGCAGACGGTCGGCGGGCATTCTTTGAAAGTGACGGGCACGCAGCGGTTACGAATCAGGATAGGAGAAACGCTCATCAGCCATGACATGTTCATCGTGGAGGAGACGACCGAAACCATCATCGGAACTGACATCCTGAAACGGCTCGGTGTCACAATTGACCTGAGAAACGATGTGGTGATCGTGGCTAACGATACGATCGAGATAAACAAGGGGAGAACCGACCGGGTGGGTGCCCTCAAAGCCGTGGCTGATTGTCAGATCCGTGCCATAAACAACGTACTGAGCAGGTAGGACCTCTTATTCACAGGCGCGGAAGATGATTACGGATTTTGCGATTGGGTTGAACACCGAATACCGTTGATCCCAGGAGGACAATGCAAGCCAATCTTCAGACGAATTCCACAGAACACCCTGGTTGAGATACAGAAGCAGGTGACCGAGATGGAATCGAAAGGAATCATCAGGCAAACGCACAGCCCGTATTCATCACCCGTGCTATTGACGAAGAAGGCCGACGGAACCTATCGATTTTGCATCGATTTCAGAGAACTAAACAGGGTGACTGTGAAGGATGTATTCCCGATGCCTCAGATGGAAGAAATTTTCTCAAGCTTTCACAGTGCCAAGCAGATATATCTGATTGATCTCCGCCCGGGATATTGGCAACTGCCGATCGCAGAAGAAGATCGCCACATGACGGCTTTCAGTATCAATGACCAGCAGTATGAGTTTTTGAGAATGCCGTTTGGATTGTGCATCGCTCTAGCTACATTCAGGCGTTTGTTGCTGATGGTCCTGTGGAACCTGCAAGGCGTGGTTGTTTATGGTAATGACATCATCGTCTTCGCTGAGACGGAACAGGAACATGTGGCCAGACTTAGAGCAGTACTGCAGAGACTGGACGAAGCTGGTCTGAAACTCAGTCGTAAAAAGTCGCAGATTGCGCAGAAGTCAATTGTATGCTTGGGTCACATCGTGGGCAATGGTGAAGTCCATCCACTTCCGGAGCAACGCGAGACGATCAAGTGCTTCGCGAAACCAAAATCCAAGCGTCAGCTCCATTCGTTCTTGAGAGTGGTGGCATATGACTTAAACTCAACTCGACAGATAGTGTGTT
>OX104063.1:162004125-162311975 GCA_944474145.2 Dicrocoelium dendriticum | reverse complement strand
GGCGAGACAGTGTCGCAGGTATTCGAATTCAATGTGCCTGCAAGGTATGGGATCCCACAGTGTATCATCACGGACCAAGGGCCCTGCTTCGAGTCAAAAGCGTTTAAGGCAGTGTTGGACAAGTGGGGCATCCAGAGACGGCAAACTTCACCGTACCACCCACAAACCAACGGCATGACCGAGCGGTTCAACCGGACATTGAAGACGTGGATAAACTGCACGAAGTTGGCATGGGAAGATGCTTTGCCTCAGGTTCTGATCGCGTATCGGACCAGCATGCAATCAACCACCAAGGTCTCGCCATTCGAATTACTGTTCGGCAGAGAACCACGGATTGCGCTCGATACTTGCCTACCGAACCAGGGTGAGCGGAAACATCCAGCTGGGCATCAAGAGCGACTGCGAGGGAAAGCTAGAAGCGAAACCAAAGCTCGACAAGCGCGGAATAAGCGAAATTACGACGCCAGGCATGAGGCTCACAAGTGGAGGCCATTCAGGATTGGAGAACGAGTCAAGTTACGGAACAACGATCGGCCGGATCATGACGGGCCGGGCGCAAGCAAGTTCAGAGAACGCTGGAAAGGCCCCTACACCATTATCGACCAGAAAGCGGGCAACTTCTTAATCGACTGCGGAGGAATGAAACGTTGGGTGAATGCTGCTCTCCTGCGACCATGGTACGAGAGGAAGAAAGGTCCTCGAGGAGGGGCGGGTGTAGAGGGGCCGCTTCCAAGAATGCCTCGGGGGAGCTCTTCGGAGCTAGCTGAGAGCGGATCGAGAAGGACGGCTAGCGACGAGCCTGGGCCCGGAACTACGGAGCGGGAATATGTGGACAGCGCAATAAATCAGACATATACGCCGCTAGCGCAGCCCACAGGACCGAGGCCGAGCCGATTGACACAGCCCAGAACAAGCAAGTCGAGAGCTCTCGAACGACTCCTGGCCGATCCAAATCGGGTGCAGAGAAGCGGAGATCGAGGCGAAAACAGGAAGGCGGATCTTCCAAGTCAGAGCTCCCGAGGCGAAAGGACTGGCTCGTCTCTAACATCCGTACCTGTGTTGCGTTGGTGGGACGGAAATCTAGTCGATATTCGATGGCGGACGTGAGACCCTCATGTGCCCATTTTCGGTGTGCAATAAACGTCTACCCCCCTGTCGTGTCGTTCTCGCTACACTGGTGCCGTGACCATTCGCGATGGAGTTGACCCGGTTGGAGCAATTTGCGGCCGGTGACGTGGAGGCGTGGCTCGATGAGTTCGACGGAATTGCGGCTTGCACGGGTGTGAGGGGGGATGCAAATTTGCTAATTGCTTTGGTCACACGGTTGAGTGGACGAGCCAAGGCGGTGTATCTGCTCACTCGGAAGGCTACACCCGGTCGTTCGTTCGCTGAGATTCCGGCTGCCTTGTGTTCAGGATTGGGTAAGGATCTGGAGAGAGAACGAGCACTGCAACGAGTTCACGCAGCCAGATGGGACGAACAGGAGGATTTGATGGTGTTTTTCCAGCAGCGGGACAGACATCTAACGATTGGGCTCCCCGAGTTAGAGGGCAACGCAAGAGAGCGCCTACTGAAACAGCGTTTTATCCGAAGTCTGCCCGATCCACTCCGTGATCAGGTGAAATTGGCGTCGATGGGGGGAGACAGCAAAGCGGTGGATCTGGTGACGGTCCGCCCCAATTTGTCGGAACGAGTGACAGTGAGAAGCATCCAGCATGCTGAGTTGGAACAGAAAGTAATCGCCTATCCGAAATGGTGGAGCAGCTGTTGTCGATAGAGTCTTCAAGCACCACTTCACAACGCAATGTACGGGTAATCCGGAAACGGTCGCCGCTGTTTCCGATGCAACCAGAGTGGTCATGTGGCGAGATTCTGCACCAACGTCCATGTGCCCCATTGTTTCTCTCTATCCATGCCGAGTCGGTGGCGAGTACCAGTCCTCCAGGTAACTTTAGAAGGTGTGTCTGTCCGAGCCATATTAGACACAGGAGCGGCAGTGTCAATTACGAAGAGGTTCAATGGGGTTCCAGTAAACCCATCTTCATTCACGATGCAGACGGTCGGCGGGCATTCTTTGAAAGTGACGGGCACGCAGCGGTTACGATTCAGGATAGGAGAAACGCTCATCAGCCATGACATGTTCATCGTGGAGGAGACGACCGAAACCATCATCGGAACCGACATCCTGAAACGGCTCGGTGTCACAATTGACCTGAAAATCGATGTGGTGATCGTGGCTAACGAGACGATCGAGAAAAACAAGGGGAGAACCGACCGGGTGGGTGCCCTCAAAGCCGTGCCTGATTGTCAGAACCGGGCAATACGCAACGTACTGAGCAGCTATGCCCACTTATTCACAGACGCGGAGGATGATTACGGATTTTGCAATTGGGTTGAATACCGAATACCGTTGATCCCAGGAGAACAATGCAAGCCAATCTTCAGACGAATTCCACAGAACACCTTGGTTGAGGTACAGAAGCAGTTGACCGAGATGGAATCGAAAGGAATCATCAGGCAAACGCACATCCCGTATTCATCACCCGTGCTATTGACGAAGAAGGCCGACGGAACCTATCGATTTTGCATCGATTTCAGAGAATTAAACAGGGTGACTGTGAAGGATGTATTCCCGATGCCTCAGATGGAAGAAATTTGCTCAAGCCTTCACAGTGCCAAGCAGATATCTCTGATTGATCTCCGCTCGGGATGTTGGCAACTGCCGATCGCAGAAGAAGATCGCCACAAGACGGCTTTCAGTGTCAATGGCCAGCAGTATGAGTTTTTGAGAATGCCGTTTGGATTGTGCAGCGCCCCAGCTACATTCAGGCTTTTGTTGCTGATGGTCCTGTGGAACCTGCAAGGCGAGGTTGTTTATGGTGATGACATCATCATCTTCGCTGAGAAGTAAAAGGAACATGTGACCAGACTTGGAGCAGTACTGCAGAGGCTAGATGAAGCTGGTCTGAAACTTAGTCGTAAAATGTCGTAGATTGCCCAAAAGTCAATTATATGCTTTGGTCACCTCGTGGGCAATGGTGAAGTCCATCCACTTCCGGAGCAACGCGAGACGATCAAGTGCTTCGCGAAACCAAAATCCAAGCGTCAGCTCCATTCGTTCTTGAGAGTGGTGGCATATGATTCAAAGTTCGTGCCCCAGTTCGCAGAGAAGGTCAGCCCGTTGTTAAAGCTGATTCACAAGAACGTGCCGTTCGTGTGGACAGCTGAAGCGGATCAAGCCTTTGACCATCTAAAGGCATGCATAGCAGAAGCCCCGACATGTCTACGGCTACCCAATTCCTGTGAGAGGTTCACTGTGGCTGTGGACGCAGGCAACGTGGCAATCGGTGCGGTTTTGTCTCAACCGGCTGGGGTGGTGGAGTACGCGAGCAGAGTGCTGACGGGGGCGGAACAGAAGTATTCAACAACGGAGAAGAATGGTTGGCCATCGTGTGGGAGTTAGAGAAGTGGAGAAATTACTTACTGGCGCATGAATTCCGGGTCGTCACTGGCCACAAACCGCTCTCGTGGTTGATGACGGCGAAAGACCCGCGGGGACGGCTTGCACGAGGGGCCTACCGATTGCAGGAATTCAACTTCACCATTGAGCACGTGGATGGAACGCAGAATTTATTGCCAGATATGTTGTCACGCCCGTGTTTGGACGACATCATGCCAGACAATGCCATACCGGTGCGTGCGATCGCGATGGGGGAGAGGAACCTGCTGGGAGATCAAAGGACAGATGAATTCGTGAATGTGTTGTGCTCTCACTTACAGGCTGGCACCAAACCGGAGGTCACATCGGAAGAGGTGGAGGAACTCCTCAAGATCTGAGACAGGTTGAAGGTCGAAAACGATAACGTGGTGGTCGCGATAGACGGACGGAAAGTGCCTTTTGTTCCACCAAATCAGCGAGAACGTGTGATGCGTATAACTCATGATGGCGCCCATATGGGATTCAAGCGGGTCTTTGAATTGCTGCGGAGGCGAGTGTTTTGGCCAACCATGAGGAAGGACGTCGCGGCATACATTCGGCAGTGCCCAAACTGCCAAACGAGTCGGGAGATGGAGTCCCCGAGACCGCCGATGCGATCGATGGAGGTTGGTGAGCCACTTCAGTTTTGGAGACGGGACGTCTTTGGGCCCTTACCAGTGAGTCGAACAGGAAACAGATACATTCTAGTGATGATTGACCACTTCACTCGATGGGTGGAAGCCATACCAATCAAGGACCAAACGGGCGAGAGAGTGTCGCAAGTATTCGAATTCAATGTGCCTGAAATGTATGGGATCCCACAGTGCATAATCACGGATCAAGGTCCCTGCTTCCAGTCAAAAGCGTTTAAGGCAGTGTTGGACAAGTGGGGCATCCAGAGACGGCGAACTTCACCGTACCACCCACAAACCAACGGCATGAACGAGCGGTTCAACCGGACATTGAAGACGTGGATAAACTGCACGAAGTTGGCATGGGAAGATGCTTTGCCTCAGGTTCTGATCGCGTATCGGACCAGCATGCAATCAAGCACCAAGGTCTCGCCATTCGAATTACTGTTCGGCAGAGAACCACGGATTGCGCTCGATACTTGCCTACCGAACCAGGGTGAGCGGAAACATCCAGCTGGGCATCAAGAGCGATTGCGAGGGAAAGCTAGAAGCGAAACCAAATCTCGACAAGCGCGGAATATGCGAACTTACGACGCCAGGCATGAGGCTCACAATTGGAGGCCATACAGGATTGGAGAACGAGTCAAGTTACGAAACAACGATCGGCCGGCTGATGACGGGCCGGGCATAAGTAAGTTCAGAGAACGATGGACAGGCCCCTATACGATTATCGACCAGAAAGCGGGCAACTTCTTAATCGACTGCGGAGGAATGAAACGTTGGGTGAATGCTGCTCTCCTGCGACCATGGTATGAGAGGAAGAAAGGTCCTGGAGAAGGGCCGGGTGTAGAGGGGCCGCTTCCAAGAATGTCTCGGGGGAGCTCTTCGGAGCTAGCTGAGAGCGGATCGAGAAGGACGGCTAGCGACGAGGCTGGGCCCGGAACTACGGAGCGGGAATATGTGGACAACGCAATAAATCAGACATATACGTCGCTAGCGCAGCCCACAGGACCGAGGCCGAGCTGGTTGACACAGCCCAGAACAAGCAAGTCGAGAGCTCTCGAACGACTCCTGGCCGATCCAAATCGGGTGCAGAGAAGTGGAGATCGAGGCGAAAACAGGAAGGCGGGTCTTCCAAGTCAGAGTTCCCGAGGCGAAAGGACTGGCTCGCCTCTAACATCCGTACCTGTGTTGCGTTGTGGGACGGAAATCTAGTCGATATTCGATGGCTTGCGTGAGACCCTTGTGTGCCCATTTTCGATGTGCAATAAACGTCTAGCCCCCTTGTCGTATCGTTCTCGCTACAATACGCGTGCCCGTAAACTCTGACGGCCGGAACAAACACGTACATACACATACGGACTGAGCAAAAACATGATGTTCACTGATATGGGAGTCAGCAGCCCACGCACAGCATTCCCACTGCGTGATGTGTTATCATAACAAACTGGCCATTCGGGAACCACCGGATAGTAAGCGCCCGAGTGGTTAACAGATAGTGGTCGGGTTAGAATTTGGATGGTGACCTTTCAAGGCATGCAAAATTGGTCTACTTTGGCGCTTGACTGTATTCACATCACACGATATCATTTACATATATATATATATATATATATATATATATGTATATATACGAAATTGCGTCCCAAAACATGCATACCTAATTGATAACCTGTAAACTAGATATTTATTATAGTTGCATAATTTATAAACAACTAGCTACGTTTCCAAACATCGTCTTGTTGTTTCGCCATGGCACATATTAAACTGACTTTCATTCTGGTAGTGGCACTACTGATAAATCGGAGAAGGTAATAGCACGCAGCATGAAACAGTTTCCTTCGTATCCGAGTGTATCCACCTTCAATGCTTGCTCTCAGATCGGCTAAAGTTGCACATTTCTTTTGCGTAGTTTTGTCCCTTAAATATCAAAATTAAAGTGGTCTAGCGATGTGTGGTCAGGTAAGAGCGGAAGGCAATAAGCTATATGCATATATTTTTGAGAACCATTTTATGTCAACGAAAACCGGCCAAACATAATCATCCTTTTCATTCAGACAGCTTAATTGTCCTTGGGCAAAAAATAACTGCTATCTTGCATCACCTTACGGAATATTTCGATGGTTAAAACTAAAACTATGTAAAATGCGCACCGGTAAGTTTATGTGCTGTGTGTTTGTTATGCCGGCGCGTGGCGTGTATTTGCTTCGATAAGCTACTTGCGCAGCGTGTGTGATGAGTTCAACAATGGTCTGCTGACGAATGCCACAGGGAATTGGATAAAATTTTGTGCTTGATAACAACGGCGTAATATACTCTTCTGGTACTTATTTATCATGGCCATACTGTTACGTTATTGCACACTTTTTGTCTGTCGGCATGATCAAATAAATGACTGCGCTTGCTGGCATATTCGTGATAAGGTTTTACTCAAAACTGAAATAAAATTTATGGACCCATTCTGCCTTTTGGATGACCACCGTTAAATTGGCGTTTGTCATTTACAAACTGCGACAGTATGAAACGATTATGAAACCGGCGCATTTGAATGGCTGTTGTAGACCGGCGTGCAAGTTACAAAAGGTACACTTGGAGTTGGTTATAATCACGTAATTCGGGATATTACTTAATGTTTTAACACCACACTAATTTATTTTTTGTGATTACTTGTATGTCATTGCGATTTAGACGTAAAGCTTCTTGTGCAACACACTAGAAATACGACCAACATAAAACGTAGATTATTTAGTTGATGACCGTTTCAGAAGTGAATGCCAGTGTTTATACTTAAGAATGGTACAACGTGATGGCGGAAAGTGCAGTCCCGGAACTTTCCAATGCCACCACCAGATCACTCCCCGCGGCCGAGTAACGAGTCAGTTTCACTACAACATTGCCTATGAGCCAAAATCTCAAGAACAGAGTGCCAAGGTTTGAGCTGTCGTTTCGCACATACAACTCCTCTTGTTCTCTTCAAGCTAAACATATTGGATAATCTACCAGGCCGCTGTTTGGAAGTGTTCGGGCACCTTACCCTGCTTGGCTCAGCAGTGGCATAAAAAGGACAAGAGCGCGTGCCATTCTGATTCCAATCAATAGGTCAACATGTGAGATGCATTTCAGCTCATCTACAGTTCACAGGACACTACACGCGAACGGACAGATGCCGTCTACTAACTACAGTAGAAGCAGTCGCTATCACACACCAAAACCCGAAGCCATGTTGTCGAAAGAAATGACTACAAGCTATCCAGCGACCCTGGCCACAAAGCGCCTCAACGTACGATGATAATCACGCCATGCCTCTGGATCTGCTTTCGAGTGGACCATTCATTTATATATATTGAATTGACATTTCGATCTATTTATACATCCTGTTTTAGTAGTGTTCTGTTTGAGCCTCCCATCGTAATGGAATAGTCTGAAAATAAGACACTGAAAATGAGCGCATTATTTTGCCTTACTTTAAATACTTTCGCCGGAGATATTTCTTCAACAAAATATAAGTTTCACACAGTTCATCTGCAGTGATCCCATGAACAATGCGGTTAAACTTCCTACGAATTGCGTAATGTAGACAGGTATTTCGGTTTTGAAATTGCTAGCCTTGATTTATAGTGCAGCAAGTTGTCAATTACAGGAAGGCACCAAATAATTGTTTTAACTCGTTGATCTACCAGTTTAGTCAAATTGAATGTGAGGAGCTGCCATTAGATTATGAATATACAAGACGCACTTTAGTCGTGTTTAACTTATACACTGACATTAAACAAAGGCAGGGCAGAACCTAGGCTTTGGTGATTGATAAACGCCAACCACTTGAGTAGCTTGATGCAAGCGAAGTCTCTAACTTCGATATATTCGCTTAATCGCAGGAATCTAAAACGTCTGATAACGGACCGCTCAGCCCCGCTTCGTTACATTAAACAATATCAGTTATTAGGAACACTTTAGGTGACATAATGACTTCAATTATAAAACATCGTATTAGGGCTTAATCTGCAACGAGATCTCAGGGGATTATTCGCTAAACTAAGGAGTTTGTGTAGGTTTTTTTCTGGTCGCTGAACAATTATGCGGTTAAGTCGGATAACATACTATGTGTTCTAAACTGTACTCCATTGTCTTCGTGCGTATCAGTATTTCTACTGTTTAGGAATGCCACAAGTGGATTGAAAACAGTGTTATTATTGTGCATGGATGGAGCTTGGAGGCTTTAAAATTAGAAACACAGTTAGGAGACGAAGTCCGGCAGATGCATGCATTTTGTATCGTCTTATCACGGTCGATAAGGATAATCGGTAATTTTATACGACAGTTTTTGAGTTCAGGCATAAATACAAAAAAGAGAGAAAAAGTAAGTGTCTTTCTCCTACTAGCAGGACAGTCTGAGGCTGACCGATAATTGCTTTTGCACACAAAGCACTAGGTTATCCGATTAACGGCAATAACCTCGGCGAACCGAACGAGCAGGGATTGGTACGGTCAAGCAGCACCCTAAACGAAAAGTTGACCTCAATTCGGTGACCCGATGTCAATAAGTGTCTGTCAGTCGAAGATGTCAGCAGCTTGCGCCTCAAAATTATGCAGTCAACCTCACATAGGACTATAATGCTCCCAATGTTTCATTACCTGAATTCAACATCTTCTTTCTTGGATTTACTACCCAAAAATCTGGACGCATATCAATGTGTTGACGATCGTCCAACTCGGAGTTACCAGCGTTATCCAGTGTAGCGTCTTATCACATGTACCATGGTTGCACCAATTACTGCAATTTCAGCGGTTTTTGCGGCAAACTACGCGCACATCAGCCGTTTATCTAGTGTGTAACATTGCTTTTACACTCAATCTACAATGCACTTAGCGTTACCCAACCATTCCTTACCACCAAAACCCGAAACTCCGTTTTATAGCTGCAACCAGTTTAGCAGCCATTACTCTAACACCCGCCAAACTAGTTTGATTTCCACAAAGACGGTCAAAGCCGAAGTCTGGCCCTGCTCGATTGCCAACAACATAAAGGTTGCGCGTTGATTCCCGTCGGCTTTTTTTGCACTTGTGGTCTTACACGTTGAATGCGGTCAACTGAGCTCTTGTGTCTGCTCGAAACGCGTGTTGCGCTGAACACTGATAACGAAAAGCGATCGCAAATGATCCTCGTGAATGAGGTTTCAGTTTAGTTCACAACACATCAACAAGGAAAACCAGATATACATGGTCCACGCAGCCCCAGCAATAAATAAACTTGACTTCCTTCTCCAAGACTACTCCCATTGCAGTTGTATTCTAACTGCGGTAAGATACTCGTCCCCAAGTCCGTAAGCTTAATTATAGCGGAACTAAACGAACGGCAGTGCACACTCGACGCTATTTTGTTATGTACAGAGCTAGAGTTCAAACCATCCGTAACGTGCAACAACGCGCTGGCACAGGAATATGTCAAACTGAGATTGATGGTGCAGCGTGCTGCGACAAGCAGAGCGGTCGGATCGGAACCAAGTGCACCAGAACTCGACTCCTGTTGGCTAAGCTTGGATTTAGGTTTTGAACGAAGTAGACAAAATAATTACCTAGAAAACAACATAGAGTCAGCGACCTCAACCACGAGAACTGGCGAATAGACGAGCAGTCTGGGTCTGCTAACCCCGGCGACTCTAATATTGCCTAAACTGGTTTTTGTTCAGGGAATTATCTGTGGCAATTCATACTCCACTGCATTTGGGTTTAGCTAACCCTATTAAAATCCTCACAACATACGCATTCGTTGTCGCTGCAAACAGACGCATACTTGGGACCACATACGGAATAAGTTATCCCAGCGTGGCGACCCTAGCATGTGCGCCATCCCACGGCGCCCCATTCTCTAGGGTGACAAAGGACGTCAATAGTTCATCCCACATTCTCTATAACCACAGCAGGAAAACACTGTAAGTGCACAACGGCTAATATCAGCGTCGATGGTGAGATCACAAATTGATCTACCAGATCCTACAACACCCTACCCACTCTTGACACTATTTTTTGTAATCAAGCCAAAAACATCTATGAAGGGTTATGAGTTTACGTTGACCATACAGTGCAGCCGATTGGAGTGTCGGAAAATCCTTATCTCCTTCCGTCTCTTACAGCACTAGAGCTCTACGTCAGCCTGTGAAATGAGTGCCTCCATCACTACTTTATCTAAAATCACTATGGCAATACCCTAAGACAGCTACCAGGTAACGTATCCCAAGACCATCATGTGATGGCATTATTGAAGACAAACAGTTCTACGTTCTCATAATCGTGCTAAACTTTGTGCGGGAATACTCATACCTCTGCCTGTGCAAACCCCTTGGAGTGTCAGGTAGCTCTCGCGGACTTTTAACCATAAAATGTTTTTGTAATATTCACACTAACTCTTGAACGGGACTATTCATACCCGTATTAATGAATTCCCTAGCCGGAAAACTTTAACTGCGGTTTGCTCCTTTTCAACCTGGGTTGGATGCCAATTCACCATTCAGACAAAGCCTCAGCAAAATTCCTACCATCCGCAAGTTGGATCATAAACAGGCTAGATAGTTGAAAACATAAGCACTTTCAAAAATAATGTGCACATCCTAACACTCAACAGCTCATGCCAGTGTTACCTGGCTCGACTGTCATGTGTGAGAGAAAAACACTGCATGTTAACGAGTTGGATTCTCAGGCCCTCAGTTTTTCCACCCTAGCTAACCCTCCGCATGTCGATTTGACCCTACCCGGCTTTAATTCTTCCCATTTGCAAGGTAAAATAGTGGCGCACCGAATAGTCCTTAAAACTTATACCTGCTAAAATCTCTTCCAAAGTGAATGAAGTTACACATACTATAAATATTTGCTCCTTCGGTGTTTGACACAGCTTTGATTTTAATATGGCAGCCAATTCTCGCGGATAACTCCATTAGAATACATTCATTTCGTTTTCATATTGACAAGCGGAATATAGGTTTTAAATAAATCTGTTTAAATCCGAAATTCATTCACGGTTCTCGTGTGGTATCAGTATTTTTCTAATACGTAGTAAACGACGTGTATTATACGGCATTTTAGTTTTCATATCGGACCATCATTTACTAACGCTTCTGCCATTGATTCATGTGCAACATTTAGGTGACACAGTGGTACATGCTACTATTTTTTACACTTATTAGATGTGCAGATACCTTTATACATTTCTAGGAGAGAATGTCATCATCGTTTGAAAAGATGTTGCAAAAATGGCAGGTGTATTGACGCAGCTGGAACCAAATGTAATTTTGCGCTACCAAACCCAAACAATGCAGCAACAGTTCCGAAGTTATTTTGCATCATTTGATCAAGGCTGTACTAAGATAGTCGCAAGTGAAGGAGAGAACATATGTTATTCTGTATGTATGTATTCTGTATGTATTCTGTTTGTGTGTATGTATTTATGTATTTTGTGTATGTATGTATTCTGTATGTGTATTTATGTATTTAAGTATTCTGTTTATGCTGTCCGAAATATTTGTTGCTTCGGATGGTAGAATGGTTCCTGTTTTGCCTTATATAAAAATATTGCTGCAACGCGATTGCAACTAAAGGAGGCGAGCTCATGACATCAGTGGAACACATTATTGGAAAAGATATGCTCCCATTTGAGTACAGCAAATGGTTTGAAGCTGTTTTCCCAATAATTACGAATAACATTTAATCCGAATGCAATGTGCGGTAGCATTGGAGGTTTGAATGCAGCCTAGTGATCAAAGTATTAAGGGACGTCTTAAGGAATAAATTCAATACAACTAAATTATTACCCCCTGAATAAGTACGAGATGCACAGTGCACAACTTAAAAAGACTAAGTGAAGTCGGTTATGAAACCTTTTTGAAATTATACTGTTTAAACAAGGCATAGCGCGATTAAATAATGCAAATACATCTTTCTTGCTATTTAATTGCAAAATACATTATACATATTTGTCGTTCTCGACCAAAACAGACCTACATCTGGTTTTTCTAAATTTTACTTGAAGCACTTGCGAGCATCATTCTCTACAGCATGGAAGGAATTAAAACCCATGAAATAAATAGATGTGGGTCAAACGACAGTCGTTTCATATACTGCTTCAGTCTGTTGAATGTAGTAGATCATTATTTGTTATTTTTATTTGGTAGTGCTTATGAAACTGATCCGCCAGGTAAGCACTTGTCAACTTTGACGTAACAAGAAGTGCGACTTTCCGCAGGATGGTGCAAAATGCAGACATAGCTCAACAGCAGGCAACTTTCTGTATTATATGACCTCATGTGGTGGAGGTTATTAGTTTGTAATAAAATTGTGTTGTGTTTCCAAGTCAAATCAACATATGCTTTATGCACTTAAATAGGTACACTTTTAACTTGAAACACTGATTCCGAATGGAGAAATACATGAGATTTAATGGAGAAAAAGAATAAACTGAATGAAGCAAAACCATTGTGTGCATCAAATTGATGATTTTGGTCGAGTCCAAAATTAGTAATGACAAACATGGTAGTATAGAATAGAGGTGAGGACAAGTATAGGAAAATAAGTGTCTGAATTTAAAGCTTGTAGAAGAAACTGACAGCATTTTGACAGCGCACTAACAGTGGATGTAAAGCGTCGTTTAGAACTTTGGAAAAAGTAACTAGCACAAACGTCGACAATCTTGTTGACAATAAAAGCAACAAGCTTCTCTCTAGACAGTCCATTGCGTCTGGCAATGAGTTTTAAAAAACGTAAAAAGTAAGAAATAGCCTAGGAATAATTACTAGAGAACGGTAAAGGCAGTATGGCAGAATGCATGCACAAACAAATTTAAAAAACTTAAATTACTAGTTACGGAAAGCATTCTAAGCCTGAGGGAACAACAACGTAGTCTTATAATCTTGTCAAATGTTGCAACGATGTGGGTGGACCAAGCTAGGCTTTGGGAGATTAAAACTTAAAGACATTTGATAATGATGTCTTGGGCATGAGTTACTTACCTACTTCCGGTGAGCAAGTGGTATTCGAAATAGCATGTAGCTGATATACCCAAAGAAAATATTATATTACATCACAATATTTAGAAATGTTTAGTTTTAAACAAATACCCATGTAAACAAACAGTAATACGAAAGTAACAGATCCGCAACAGGCAGCGTAATAATAGTGTTCCGAGGAGAAAACAACAACAGCTGATTTAAAAGCATCACTATGTGATATCTCATGTATTCAACACCAGACATTTGGCGGTGTACCAAATCACGGTCAACATAATAGAAATAAAAACAGTCGTTGTAGAACATTATCCTTCAAAGACAAACCGTTTATTTGATAAAACAACTTCTGTAATGGTGACGGCAAAAGCGACATAAAAATCCTCGTGGTAAGCAACTGATTTATTTCCGTAAGTAACGATGCCTCTGTATTCAGAAAATTCATCCTTTAAATCAGTTAAAACAACCAGCACAAGCATAGCCAAATACGAACCAATTAGTACTTAGACATAATATGCGCCGGCGTCCAGTCAACTGCTCTGTTCGCTGGCTGCAATCTTATCACTTGTTCCGTCATGTAGATCCGTTTTGTTCTTCAGCTTGCACAATCCAACTACATCAGTCATGAGTGAGGTCCTCAACTTTATTTCGCCAATAAGTGCAGTTCAAAGCCATTACCACTAGTTCTTCCAGTCATGTGTGCTTACGGTCAAAAGACCAAGTTTGCTTCCTGGACTCATACTGAAGTGAACATCTATGTCAAATCCTCGATAATCTGAGGCCACGTTGTGCATTGATCACTTCTATATCCATTCCTGTTAAAACCGTAACCCTCAAAGGGGCAATCTCCAAGCAGGTACATGAGGTAAATGCCCTATTCATTAAAACCTGGGCAAGATCACTATGCAACTCAGGTTTGGAATGTATGTTGACTTGCACACCGGACTACGGACGTCCTCAGTACTAATGTGATTTACAACCGTAAACCAACGATGCCTTGAAGGCAACGGCGTTGGAACGTAAACTTTTTCGGAAAAACCATTGTGCGAACAATCCAGGTGCTGCAACGGCAAATACACATTTTTCGTACCTCAGCGCGGCCAATTTTCAGTTGGTGGCGGGGAACAAGGTCGGTGTTCTCAAGCTTTGGTAGGTTGGGAATAGGTCACCAATAGATGGTGATAATCTTCGCTCTAAAATCGTAGGGCTTTTAACCCCTGTTGTATTCTGGTTGCTACAAGCTTTTGGATGTTGTCTCTCAAATGCAGCCAGAAACGGCTGACAGACCTGCATGGCATAATCCACATGTACCTCATTGTACACCTCAAGCAATCAAAAAAATTGGGGGAATGTAAATGATGGGAGTGTTGCTGACCGTTTGTGGGATCTTCAAGGATAGCTGAAGTCATCTTGAATCGCCACACGTGGTATGCGTTTTTGTAAAGGGACATGAAAGATATTTCTTCTGGCCTAAACCTGATATTTTGTTAATACTCTCAATAAAATGTTAAGTGTTTTTTTCGCGTCATGTGTGAGATTATGCTTGGAAGATAGAAAAACACCATACACTCCTCTTAATTACCAAAACATCAATCTATGCAGAATTTCGTTAACGTAGACCAGGAAGTTAGACGGCTTGAGCACCGAGAACTGTGGAACACAGTATGCCAAATAACTGACATCATGCAAAACTTTATCTTCACGTATTCCAATGCAGCAAGGTGTTAATCGATTGTAACGTATTAATTAATTTAGGATATTTATCATGGTTTTTTAAACACAATTTGTAGAGAGAAATAATTGCAAATCAAGGACAATAAAAGCAACATCATGGGCAAAATTTAAAGCGGTTAAAAGCTCACAAGTCCATCTGACTAGTCAGCTGAAATACGGTCCGACATTGACCGCGGAACCCAAACCTACTGCAGAAGCAGCAGCAGCAGTAGCAGTTAAAAGGGAATCTATCGATTCATTCAAACGCCGGTTTCCAGTCTCACATGTATGTAATTTAATCAGAAGGAGTTGATAGGATCTAGTCAGAAGAACATAATTGTAGTCACAAGATTCACATTCTCGGCCAAAACCACGCGTTACCACCAGATTATTTCACACGACCGGCGTCATGATGTTAATAATGTCGAACTAGCCATTCTGTGCTTCAACAAAGTTTGCTTCCACTAACTTTGGTAGAATTGGGAGGAGAGGTACAAGGCAATATTTTGCGGAATGTTAGCAGCTACTTTTATAAAATTGGTCATTAGCGGATTCCACGTGGTAAGGACCTGCATTTCATCCAGTAAACCTGGAATGATTCTGGATATTGGCCAAAGCACTCTCTCAGCTTCCACCTCTAGTGCTTTCAAACTATGAGCTTTAATCCGAGGGAATTCTGGCTGTGAAACTAGTAAGGTTTCCTCATTTTGGCTGCCTGCATAAACGTAGTTTGTGCAAAATCTGGCCTCTAGGAGATCAAGGCAGGTGTGGGACACATACTGGTGTCATGTCGGAATAATGAAGTATAATGTAAACGTGGAGATTTTAATGCAACCTCAAGGTTTGGAGCAGATCCTTTTACTGATTTGAGACGAGAAATGCCAGACTCAATCCCCAGGAGCTTTTCACTTTTTTAACAATAGCATATTATTAGCATGCTACCTCGGTGCTTACTGCGAATTTACTGGTTTCTCCAGGAACGGTGATTAAGATACACCAAATACTTGTTTTATTTAGGATAAAAATGCCTGGCTCGACGTCTTCCATGCTGCTTCACTTGCCGCTATTTGATTTCATTTTTACCTATATTAATGATAGTGCCATAACAGAACATCTTTGTTTCTATCGCAGATCTTAACGATGATTTGCACATTTTGCACATAAACAACAATATGTACTTAGCAGCGTTTGTCTAGCCAAGTCATATGGGTGTAAATACATATGAATAGGATTAGCATTGGGAAAGTCCATCAGGATGAAATGCGAGAGCAAAAGCACGCGACAGTGCGGTAGAGACCGCATAATTTAGTGAGAGAACAGAGAATGTTAAATTCGAGCAAACCATAACACTGGACCGTATGTAGGATATATTTATTCATATGATTTTGATTTGTGACTACTAATGCGGAAGAAACGCAAAACTGAAATAAACCAAAACCTTTTTACCAACAATCTTTCATTTTGGAAAATCCTTATTGCATTTTGTTTATTTAAACAGCTACAAGTCAACCACCAAATAACGAAAGCATAAAAGAGCAACTGAGTAACACATTTCTCTTAAGCAATACATTGTGCCTAATCAAAAACTGCGCATAAATACATATACTGGAAAAGTTGCGCTGATCATGATACCAGTTAACGCTTACTTGGCTACAAATACATCTAATTTTGTGAATTGCCAAAGTTTAATATTTATTGGAGTACACATTTATATTTATTCATGCTTATTGCAATGTAGGAACGAAATGTATAATTATGAACTGGAAGCGCGTGGTTTTTTCGGTAGTTGCACGATTTTATCTAGCGTAAACACCAATCTATTTTTTACAC
Organism: Dicrocoelium dendriticum; assembly: GCA_944474145.2. Taxonomy (NCBI): domain Eukaryota; kingdom Metazoa; phylum Platyhelminthes; class Trematoda; order Plagiorchiida; family Dicrocoeliidae; genus Dicrocoelium; species Dicrocoelium dendriticum. Next base: position 162,295,332 of record OX104063.1, on the reverse strand, counting down.
GTACATATAAACCACGGTTTTGAAGCAATTTGATCATGCATACCATACCGTCTTGGCAAACAGAAGCATAAATAATCTTGCAAATTGTAGTCAGTTTAAGATTTTGGACAAGTCATGTCAAGTAAAAATTCTCCATTGCGTTACTTCAAATCAGCAGTGACATCATGTTTGAGAAACATAAATTTCTCTTACACCCTTCACACAGGGCAAGTTAGTTACTTTTCACATAGCACCCGCTATATTTTGCGTGATAGAATGGATTAAAGCTCAAAAGGTAGAGGTTTGTTTGATCTCTTATTATTCATGTTATTAGCAATACCGTTTAGATTAAACTTTGACACTAGGCTATTCGAATGTGCCCAACACAATTTAGTTTAGTAGGAGCATAATCTCATATCATTCCTTTCGTTCCATAGTACATGAAATGCATCATTTCACATCGCACTGTCTATCCACACATTTCTCATGAAGTTTTAGTAACGTTAAAATAAATTGAGGCGAAGCTGTGCGGTGAAATTTAAAAGTCCTGAGTCCACTTCTACTATTCTATCTATCTTTTGCCATCCTATGAAAGCTTAGTGACCGCAAATAAATACTCCGAAGTCCAGCTTTGTGCCACGTATAATACACTGACTCAATTAACTTAAAACACAATATTAGTAGTAAAATAACCAGCTTTTTACCCAAATTGTTAATAGCTACTTTCATTTATTTAATCACCAAAATTGCAATATAGTGTACTTTCGTGCGCTTAGCTCCATGAAAACCTTACGAAAGCCAGGTTAAACGGTTACGTTCCAAAGTATCTTAAGTTGTACAATGCACCTATCTACCGACATGGTCTACTACTTTATACATTCACCATGCATTCGCTACATGTCTAATATTTGTATCTAAAAAGGGCACAGATGGGCTTTTGTTAATTTATCCCATAATACTTTGCTAACTTATAAAGTTTGTGCGGGTTTCAGAAGTGAGTAGGCTCAATGAGCAAAGAAATGCAATCTTAAGTGGTGAGATTCAGATGGGGCAAATGATCTATGAATGCAACTAAAATATTTCGGATGCGGAAGTAAATTCCTGACTACCGTTTATTTATTGTTTCAAAACATGTAATGGCCTTATTCAATAAGAAACGCTGCGCCTCAATTGCTGTGAGAAGTTGAGTGCATTTGATGGCCAGGCTTAAAGGTTGACCAGATCGTGCCATTTTTATTTGGATGGACGACATTGTACATGGAATGCAGGATAATTGCAGCCAAATCCCATCCACTCGGCGTCAGGAAACAGCTTTCTCATCCCCAAGGTATTGGTTAAAATGGCACACTATAGCATAACTGGTGACCAAACTCAATGTTCTGTGAGCAATATTTATCTTTCGAACATTTAATTACATTTGGTGAATTCTTTGCCTTAATAGTTAAATGTTGAAGATTTTGAGTAGTCAGACAATGTGTCATCTTTCCTTCGAAATCCTTATTTACTGAAGGTACACGGTCACAGCCAGGTTTATAAACTTCAATAATTTTTGAACGTTAGCAACTAATTTTAGTTTAATAGATCACACCCATGGCTTATTGGCACAACCATCTGGCATCCGAAATTCAGGTGATCAGAACCCGGCAGGGAACTAGAAACCTGCTGCAATGACGAGATCCAGAAGGTCGAAACTGCAATACGGTGTTCTTCCAGACGTGCGGAAATCTGCATGAATGAGAGGGGTCTGTGAATTAATGCATCTAACATTATAAAAGCGAGTATAATTAAGAAGGTTAAACAAATACTTAATCATCTGCGGCTGTGAGCATTTCTGCAAGCATTTTACAATTATAAGCGCCCGGATGCAGGCTATGCAAAAGGAGGAACAAAACATACTTATGACGAACTTTTGAAAGTTTTTCTCTTTTAAAATACTTGTGACCCTTAATATTTTTGAAATATTGCCAAAAGATTAATTTCTGGCTTTAAACTTTTAGGACATACAAGATTTGTTTCGATAGTTTGTCTATTTTATGTCCGAATCTTGGTCAATGTCTTTCTTCTGCTCGGTCAATTCCTTTAATTAGATATGTCACGCTGAATTTAATCAAAATTTAGCAACTATTATAAAAGTGTTGTCAGAAAAGTTGTTAAAACAACTCGTCTACATACACGAGATAATTTGGCCATATGCCAAGTTTTATCTAAAAAGATATGCTTAACTGCTTTTCACAAGCAATACAATATTGATTTATGTTTAGTCTTCCGGACTTACAGCTATAAGTGTATTTATTTATGCATATTCACGGTAACACTAAGCTTCAAATAGGGGCTTGATATATGCTATGAATGTTAGGCTGCTCAGTTAATTTGCCATTGTCCCATCATAAAGCTTGAACGAATTTATGTTGCAGTTGGGACATTCGAATATACGGTTTGCGTGACAAGAGTACTGAGGCTAGAGAGCCTTTATTTGTTGTTCCTATTATCAATTAAATTAATGCAATATTTACTACGATAGTCGGTCTGACAAATGTGGTTACTATGGACCAAACACGAATTATAACCTGCTGGTGTTTACATGAGATTCCTTTGCTTTCCACGCAAACGCAAGCTTCGCGGTGAAAATAAGTCCCTGAAAGTAAACAACCTTTTACCAAGTACAGCAGAATAAACTTCGGCACAATGACAAAAAGAATCTTCAAAATAACAAAAAATGACGTTTGTCCAAAAGCAATTGGGCGCTGCCAAATATATGGAAATTCCTAACTGATTGTACAATTGCAATAGAGACCTGTTACCGGTACAATGTTAATATCTTTTGAACAACAGAACTTCTGTTGAAAAAGCTACTTATTAGAGAAATTCAGCTCAAAAGGAATATAATTACAAATGCAGTGTGATTGGCATTGTGCAAATATAGAACTTTTAAAGCAAGTCGTGGAACAATTGAAACGCAATTTTGAACTTAGTTTTAACTTTAAACATAATTGTTTTCACTGTTTTGCGGTGACTTTGGGGCTGAGCTGTAGTAACAATGCTTTAAGCTGAGTTCTTGCTGCGGATTAGTATTTAATTACGGAGCGCAACTTTGTTGATCTTTCTCAACACGCCAATTGCCACTGACTTATTCAAGAAGAATTTAGTGAACCTGTCTTTCACCCACATTCACCTCATCTAGTTAAACTTCATGAGATAATTTATGCTCTATGCCCAATACCATTTTCAATTTTTAATTTATCTGTAGAAAGTCTTCCCTTATGGCTTGCAAATACCGGATCTATATTATAGGATTATTGCTCCCGGGGAACGCATTTGGCAGTTAAGACAGAATAATTAGTATTAAACAATTATGCTAATAAATAGTAATTTCGCTGGTAAAGTATTGGAGTTGACTTGTAAATAATTACGTAAACACATAATTATTAGAGTTTCAATTACGGGAAGGCAAACATGGTTAGTGTCAATTGAATGTTTACGAATATGTAGTGGCATATATTTTAAGCTTTTTTCGCGCCCCGTAGCTGCATTAATTTAACATAGACTCATAGCGAAACAATTTTAAAAGCTGTTGGGCCTGCTTCTAATAAAGAATATATTGCCAAATTGGCACAGATCAAATGTTGTTCTAACGCAAGGTAACAAATATAACAACCTGTTTATTCAACAGCAGAGACAAAACAAGGAACACAACTTTAGTCCACTAATCCATCAAAGATATATTCTACAGAACATAAATCCAGTACTTATTTGCTTTGGAAATCCTATTTGAATTTTAGTGCAGCTTTTTACTTTCAACACAACGTTCATAAGTACGCTTTAGTAGACAATGCCCTTAAAAGTTATGACTTGATTACCTGCCTGCCTTATATACAAGAAAATTCAGCCATTAGTAACCATGCACTCCTGATTCTACACATATAAAATATTAACCAATTCTGGACTGGCAATATTTGTGACCTACTTTCCTTAACAGTCGAATAGTTCTGGAATTAAAGTACATGGACAGCTATATTAGGGTCCTTGGGATTGAGGCTGAGCTCACGACCATTATAGCAAAAGCTCCATGTGCTTTTGCCAACCGTCACCACCTGTGACACAGACGCGACATCTATATCGCTTTGAAGGGCAGAGCTTATAATTCCCCCCTCCCTTCAACCCTCTTATACGGTTGGGAAACCTGGCCCATCAGGTTAGCAGACATAGAGAGGTTTGTCACGTTCAATAATCGCTGCCTTTTCAGCTTAGCTCAAGTCTGGTAGGAGCACCGCGTGAGCAATGAGCGTTTACAGCGTCGCATTTTTGGTGCAGAAAAATCTGGTGAACTGCTCATCACGCATTAGTCTCCAATGGCTGGGCCGTATGTTGTATAGCTTTAGCTCCGGCGGTGCGGTTAGAAGTGGAGGAAGGAAGTCCAGGCGATGTGTTTTTCGAGAGAAATGAAACCCTCACATCGAGGTTGGCGTTGGTTGGTGCATTCTGTCTATCTGCTCAAGATCCAAAGGACGATTAACATCTTTCGATGGACACAGTTACTGACATGGCTAGGACCTGGCCCCAAAGCGTTTGTTAGCGCGTCCCTTTGTCCACCTCCTCCCTTTTAGATTCCCACTCCAATTCCGATCTCATACGAAATGTAAAATGTTATATTTAACAGTAATTACTTACTTTTGAAGTTTTTGTACTATATTCTTTGTATCTTATATTTGTTGCATTGCAGTACATTGGCTTAGGTGTGCTGCTTACCCCAACCAAAATGTATTGATGATGATTGCGAATCCTAAAGGATCAGCCGGTCAACAGCGTTTCCCAGAGCATTCAATCTAGAAATCTTACCTAAAATATGCCGGATTCCCGTACGTTATTCGTTTACACATATAATCTTGAAGCCTCTCATGAACTGCAAGTTGCGGAACTAACAAACAGAAAGGGTTTCCCTTTTTAGTGTGAGGTACACTTATGCATGTGGGTTAGTCGATTAAACTACGGAACAATCATTGAGGAATATGTATACCCTCATATGGGAAATTAAATACCATTGCTGGTTTAAACAACTATTTGCTTTGGATCTTTGTCACGTTATTACGAAGTGTATTAGCCTTATTAAAGATCTGAGTCGCTACATTTTCCAAGCAGCTACTTCTACGCGTGGTCCGCAACGAAACATTCCCAATATAGGGAAGAAAATTGGCTTCTATTCCATATCGTTTAGAGAAAACTAAGGCATGAATTAATGTGACAACTTTCGTTTATCCTCGATTTTGTGATTGTGCCAATTTGCCAAGGGGGTACGTTAACTAGTGCAATAATTGCGTTCTCGTGTTAAAGTAGGTGAAAGAGGCACATTAACATTTAACATGAAACACTTGATCAAACTCAACTGTGACCATAAAGCTGACACCAGTTCCCAGGTTAATCAGCTACATCCAAGTGTTTTGAATAACTCCGAAATAGAAAAGCACTTGTGTTAGCACCTAGAAGAGCAGCTTAAATCTGCCACCTTATAAGCAGACAGCAGTATAAGCTACCGTATCCATAATAATTAATTACCTAATTACTTCTTTAAATGCAGAACTCATTTTCAAAGGCTGCGAACTAAAGTAATGCGGATAAATTTTTCGAAGGGACAAGATGCAACATAATGAAAAATCCATCGTGTTTCAGTCTGCGTTAATTTTGGAAAGCAGTCGTTCTTCTCGAAATGAATAGATTCTTATTTTCGCGTTCGCAAGTGTGAGATGAAGGGACCAAAAATTCTCGAGCGAATCACTTACGTGCGGTCTCGCTTTCGTCAGGTTAAATTTCTCTGTTTAGTAAATTCATGCAAAGTTTCGGATTGCGCTATAAATTTTTTCCGACGTATATGTTCCGGCAGATTATAGGAATACTAAAATCAACCATGTCCGAAGCATAATGGATGGGCGTATCTCCTGCGTCCATGAGATTCTAAGTAGGCGTACTTGTTGAATTTATTGTGATTTAATAGACAGGGATTTATGATAGTGTTACTTAGTACCCGAATAGAGATTGTGGCTCAAGTTCCCATTCATTAGCATGGTTATTTACTTTTATACAGACAAACGGCCGTATTAGAAAAATGATTTACATAGTCAAATTTTTATACTTTATGCCGGATGACTAGGTTGGCAAGCCCTACAATGATAGGAAAAGAGGCTAGTCTCATCCTTTCGGAATCAAATTAAACCTATGATTAAGCGGGTCAAATACTTACACAATATTTTACGGTAGTACCTGTTTGCTTTGTCTTCGATTACATAACTATTCAGTGGCGCACGTAGGTCCTAGCTTAAAGGTGTGTGATGGATGGATTGACGGTCTGAGTTGTAGGTTTCACCAACACAAATCTTCCAAAGGTTCAGAGATGCTCAGAAATTGTGCTGATGGAGAGATAGATTTCTGAGTAATATTCAGCATGGTGGTTGAGCTATTACTATGGTATGCTACTGTCAAATAGATTATCAACCGCTCTTTACAACTTCAACTCGCCAAAGCGCTGGAAACACGACGAAGAAGATGGATGTAGTAAATTTTTGAAGTACTTATATGTCAAATTCGTCCTTCCACCCTGTGTTTTCGGCTCGTTCCTAGCCGAGAAGTGTAGATAGAGCAGAAAATCGCAGTGCTATTCAACGAAAATAGTTTCAAATAATACTCTGCGATCGGCATGTGGAGTAAGTCGCCGACTTCCCACTCTTCTAACAAGTAGAATGACATCTCGCTGCATATAATTTCGAAAGCCGCACACAGTGATGGACAGATGACACCGACAGAATTTTTCCAGTTCAATACCTGCAGTGGTTCATGCAGCGTCAAACTTTTATTCACATGATCAGCTCCCTAAATATCGTCACTTGTGTGCTAGTATGTCTATCAAATATAATGAGCTCCTCACAATCTTCTCGGTTAAATTGCAGAAAGAAACAATAAACTAACAAGACAGCAACGGATTAAGGCAAGAGGACCAATCTCTCGATCATCCTCTACATGGGGTATAAACCATTGTCTTAAAATTAGCCTTAGACAGAAAACATCCATACGTGTCATCCACAGGTGGCACGATGTTAGTGAAAGATGATTTGGAGGTTGACGCTTCAGCCTGTTGGGTCCAACAGAACTGTTGAGAAGAATCAAGGATGCCCTATCCTGTGTTATGTTTGTCCTAAACAGTGATCCTATTCGCTGTGATTCACGAAATATTTCCTTAATCGTGTACTTTGTCTCAGCCTATATTGGTGTGCACTGGCCTGAGTCCGCATTATGTTACTAAACAGTGGCCTCTTTGCTTTAGACTGAAGGATTCAGTGCAGTTCTCAACAGCTTGCTTTGAGCTACAGTACTCAAACTTTCTTTTCTCGACCTATGGTAAAGAATTGAGTATCTTCCTCATAAACAATATTTCCTTTTGAGTGACCAGTTTGGACCATGCCTTCCAATAATAAGCGCCGTGAAAAAGCTGTGGAAACTGAGTAACCCCGGTAAACCACTGACGATAGCTATGATGCTGATAATATTCTGGTTTACATCTTAGCTGCATGTTTAGACATACTGTGGGTTCCCGCAGCGTCTTCGCAGTGTTGAATTTATCAGCGTTATAATAGCTGCATTTATTAGCCCAGAGAAAGCTTAAGAAAAATGTATTTTGCTGGCTGGGACCGAATTAAGACTAGCGAAGGCGTTCGTTATTATAATATGTTGACATTTATAAAATGCATTTGGGTTTAAGACAATTAACATTGGTACAAAATGAGTGATTGCAGTGGGTTTTAAGACTGCCGCAGGTTTGTTCCTGAAGGGACTAGACTTGAATTTTCTCTTGAAAGTTTGCTGGAGTAATATCATCTACAAGTATACTTGCCCAGAGTCCGGTTTGTTTCGAGATGTTTCTCCTGCTATATATTGCAAATTGCTGAAGCGGTTTGAACACACTGCCAAAGCGGGGTGTTTGATGGTCAACGGAGGTCTGCGTGTTCGATATGTTTTTACTATGCTGGCCAAGAAGAGGCCATCAGCGAGTGCGTAATGTTGCAACTTGCCAAGTAGCACTATAAAACAATACGTAATATTAGCAGGCTTTTCGGTGACAGCCATGTTGCGGATAGGTAATCAACTGATCTTGTAATGATTAGTTTATGGCTATTCTATATTGACTCACGATATTTGTATGAATTTTTGAAGTCACAATCTATGCGTTATTCACGTATAATTTTAATTCCATTGCCATTATTAAGCGAGTAGTTCATATACTACCAACGGGTCTGCAGGCCAGACGGTTGTATGTTGCCAACTTATTATTAGATGGAAGTCAACTTCCAAAATTCGGCGGATTATGTGGCAGCAAACCCACCAGCTGCGCGAAGTATATTTGACCAGATTGCTACCACAATTCATTTCAACAAAATCCTGCGGTGAAAGATGCATGAAAAGATGATGATCGAAACAATCGCAGCCGTAACTTCTATAGTATTTCACGGGATTACTCGAGACCGGAATGTTTGTCCTATGTGACGGGACATCAACAGCTTCGTTCCGGAGGTTACTGGATTCAGGTTTTTCCTGCTTGCATACAAGTGTCCGGAGTTATAATGTATCGATTGTTGAGATAGCTAGAAATGCAAGGTGCCTCTGTTTAGAGAACACCATCACCTATTGTTACATTCTGAGCCCAGGTATATAGCTTCATCTACCATGCAAGAGACTTACGCTAGTACCGGTGGTGTGCACCAGCAGGTATGTTTAGACGTTTTCTCATTAAGTCTGGATGGTTTAATGGGATCCATTGAAACCTGGCCTGTTATCAGACACCGTTTCGAAAGTTATGTTAGTAGAATACTCTTTTTGCGACAAGACGGTTTAGGAGACGCGCTGACTCGATTACAATTCATGGTGTTGTCTGGATCATCATCACATGAAGTAGGGTGTACTGCTTCGTGTTGTTTTCATTGCATGGCACAAATTTAGGTCCTGTTGAGCATATTTCCAAACTATTCCTCCCAACACGTTGTAATTACAGTGAGACAGTTGGCGCGCAATCGACCATACTTGACAGATGTGCTATTTAATTAAATTAAAGGTAGTAGTATTTGAAACTTCTTAGGCGCCGACGAAACTGAGGCACATTGACATCTACAAAATGACTGGGGAGCATGAAGCAACCGATGGTTGTAAAAACCTTACTTGCTTTGACGTTTATTGAGCTAGTTAGGGTGCAAAGTTAGTGCATTACTCTTAAATTGACTATCGGTTGTAGAGCAGGTAGGTGGGCGGTTCAACAGTGATTTTGTTGGTTTAGACTCGGGCCATCACGATTCTGTATTCGAATACAACGCACTATTACGCAGTACGTTAAAATCAGATGCATTCTTTAGAAGGCCATGTGGGAATGGTCGTCCTCAGCGATAATCACCGGTCAGAATGCCAATTATTTATGTGGCTTTTAAGCGTTTAAAGATTTAGTGAAAATTACTGAAAGATAACCACACTTCTTGTGAGAGGTACGCGGTTTTCTTTCTGGTTATTATCTGTAACGCGTACGTTTTAATTCTGAATTAAATCGGCTGAAACTTAGCTATGTTCTCAAGTGGTATCTACCACATTATGCTGTGAGTACTTCTACAATAACCCAACCTGGTTGGAATTATTTTTGATTTCGTTGCAGAACACTAGGGTCTCCCTTCAGACGATCAGCTGTTGTGAATCCCGGAAAGGCTTGCGCTGGTACCCAGTCGGTTAAATAGTGACGGAGTTGAAACGGTAGCCGATATTAAGGATACGTTTATGCAGGTGATGATTCCATAGTATTTCATAGTAGTGGTGTCGTGCGTTTCCTGTGATGGAGAGACAGTGACTGGGACGCTGATAATTTTAAATATTAAATGACCATTTTAGATTTAGATCAGCTTTATAACGTATTTACGCTAGTTTTGCTTTTAATCAGACATTGGAGAAGTGGTGGGATAAGTTTCACGGAATCGTGCAGACGCGACTAGAAAGGAATCTTGTATATTGTGAACTATAGTGACTTCCACCGTTAATCCAGTGGCCCAACACCGACATTGCACCCTAGCCCACTTTCTGTGATTTAGGGATATTCCACAACGCATGTGTTAAGTATGTTACTCTAATTGGTTCTCAGGTATACGCATTATACTGGCGTATTATCCATTGACTCCCTGGAAAAATAGTTGATGCTCTTACCGATTAAACCTGTGGTGACAATGAGTAAATTTACTACCTCACTGAAAGTCATGCTGGCATCGTGTATCATTAATAAGCACACGCCAGAAATTTGGATAGTATAACACAATAACTCCCAAGCGAGTGATCGAAAAGGCTTAGAATTGAAAGTTACGTTCAACGACTTAGGGTCATCATATGCTGCTGTGATTAACAGCAGTAATGGTCTACTCGTCTTACTGATATTTCGTCGTGATAGAGATTTTTAATAGATTAAATGACGGAAGTGAAAACCGTACTTTTTAAAGTTAAGGGAAGCATGTTTTAGCACGATCATATACAGCTCTAAAGCATAGAATGCAACAAATGGGATGTGAGGGAAATCCCGGTTATTGGTTTTTTGCCTGTGAAAGTTGGATCTTCGGACCTGACATTGCAGACAAGACTACGGAGAATACAACGTAACGATTTGGAGAGTTTCAGGTGTACCGCTGCAAATCCTGCGCTTCCTCAAAGCAGACAGAGCGCCGTAGGATGACCTAGAGTATATAAAAACAGTATATGAAATTTCCGTCCGACGTTTGCTCTGGAATTCCGAAGAATCGCGAATGCTCATCTGTGATGCTTCCGCCTCGCTTAATAACACCTTTCCTGTGATTCCCCCTACTATTTACCCAAAGCTTGTGTTTATAAAAAGTAGGAATTTTGTGTTCTCTGCCTATCAATCTAGATTCTGTGATATGATGTAAACTCAATTGCTTGTTCAGTTAAATTTAAACAATTTGGCTACGCTCAATCATTCTCACTAGTACATAGTTTTGACCTTCTGAAGAACTATATTATCTATCCACGTAGTAAGACCTGAAGTTTTTGGTGTTCTGAACTGATTTCATCACTACTATCTGCACTATCAGGACACCAACTTACAGAATAGGTTGTTACATTAAAAACTCATGTTATCTCGCATTGCAGTGCTTACCACAAAATGTTGCACTGTTGACGTGGGTGGATGTCACACACTTGGAAACCATTTCTTTTATGCAGTTTCTTATTATATCCCCCATACATATGTGCTAGCAACAGCAGAATAACCTCACTGCGTGTGTAAGACACAAATCCTGATCACACGACACATGGCAGTCTCCATTTTGTTTGATAAGTTGCCTTAATCTATTTGTTATGTGAAAGACTGCATGATGAGTCTTCGTTACTTCGTTATACTTGTGACCTGTGTCCATGCTGCTTGGCTAGTCTAAGTAAATTGAAAGTTTTAAGTTGGCCTTGTGCTATAATTACTCATTCATAAAGTATTGCACATGAGTTTTGGCTATTTGCCTGCAAATTATATAGTATCCAGTGCTGGGTTTATTGTTCTTGATTTCGCTGCAAACGTGTTAACCCAAGGTTTCTAAGCAGTTTGTCACTTACACACAGTAATGACAAGCTCAAACAGTACTTGGCGATTTGCAACACCACAGTATATTGCTGAGCTTGGCAGCGAAGCTGATAGGGAAACCTCCTGCAGCATCCGAACAATCCGGAAATAGGAAGCGGAAATAAAATACCAAGTTGAACATATATTTTAGTGTTTTGGGGATCACCGTCTTAACACTCAGGACCTGGCTAGTCATCGGCAAGAGGGAGTGCAAATAAATACAAGCAAAATTTTTCATGTAGATGACAGGTGCTTCTTCAGCTGATGAGGCTAAGCTGGTCCTAGTCAAGAAACCATAATTTCGCCTCTTCACAAGCTCATCGCGTTTATCAGCACAGCCAAATTTGAGGAAACTTCCACGTTTTCAAAGCTAACACCAAGCCAATTAAGAATAGTGAATGTTAAACAAACGTTGTTTAACAAGTCAAATACTTCGACTTTTATGAAGTCATACCGTTCAGCAGCCTTTGCAAGTTGAATCTTGGTGTGTGAACCAGTTCACATAACTCATGGCTGCAGATAGATCTTCGAAGTCGGGTTTTTGCACTGGCTGTTTAGGCTATCGACTGTCCTGGAAAGCTGTGGCGGCAGCACTTGTAAGGACAATTTATCCAGAGTTCCAGGATCAGATGATCGTATAAATGCTGCATACTGCTGCCTATCAACAGGTTTGGGTGATATTATTCTAACAGCGTCTTATACAATTTAGCTGGCAGATATGCCTGCTACCACAGATTTAATGAAGACATTTGTGAACCCATTTTTACAATACAATGAGGTAGCTTGTTGTAGAATTCAAAGCAGTACATTAAAGGTAAATCGAAATCACAAGTGAGTAAATATTGGCGTCGAGTTATGTACCTTTGGACACGCTAACGCCAGTCTAATTTACAGATTAGAGATCAGTGATAGACTGATTTAACGAATTGCTGCTTGCCTGTAAGGTGGAATTTGCGCTACACCTAATCACACAATTCATGGTTGTTTTAACAAAATTTCTTGGCATTCCAAGCAGGATGAATGGATAATATCAAAGTAAACTGCTGTCGTTTGGAGGTTATACAATTTGGAAGCACGTGAAATTTGAGCCCAACCTCCTGGGATCGTACTTGCTAGTTATAGCGCATTTGTGTGCTTTCAGTTGACGAGAATTCGCAGATAGTCACAATTCTTCCTGTGAATGCGGACGCTTAAAAAGGTACTCGCACACTGGGATAGGTATCGCAGTGCCAATCGGCGCTTGAGCGGCTGATTATCCACTATCAGATAAGCATAGTATCAACTAAGTGCAACAAGTCGGATTACCTAATTGAAGCATATTGGAATCATTTACCGATGCAACAGGCAAATATGGGCGAAAATGCATTCTTAAATATCAGACGTAACAGAATCAATTCGTTGCCAGCTATACCAATGACAAATACCATAGACTTTTAATCTTACACATCTCTCCTACCAAGAACAACATAATTTAATTTACTTGCGACGTCTCCTCTTAAAGCTGGAGATGGCCATCAAGTAAACATCGTGACAGTTGCGCTTCTTCTCTTAATTAAGTTTGCTTTAGCTTAGCCTTTTTAGGTGTTGTTAAAAGGCAAAATTGGACCCCTGCTTTTTGTACAAAATATTTCTTTATAATAAGTCCATGAATAGCAACTTTAATTACATTCTCGATGTTCGCATTTTAATCTCAATGAAAAGAAATACAATAACTTGTTTGATTGGATGTATTTCACCCAGAATTAATGGCTTCTGAGCAATATACTTAAACCGGACTTCTCAATCACGTTCAAAGCCTGTGACATCTTGTTATTTCATTAGCTTCACTAACTTTTCGTACATATTACTAGTATTATTTTAGAAATAATCCATTCGATACATTTTCCGATGGAGTATTAAAGCATTTAATTACAGGCTCCTACTAAGTAAACGTCGTTTTTCAAGGGTCAGTACATCGTTTGTATAACGTCAAGTAAGGAAATATAGAACATCATGAAATGGAGTGTTGATCTGAATCTAAACTGGATGCTATAAACGGCCGCTCCGACATTTGTGCTCATGGGTTGCAAGTTGCATCACGACCAATTTTTCCTACACTAAACGCTCTTGGATTTAGTAGCAGTGCATTTTAGTTGAGTTTGTCTCATTAAAACAAGCTTGACGACGAACAACAGCATCATACGGTTTCAACAACACTTGAAAATGACGAATTGTTTCTCATTAGAAGGTTTAAGAAATTTGTGAATGGAAAATGAGACTTCAGTTTGATATGAAATAGTTATTCAGAAAAATCCTTCTTTGTTCTATACTTTACGTTACCACACCACAAAGTCATAGCTCTAAATATTAGAAACGGGGAATAGCATTAACAAACTGATGAGTCACCTTATCATTAAAACTTAATTAAACTCTGAGCATAGTCTGAAACCGTCTTCCATGGATGTAGCTAAATCTGTGCTCCTTAATCTATCAGGTCATCTGATGTTTAGACGCCGTATTCTTAGTTTCAACGGCCCACCTTATTCAATAAAACAACCAACATTGTATCAAAAATGGCTCAGCTTATTGACGCCAAAAAGCCGTCATCAGTAGGTCTCTTAACCCAATCTAACTATACATGTACAATACCCACCATGAGCCTAAAATGTTACAATTATGGCCAAATGAACAAATACAACCACAGTCGCAACTCCTGTTTTCTATAAAATCTTAAACTTGCCATTTTAGCTGGGCAGTATTTTGTTCCTTTTAATAATTTAAGTTCAGTGTAGAAAAAAAGAGCAAAGCTCATGTCTTATTACGTTCATTTGCATGGTTTAAATAGATTACGTATAAATGTTTCCCTTCTTATCTAGCTCATACTTAATAGTAAGCTGACGGCTACACATCCTTCGTGAGTTACTGCCATGTGGACAATAGTAAGGTTTGCACTCTGCGTTTGTGAACAGCTGCTTACCCATTCAATATCACATCCACAACTGAAAAACATTAATGAATGTGACTAGATTTTTGTGCATCTTAGCAAAAGCCATCTTTTAGTTGGTTGTGTATATACCCTGACGTACTATGATTCTATTATTTAAGATCATCTCTCTTCTTCATTTGGATCCGCCTCGGGCCTGAGTTTTACTCAGTAATTAATTGAAGGTGACTTTCTTATATCAAACGCCTCTTGCGAAAGTGGTCTGCACTAATTAGCCTCGTGAGAATTATTTCAGATCTGCAGCTACTTGAATGAACACAAGCAGTGAACAGACAAGCCATGGTTTCCTAGAAAAATCCATAATTTCGGATATCTGTACAATTACAAATGCACCAAATATTCTGTTCATATTTTCACATGATTTTACCTTACGTAACGTTTTAAAACTTGGCACCATGAAGATCAACTGTGAAAATATTTAGAACTATATAGACTGACTTTAATCAACGTCACTAACTGACCAGGGCTGATCTCCCAACATTTATGCTAAACTGCGGTGGACCCAACATCCCATTCATGCTCCCAAACAATTTATGTCTTCGCCGTTGGAAATAAATCTTATGAAATGGAAGGTTGCACTATCCAGAACTACGCACAAAAATAAGCAGAAGATATACCTCATATACTATCCCTCGACCAGTAATGCGCCTATTGTTTTGATAGTAATATATCAGATTTTCATAGAGAAAACCATCACATCTTTTATTCCCACAAACCTAAACGCTCATACTCAGCGTGGGTTCCTACAGAAGTAATGATGTAAAAATTGTAAGCTGCTATTTAGGATTTTGTTTAATAAGAAATGCCGGTAAAGGCCGTGAAGCTATCAACAGTTTTATGGATATATAAAATTATTCCAAAGAATGCTCCATGTCTTCCTGCCATGAATATCTACTACTTGGTAATATAGATAATTTACGTGCCTGGTTTGGATTTTACCTCACTAGTTCATCCAAAAATTTTAAATAAGATCTACATGTCAACCTCTCTGATGCTTAATGGTAGTGTGATGCAAGGAAGCGTCTTTGGTACTCCGATGTTTTAATGTACATAAATAACCTAATAGACACAGTTTAACATGGAACACGCTACCACTTTGTCATTGATACAAAAGTAGTGTACACTTTTATTCATCGAAGTATGAGACGTATTAAAAAATACGGTGAGACTTTCCAGCACTCCATTTATGGTTTGACCACTAACAAGTGTCGTTCACTGCGGATATAAATGCAATATAATTTTTGTTGATTCAAAATTGCTAAGTACAACTTGTGGACAACCAATCTTTTTCTGCAAAACTAAGCAAGCCTTGACTATTTATTATTCACACACTCTCAATCTCAAGTAGAATATCGAATTACTGGGAGCTAAAGCCCGTGTAACAGCTAGGATAATCTTTAAATCACTTACACAGCATGACTCAAGCGTCATGTATTCAAGATCTGCGTGCACTATCTGTTGGATTGCTGTCCAAATTTATTTACCAGTTATAAGAAGCGTGACCGTTTATTCCTGGAGAACGTGCAGCATTGATCTACTGAAGCTCTATTTAGTGAATCTCGAATGCCAAATTAAGCAAAGAGCTGTTTACTGGTTTTATTAGTCATTGTGGATACGGGAATTAAAATCGAGCTTAAACTTTCTGTCCAAGTTAGTGCACAGACGCATGTTTGCTCTGCAAAGTCGTGTACACTTCATTCTAATGGAAGGTGTGACTTTAGGGATACGAAGAATGTGCTTTCTACAGGTATAAATAAAACAAACATACGCAAGAAAGTTTCCTGAGTAGGTATTCAGATATCTAGCAGATTTTACCTACCGAATAGTAAATTCGTGATTTCAAATAATCGTATAAAAGAATGCTGCATACTTAAAGGTTGATGCCAGCAAACATATGTTTTCAATACTTCCTTTTCTGGCTTGTACAATTATATGTGAAAAAAACAAAAGATATGACAAGACGTAAGTTTTGGTAAGATAAAGTTGGCTAACCACCGCTGATAAAGCGTAAGCACTATCCGTTAGGACAAGTACGGTGTACACAATATTTCTGAGCCGGACGTCGCAGTTCGGGTGGGCGAAGTCTGTTTTAAGATCTGCACATGCCATTTCTGTACACGTAAATCCGGCTCGTCCAGTGGAATCGCGATGGCCTCCGCGGTTTCAAGCAAACTCCTACGAGCGCACTTTGGTTGATGCCTGGTGAATGCTACATCATATTGATTGCCTCAGCCAAGGTGGTGACATGGGTACTGTCAGCAAGATGGGTGGCTAAGGCTGAGTTGGTTTGTTTTCACAAACAGTCATAAGCCAGGCAGACTGGCATTCTTGCACTATTTCAGACTGACTTGTCGTCCTTCGGCCGATCTACCCTGCACCACAGGAATAGCATAACGAATAAATACACATTGTTTTGGCGCGGACGGGAATCTAGTCTTTGAGGCTACTTCTAACGCTTGGACTAGCAGTGAACTGGATTTGCATTTTAACTGCTAAGAAAAGTAGCTCAATTTGCTACAAGTAATACTTTGATGAAACAGGACTGCGGAATGTAAACAATGTAGAATGAATGTGTTGAAGTACAAGCCCTCCTTGATAGTATCGCACCAGCATGGGAGCAAACTGTCGGAACGTTATCAGCTGATAATATGGTTTCCGTACTCCCTTTATTTTCATCGTATTTCAAAAGCAGGTTGTCTTGTTTCGCCCTCCAAATAAATGCAAACGAAAACTATTGAAGGACTACTCCGCATGGAAGCAGGTGCACAAGTAATAGTTCCGAGGACAGCCATATTGTTGCACCCGAAAGTTTTACTAAATATGTTTATCTAACTGCGTGCTTCCCCGTCTTTTTAATATTTATGCAAGGTGCACACCCTAAGAAGATACCTCAGAACTTTTGCGGAAAATTTAGACAATTAGCAGTCCAATGTGACCCTGCTATACTAAATGATCGGACTACCGGTTAACCTGTTTCGCACATTCAAGAATTTAATAGTGCGAGAACTATTCAGCCAATATGCGATATCCTCTGCAGTAAAAATTAAAAATGGTAACAAAGCTAAAATCTCACTAAAACAGCTTTGGGTAGAAAATCCTTCAAATAGCCTAACGTTAAGCAACCATTTGAATAGTATTACAAAAGGAAAAAAATATAAAAATTTTCTAAAATAAAATCACACCACAATGATAAGGATTATTGCAATCAGATAAGAGACAATTTAATCTGCCGTAGATTAAACAAATGTTGTGAAAGAAGCATGCAAATTCTGACATTTATCTTTAAAATATGACCACCGCCATTGGATGTATGCTGTATCTTATACTGGCTTAAGTATGGTTACGCATTTTTATACCTAATTGGCATTTCGAAGCATGG
This sequence comes from Dicrocoelium dendriticum, assembly GCA_944474145.2. Taxonomy (NCBI): domain Eukaryota; kingdom Metazoa; phylum Platyhelminthes; class Trematoda; order Plagiorchiida; family Dicrocoeliidae; genus Dicrocoelium; species Dicrocoelium dendriticum. The sequence continues at coordinate 162,277,362 of OX104063.1, read as the reverse complement.
ACTTTAATCCAGTTTGAGAAATTTACCACCAAATGTATTTTGCATAACATTTATGGTTGATTGTGGTAAGTCTTTTGTATTTCCACATAGTTTTATAATAAAGTTTGAAATGTTGTAGGTAGCAATTCGTTACATCTAGACTCACTCAGACAGCCATCACACGCCCGGAAAAGCACTGGACGCACGTTTCATCCTTTCAGGAATTATCAGCAGTGCGCACTCAATTGGACCCCGGTAGGGCTCGAACCCGCAATTCGTTGATTGCCAGTCCGTGGTTGAGACCACTGAGGGTTATTCTAAAACGACATGTGGCACCTGCCAATAAGTATAAGAAAATTTTCCTCAGTGCGGCATTGGTGACTATCCGGAGCACAAAATTCACGAATACCAGCATCGCCCACATGCTGTTGTTTACCAATGCTGCTGCACTTCTATTGTGCATGTAAATATTTTGTAGGCATTCGGAGCTACCGATCGAATTAGAATTGTTTTCGTAACGTTGAAGATTGCACTCATCCGAAAGGAGTGCAGGTCAACCGGATCTCAAATTTGATTGTGGTGTTCTCAATACGTATATTGCACATTAAGTTTTTGAACATTTCAAGCATATACGTAAGAGCACGCAAGACAGGGAAAGAAACTGCTTTCGTTTTACACTAGCGTACTGTACTCCTTAATCAAAATTGAATGTGCAGTTGCAAGGATATCTTCACCTTATAGGAAGATTTAATATCAGTTTGCATTAAACGCTGTCTGCAACCTGTTCAGCTAAGATACGAAATAGTACCAGCATGGTATTTTAAGAAAAATCTTTTTGAAAAGCTTTCAATTAATATTCTGACCCTCACAAATTCAACAGAAACGGACTGCAATTTGTGCTGCCCCTGAAAATATGTGTTCTCTATTCGCCTCGGAAAGTGCTCTTCGGGCCATATTGTTCTCTGGGAGTCTGCATTTTAAAACGAGTTTTGACACAACTCATTACCTTTTTCAATGTTTGTAGCTCGTTTTCTTCACCTAAGTAGCATTGGATCCGCGTATAAAACTCTCCACACCAAAAATCTTGTTTGCTACCAAAATACAGGTTCTTAAGTTTGTTTGATATATGAATTCTTAAACTTGAACATATCTTACCTAAGTCAAACTAGAATTTATATTAGTAATTTTAGTCGGATGGATAGAAAAAAGAAAAACGAAGCACTGCGTAAAATATACTGTCTAATTTATACCAATAAAGCTTTCCACTTTGCCTTTTTTCACGATTCCCATAAAGTACAGATAACTTTTCACAAGTTTAGGTTTTATCATTTTAAGCATTACTGATCCACATTTTGCATAAGCATTGAGCCGAAACATCAATTCGTTACATATGCCTGAATCAAATACACTAATAGAGAATCCGATTACTTGGTGGCCTCAATGTGAAATGTTACTTTAACTTGTTTCCATTTACAGCGTTATGGTATTCGTGGCTTAGAAAATGCGCAAAATAAGTTCATCAAAATCGAACTAACGCACCAAAACGCACGTGACTTCTAGACTTAGTCTTTAGGTCACTTGATCAGATAGTTTGCCCCACATGTATCTCACAGGTATTTGCTTAGTCCTCTGGATTTTGGCACCAGAACTGCTTAAATTGTTCATGGGTAAATTGTATACAGCAAATGAGAATCTTATCCATCGGATGCTCGAATATAAGCAACAAATTAAATAACTTCTCGAAAAAACGCGCAAGGAAAGTTGAAATGAAAGCGGTACAAAAAAGGTAAACTTGGTATTGTCTTTAAGATATTTGCTGCTTCCACTGAATTTGCCTTAATGTCTTAATTTAATCACATGTAATAAAAGCCACATGGACGCCGCAACAGCCTTTAATTCTGCAAATGTCCGATTGTACAAGCAGCATAATATTTACTAAAACACTGTTCAATTTCAAAAACAGCAAATCCTTACAAGTTTTATGGAGATTGCCTATCCACAAGAGGTGTCACTGGGACACCCTGGCTGTATTTTCGAATAACGATGCGTAGTTTTTGGAAGCAATTCTTAGACCGCATGCAAAAAAGTGGTCTCTGCATTCCAAGTTCACTTTTCTTACATTTGGCTGCAAAATTACCAGCAGGTGGAACGCTAAAACGTATTAAACTTGTGCATTATATTTCATTTTTATGTGCGATGACGTAATAATTAATTACTTAATCAATTACTCAACTGTTCTCCTCCAAGCCGCATGTAAACGTACTTTAATTGTTCTAACATATATATTTTTAATAGTTTTCAGCCATATGCTCTGACTTCAACGGATCTAAACTAACACCACCAAGGTTTCTGCTGTGCGGTCGCCCCGGTTCTGTACTCTTAGTTCCTGTGTAGTATCTGCTCCTCATTTAGGAACAGCATATTCAGTTTACAATTATCGGGATCGATATAATTCACTATGATCGCTGAACCAATTAGAACGGAAGTATTTACCTCGGATCAGGGTTCCAAAAATTCTAACATTTTCAAATTTTTTTAGTCAAACTGGGGTTCAACATTATTTCGCATGCTTAAACAATTGTTACTATGTTTCATGGGCAATATATAAGTAGTACTGAAAATTCGGATTCACTCATGAACGGTATTTCAAAGTTAGCTATATTGTTTTCCCATCATTCGCACCTAGCTACGCACACATCTACCGCTATTTTAACTTTGCCTACAAGCGGTGCCAACTGGCCGATCAGAATACAAATTTGTAGCAGCCAACAAGTGCACACTTATGTAGACTACCACCTTGTGACCGAGACTGTGCGGACTGGGGGATGCAGTCAAGCTCACAATCCGCACGGGAACAGAAGTGAACAGCCAGCATTCCAACATGATGCAACGCTTCGTGTGCTTTCAGAGTAATACAGTATCGTATATTACTGTATGCAAGCCCGTCCATTGAAAAACCGAGAGCAAAATTTTGCGACATCAAAGTGGTCCGAAATCGCAAGTTATTAAATAAGCCGACCCCCAAAATATTCAGCAAGAGGAGAAACGAAATGTACTCTCCTTAATTTGGACTTCATCAGTAGGTACTCCCACTTTAGTGCTTTCAGGCAAAACCTGCCATTCCATTGGTCAGTTTTGGTGACCGTAATGTGTCATGACCGCGGTAGAGCCGTCAGAACAAAGAATATCACTGCACTGAAGAGATGTCAAGTTTCATGAAACCGGTAAGACAGCTGACACTATGGGGTAAGGTTTAAGCGTATGTCCGATAATCCGCTTTGAATAGTCGAGGGCCTCATGTATATGAACCACGGTAGAGCAGTGTGTGAGAGTGAAGTTCATATCAGGGTTGTGGGATGACATCGTACATTCAATGCATCTGATCGCTTAGCGTATCATAAAATATAAGCATTGTGATTCGCTAACCAAAATAGCGCTAACGTCACACGATCCAGCTGAGGGGGAATCGCTCGCATTTCGTGCCCTCTTCCAAAGACGTGGAAAGGTGCAAATATGTCTAGCGTGAAGTGACGTGTAAAAGCTGTTGGCTATAAAAACTAAACTTTCTCGCATTTGCCGAGCTATCTAATAATTTCAGAAGAGTAGCAGGGGAAGTTTAATGGAATAGGATGCAATTCGTCACATCTAATCTTACGCAGACATCTGCCACACGCCCGGTAAAGCACTGTACGTGCGTTTCATGCTTTCGGCAATAGTCAGCAATGCGCATTTCATCGGACCCTGGTAGGACTCGAACCCGCAACTCGACTGTTGCCAGTCTGTGGTTGAGACCACTGAGCTACGGGGGACGACAACTACCGTCGTGAATAAGTTACTAGATCTGCTGTAGCGCCGCTCACTACCCACTGACTTACACGTTACTGCCGTACAGAATACTGGGTATCCACCTCACCATGCAACGAGCTTACCAAACTTGAGCCGCCAATTAACTTATGACATTATAAGCAGTTTGGTCTGCGTACTGATTACAGAACAGTAGTAGGGGGAGTTTAATGGTATAAGGTAGAAGTTCGTCACATTTAGTCTCACTCAGGCAGCCGTCAAACGCCCGAAAAAGCAATGTACGCACGTTTCATTCTTTCAGGTATCGTCAGCCGTGGGCATTCCCTCGTACCCTGATAGGGCTTGAACCCGCAAATCGCCTGTTGCCAGTTCGTGGTTCGGAATTATTTTATGGTACACCGAACTGAGAACGTGGAGAAAAGAGGCCTAGGGATGAAGTCGTCCGTGGATTTAATTCCTAGTGAACTTAGATCAATCGTGCAAGTACTGGATATCTGTCTCAATACGCTTTTTAAAGATAAGCTTCGGTATAGGTACATAAAATTGATGGCATCATTTGATCTATCGTTGACAATGGGTAACAATTTGAAAAATGTTGACATTATCATAATTAAAGAATGCGTGAAATAATTGTTGATAAAAATTCCATCGGAAATTTTAGTCCGATTATTCAGCAAATGCTGCATCAGTAGTGCTATGGATTCAAGTGAGAGCCATGCTATTTTTGAGGAACACCACGATGACGAGAGCAGTGGATTTGAAGATGACGATATTTACTCTGACGTCTCAATAACAGACGTACAGTTCCAGAAAACGTTCAGAGATTCTGATTCTGATTCTATTTTCAAAGACCAATGGTAATTTTAGTACCATTGTGCAGCATTTGGATATGGCGGCCTATAAGATATACCAGTAAGTGCTTAATTGTCATGTTTTTCCCATGTTATATTTTGTGACAGTGTGTGATTTTGTATACTCAGTATGTTACTTTTACTGCTATCCGATAATTTTCGACATCAACGTAAGGTGTCTACTTATAAACACTTCATATCCCCACAGGCAATACCGTGCCTCACTAGGGGGTGGTTCATTGGGGAGATAGAGACAATGGTTTGCAGTGAATTCCTGGATTGATTTTGGGTGTGATTTTTATATTGCGCATAACCAATTGATAAGCCGACACCCCCAATACAGAGAAGGAAAACTGGCCAAAAAATCTTCTGCTTGTATTCGGTATTATGCGGTAACTTAATCAATACCGGTATGACTTCATATTGTACTAGAGCCATTTATCCTAAGTACACAGAAAAGTTTGCTTAATAAGCGTGGCAGTACACACAGTAGCCGATTTATTTTGGTCTTGTTTAAGCTAGCAAGTCATTCTAGATGTCAGCTTTCTATACATGCTCATACATATGTGCGACATATTAACTGAGATATTTGAAAGACTGTTGAATATTATGATCGCACACACAGGGCTGAAAACGACCAAGCTTGTATCTTCAGCAGCCAAATGAAGCTTCCCCTCTAGGTCAAAGAAGAGATACAGACGCTCTAACTGCACTGCAGCGTTTTCAACTGCACATCCCATGGCTCCCCTCGATGGCAAAAGTGAACAAACAACAGGAGTGTCCGCCACCACCACTATCAGCCGTGCAGCCCACATTAAGTCTGTGGCGAGTACAACAGCTCCGAAACATAGTCCATTAAGTACAAAGGAAAGCTAAACATGGTACGTATCGGTTACCTCCATAAATACGCCGGAGAGAAAAATTTTAGTGTCCAATTTAATCGCTGTCAAAGCTTATTCAAAATATATGGTGGATATCAAAACAACAGGTAACCACGTAGCGCATTAGAATGACATTGACAGGGTTTGCAAAGTGCTACTGATAATCTGTTGTAATTCAACGTCACTGAGTGTAAAACTTTTAGCATAGGCCGTCGATCCACTTGCGAGTGAAGGCAGCGGATGAAGTTTGTAGTGTGCTCCCACCGAATGCGGCAGTACAGTAAAACCTGGTTGTTCACATCAGGCCTAGATGGCATCCAATAGACGAAGCAACACCATGACATATTGTAAAGAGCATTCTAGCGTTTGGATACTGCATTTTTCTTTCAAGTGCTCCATACATACAGCAGACAAATTTGGAGTGCTTTATTCACACCCGATAGATCCTGTCACAAGCACGGCCTCTCCGCATTTGAAATCACATAACGAACTGCGACTAAGGATGTAAATGGTCGGTTTCATTTCCCTTACAAAGAAAGAAAGTAAACTTATTTGGCCTACAGCGGACGATATCGACGCTTGCGTAGCGATTTACTACTGGCATATTTAATCCTGAGAAGTCCAAACCATGCTTGCCGGCATATTCTGAAGCTAAATCACAATACCAATCTGATGAGTCACTAGATAAAGCTCGTCACACGGTATAACTGTTTGGAGATTATCGTTAACACATTAATGAATCACTTGTCCTTGGACGTTCGGTTAGTCTCACGGATAAGGCTTACACCGTCTACAAGGGCTTGGTCCGATCCTGCGCTATTTAATCTATCAGATGCAGCTGACGTTAAAATGTTGTACTCTCAGTGTAGACAGCTGCGCCAGCTCACGCTTTTCAGCGAAAGAGCCTTAAGATTACAAAATGATCTACATCAAGCTAGAAACTTCCGGAGCACTGTCGAAATACGGTCACACAATGGGGTCCCGTGCACAACCCACAAGTGCAAACCTCGTTAACAGTTGTACTACCGAATAATTTAGACCAACCTTGTAGTTTGCAACCAGCGCTTTGCCTTTCGATTTGACCATCTCAGAGAGCTATCGCTTTAACAGCCATTTTCTTAATTCAGCCCAAATATATAAGTACAATGGCCTCAATATTTGTCAAATGTCACCGCAATATACAACTAAACAAAGACTACCCTCTGTGTTCCTTGAATTGTTGCACTTGCTTTCTGAGCGGAGCAATACTGTAGGTCAATTTAATAATGCACGCTGTTTGCATAGTAAGACGCACAGCTTTGGTCATCATGTTACTCTATCACTTCCCTAATTAATACTAGTAGCTCAAACGTGGTTCTCTTGCGATGTGCCCCATATTTCTTATTATGTTGCGGGCTACACCTCCTTCGTTAGTATTCATCATATGAATAATGGTGGAGGTTGCGTTACCTATAATCGGGAACAGTTAGTCACCCGCTCAATTTCAGACCCACAACTAAACAAGTTAATGAATCCGTTTGGGTTTCTGTGTAGTTGAACAATACCCACATTTTACTAGGTTGTGCAGTGGGAAACCCTCAATTTAACTCATTGCTTTTCTGTTTTGAATGCACGTACGATCTAACTTGCGCTCAAAAATACTTGCGGTTGATTGTAACATGTCAAAAGTCTCCTAGAAAAGTGGTCTGTACCGAATAAGCTCACGAGTTTCATCTCGGAATTCCACCTTAAGGGTTGGACAAAATCCGTGCGAAATCGAACGAAAGGTAAAATATATTGGACGTAATATTTATTCAAAATGTTTTAAATACCAATATAAACCTACTGCGTCTGTTACCATTAAGTGTGTATATATGGTACATCTTAGTTTCGCATTAACAAACACAAAACCAAATCCCCAGGCTTTGGCAACGCCACTCAGGAAACATGGGATTATAGACTGAAACACTTTTTCTTCCCTTCTAAGAGCAACGAACTGGGATATGTCTTAGTTACAAAAACACGAACGGCAGTTGATGAAATGTCCTAAAATGTTCAACTGATCTTAGACGTCCTTGTACCGAATAAACAAAGTCGGATAAAAAAGGTTAAATTAACATCTCCGCGCTTATTAAGACTAATAAAGAATATACGTAATCCAAGTAAACGGACGCTTGATATCCTATTATTTCTAAGACGACAAGCTCTTTTTGAGCAAGTTAAAACGTGTACCTAGATTACTAGTTAAAGATGTGTCACGAAATAAAATCCAACTCGATACAGTTCCCCCATTATTCAGCTAGAAAAATAGCTGACTTAGGAATCTTTCAAAAAATAATTGCCTTAGCTTATCGTTCGCTGTTCCAAGTGACACAAGTATATTGAATACACCTATTAGCATTGTAAAACTGAGCACAGTCACTTTCAGCGGCAGTGATATTCATCACCAAATAGATCGACTGCGAACGTCCACTTATTCCGATCCAGCGGTCTACCAGTTTCCTTGCTAATATACGGTGGGCATAATAGACAATGTTTCTGGAGCCAGACATGTTTCTCATACATTGGAAACTCGTACTAGTTAGACAGACATCAGGAACTAACACCGGATTAGGCACAAGCCTACCTTTACAAAATTAAGGTAGCGAACGGTCAGAGTCAACAACTAACCCTTTGCTCTCACAAAAGCGGATTACCCAAATTCACCTTGGTTTTACTCAAAAAACATTTATCACTCGCATATCAGATAGAAACACGGGATTGTTTAATCGGCTCTGCAGATGATGATCACATAGCTATCATCATTTTTGTTGTCATGCAAGAAGCAGCAGATGGAGTGCCGCATGGCCACCTGGTAGGAAATATGCTACGCTTTGACGTCATAGCTCCCTTGTGTACCTAGTTCAGATCATATTTTATCAATCGTACTAAACAAGCTCAAATAGCTATCCATAGGTTATCTTTAATGAATGTTACTAGTAGTGTCATGAAAAGGGATTGTTGTTGATTCACTGCTCTTCTTGTTGAAAATTAATGGTATAACAGACGCCATTAAAATGGTGCACGCTATCTTGTTCATAATAATATTAAGGTATTTTACATGTTTTTCATAGATACTTGAACAGCATTTTAGGATTATACGGAGAGACTTATTACCTCTGAAAACATGGGGTATCCACTGGTGAATATTATTCGCTGTGGATAAATAAAGGATATCAGCATGAATACGGACACTTTATACCTATGTGAAAATCCATTTCCATTTCGCAACACAAAACAGACTTAATTATTCATTATTCTAACACTGAATTTCGGGGAACAGATCGATATCGTATCAGTAATCTCCGTCAAACAGACAGGCTATTCTTCATTACAAGAAATTGCGTGATTCCATTCTGCCTATGTTTAAGATCTTCGTTGGTCCTAAGCTGGAATACTGTTCGCTGCTAGTTACCGCTTGTAGAAAACACGAATGCTTATGTCTTGACAATGTGAAGCGTCAATTCACCAAAGCACTATTTACAAAATCCCCAAACACCAAAATATTCAGAGCGCTGAATACACACTAAATTAGAGCCATAGTAGCTACGGAGATTGAAACTGGACTTGAAGTTTTGTTCGACTTAATCCACAAACGTATATTCCACCAGTGAAATAGGATACACTTCATTCAGGAAGGAATATATGATATTAGGAATAAGCTGAGGACGTTTTACATTTGTAAAGCTAAAATATATATGCCAGTAGTTATACCGGACCACTGGTATAGACTATATGTTAAACTTCGCCTATCTCAGTCGCAAGAATGTTTTGGTTAAATGCTAGATATGTACCACACAGTGTTGCAGGTCAAAAATGTGATGAAACTATATGGCAGAGCGGAAACAATATATAAAACGATTTACGAAGAGTTGTTTGAGGTAGGGGGCACTTGGGAAACTATAGAAGTAGGTGCAAACCGTCTCTACGTTTTGGCAAACTAATTAGCTTATGCCCATTCTAATAGAAAGTTATCTCGCTTACCGCCATGTGAATTTGATAGCTGTTTTCTCCAAGTACATTTGCTATGTACTGCTAACTGTCCTCCTTGTTTACGGAGAAAAAGCTCGACCACACGCGTTTTACAAGTCTATTTTTGAATATGAATTGCTCCACTAGTCGATTGCCTATAATCATTGGCTCTATTTCACCTTCTTTTATACAGCCGTTTTTATATTTATTGTTTGTTTTTCTAAGTTAAATCCAGGTACAATCCAAAGCAAAATTCATCGGATATCTGCCACTCATTTATCAATAATCGCGATTAGCCACCCACTATACATCTCCTTTTCATTGCTCAATGCGAATGAGCAGCTTTCCTTAAGTGACAACATGAAGCGAACTGCCACAGATCTACTAGCAAGAATAAATATGCATACTCAAGGCAATTCGGCACAAAATTGTTGCATAAAATGTGCCAGACTCGAAAGAGTTAGAAGCCGAAATGGACTGTTGTTTAAAGTGTTATACTAAATAAGGAACAGGGAGCATAGTTATATCCGCAAGCCTATTATTTACTGTAGATAACAGCCTCCCTAAAATTAGGCTAACGTGGTTATGACACGCTTGAGGTTCCGTCAAGCAGACACGAAGGCAATCGGAACATCTATGCGCGGGTGAAATAATTCGAGAGACTACTCCGCATGGAAATCAGTCCCCAGGAGTCTGTTCCATGAATTGCAGTATTAATTCCCTTTGACGGTTTCCAACAACTAGCTTCGTGCTGCCTTTATGTTCTCCTTCCTTTTGCCATTTTACCGATTAAACTCTCTGAAAGTCTCAACTTGACTTGCTCTGGTTAGGTAGAAATAACATTTTCCAATTGATCTTAGGTTATCGTTAAGATTATTTTGCACTAAATGATCACTCCAAGTAACTTGAATGCAGCTCGCACTGACGATAAATATGCATAAATATGCATATATATATATATCTGAATTTTGCCTGAATTTTTTCACCTCAGGTGTACAAAAGCTTGGAATGTTTTCCTCAGTTGTGTTGTTCCGTCCCCCCACACGGTCGGCGTTCGAACTAATTGATAATGATACACTCAGATATGTAGTTTGATCTATATAAATTTCTAGATCAGTAGGTAAACCTAACACCTCCCATCAGTGGACTGTCCTCAGTTCCAACACTTCCACTGTTTAAAAAATCCCGCTGTGGAAAATGAATTTACGTATCACATCGGACCAATGAAGCGGTACACAAGTTAACATTGCAATTTGCAATTTTCCTTTTGAGAAGCCGAACACAAAATACATTACTTGTTGGATCGGAGATGGCACGTTTACAAAATATACCCAGCTCTGAATATTCTACCGGTACGTACCTTAACGTAAATAAACTTTGCAGCTGGTTTGTGAGGACAAGGTAACACGCTAACGGGAGCTGGCGTAACGCTACTGTTCAAACCACAAGCTTCTCTATAATCATCTCATTAGTCCTTGCCAACCTCAGTGAGAAATGACAGCGCCCACTATGTTCGGTGGATATACGTATACAGAAAGATATGCGGAAGAAGCGTCACGTGTTCAGTACTCCCCTAATTTCGAAAAGGTACACGCTTTCAACGCTATCCCCTCCAAATTATCAATACACCATCAGTTTTACTCAGCATCACATTCATTGCAGAAACGGTACATTAGCGGAGAAAATGTCAGTAAACTTCAATAACTGTAGGTAACAACTATGCGCTTAGCCAAACCATTAGATGAATTCTGTCAGCCTTCTATGGAAGAAAATATATCTCTATCGAAGTGGGTAGCTGGCTTCATAAACACTTCCTACAACCAAGGAAGTTGATCTGAGCATTGTATTTACCGCCCAGTAACGTTTATATCGGCACTCGCCAAATACTTGGAAGCAATAATCGCAGACGCACCGATCAGCTACACGAAGAGCTATAGAATCGTTGCGCCGAGTAGCACGGGTTTTCAACATCCGTTGATAGCTTTTCCTGATACTATGCGACAATTGTCCGAAACGGTCGACAGGTATACAGGAAATCATATTATCTAACTAGTCTAATCAAAATCGTTCGATTGCTAAGATTGTCCATACTTTGCTTAACAAAATTCAGCGCACTGACTTCGGTGATCCAGTATTTAAATGAATCATGAAGGTTCTCTGTTAAGGGCTACTAGAGTTAGAGTCCTAACCTCAGTGTCCGACATGATTCAAAGGGAAATTCGGTGTAACGGACAAGGTAAATTGTTTGACCTATGGAGACTTCCCCTATTGTTTGAACCCAAAACGACCCATGATTGCTTATTGGACTTTTCATGATAAAACCTCAGTTACTTTGTTTCTCTTTCACATTTAGACATTGATTGTCTACAAGAGTTTATCCGTTTTGGCATCGTCAGTGGTTTAGCTTGCTACTCTCACTATCTGTCTTACACCTTGTGCGTGTTATACGGCCCAATTACACACTCAGCTTCATTAATCTCTCATGGTCCCGTCCTATTACCTTTGTTTTGCTGGCCGAACTCTCAAGCAGACATTCACATTTGCTCTCGTCCAAGACACCTGTCATTTTCTGAGTGAATAGGCTAGACTCGCTCACCACGCCTGGGTTCCATGTGCACTGCAAATTAGTTGATCGATTGACGATTCATCACTTCGGTTTAAAACACGCTGGCATTAGAACCTCTTCGCTTTATAGTGCTTATCTGTCGATCATTACTATTGGCGGCAAGTTGCATTGAAGAACCGAATTATTGTACACATTTGGTCTGGAAAAATTTTGAGCATCTTAGCTTTTCCGGTTTTGACTTCTAGATTGACCGGCTGAGTTAGAATTTGCGCACGTCGCAAGATCGATTTATCGATATCATGCGGTGTACCTTCAGGGATCCGTTCGTGTGCCCTACCTGTTCTTATTTTTCATTAACGATCTACAACGAGTTATCACTATAAAATCCCTATTCTCCGCGGAACACGTTAAGGTTTGAAGGAGGAATGATGGCATGTATGACCACGAATTACTTCAGCGCGACCGTGATGAAGCTTGAAATTGGTCAGTGGGGAACGCACTGTCATTCAAGGTGAGCGTGTGCCGCGTTGTCCACATCCTCAATTCACTAGCGTGCTTCTACAAGCTTAGGTCTCATGAAGTGCTGACAAGCTCTCAGGATGCTAACAACCGTGTGCTGATGTAATCGGTCATTTCTTGTTCCAGACAGTCCCTGTCCGCTTCGTAAAACTTAAGCGACATTTTGAGTTCTTGCAGTGGGTTTTGGGCGTCTTAAGTCCTCTTTTCTGTTTTATAATTACGTGCCTCCCCACGTCGAATACAATATTTGGGATTGGCAAACTTGGCTAAGATATGAAATTGCAGCGCTTGATCGCCCCAGTGTCACGATTCAAGCTTTGCTCCATCTTCCATACAAATAACGACTGTAAATATTTAGATTTCTCAGTGTACACTACTGGCGACTAGATAAAGACTTCATATTTTTTCATCAAATGCTGAGTGACCCGGATCACCTATGCCTTCAACTTCTTGGCACTTAAACCGGCTAAAGAGACAAAAGTTCGAAGCAGTAAAAAATACAGTTTTCTAGATAGTCGATAAACTTACTTCATCTCCCTTGTGACGCCATTCCCGAACTAGGCTGCTTGTGCCACTATCTTAAAGATATTCAAAATATAATTGATTATCGCATTGAGCTCTCTACACTTAAATACACAGAACTCTACTCCGAATATATTTTAGTTAATTAGCTTCTTTATAATTCTAACAAAATGGTGCACCTATTGCGGTGCAGACGGGTGAGCAGTTTGATTGTTAATTGTTCTTTTCATTTAAGTTAACGAAGTTTTAATCCTTTTTCTCATTGTCATCTCACCATACAACCTTATTGCTTTTCTACTATAACTTTACTTATTTATGTTATTTAGTTCACATTAGAAGGTACGAATTCGCCTATCATTTCATTACTATAACTTGTGGTTTTAAGTTTCACAAAAGTGTTCCACTGTTTCGTTGAAAAAGCTGGAACATAAGTGTTTTAAGTTGATCGAGTTCTTAATATTAAGCTCTATCTACAGGTGAATAAATTGCAATTAACAGCTGTAGAAACTGGACGAAATGAAATTTAGGTATCTCTTGTTGTTGAGTGAACATATTTTGAAAAATACAGTTATTTTGACGACTGAAAAAGCTAATGTCTAACAATTTTTGTGGGATCCCCGGGGTGAGGAGTACGTAACCGAGGTTTAAACTGATATGCAAAAATAGGAATTCGACTTTAAATTAATCCACCAAGTTATTCATATAAGTATATATCTTGGTCTCCTGACCTCGAAGTTATGTGTTACTGAGCATACTAGTCGGTTTGTACTACTTGGCATTCCGAACAAAACGGAATATATCACAAAGTAAATGGGATGGAGCGCAGTTAACTTTTGAAACAAAGCAATCTGGGGCTAAGATGACTCGACTTAGAATAGTGTTTCTGGTCGAGGATACCGAAAGGGGAAACATTTTACGAATGTACAACTTTACTCCTCTTCAGCCACTTCAGCAAAACAGTAAGAACACTTGGCGCGAGAGTTGTCAACATTGCATTTGTTCTTATCTGCTGCATACATAATAAAAGCAGAAAGCATAACAAATATATTCACGAAAAGTTTACACAGCAATCACCTTATCATAATAAAGACCAATAGTATTTACTTGATTTCTTCAAGCATTTCAGTGAACTTAACCTGGTTTGATAGTTGCTACTTAGCAACTCTTCACTTTTTTCCAAAATTATCAGGTTTCTTTTGCGTCGAAGCATCTCGAACTCAGTCTTTAGATTGAATTGTTAACCGTTTGTCATCAGGTGTTTTGTGCAAGATGATGACAGGCTCCGGTTCGTTCTGAGGCGCTTCAATTTGTTGCAACATCAGCTGTCCCACCCACTTTCGTTAGTGTTCTGCCACCCTCTGAGCCAATGGACCGTCAGCAGTCTCAGGTAACTACTGAGGCGGAAAAGTACCAATTCTCATTAAGCATGAGATAGTTTCCTCAGGATTGTGTACACTATGTTAACGTATTCTTTAAGCAGCTGATACTTCCTATGGTACAAAATAAAGGCTTACATTCCGCGCAGATTAGAGAAGTGAAACGTTCCTCTAACAAATGTTGCAGCCCTACGTCGTGAAATTTTACTTGTACCGCCATCGTATTTGCGCCAAAAACTGATAGGTTCGGATAGCGCATTATATACAAGGCCTCAAGTAGGTTTGCTGCATCTGCGGAATGATAGATGACTTAAAACTCCAACTTTCATACGTAGAAGGACAACATACTAACTGGCTCTTTTAGATATTATTTCGTTTCGTTTCGATCATCAAATGTCATAATGGACAATAAAACAGGGATCCGTTTCTTGTGTAGCATTTTGCAACTGCTGTTCCTATGATTTTCGTCCTGAGGTGCTGATGGTGCGTAGACGACTTTCATTTTACCATGTTGAACTGGAGCCTGTTTTCGTTTGACCATGTTTAACGCCTTGTCACGGTCGCTGGCGAGTTCCGTGTGATCCATTACTGTCTTGATTTTACGCCAGTTTTAACATCATCCATAGCATTAGGAATTCAGCCAAGATTCCAATAACCTAAGCTTTTCGAACATTAGTAATTAAATTTATTCCCGTACCGTTCCTTAAGGAACACTAGACTAGACTAGATGTGTCGGAGATAGCGCTGCAGACATTTATATTTAGCTGACCTTGACTAAGAAAGTAGTCAGTCAAACTTAGCACATGGTCACCAAAGCTTCGAAACTTTTGGAGGACAATGCGGTGGTCTATGGGCTGGATCACTCTACAGAAGCACAGATAGAGTGTGTCGATTCCTACACTGGCACTGTTAGCCTTGCTCGGGCAAGAAATATTTTAAAGGGCAGGACCCTGCTGCTGTGAGACCATAATGTTGATGTCCACAAAGTATTCCATGATTGCCCTTGCGATATTACTTACCGTTGCATTGGATAGCACTGTCAGAGGACAGCTTGTACTCTAGCACGGTGACTGCGTACGAATAGCACTCTTATAAGCCGGAGTGATCACTTCATGTTTCCCCATAGTGTGAACTTGCGTTTACTTAATGCATTGTAAACAAAACCGAGCTAAGATTTTAGCGAGCCTAGTGACGATCGTTTTTAATTCTTTCCGTCTAACTCCTCACAAGAAGAGGGCCGCACACATGCAAAGTAAGTGGTTATTTTGTCACATTTGCTGCAATAAGTGTTCAATAGTTGAACGCGATAACTCTGGAGCAGGAAGAACCAGTGAATTCAGAGCGGGCGAGGTCTGGCTGACGTGAGAGTCCGCATGATACAGCTGCATTAAAGCGAAGACCAGATAACTAATCATCTCAAATTGTAGCCACATTTGTGTTAACGCAGCCTGTCTAATGCATTACGACAGGCGCTGCCTGATTAAGCTTGTTGATCTATTCTGCTACAAATAAGCAAGCTAATCCTCATATAGATCGTAAAGAAAGCTACGTGGTCGAGATCTACATGGCTCAATTTTCTGGATCAGTGAAGTAGATAGCAACAAAAATAGTCGGAGTAAACATCCAAATATTAATCTTTCTGCTGTCTGGTGGTATTCTGTTCTATGCTGTATCTTTTCATATAAACCCTAAAAATTCATTTTAAGGCCTGGATTAATCCTACTATTTTTAGCGTTCCAGGATACCACAGTAGATAGTATGTGAACAGTTTACTTTTGTAAAAGCATTCGTGAACCTATGTTTGATACAAAGGTTTTTCAAAAAGTTATAATACCTGCGACAAGCATGGACCATAATTTTCACCGATATAAATGCAAATTTAAATAGTGATTAACTGAAAACTCGATGCTTTCTTAATATCCCTACTAATCATTCGCGCTTGTCTCTGAACGAAAGAAACATGGTGAAAAGTGGGCTTTCGGTCGTTGCTAATTAAGTAGTAATTTTGTCTCTTAAAAGTTACTAATAATCTTCGTCATACATCGCGGTTGCATCCATTCTGTGTTACAAATGAATTGCTTCTATGGGTTGAGTTATTGGTCAGTGAAATAGGTTATAGCATTACCTTACCACCACAATAAAACAAAGATACTTCTAAGTTAGCCAGACGATTGGCCGTTTCTAATCCAAATCCAAGCAGGCGTCTTTGCTCTTCCACATCTTAGCTCCATACTAGCTGTCTTTTCCCAAGCGCAGCTAAGTTCAGTATGATGGATGAACAACGGGAAAATTAGCTACCCTCACTCGCATGACTAATATGTGGAACGGAAAATGTAGTATCAACCTTATGAAAATCGCATGTCAGTTACTTGCCGGGATTGTTCACCTTACACGGACGGACCAACGTGTGGACACGTTCAACAAAAGTGGCTGGGGCTTGAAACCCGTGCTTCCAAACTGTACTTCAAAGCGCGGAAACGTTATAGAGTACTTAGACTCCATCGATACTTGTTGATTAATACACCCAATTCTTCACTCGAATGCAATAACGAATGTGGAATATTGTAGGCAGCAAGCGCATGGTTGCTTGGAGCTAACGCGGTCCCAATGCCAGTGGTGTCCCACTGACTGCGGGCTTTTAAGATGAGGATGCTTGAGGATAGGCGACCAATATGAGGGATTCAACAGTATTGTTCGAATCCGTCACATGCACACGCTTTTCAATGCCAGTTCATGTAGATGCTGAACTGCAGACAGGGTCGGGCGAACATGAGCATTTCGAAATTCAAAATGAGCAAGGCTGACATAGACGCTTCAAGACAACTTGAGTTCACTAGCGGTCCGAATCCCACTCAGGTCTATCACTAAGTCAAAATGAATTGTGAAACCCTAGTGAAGGAGACTGCAAAGCACCACCTTTGCCTTACCAGACGAACAAACGTGTTCTCATACTTTTGGTTCTGTTCACCGTGTGGATAGTAGCATCTAGTGGGAGAAAATTACTCAAGCGCATGATAACTTAGGTTCAGGCGTCTGGTTATTGAGCCAGTCGTCAGACTCAGCATTGCCAATTGCGGAACGTCAGCCTCAATGTACTTTAATCATGTAAGCCCACAGTTTGGAGGACATTAACCGACATAGACCTTAATAGTGACAACGTGCATGACTTTGGATTGGAAGTAAGAATAACAGCCAACATTTTCCTGTTACGGGCATTTGGGCTTGAAGTAGTACATGCGCAATAACACAATGAGTTACTGACAATCTCGAAAAATACCTGCGTTCCGTCTGGCATACCAACTAGCATTCATGTGGGTCCAAACAACTTGGCATAGTTTGATTCGATCCATCCATCCGTCACGGCGTTCAAAACACTGAGAATGTGCCCCATAGTAATTTTGTATAATTATCGGACATTGAGAGCAGCTCAGACATAACGCTGCACTGGGCCAAAAACGTGTCACGACCAGACATACGAGCATGACATTAGTAACATTTGCGGAGGAGAGACAATACTGAGCAATACAAAATAAAGAAAAAGACGAAATATACGTAATAAGGTTAATGATAAATGGTAAATCGGTGTAGCCCAATTGCTTTGAGGAAGCATGGTATATGCAAAATCAGCCTCATCATGGGACAAACGTATGTACATATAGATTGGAGCCATCCGTGTCCCGATTTGCTTGTCACTGGGACCTCCATGGGGGCAGCCACAGGACGCCTGCGCCTGCGGAGGGACAATGGGTAGTTAGCGCTGCACCACCCACAGCTCCATTCTTACACCACATATCCAGTGTAAGCCCAAAGGAATAAGACCGGGAGGCATGTGTATGCGAGCCATGTTTCATCAGCTGAGCCGGCCCACGCTCCTTCAACAAGCAGAACAGAAGCTTTCCAGTCTAATTTTGCATGCATGCGTACCATAGATATGTAAGGTGGTGGCTAAACCGTAGCCCTTTCTACAAAGGCTAGATCCACTCTTTGAACCCAGCACCGTCGCGAGGATGGTGCACCCCGTGCCCTCCGGCAACGACCAACTCTTTAGAGCTAGTATGGTGGAGGGTTTCAGACAGGTAGGTACCTTGTCAGCATTTACATCATTCGCAGCCACACCGAGGAGCTCAATCAAAATCACAAACCTGAAATGCAGATTACTCGTCACGCAGGCCAACGTACCACATACGCTACCTTAGTGACCTGGATTCGTAAATCCAATGGGAACGGACGCATCGCGTTTCTCCTCCGCGTGCAGTAGTGTCTACTTCTGCACCTTGGAAACCGCCCTCTTTATCTGCCCACGGAATTCACACTGATCAATTCTGTCTTTGATTCTCAACACCTGAACTCAATAATAGTTCGTGTTAAACACACATTGTTTAGGTCCTAGTAATATTAGTTTCGGTCTGCTTACTTGCCCCTTCCTTTCAATAAGTTGGTTGTACTAAATCCGTATGCGTATCCTTGTCAAATTCATTCGGTATACATATTTACTTGGGTTGTCGTCATCTGTTGCCAATGACAGTTCATATACTATATATGCTCATGTGATTGCCCTAACTTAATTATGAACTTCTAAAAACTGAATAGACACAGTAAATCTCATGAATAGGTTAAGTGAATAGGTTAAGTATGTAGGTAAGGCTACCAGTCATTTTCGCCAAATGATGGAAAATCGCACGAATTTGAATAAGTACCTAATAAGAACCGTCAGTGTCTTCGTTAGCATTTATATGTGAGCAGCAACGCCAGATGGCGTTGCTAGTAGGGATATCAATTGACATACCAAGGGTCCTGGTTTCGAGTTGCCGTCCTGAAGTGTTAGAAGCGGTTTTTAGTTCGCATTGGTGTATGCACTAGTACAAAAGGAATGAAGAAAGGGCAACTTTCATGAAGGATAACACAATCAACGTAGTTTTGGAAAATCGCACGTACAATTATACGCAACCAAGTCGACTCTTTGTATTTAGTTAACATTTAGACGTGAAAATAACTGGAAGGCTTGGATTTAGTCAGCTTCGTGCGCAACAGTAATAAATAGAGACAGATATAGGAATAGGGAAGCAAGTGCCATCCGTACGATTATCCCGTAGAATAATGTAAAATAACAAGTACAGTAAAGCAATGATGTCTTATCGTTAGTTTGGGCTGTTGTTGCAGTCTGTTATATGCGATAGAAGGCATTAATATCACACATTCTCTGATGAAATCTTTGACGCGACCACAGAAATTATACATCTAGTAAATCCAACTACTCCTTATCCTACATGCTGCTTCGAAATTGTGATCAAAATATGTTAGAAAATTTACAAGTAGTAACTTGTATAACGTCAAACTACTCCACCAAAGGCAGACGTGGCTGTATACTCTACTTTGGCAATAAGCTAGTTGTTAGCGACAGATAAGCTTGGGGCTCGTGTGGCAGGTTAAAGCTCCCGCGTCCAACCAAGAAAGGAAGCCCAGACCTAAACTACGGAACAATTAAACAAAATAGAACTCCAGTACAATACAAACATACATCAACGGTATCCGTTCAGACCCAAAATCCGGGTCTTTGAAAGGCACAAGAATCAAACTATCCTCAATTGCTACCGTTGAACTTGATCGATATACAAAGTCCTGGTAGAAATGGATTCTTCTCTTTTATAGGGTCTAACAAACGTAGGCGATTGGTTCGCTTTACATCGCAGAGAAAGGTTGGACAACTGGAGAATAAAGGTGACACGTGGCTGACTCTGTGACAGCAGAATGTCTCAAGTAGATAACTGGTGGGACACCTGGGCATGTTATACACAATGGCTGCGATCGTATCTAACAGTTGGGGTAGGAATGGAACCAATTTGACATGGCTAGGAAAAAGATGGACGCACATTGGGCCGTTGGAGCAGTTGTCAGATGATATAATACGGAGCAAACCTGGATGCCCACGATGCGAGTTTCAATGAAAACATTAAGCAGTGCAGAGATAGGCACATGATTGTAGACAAATAACGGGTATCAAGAACCTAGACAGATGGCGAATAAAATGCGCTTATCTGGCTTATGATCTGGACGTCCAGAGTGCCGTATTCATGGTCAATTTACCGCCTAAAATTAATAAAAAATGTCAGCATATTTTATTAGCAACCATTCTGCTCTACAAATGAAGTGTTATCGTGCGCCAAATTATTTTTTAATGAAAACACTAATGCCGGTTATTTTAACAAGCATAAATGTTTTCTGGCATGGGGGTTCCGGATTTGCCTGTCACCGAGACTTCCGAAGTACACCCACAGGACGCCTGCGCTTGCAGAGGGACAATGGATTGCTTGCGTTGCACCACGCACAGCTCCCTCTACACCAACCATATCCAGGGTAAACCAGAACTGATAAGATCTGGATGCATGCGGATGGGAGCTAGGTTTCATCCACGGATTCGGCCCACACTGCTTCACAGACGAGCGTAAGTAAGCTGTATTTGGAAAAGTCAAACGCAAACAAATTGGTGGCATGACGGTAGTCTGCTCCACACTGGATGGAATCACGCGTTGACCTTAGCATGGCCACATGGACGACTCACCCCGTCCCCCAGCAACGATTCATTGTCCCCTGGAGCCAGGAATCGACGTGGAGAGTGTTAGACAGGCAAGTACCTTGTCAGCATGCACATCAAGCGCAGTCCTACCGTTCAAGATGTGATCAACCATATTTTAAATGCATAAACGCAACATTTTTAACTAATATAACCACAATCAGCTAAAGCCACGTGTGTAAACAAATAGAACCTCATTCACACAGACATATATATGGCTTAAAATGTAAACATTAACAGAATCTAGCAAACTAATCACCTGAATTAAGAACCTTAGCACGCAAGCACGCCGTTACTTAATCTAATGCAGCGTATTTACAGACGCTGCGCTGCTTCTGCTTATGAATTCAGCAGGACCATTCGTCGTTTCGATGTTGGCTCTGAGCGACCATGCTCGTGACTAACTGGGCCTGCTTGACTGGGGCACTCGTGATCGCATATGTACAACCCCATGCGCTCGATGTCGATGGAGTACAGCCCATCGGCGGCTGCGGCTTCCGCTCTTGCCGCTTCTTCTCCACATGCACGAGAGCTTTCGCTTGCACTTTGGTGACTGCCTTCTTGAACCGATAGCGCCATGCACGTCGATCAATCGCCTTCGATTCCTAACGTTTGATAGCAAAGTTGGAAGGTGATTGGCCCAGTTTGCTCATGTACTGGTAACGGAGTTTTGGTTTCCTCACATGCCGCTTTTCAACACTCAGCTGACCATATAATAGCTGCTTCGGTATCCGTGTCGAATCCATGCACCATACATGACCAAATGACTACAACTGTCTCAGCAAATGTATGTAGTCCACCGCACACATTCCACTTCGGCACAACCCCGTGCCTGCAAATCTGTCCTACCAACCGATGCGCAGAATCTGTCGCAGATACTGTTCAAAATTTCTCACGTCCCGCCAGTACATCGCCTACGTTTCGCTGCCCTATAGAAAAATGGTCAGTATCATGTATGTTGTGCACCATCTGCTTTTTGCCTGCGGTAAGCTGGTGGTTATTCCAAACTCGGTACCCAGCCTTCCCGAATACCGCCGCTGCCTACGATACTCGGATACGCAACTCACTGTATAGTTGCTGGTCAGTCGAAACCACACTGCTAAGGCAGCAGAAATGGTTGACAGTTCCCAATCCTTCGTAACCAATCCTGATTATCGACACCATTGCAGACTACCTTTCCGATGAAGGGTGCGCGACACAGAAAGTTTTGATTATGTCTATGTTAAGCCCGAATATGGCTGCTATCGGAGCCAGAGCAACTGTCATGTACTGCAACTCATCGGTGCTGTATGCAAACATTGCACAGTCGTCAGCGAACAGCAGCATACAGCTATTTGTCTCACAGACTAGGGTTCTCGCACCGAAACGACGGGTGTTTTACGAACCCCCCATCAAAATGGTGCTCCACAGGAACGCTGTAACCACAAGAGGCATCAAAAGCACAAGAAATCATGGTATGAAGAGAGTTATTAAACGAGGCAGCCTAGCTTCATACCAGAGATAACTGCCAATTCATCCATGGTCTCCCCCGTCACTTGCACTCTCGCCCGCATAAAACTGTGCAGACATTCAATCAAACCCAAAAATTAACCTTAACAACAAAACTTACTTGACACTAGCCACAAGACCTCGCAGTTCACCGTGTCAAATGCTTTGGTTAAATCAACCAAAAGCGAGTACAAATCCTAGTGTCCTTCTCTACATTTATCTTGCAACTGACGAGCCGCAAATATTATGTCGATGGCACTGCGACCAGAACGGAATCCACACGGGTCTTCCGTCACGTTCGGTTCCACAACCTGACTAGCGATGCGGTTGAGCAGGATGCGAGCATTCACCTTGCCCCCATAAGTCATGAAGTTGATACCATAATAATTCATAGCTCAATGGTTACATCCATTGCATCTGTTCAGTTTTAGTACAAGTGCAGCCTTCAGCTCTGGAGGCAGCTACACTTCAATCCACACACGTTGCACCAACTGGTGCAGCGTGTTCACTAACACGGGTCCGCCGTGTTTCAATCGTTCAGGCGTGATCTTGTCGGCACTGGCATGCTTGTTGTTTCGCGGAAGAGCATGTGCTCTGTGTGTCACATCCAGTGTCCGTTTGTCCGCCATACTCATCCTTACTTCGTGCTTCTTCATGTGGTTCAAAATCGGCTAGTAAATCTCTGAAAGGTTATTAAAGAAACGGTCAAAGTGAGTTTCTGGATCTGCATTATGTCTACAGTAGGTGTGCAAGTAGTGCCCGAACTACCATTGATCAGCGTACTCAGCGGCTCTAATCTCAGTCCATACACCGCTTTCAAGGAGTCAAAGAAATCCTTTGCTTGCAGTGTTCGCTTTAGCGTTCTATCAGCTTCACCTTTTCTGTTCATCATGCATTTTTTCATGTGACGGATCTTTCTAGTCAGTCGCCGTCGAAGTTTGAGAAACTTAATCTTCTTCCCAGAATCGCTGGGATCTGTCACATGTTGAGCAAATGCTGCATTCTTTTCTGACAACTTATGCTAACCGTCGCATAGTTCTCATTTAACCAATCGGACGCCTTACAGTTTGCTTGCCCGATGGTCTCTTCGGCAGCAGCTCTTTCCTATTCGCGAATGTAGTGCCATAGGTTGCTCACTGTGGCTATGCATTCCACATCACACAGGTGGGCAACCATCGCCTCCTCCGGCTCAATACGTTTCTCCGCAGTACCGAGGGAGAGGATGTTAAATTTACACCGATTTACGGCGGGAGTGCAATACATATATTCACAAAAATTTATACATCTAGGTTCACACCAATGTGTGACAAGTGCAACACTCAGCTCCACGCAGTAGGCGCGTCATGCGCACTTCACCTATAAACACGCTACGTATGATGAAATAGTCGAGCAAGTTCCTAATTCCATCGCAATCTGTGCTGACACACATACATACATATATATGGATATGCAACCCTGTAGTGCTATATTTGCCTTGGCTAGTTCCAACTTACTCATAGTTATAAAATGATTAAGGAACCTATTTCCTTGTGTTAAGTTCGCAAATGATCCAATGCTTAACAATTCCCAGTATTTCGCTCCCAACATTCAGTTTTATATATTCGTAGCCGCTGAAATACAGAAAGCAATTTGAGTGTTTCACAGTGCCTTTCGTGTATTCCAAGACTATTTTTTCACAAATGTGTACACACAGGCAAATTACGAATTTGTCACAGTACTACGTATACTTTGTTTTCATGTAACGTGTTCAATATACATACATTACTTTAAACTGTATTGTCCTCCATAGAGATTTATGCAATAGAAATAGTTAAAAGTTTAGGCTCTTAGCCAGTTGAGAATTAAGGGCTATTTCGGGATCGTTGGCTTATTTAGCAAACAAATTTTTACAATATTTGTTTTACGGAAGAAAATTAAAGAACTTTATTACGTGATCGGAATCGACATGGCACAGTAAATGCGTGACGCAACCGCGGTTACAATCTTTGCCTGAAAAAATACCCCAACAACTAGTCGCATGCAGTTTGCAACATTTGTTACTCTTAAGT
This sequence comes from Dicrocoelium dendriticum, assembly GCA_944474145.2. Classification (NCBI taxonomy): domain Eukaryota; kingdom Metazoa; phylum Platyhelminthes; class Trematoda; order Plagiorchiida; family Dicrocoeliidae; genus Dicrocoelium; species Dicrocoelium dendriticum. The sequence continues at coordinate 162,252,767 of OX104063.1, read as the reverse complement.
GAAATCCCACCTGTTCCTTAGTTTTTCTATTAGACTTTGTGACACATGTTTAAAAGATTCTGGTTGTATAAGTCCAATATCTTCCGCCATTCAGTCATTTACCATCCTATTCTTTCTGCAAATAAGCTCCTCTTTCATATCTGCCGCTCAACTGGCATTACTTTACAGCAGACATCTGCACCACGCTTCATTGACAAATATTTATGTCAGTTGTAACCAACAGACGCTTCGCTGCACAAGAAAAGTCACGTTAAAACGAATAGAGTTTTAAATCTTACGTGTCAATTGTAATTGATTTATGTAGAGGAACGTGTGGTTTGTGTAAATAAGTAAGCTCTTATAGTCAGGGGGGGGTTGAGCTTCCTTACTTTTGCCGTTACAGAATGGTGCGATCCATCATGTCCATGTATTTCAATTACTTAAATTCATTTGTGATTCGGTACTCATCGCGCAAGGTATTATCTATCTGCACTACACACGTAATCCTGAATTTGTGGGTTGCGTATTGAAAGAGAATTTAGACACGTAGTACCTAGCACTCATGCGGATTTTTATCAAACTTGGAAAATATGGGTCCTGGATTTGAGCAGAATGCTGTGATTGTCCCTCTATACGTTCTTAATTAGAATATTTCGTGGTTCTGTAGTACTCTTCGCTAACTCGACTTCTAACAACGCTTTTGATATAATACACCATATATTACCGAGAAACAATATAGGATACTAATTCAATTGATGTTTTCATTAACATTGACACTATTATCAACATCGTATTTCTTAGCTCACAGTCTGAATTGTAACGTCAGGTAAAATTTCAAGAGCATTTTAGCCCTAACATTTGAGTATCAGTGACTCATCTGAAAAAGAAGGTATTCTTCTCTTACTCATTTAAAATACACGGAGATAGATTACACAATGTGTGTTGCATAATACGGCAATATATCTACAATTCCATGAATAATTAGTTCCTTCCAGAATATAAATAATTGTTTACGATGCTAAATGAAGTACAGCAGTCGTATTTCACTGTCTGGCGGTTTTATGACTATAAAAACTAAACGCATACTTTTGATCATATAACAATGAATTAAAAGTTTACTTCACCTTTATTGATTTATTATCCATCAAGCTAGATGATAATCGTTTTCATCGGCCTGAATACTATACGCCGCATAATCGGCTATATTTTTCGGTTCATTCTTGCAACGCCAAATGCTAGTACATATGACCATTTTTCACTTATCCACCAAGTCTCGTACCGCAATTATACTGCTGTACACCAGAGTGTATATTGATGCTTTTATTACCAAGTTAGCCGCATTTCTGCCGTTTTATTATTACAACGCTAATACCGAAATTTGGAAAGGTAATTAAATTTTCGGAACTAAATAAAGGACTAAAAATGGAAATAACTACTGGCTATGTAAAATGGCAATTGCATGCTTTTTACAGTACACCATACTGAACATATCTCTTACATTATTAGTTAAGAAAGCACATAGTTCTGTTCAATATCACGAGAAGTTACACAATTAACTTAGCTTCATAGACAATGTTTAAGGTTGAAAGTTGGATTACCGTTGTTTAAAATTGACGGTTGACATTTAGCATAAACTGCAAATATTCCTTTTACTGTGAAACCACATCCGTTAGGGAAACTACATAGGCGGCATGCTTGTTATATAATATTTATTAAATGTATGGCAGGTACAATTATACACCTAAAACTGTTAATTTAATGAAACCTATTTCCATGCCAATTAACACAATCAGTTAGCTCCTCATACGCATTCGGTAGAGCTTTCAAAATATAAAAGTGATAATAGTGAGTATTTGCTCATGAAAGAAGCTAAAGAATCAACTAAATCAACTTAAAGAACAATACAGATTTAGGTATGCGGCAATGAACTGAAATAAAGTATTCTTTTTAATAGATTATTGGAATATATTATGGACTCTAGCAGAAATTTAAGTGGACCAGAAAGGCAAAAGAACAAATGCTGACTAGCACTAATTTCCATCACAGTTCTTCGTTTACTGCAAACATTTCCTAAAGTAGCTCTGTTAAAATATACTCAGTATTAGGATGACATGTCTTGGATATTGAACCGGCCTCGCAATGCAAAACGACTCGGATGAAAGTGTTCAGAGTACAGTCAAGAAAATTCTGATTTGACTGTTGACAGGGAACCACTTGCACTCTTTCATTAGCTACAGTACTTCAGAGTGTAAAACGTGGTCATTGACCGAGTTTGTTTGTAGAGGCAATACAAACGTAACTGGTGTAATCTTTTCGTGCTAACTAGCAGGTTGAGCTTTGAACTTGCGTGGTAGGACGAACTACGAGACAACGCTAGAATGACAAGGAACGAAAAAACCGTTCAGCTTCACATTCATGGGTAATTTAGTTAAGACATATCAGGTTGCCGTGACTGATCAAAAGATGAAGGAATATAGGATGAAAAGATGAAAATGGTGACAAAAATGAACGAAAAGCTAAACCACCCTTTAATGGAGGGAGGCAAATAACATCAGGTTGGTTATATCTTCCGAATATTCCTGAAGTCAAGAACGGTCAAACAGACATCGTCGACAAATAGTTAAATTATTGTTGTATTTGACAAAATCAGGAAGTACTGATTGGATTCGTTTATGAGTCTAACAGTGTAAAAGATTCAGCAGCACCATTATATAGCAAGCACTGCTTTGAGATAATCCCTGGTTCAGAATACGAAAAACTTACTATTGTCAATAAGGCTTGATAAGTTGATCAAATTGTTTTCGCTTAGCGTGTTTACTTGTAATCCTCCGCGTAAATTCTTTCCATTATTCGGTTAACTTTGATTAATATTTTAACATATTCCTGTGAGGTTCTTATCCAGCACGATACTGAGCTATTGTTTTGCTCGCAGTCACATTCTTGCAGTTAGTCTGTCCCAGATGTCAAACTTTAAGATCAAGTAAACCTTCATAAGCATGTTTGTTTTACTTTTGCATGTTGGATAAAGGTCTTTCATTGATGTGATGTAAAATATGAATTAACTAATGCTCCATGGAGCAATTAAGCGGATTTGTGCTAAGTCGAGTTGAACCGTGGGGACCAGTTCCTTTCTTCTTAGGAACAGCAGTCCCAGTGTAATTTGTGTTTAGCTTCCATGACTAATGATGCTGTTGGCTATTCTCTTTAAATGATATCGTGATAAATTGACCCTCACACTATCCACTAGGTAAGTGCGCGATTAGCAATGTTTGAAATTATCATCCGAGATTATCGTTGCAGAGGACATACGCAAACCACAACATAGTGAACACAAACTCAAGTAGCATAAGCCATTTAAAGGGTAGTTGCTTTTGTTTTACGGGCTTTAGCTACTAGGTAGAAAACGCAGATGCGGAAAGTAAGGTGCCCTAACACAGTGTCCAACTCACGTGTTCGTATGCGAACTATGGTTACCATTTTACATAGGGTTCTGTTGCCTGTTGCAAGTACTCTACAAATACTCTGCATTCGTCATAGGGGAATCTCATTTACTATGTGTCACTTCATATCGTACGAGAACGAGCAGATCGCTACTCATATTTTTAAAGGTTTCTTGCTGATGCCAGATTTCTCTTGGGCGGTACATAATATCATCTGCCAGAAGGCACGGGTCTCATATTCCACAGCGGCTTCATATAAGTAATTTTACGTTTAGAAAATCACTAAAAACCATCGCGATTGGGTTGGACCTGGGCTTTGTGCGACCGTTTGCGTACCTCCGTGACCCACTGTGATACACTGGGTGGCTCCTTCCAAGTAATTTCAGAGTCAATCATACCAGAAAAAATAATAGGTAGAAGTTAAATTAATTTAGTCTTACCATCTTCCCTAATTCCTCAAATTTCTTGCAATGGTACAAAGTTTTAGAATTTATACGCTCACAGCACGATTGGTTTTGGGCTTGTGTACCACACCCTGTCTCCCATGATGGTAGGAAACCTACCGATGCTCAACGGTTTTCTGCTACCTCCATCAAGACAGACAGCCGCTGGCTTAATTCATGAGAACTCACAAAGTTCCATCGGCGACAGTTTGTGAATGCAGGTGCATAATATAATACTTTAGTAACACCCATTTGAATCGTCTAAATTTCTAACTGCTGTGCGTGAATAGCCCAAAGCAGATACTAAAGTCTTTTTGCAACTACACTCGGTAGCATTAAATGCTTGCCAATGCAATCTTGGACAAGCAGTTGGACCAAATACTCCAGTTGGAATCCTCAAGAAAAGCTTTAGTCACAATTATTCATCATGCGTCAAACTGTTGTGTCCAACAATACTCTTATCTCGGAGTCCACAGCCGGAGCACATAAACTGCACGCTTGATTCTGCCCAAAAAATTACATTTTTGGCCTCTTGTTCTTCCTCCTTTCAACTTCCATCTTCATATTGCTAGCGAATAATAGACGGTCTTTGACCTCCCAACTGCTGCTGTCGATTTATTTGTATCGTTATCAAATTAGGAGCCTCATTTCACATTGGTACTTTCAACCTTTGCAATATAAGCCATATCGGTCAACTGGTAGCACTAACTCTCACCATTCCATCTCCTGGTATTTATATGTACTTCGTCACTGAAGCATGCAGACACGGTTACAGCTTTCAAACAAATCCTTGGCATACTACTCTGAACCTGATGACAATCACAACACCCTTTGCGTCTCTGGCGAAAGTAAGTAAGTGGCCCAAGACATTCAAAATATCCGTACCACCATCAACAAAACAAACTGAAGGCAGTCTATTTGACTGAATACTGGTCAACAGCTGCATGTGTGCGGTTCGCTTTAGGACCTATATTGAGGGTACTGTGCACCGTCACGAAACAGTGTGACTTTTCCGCCTCAGTTTACGCCCATACCGACTGCAGCTCGAAGAGAATAACTGATGGTTTCTACCGCCATCTTTCGTCTCTTCTGTGTATGACGAAAATTACTGCCATTGTGTTCCTTGCTGGTGCGATGAGTGGCAAAGTGTTTTACCTTTCGATCGCTGAACAATATAGGGGAGGCTGCTAGGAGGTCGAAACATGCCGAACAGAAGGTGGTGATGGATTCCTACAACTGTGCTCCAAATTCCATTGTTTATATTTTCAGCACGGCTTTCCAACCCAAGCGTTTACATTGAAACGTCTAGCATCGACAGAATTCCTCCATGTTCTGGACGTTGACTGACTATAAGGACATCAGAAATATATGGTGCTCCTCAAAGCAAGATTGTCGGTTAACTGGAAGCACCTTCCTCGCTTTCAACTAAGCCCTATAACAAGCACGCTTAGCGCTCGTACTTTCTGTTTCAAAGACGTATCTATATACCAAGCTTTGCAATAGTAAGTTAAATTTACGCTCCAACTTTTGACAATATGCTAACTAAATGGCCTGCAAATTATTGGATGGAATTTATGGTGATGACTAGTATAGTTGATGGAATAGTCTCGTCTATTCCATGAAATATATCATTGTCAATTGCTTTACACCCAAAACGTGACGTTCAAACTTTCAAGTTATCTCTATTGCATCAGTCGATTGGTTTGAGGCACTAAAGCCGGTTCGGCCCTCTAATTAACACGTTTAGAAGATAGTTGACAAGGAGGCTTCGAATTGACCATGAGCGTTGACTGACAGCAATGACCGTCGGATAGAAGAAGCCAGTGCTATTGGTAAACAGAGAGTTTTTCTTCCTCAATCAGAACAAGGCACTGAGAAATGCGTTCGACGGTGGAACAACAGCTGGAGATGTCTGGCGGTTGATCAGCTGTCTTTAGAGTTGAATTAACAAGTTGAAGAGTATTTTTGTTAGTCGCAATCAGCCGACAATTCAGATATGTCGACCAGCTGTCCGGAAAAGCACCAGACGGCAGTCATGGGTTCGATCCTCCGCAGAGGACCGAAGGATGCGCACCACTGATGAGCCCCAATAGGGCGAAACGGCCGCCTGGTGCTTTTCCGGACAGCTGGTCGACATATCTGAAATGTCGGCTGATTGCGACGAACAAAAATACTTACCAAAATCCTTCCATTCATAAGTAAGTTGAAGAGTAGTTTGGCTAGCATGCTGCGACACTGCCACTTACTGTATCACCTAGGTCAACATGAGGTGTCACCATCTTGCCTCTTACTTTGGAAAAATATGTAACCTGCGCTTACTCTGCTGAAAAGTGAAGTCTTCTAGACCAAATCATCTTCCTCTATCTTTGCTGAAAGGTAGCATCGAGCTTTTGACTGGACTGTCTGCTTTACCAAGCCCAAAATGAGGTTACCGAATGATGACTCAATTATCATAACCATATACATGAAGGGTTAGCGTACATCATGCGAAAATCATCGAGACAGTAGCCTCATTTTGTTGCTTTAGAACGTCTCATGAATATCGTTATTCACTAACTTGTTCTCCTACCATGATTCGAATGAGTGAAAGTCCACTGGCTTCCCACTTAGTCGTGCTTAGAAGGACTACGTATATACATCTCTGTTAAAGGTTAGAGCAGTGGCTCATTTGGAGTCGACCGACTATATTGATTTCATTTAACTTGAAAGCCGCATTAGATTTTGTTTTTGGAAGCAGATTATGTTAATGTCTATCACCTCAGGGATTGCCACAGAAACGTATTTATGCATTCTAAATTATCTCGATAGTGATTTGCAAGGCGGGATAAGAGTCTACGAAAAGCTGTCGTCTGAGTTACCTGCGAAAAATGAGGTTTACCAAAATCATTCTACGCCTCCTTTCCTCTTCAACCGTATGCTCGACATTAACATAGATAACCTTGTTCCTTTAAACTCGTCAGGCATGGAGATTCTTCTAGTTGACCGACTAGAGCACCTTGCAAACGCGGATGACCCAACGCACGTTGGGTTGTACATAGTCGCTATACAGGCGTAACTAAACAACTTGATGCCTAGCGCTGCAAGCTACGGCATTGGCTTTGCACCTTCAATGTGCAAACTACTGCTCAAGTACTGAACCGACTCAACTCTGGCTTTTGCTATCAGTGAACAAAACCTGGAACATTGGATCTGGTTACGTACCATGGTAGGTATGCCGTCTCTGGTGTTCACTTAACTGAGGTATTTGCTTTGCGTAAAAGACAATTATTTTGCGGCCTTTCAGGAGCTCAGGTATGAAAGAAGATATGGGATGACATCCTGTCTATATCAGGTAGTGTGTATAACGTTGCGATAAGGCAAGCTTTAATCTATGCATCAGGGACCTGACAAGTTCGAAGCAAAGTTATGATAGCTTAACAATGTTTGAAAATCAGTGCTTGTGGATTCTTGCTCACATCCGGTTGGAACACCGGGTGAGCGACTCTAAAGTCCGCCAGTTGTTTATAGCACGATTAATCCTATCAACTCAATTAATTTTTGCTTAAAAGTTACGGGTCAATTTGACCAGGTCTAATCCTCCGGATGCCCGTCGAATGACTTCCTCGGGCGTGCAATACTCCCCGTGCTTGCAAATAGTGAAGAGCAACCGCGGGGTTGCTTGTCGTTGACCAAGTGACTTGGTCAGGCTGTTGAATGCCGATTGCATTGCTTTGGGTCTTGAAATATTCTGTGTTGATTGTTGCGGACTTCATCGGAAACAGCAAAGTCGCGTAGTCAGTAACGTTTCTTTATTCGGTTTCTTGCAACTGACTGTTATCTTCTTTATATCTCGATAGGTTTTGCGCTTCTCGGTCCTGACTCCATTTGACTACAACGCACTTTCTTGTTAGTGTCATTCGAGTTACTTCTTGCAATTTGAGCAACGACACGTGTCCACCACAAGTTGGGATGCGGATCCTAATTATGCAACTGCAGCTAACCGCAATGTGCCTTTGATCACGCCACTGGTAAGAGTATCAGTTATGCTCCAATGGATCCACATTATTACTTTGGTGATAACTGAAATGAAAGGAGTAATTAGAGAAAATTAAACGGCTTTTTAAAAATATTACAAAGAGCCACAATGCGGAATGCGTTTTGTAAGTGTGTGAAGCTAGAAGACGCCGCATAACCTTTATCCCCTGAGCATGTCAAACAAACAAACAATGCAAGTTTTAACTTTTTACATGACCGCTTGCCCAGCAAGCTTCGCTGAAACGAATTATTAAACCACTGTCACCTACTATTAGTTCCACAACTCTTACCATAAAAAAACTTGCGAATAGTCTGGCGGCAGTTGTTGAAGTCTGGCTTGCGTGAACGTTTGTATCTAGGCCTGACTAGAGAATTTTTCACAATGAAGTTTTTTCTATCACGAATGGTGTATCTGAACGACTATGTATTAGCAGATATGTTGTTGTACCATCCGGCCACAGCAACAAGTCGGTCATACTCAGCCTAAATATTTTTGTTCATAATTAGTTAAAATGCGCGAACACTGTTTTGCGAGATATGTAGAGGTTTTCAACAAAATAGCTGACTAGAAATATTAAAGTATTACTTAGAATATCCATTAGGAAATAATTGAAGGCACGTGGCACGGTTGAGTTATGTATGATTGTCTAGATTGGTGGTTAACCAAGTAGCTGTACTGCGTAGAAAAGACTCTTCTGAACGCATAGATTCGGTTTTGTCAAAATTGTGTACGCCGCTTCAGTCGTAGCATACATCTTTGCTCATGTTCTGTGATTTACCGTACATTACCGATTACAATCCCGTCCATAGATAAGCAGACAGAATAACTTTGCAGTATTAAAATTTGTGTATTCTGCCAATTCTTTCTTTCTTGTTATCTTTCCCTTTCAGTGCTCTGTGTGAAGGCGCGTAACGTTTACCACCTGGTTGCATTGACTGATCTATCGATTGGCTCAATGACCTTTCGTTGAACCATGACCTGACCATTCACTACCACAGCTTTAAATTGCTTATCGTGTAGTATCACGTTTTCTCATAATTGTTAATACCAGAGGAGTATTATCGAAAAGAATCACTACGCAACAACTCTTCGTTTAACATCAAAATTGTCCAAAGTCCAAGTCCCTGTATTAGACGACCCTTAAAAAAGCAGCAACTATGAAACGAAATTGTTTCTCCACGAATTTGACGTCACCACCACCTGCTTTCATTGGTGTATGTTCAGGTGAAACCTACTCTACTGTTGGTCGGTTGTGGTGACCCTAATGTTACCATCACGGTTACTGGGCAGTATGGCCGTCAGAACATACTTTCACCCCCGGTCAGTGCATTGACCAGACGTCAAGTCAGCTCAGACAGCTCAGCAGCTCAGACAGCCTACAACAAATCGTGAGAGGAATCTCATGCATATAAACCACAGAAGAGCAGTGGGTGATAGCGAAGTTCACAGTCAAAATGGTGGGACGACGTTGTATTTTTAAGGCACAGGATCGCCTATCATAACATACTATTTAAGGGATTTTGATTCGACACGGCAATCCGTTGCGAATACCAAATGGGCAATATGCCGAGAATTTTCGACACAAAGTAACGTGTCCACTTATAGACACTTCAACTCCCCGTCTAGAATACCGTCCATCACTAGCGATTAATGTAAGGAAAGATAAGGGCAGTGGTGAGCGGTGAATTTCTCGATGGATTTTGTATGTAACTTTCAAATTCCGCATAGTCTTTACATAAGCCGACCTCGCAACACAGAATGAAAAATTATCCAAAACCAACGGCTTATATTCGGTAATATAGGCAGTTGCTGCCGTACTCTGTAGTTGATTTCAAAAGCATTACGTTTGTCTTCTTTTTGCCCAGTGAAAATCAGCTGGCTATTTATTAAAGTCAAACTAACTGTCCGGCTGATTGAAGCGCCATTGCGCTAATTTAGTCTTGATTCGCTTTCCCAAGTGTTTGGTCGTGCGTCCAATGTACCTGTCCACAAACGTGCAGGTGAGCAAACAGATAACCACTAATTGATCACCTGCTGCATTAAAAGTACTTTAGGTGGCACAGCAAGGATGCACTAAAGGTCATGGGAACCCAATTTTACGGACAGCCCAACCATTCGCGATTAGGATAACTCAAACGTTTATGCAAGCAAAAGGCTTTGCCGCGAGGGTTTCTTCAATGTTGGCCCTGCTTAGCTCATCAACTTCAATCACATTGCTAGCTGACAGCGATCGGATGGTGTCCTAGGCATACCACTGATCAACCAACACGTGCGCTATCACATGTGCGGATAGTCGACTGTGTCTTGACTCCACTGTTCCCCCTCTTTGGCTTCATTAGCCCTTTATGCACTGACGTACCTATTAAAATAGTTGTAAATGTCCGTAGTGATTTGTTAAAAAGAGTGCTTTTCGCAAAACTTGTGTGCTTAATTAGAATTAATCAGGCACTTTAACTTATAATTAAGGAACCACCTGCAATCTGCTCGTAATGAGGATGCTAAGTTGAGCTGCACCAAAAAAATCATTTTGCAGACTGGCTTCAATCCTCGTGTACATATTATAGCCGCCATGTGACTGTTTAAATGGTATGAGAAACATCCGCTTCTCCTCGATCATTCGCACGGTGGATTTCTGGTTGTATGGCTTCACAGGAGAGCGGTTAAAGCATTCTAGATGGCTATTTGTGTACATTTAAGGCTGCTTAATAGTTAATCTTTTATAAATAAGATTATATCCCGGTTTATTGTCCTGGGATAAGAGGGAAATTTACCATGATTTTCAATGTTACTCCCTGGTTGTCAACAACCAGTGTTGAAGACAGGTGCTAGAGATATTTATGCTGACATAAAACAGAGATGTGCCCATGATGTTCACAAACTGGAGATGCAGTAATACCAGAAGAACATTAACATTGCAGTGCCGAAACTGTTAGCGTATTATATCGTAAAATGTCATTGATTTTTGAACTGCTTTTCTCATCACAGCGGCAGAAATCTTGATTTGGGTTTTATAAGCCAGAACAAAGCAAGGCAGAACAAAAGTAAGGTTACAAAAGTAAAGGTTATCACTCTTTTAAAGGAAAATCAATCCAAACGCCCAAGCGCAGAATGTCTACATTTTAATCTCTTGTTAGGATGATTCTTTCTCGTAATGAATTAATTCCGTAAATATTTCGTTGGAAAGATTTAAACAGTAAGACCTCCAACTTTGACCACCTATATGCCCTAGTCTTTTCTTTAGTTTGCCAATGTTCCAATAATTATAACGGACAATCCGTATCTAACCCAAAACTTTTTATATTGTCTATGTATATAGGCTCTTTGTGAACATCTTGCCTAAAATATTTATTATCATTTAAACATCAGTAAATTGGCAGTGTAAATGTTTCATCTACAAAGTTTGCCAAATGTCCCTTTTTTCAAATAAATATAACTCAAACGTGTAACAACAATATCATTGGATGACCTGGGGAAAAAGTCAAAATTAGCGTATATCTTGCTATGAATATATATTGTAGCCCTAAACTGTGATCAATGATCCGTGACCTTCCCAGATTTTATGCATATCAAAGTGCATCCCAAATAAACTCAAATATCTATGTGCGCTTCCAATATATACATTATGACCTAGAGAAAAGACCGAGAATTACTAATCTAAGGGAGCAGATAAATCTTCTGCTATTTCTAGATAGCAGCAACTAAAGTCAGTCAGCATAAGGTTTTGTTTTCTGCGAGGTAGCAGTTAAAAGCATCCAAATGTATAAACATGCGCATTTGAATAGATCTGATAATAGCAGATAAGATCTACAAGTCAAGCGAAGTCGAAATATGTTTTTTTTCTTTTCAAGTGGACACCATTTCTGTGACTTCCAACATCAACTACGAATAGGTTAAAATTACATTATCTGAATATTAAAATTTTGTGAATGGAAAAAGACAATTTGCAGATGTGCCAGTTGAGTAAATGGTCATTATAAACTGGCAAATTTAAGCATTTCCAGATAGAATACCCTAAAGCTACATTACTTTGGGAGTGCAACGTTGCAAGCTAGTTTTCAAATCGAAACAGTCCAGCTTCAAGTGCCCGATATTCTGAGTTCTGCTCAAAAGTATGCGAAGGATAGCAGCATTGACCTTGTTAATGATTTGACATAGGTTGGTGTAGAAGTATTTCGGGAAAACGAATGCATCCATATCGATATTATAAAAAAGGATGTTCAATGAAAACGGCACGGCGGATTTAAATGCCTGAAGACTTCAATGGTACTAAGCTGCGCTGGTACAAACAAATTAATGCACTGCATTCAGATATCTGGACTGATAAATAAAGAAATGGCGAAACAGTTCTTGTAAGAATTAACGGCTGCGGTTTTCTAAACGTCCATTTGCTAACCATATATATTTTAACTGAGTAATGAGATTTTTTAGTTTCTTATGCTGAACGCAAGAAATGACATTTAAAAATTCCCCGGGTTCGCTAATTGTTTCATGAAGATGACGTTTTAAACATTAACGATGAGGGTCTTTATAATGCAGTCTATAGCGCCAAGCTTCTTTGAATGGATGAAGTTGGAAGAATAGAAAACTCTCCAGTGAACGCTTTCCAGTTCCGCTACTGGCCAGTTGAAATAAAGAGAGAATAAATGTGTTGGTTATGGTAAATCGGTTAAGTTACTTGTCTTCAAAATCGGAATCCCCAATACCATACAAGCAAATGGAGATCATACAGTTCTACATACATGACCGATGCAGCTTGACGAGTGAATAATAGTTACTCGCCAATAAATGATGAACTAGAAACGGTTCATTCTATTTTCGATGGGCAGCTATAGTAGTCAAGTTTATTTAAAACTTTCAGAAATATTATACTAAAATGGCTGATTAAAATAGTTCAAACTCAGAACCAGAACATAAAGAGTATAATTGAGAATGCACGAGTAACCCAGCTTGTTAAGCTAGTTGTAGAAAAATTTATAATAAAAACTGAGTGTGAAACGATATGCACTTGCTATGTCAGTTAAAGCCATGGATACTGCTTTGGATAAGTTCGGCTGGACACAATGTTTAAAGTGAAACGGCGTAACTTGTTTACAAAATATCGATTATTCAAAATCTCAAGCTAGATGTTGTCGGTTTATTTGACATCTTATTTTCATGACAGCATTTGAGGGAATAGTTGATTTAGTTTGGAATGGGAGATAACTTCGCAACCTACATTGAAGCATAGTTAGATGCTGTTCCTGTGCAACCTAAAATAAGAGCATTTTCCTCCAGCTATATTTGTGATAAGGCAGGGTTGCATATAACTATGGGTTTAGTGTAAGGTAGCCTTAAGTAAGTTTACATGTCAGTATGTACATGCTCATCTAATAATTTAAACAAATAAGCTTGATTCAATACCACAAGCTAGACTTATGTGCTAAACATATACCAATTAATAAGTAGGACATTGTGCCAATGTGGATAGTGTCAGCACGTCCAATTACAAGTTGTCCCATGAGAAGTGACAGTTCTAATGATGGCACTTTCAAATCGTGAGTTGAAGTAATATAGCCTAAGGAAGGTTGAGATTTTCCGTCATATCTGGGAGGTTGCACACCTGCTATTTTTGTGCAAAATGCTTTCAAAAATTGCAGGCAACTATAAATTATTACCACATTCAATAATCTGAAATAGTAGAGTGATATTAATGCTCAGAATTAAAAATGGAAATGTAACGCGAAGCGATCTTCCTAGCATTGCTAGCATCTCACTAGCGTCCACAAAAGCAGAATAAACGAAGCTTGTGGATAACTAAACTGTTAAGTTATGTAAATATATTATCAGAACCTCTATTATTGCTACTCACATGAATAAGTGAAGCATGTAAATCAAATACATTTGTTCGCTAATCAAATGCTGCATTTGTTGGTTGTTCCAGGAATGATATGCTCACAAAACTTCCGGGAAATTAACCCTACCGTCTGACTAATTTGCTTCATCCGATTTCGTTAGTCTGCACCACTGCCACTAGTCTTTTTCTAGCAGTGCATCTGAGAAAATGGTTAAGGGGATCCATTTTGTCTGAAAAGAAGTTGCCAAGTGAGGAATATTATTTCATTTTATCGGTGGCAATGCTTTCTTTTAAGTACTCACGGGAGATTTTTACTAATTAATTAGCCGACCTTCAATTTCTAAAATTTATTCGTTAAATTAAACTAGGCATAATTTATTTGATCCCGGATTTAGCATAATTGATTGGACAGTACATTCATTTTTAGTATACTACAATCTTCCCATACTTTTGTGGTTTGCTGACGTCACCGCCACATAGAATTTAATTAAATAAATATGGTACTCTAAGCCAACCAAAATGCATTTCTCAAAACGCTTTCTAATTTTTAGCAGGTTAAACGAGAACTTTATTATTAGTGGAAAAAGGACTACGAGATGTCAGTCGACAGCTGATAGTTAAAATAACTATGTAGGAAAAAAATATGGTTCCTTCGGTATCAACCATTCGGGTTCCGATGGATCTTTACACATGCCTCCTACTAATTGAACAGTTCACTTTCCAAAGTTTTGGAGAGTTATGTTAGCGAAGTACGAATACATTTTAACTACATAATTGCTATTATTTTGCTTCTTCAAGCAATACTGCAAAGTATCCAAAAACAGGTAAGTTTAAATAAATCTTGAAAAGCTCATAAACAAATGCAGGCCTTTTTAGTTAGAATAGTCAGCATTTGTTACTAAGCTCCAAAGTATGCCTTACACAGAAACCAAATGTCACAGACATCTAAATCCATCTCTGAGAACATGGGTGACATTTTAGGGTTGAATCGGCCCTAATCAAATTCAACCAGCTTGCATTAAACGGCAGAATGTATTCAAACGGGAAGTGAAAACCAGTTTGTCATTTTTGAGCATGTGCTTATCATCCCCTTATTTTCAGCAACACGCTGTAATGCCGTTTTTCTTTGCGTCCAATTTCGAACAAACTCTTGGCCTTTACCGCGTGCCACAGGACACCTATATTTAGCGACACGGCTTTTCCATACTTGTGCCATGACATTATTACTGCGGGTAGACGAACGAAACATCTTTGATTTATGAATTGAAAACGCATTTGAAAAGCGTAAAGCCAGGAAAACTGTGAAGCTAGAGTTAGAAATATTAGTTAAAACTACAAAATTTCCTCACTGCACCGAACAACCTTCGGGACAAGATTTGGGCTGCTCGGAGTAAGTGGAAACTTTTCTCTTTTACTCCCGAATTTTTCACAGCAACTGAGATTTTCAAAAAAATAAATCACAATGTAGTGCTAACAGTTCTATTTTGTACTATATCCAACTGTACCAAGTCCACGGAAATAAATGCGTAACTTAAGTAAGTAAGTACCGACTACGGAGAACACTCGCCGGTCCGCTTTTCTCGCTCTGTGTGACAGGCCAGTTTAATTGTTCACTACTTAGTGAAGCATAGCTTTCTGCGCTTATTCTTGGCATATTCAGTTCCTAAGCGGTTCTGAATTTGTTTATTGTGTGTTAGTGCCGTGTCCGTAATTTTTACTCTGATAATTATATCGTGTATTTATCGCTCAAGCTATCAAATTTCCCGTCAAATCTGCTAAGCTATCCGTATTGCTGAAAGCGGACTCCTTGTGGAAGTTGTTACAAAATAGTTAGACATGAAGGCAATGCTGTTACATGCCTTATGCGTCATGTGAATTGTTACACTTTGAAAAATGTTTGTCTCAGACAATTTTAAATTACTGCGTGAAATTCAGCATAAGGTTGTCCAAATATTGTACAAGAAATGCCGTACCACACTGTAGTCACAAGCAGCCGAGAAGCCCCGCGATCCTACAATACTGAAAAAACGTTCCATAGGGAGGAGTACCGTGGGATCATCTAGACAAGCGAAAACTTAACCACCTCTATATTTGTGCGAGTTTACCTGCCCACTGGCTGCAGGCACTCCAGAGCGATGTCTACCCGTTGCTGGAGACTCAGTTGGCGTGCAGGTCTTGCATCCTACGAACACTTACATACCGGTGTACGATAGCGCAGGCGCAGTTCAATGGAGAATTCAGCGAAGCAAAAGGAGAGGATAAATGTTAGCAATCAGCGGCCTAGTAACTATGATATTTCACGTGCCTGATTCGCCGGATGTTATTCCTCAAACGCGTTATAAACACGACGCCAAATTCGTGCACAGCCTGATTGATAGGCTTTCTGACGTAAATGAACAGGGGTTGCAGGTGAAGCAAATCACTTGCTTTGGTAATAGAGAATAGGATATGTTCCGAATTCTGCGAGTCAAGTTTGTTAATACAGCGAGTCCGAGGCTGATACCATTCTGCCACGATAGTACAAAAGGTCTAAAGTTCCATATTATTCCAGATTTGGATCCATCGTAAAGAGAGAAACTGAAGTCCGCTATTGTGGAGTTAAAGGGGCGGACTGATAGTAGATAAACCATTCTCTGCATCATAAATATCCAGTTACTTCCTACACACAAACTCTAAACGTTAGCTAGAGGTGAGAGACACCTCACTACTATGCCGCAATGCCTAAAAGGAAAGAAGCGGACAAAATGCTACAGGTGCAAGCCAGCTTAGCTACCGGTAATGGATGGGCCACGTTCCGGTAAGCTACCTACGAGCTACTATGCAGCAGAGAATAATAACAAAAATTTACTATGCAAATTTATAAAACACTAAATAATGAGATGATGGTTGGAGGGGGAGTCTAATACGGATGTGGTGAGACAAAGAAACTCACAGCACGAACGCAAATGAGGTCGGCTCCTAGCCATGTTAACAAGTCTGTCCATCCATACGTGTTCTTCGTCTTTCGGACCACAACCAGGCAGCCGAGACGCTCCAACTGAAGCCATCCTTGAAGTGGTAGCCTTCATTTCTTTCGACCAAGTCATCTATTGCCCACATTTCCTCTTTTTCCATCCACACCCCCAGCGCGCAAACAAAGAACCCCACGGGAGTCGGTGGGCTGGCATGCGTAACACGTGGCCGAGCCATCGGAGCCTGATGCGGGAAATAACGGTGCTGAGCGGTTCATTTCTTTTACCTGTGCCATAAACAAACATGCTCGTTGCTGGCGCGGTGTTCCCACCAGATGTGACCTAATTTGCGAAGGCACCAGTGGTCGAACCTAACGAGCGGCTTTAGGTCCGTTGGTCTAATGAGCAAGGTTTCGCAGCCGTATATTAATGTTGAACCTAAGGCAACATCGTACACTCTATCATTCAAGGCAAGTGTGTTGTCGCGCGGGCGCCATAAGTGGCGAAGTATAGCAAACCGCCTCGAGCTTTTGCTATAGAGTTCGTGCTCTCAACTTCTGTCTCACGAACGATGATACAAGTTCCCAAGTAGTTGAATTTTTGTACGACTTCTAGCTGATCCTCACCAAGGGTCAGCTAAAGAGGCGTTCTAGGCCAATCTTGGAGGAATTCTTTACACTTCGATAGATGCAAAGCAAAGCCCGAAGCTGGTGACAACCAGTGCTAATCTGTCCAATGCCGCATCGCACGTCTGGGAGCGGTCACAGATTAGGGCAATTTCGTCAGCACACTCCAAGTCAAAAAGTCCTTCTCCTAGAAGCAGATTCACACCTACTAATTCGTGTCCTGTGAACACGATTTCCATGACTTCGTCAATAGCAATGCTGAAGAGGAAAGGTGACAGCGGACATCGTTGTCTCACACCGCTGGAGATATTAAAGTGCGACGACAGCTTGTCATAAGCCCTTACTTTGCCTGTGCTACGCGCGTATATTGATTGCATAGAATTTACGTATTTCTCAGCTGCATCTTTCCTGAGTAGACAATTCCAAAGGGCACGACTATCCACTGTCTCGAATGCACCTTTGATATTGAGGAACACGACAAAGGTAGGCCGCCAATATATGTGACGTTGCTCCAACGATTGAGGCAAAGTGAATTTGTGGTGGCTGCAGCTACGACTCCGACGAAACCCGGCTTGCTCCTCACGAATTTGGCTTTCAGGAACACCAGTCAGTCTGTGCAGTATCATGGAGGCAAACAGTTTGGAGGCGATGGGGATCAGACTGATTCCTCTATGGCTGCCGCATTCCGAATGCGTGCCTGTGCGGTGCCAGGCGGTTGGGACAGTTTCCTGATCCCACAGTTTCACTAGTAGCTCTTATAATTCATCCACAAGGGCAGGTCCTGCGAATTTGTAGAGGGCTGGAGGTAGGTCATCTGGTCACGTGGTCTTATTTAACTTCAACAGGGCGATTTCACCTTCGACTTCTGAGCGAGAGGGTGGATCCAAAGCACAGCCCACGGAGCGGGGCCATCAGTGGCAGGCGAAAAATCTAACCATTCTGGCCAATTAAACTGCCTTTCAAAGTGCTTAGCCAAACTCTCCAAGCGTTTTGATAAGTTATGGATAGGCTGTCCACTCTCACCACGTATAGTTTCACTAACATCAGGTATCCTGCTGCCCGTTTCGCGTAGCAGCCGGAATAATTTAAGATGGTTACCATGGGCAGTGGCTATTTCCATCTCTGAAGCACTATCAGACCACCAGGATTCGAGGTCTCTCTTCAGGCTAGCACGGAGTTTTGCCCGGAGCTCTTTGCGAGTTTCATTGTGTTCGCTACCAGCCGGAATTTGCCGACGTGCACCGATATGTTCCAGAGACCGTAAAGAGACCAAATGTTTATGTTGGCGATTAGACATACCACATGAGGATTTACCTGCTGCTAGTAAGGTCTGGTGAATACGAGACCAGTGACCTTCAAATGCATCCAGTGAGCGTTTATCCAACTCGCATGACAGGGTACTTTGATAGGCATTCAGAACAGCTGGCTTCGCCAGTTGGATGGTGTCATTGCGCTCACAACGTCGTCGTAGGCTTCCGCCTAAAAGCATCCGCATGTCAACACATATAAGTGCATTTTCGGTGTCTACACATGTGCTCCAAATGGATCGACAGTTCTGGACGCAGCCTCTCCATCGGTAACTTATCGCAATGTGATCGATTTGCGTCCAAGGCTGGTTCAATGCTGATGGGCGCCAAGTCACCCTCCGGCGGTTGCTGTGTCGGAGGTTAGTACTCGAAAGACATAAACCAGCATCCTCACACAAATGAAGTAACCGCTCACCGTTATCATTACGGGAGCTTACACCATGTTGGCCCTCCAGCTGCAGTTTATCAGTGGATAAGTTGCCAACGTTAGCGTTCAGATCCCGCGCCAGCACAACCGTGTCCGAGTTTCTTCTGTGGCGAAGGAGCTCGTTCAATTGGCGAGAGAAGTCGTCTTTTACCTAATCAGCGCTAAAGTATGTGGGTGCATAGGCTTCCATGACAAATAGACACATGTTACTCTCGCGCAACTTCGTAGCTTTGAACGAGCCAGCCAATCGGACCGCACACAACAGGCTACGGATTGGAACTCAATCAACCAGAGTAGCTTCAGGCCGGGGACTCAGGGCAATACCAATACCGGCTTGGCCGGTGCTGAAAGCTTCATCGTCACCGGATAGGCGCAATGAGAAAGTGCTGCTAGTGTCATGTGAAGGGGATCGCAAAGTGAGCACTGAGCTCGAGTCTTGCCGGCGGTTCTCCGATTTGCAGCAGATATCGATCGAGAGGGTCCCTAATGTTCGGACAGGTGCTGCCTGTTTACCGATTTGTAGCAATGTGTGTACATTGAGGAATGCCAATCTGAAGGATGATCGATGGCTCCAAATGGAAGCCGATGAATTGTAGTGGACCGCTTGGTTAGACATGGGCTTGTCGATAGGACAGGAATGACGCTCCGCGTTCACATGTGAGTTGAAACTAGAAGGTAAAAGCCTAGCAAAGCAAGCTGGAGTGGACCTAGAATTTGAGGTTGAAAACAGGGAGGGATAAAAGTGTAGCTGGAACGGGACGGTAAGAGAGAAAAGAGCAAGAGGGGCAATAAGAAGATGGGAAGGCTTGAGTAGTAACAACCAAACCCCTATCCACCCTGCTCAATGCAGCAGATAGACACCGTGGATTATGCTCTACGGTGGCCACAGCATCAGGAAACTGTTTGAAGTGAAATTCATTGTAATTCCTAGGTACTTCCTGGAGTCCGCCGAATCTGGATCAGCCGGTCGATGAGGCTTTGCGCGCGTCCCTCGCTTCCTACAGCGACCTAAGCTTGGGTTTCACAAATATTTGTGGTTAAATGAACAAACGTGACGATGTATATCACTTCGTTGCCTCTGGTCGTACAAACGTACTTGGACAGACAGAAACCCGGTTAAATCCTGGGATCATTAACCACGAATTCCATATAATTGGCCACTCGTGCTTCTGGTGCGACATACTATCAAACGATCAAGGCAAGCTTCTGTTATACATTCGGTCCTCGCTATGCCTGAGACTGGTAAACACCTATCGCAGCGAAAGTGGCCTTGCGAACAGTTATGGTATTTGATCCGCCTGAGAATGGGCTAAATCTTTTTGGGTGCGGCTCACCGCAGCTAGCAAAGTTGATGCCTGGATTGGTTGCCGCATGTGTCGACCCAGCTTCTTCGTTATGGACGGTTTTAACTAGAGTCGAATACGCGGCTTTAGGGTTCAACTTCTCCTCGGGCACTGTGAAATGCAGGCACAATTAGCGGAGATGATATTCGAGACTGAGCAGCACAAAACGTCTGTCAACCGATGCGCGTTACACTGCATTCCTCTCCTTCGTGTGGTGACCTACTAATGACGAGTTGCGAGCAACGTGTATATGAAATTATGGTCCTGGAGTCGCTGGCAGCTAGAGACCGCCCGACGGTGTTAGCCATCCTCTATCTGACGCTACCAAATCGCGTCCGCCGGAGCAGTCCTACAGTTACTGGAAGACGGACTTCGATAATCTTAATCGAGCCGACAGTAATGTGAACCGGTTGCAGCCGCTGGATCCCTCCGTTGAAACTTCTTAGTCTGTTATAAAGGAGAGTATGTGATCATTGTGCGCTCGTTTCATACCCCTCAAATTTCGGAAAGCTAGACCAGTAAAGCTTCATTGTTTCCACAGGAATTATGTTTAGATAGCTCGACGGCGATACGGATTGTGGAATAAATTCCTCTCGTCTGGCTCTGTCGACCATTAGGCGGAGTAAAATGGCAGCGGAATTTATGCAACAACGCCAAAATGCGAAGTTGTCGGCGGTTCGAAGAGGAGCTTGCAACCTCAGCAAAGGCGGCCCCCAAAAAGATTTTTGTTTATGTAAACTGACGCTTGAGGCCCTCAAGTGACGTAGCTGTGCTAGTGTGCACTGACAGAACCACAAATCTCAAGCACTGTATGTTCGTCCGCATTGTTGGTGCAGTTCATTTTCATGTCTACTTTTGGTAATGCGCCAATGACTAATTTGACACGTGCAGCCCCTAATGAATTCGATGACCTGGATTGCGGCGCAGAATATATCCGCAGGTAACTCACCAGTCTTGACCGCAAGAAATCTGCCGCACCCGATAGACTTCATCCGCTAATTCTAAAGTCTAATGGGTCATAATCTCACCTGCCGTGACGGATCTGCTTAATAGATACCTATCCGTTGCTGCATTGCCCATTGACAGAAGCTACTTGGTATTGAAGCCGATCCCAAAATTGGTGACCCACGCAATGTGAACAATTACAGACTGATTTGTCTCCCCAATGCTTTGGCGTAGGTGATCGCAAATATTGTAAAATAAATGAGTCTTGTTCAGCTGCTGCAGTGGAAAAATCTCCTAAGGCCGGCACAGCACGGCTTCATGAAGGGCAACTCGTGCATCAACTACCTGTCCTTTTTGTGGCAGGAATGGTTGCAAGCTTTGAATTGTGGGGAAAGCAGTTGATCTTACCTAATATGATTTCAGCAAAGTTTTCAATAAATTGAACCATGAGGCCCTGTTCTACAAACTGAGGATGTGTGGTGTTGGGGGCGCCCTGCACCGGTGGATCAGTGGCTTCCTTATTGTGGGAAGATGATGGTTCAGGTGGATGACCACCTAACGGAAAGGTACCCGTCCACAAGCGGCGTACCCCAAAGCACAGTACTGGGACCCATTTTGTTCTTGATCCACAGCAACGAAGTACCTGAGTTTCTTCGGTTAATCAGCGCCTTATTTTCAGGCTACCTGAAGGTTTGTAGGATTATTGATTCGCCGTTGACTATGAGGTCCTTCAGTAGGATCTCGACCGCCTATCTCGGTGGTATTCAGAAGTTGACCTACCGGTCAACCCTGCCAAGTCCTTGAATTTAAGCCTGGGGAAGGGTGGTAATGGTCGTGCGTACACTGTACACGGCAACCTGCTGCATCCTACCGGTTCCGTAAGGAATCTAGGCGTGCTATCACGTTGCGATCTAAAGACTGTCGACAATAAGAACAGACTGTAGGCAAACGGACTACGCTTGTTTTGGGCACTTAGACGCAGCTTTTGTAATTGGTCTGAAGTTATCACCACCCGTTTGTTATTCTCCCTAATAATACCGGTGTGTTCGGGTACGGCTCACTCGTCTATTGTCCGATCACAATATGTGTGATGCGGAGAATGCGACGGGTGCAACCTGTGGATAACCGGCTCATGTTTAGTTTACGGTGTTTATCCTACATAGATCAAATTTGGAGACTAGGAATTTATACCTTGTCAAATCGTCAGCTTGGAGTTTAAATTATTCTGATGCGCCAGTTACCTTACCACTACATTGTGTTAAAGCTATTGCTGCATGTTCGCAAACCAAGCAGCAGAAGTGTTAAAGTTTACCTTTTCACGGACAGGTACGGTGGATAAACACGGTTTTCTTTGGTAAACTGGAGGCCGAACTAAGGAGGTTACTTGAGTCATTAAACGTAAATTAGAGTAGAAAAGTATCTAAAATTATGATACGCGTCTAGCTGAGCCAATTAATCAAAGGCACTATACAGTGATAATACTAATAGATCAGCTTGCAGTACTCTCATTACAGTCAGATGAAACATGTGACTTCTAATTTGTGTAACGTTTTGCAAAAATATGCAAAGGGTTATTATAAGAGCGGTGACACCAAGTAGAGTAAAGGAAATCCACGTATTTGACAAGCTGAAACAGACAGAAGGTTTTCCTTGAATCCCTGTTCTGAAAAGTAAGGAAGTGGAATGAATGTCTTTATGGTACATTAAATCGCAACTCATCGACTGATGTGAATCATGTACACACAAAGTGCTAGATTTGATTGCTTAACTAACTAAATACTAAAACAAATACTGATAAAATTGTTGGAACGTCATTAAAGAGAACAACCCCGTAGTATAAGCAAAATATCAAATATGAAAGTTTGGTAAATTGTATAACAAGCGATCCAATTTTTTGTCGCCGGATGGTTGACAAAATTACACATACATAGTAATACTTTAACCTATTTTGTAGAGGAGATTGTACAACAAAAAATGCGAATGCAAAACAAGACTTGGGTATTACTTGACCAAAATTAAAACCTTTCACTGAGCCTAAAAAATAATTTCCAAGCTGTTCAGAAGTAACAGTAACGTGAATCATGTGAAAAGTGAATGATAATGATGCTTTTTCTGTACGTTGTGTGCCTAGGTAAAACTTTCTGGTGTGATGGAATATGGTCAATCCTGTATCATTAAAATCTTTGAGGGTTACAACTATTCCGTTAGAGACACATTGTATGACAAAATACATGCAACGAATTACTGACCTACGGCGCGCAGCTATGAGAAATATAAATATTACTTTTATCGCCCCTATCAGGTGCTTAAGTTTCCTGGCGATTGAGCACTGACATCTATATGCAGAAATATTTTGATTTGCATATGGATATATACGTTTATATAGGGCATTGTGTGTAGCCACCATAAAGCACATTAGCAAACAACTGGAGACACTTGTGGGTACCCAGGACATTGGGCAACAGACGACTGCTAATATGTTATTAGATAACGAACTCAATTCCGAATGCTAATTGCTGCTTTCTTTCCGGTTTTCTTAATGTCGTAGGAAACCTGGACAGCTAAATGTAGAGGCTATGCTTGTTGTACTGCAGATGCCACGCTAAATTTAATGTAAAAATTCAGAGATATTTTAACATAAAATAAAAATAATGCTAAGTCAATGAATAGTTTTAGCGGTGCACAAACAGGTGGATTAATTTTTACCATGTACTAAGTAACATTAAACGTACCAGAAAGTCAGGAGAAAAAAGTTCAGCAATTTCCGTGCCTAATCGCTCAAACACCCGAGGCCTGTCAGAATATCACCACTAAAATACTACATTGATTGTGAGCAGTAGGGAGATTTATTAGGTGTTGTGTAGGTTAGTCGCAGCTGGACACAGACAGAGCCACCACACAACCAAGAATGCGCTAAACGGCCGTTTCGTCCTGTTGGGACTAGTGAGTAGCGCGCACCCGCCGAATTCTGCCGGATTCGAACCCACGGCCTTACTCTTGCGAGTCAGCGACCTATGTCGCTGAGCCATGAGCGACGGCAGCGGACCGTCATGGCAGATATCTATCTGCGATATAGCGCGGCTCATTCTCCACCGTCTTGCTTGTGATGAATGTGCGGAGCACAGGGATGGCCCCATGTGACGAATCTCGACAAAAACCTAATAAATCCCCATACTACTTACAAATAATCGGTAGTCGCCTTAACAGCATACTTGCCACCTCGATTGGTGGCAGCTTGCAAAGGAAGTATTTGCTCTGGGGGCAAGCACTGTCCGCTGCACATTCATCACATGCAAATGTGTGGAGGATGAGCAGCGCTATATCGCAGTTAGATTTCAGTCAATGCGGTCCGCTGTCGTCGCCTATGGCTCAGTGCCATAAGTCGCTGACTCGCAAGAGTTAGGTCGTGGGTTCGAATCCGACAGTATTCGGTGAGTGCGCGCTACTCACTAGTCTCAGTAGGAAGAAAGGGCCGTCTAGCGCATTCCTGGATGTGTGGTGGCTGTCTGTCTGTGGCAAACTGCGAAGAATCTACTAAATTGTTCTAGGTAAACAAGTTTTGTTTAACCCTAGTGGTTTCATTTTAACTAGGTAATCAGGGAATATTACTAAATTCCGCGCATTTGTACTATAGCATTAAAATTTCAAACTCAGTATAGATTTACGAATAAGCGGAGACAATATACGTGTGTTGTTCTCTACGTAAAATCCTATAATTTTTATTTTCTATAAGATAATATTGGCGATTCGTTTGTTTTTACACATGATAGATTTGCTCTTGTTCCAAATCAAGCACGAACGCGGTAGGTCAACCTACTCTTTATAAAATGTGTTTACGTAGTTGGAATGCAGTTTCGAATTAGAAGATTTATTGAACGAACTACATTTTCGACAATACCTACTATACGAACTGATTTCGTAAGATGAAAGGAAGACTTTATTGTCGCTCCCCATTAATTACGTAAGTTTGGAGTTTCTCCTAGTATATTACATTAGGCAGTAAGGTTTGACCGTTAGTAGTTAAAACAAGTGAAGATCTCCAAATTGCTAGCTTAGGAAGCGTAAGGATACATGTCATAAGCAAAATCTTCTTATCGAATTTTTGTAGTGCTTATTTGAGTCGGCCATAAATTTTGGCAAACTCATGAGCAAACTCAATATTCCATAATGCGGATAAGCGACATAATTAAAAGTCTATGGAACGACTATTTATGTTTGTAGTTTTTGATTCCGTAAATCCTAAAACTAAATTGGTTGTTCTTGACAAACTAATAACTGCATTCCCCACGGACTGTAAACAAACCACTTTAGTTGCTGATTTGTAGCGAAATAATAGTTTATTTCATTAATTAATACGTTAAAACACTGATGATTCGTAATTTCGTAGTTGGCAAAACATTTATTTAGAAATGGTATACTTCCGATGCTTTCACTTTTAATTGGCTCACACCAATCCTAGGTGGCGTTCTTTTATTGCGTAGATCAGGCAGAAGCAATTGCGTGGACGAAATAAAAACTAACCACGCTGATTTGCCTTTCATATGATATGCTAATTTTTGCTTTAATGTTGACGGCATATATGAATTTAATTAATTTATTTGCAGCTTCTTTAGTAACCAAAATTGAAACTGAACGCCACAAGAATTTTATCACTATAAGTACCGATTGTTATATTCATTAGGGATACTTTAGGATTCAAAAAGATTTTCTTCCATGTTGCATAGAAAATTTAAAAAAAACAAAAGAAAAATTGCAGTTTAATTTGTAATGTAATAAGGCAAGAAAAAAGTTTATTTTGAAATTATTCTGTTTCCCAATTCTCTGCAAATTATTACAAGTCTCTAGAAAGGGATCCCGTGCACCTGAAAAACTATTACTCACCTCTGGTTACCATAGATATTCTCACGTATTGTGGTTTCGTTTGACTTGATTTCTATATGTTGCCTGATAAGCATGCCTTAGAATGATTAAAAGATCATGTGCTTATTATTTTATTACGTCGTTGTACCATACCACGACCAGAATACTCATCAGTTCGTCTTAATTACTTTCAAACACTTGGACTTCTTACCCAGTATGCGAAAACAACTAAGCATTTCTTAGGTTTTTTTGGAGCATCTGTTACGGATTTCTCCAAGGGTTTCATGTAACATTGGCCAACAGACGTTCATTGTTTCCTTAACTAAATCTATAGATATTACTGTGTATTTTTTGTATGTCATTGTATCATCAAAATATTTTAACAATTTTACACCGAATGCTTGTACATAATCTTTGCCATACTGTATCACAGTCACAATAATAAGGCAAGAAACTAGCCTCCATGGTCGAAAGAAGACAATCAATAGTACCAAAGAACTGTCATTTACAGATAGAGCTAGTGGCGTGCTAGATGACAGGGAATTCGGTCCACCTTTTTATTGGCTACATATACCACCACCACACCGGAATGAAAGTCTGTCGACCTATATACCACCAATTCCCTAATAATAACTTTATTTTTTGGTTAAATTTTTTACGCAATTCACTATTTCTTTCTACATGGACATTTACTTTACTATTACCTAGAATAATGCCTTAGTGATAGACTTTGAGAGCATGTGCACATCAACAGCTATTATAAATATAATTGATATTTTAATTTTCTCGGCCTCCATACAGCTTCTTGCTTTTCTCTTTTTCAACTTGAAGACCAAATTATGCTCTGTGAAGAAATGCACACACCGGTAATTTAGATACAATAAAGTTAGCTTAGCATTAATGTATTAATTCATCCTATTTGCCCAGCCATTTAAAAAACGTGGATTTAATAAGAGGTTAGTATTTTGATATCCGTACACAAAACATCTGACATACGTATACAATTCGGTTATTCCTCCGTTATTGTTATTAGCCTGTGTAATGCACGTTGCTTGTTCTTACAGAGGAAATTATTTAAAACGATGATAACTTCTAGTTAAAATTTACATCGTCGGCGTATTATTGCATCTCATTTAATGATTTTCTCTTCAAAATATTCTTGCCAATTCCATATTTTAATCGTTTTACTAATATATTTTCTCGTAAAGATTTTTGTAGAACGCCCCTAATCGTTCTCGGTATAATAACACTCCTTTCAAATATAACTAAATGACTTTCGACTCCCATCCATCCCAAATCGTTTTGAAAGGAAATTATCCGTGAAAGAAACGACGAAATATACATTATAGGTATTCGTGGGAGAATTGCACCTTAGATTTAAAATCTTTCATAGCTTTACACCTGATTATATTTGTTTGGCCGGTAACAATCATACCTACAAAAGTTCATGTAATTTTTGTACCAGAAAAATATTGCGTATTTATGTTGGCTACAATTGTGCGTTTGTGTAAATCACGATTTTTACCGGGTTGGAAACGATTTACGTTTACAGCATTGTAAATAGTTAGAGTTTAAATTCCTTGATAGTATCATCAAAATGTATGTTGGACTTGAGCAGTTCGATGATAACAACTTCATTAGAATGCGAAAATTATTATCAAACAATGTTATTTGTCAGTACACAATTGGTGAATATATCTTTCAAATTCAAAAGCTTACGAAGAGCATTCATCTGTTTTTCCTTATTAAGTATAAACAACTTCTGCAATCACCCAGCTTCAACAGTTTGTAAACTAATTATTATAACATGTACAACATGATGTATATTAATTTTATCTACAAAACAAATAAATCAAGTATTTTGATGAAGTAGAGCGTACAATACTTCGCTTCTCTTTTATCGGCCAAAAGCAAACATTATAAGGTTTTAAATGCATAGCAGCAATTAATGTTTCGGAAATAACTTAAGTTACCAGGATCGTCATTGATTTATTGCGCAAAACTAAGGTAAAACCTTCGTAAATTGATATTACAAGGGACCGATCAAATTGGTTAACATACATATAGATGGTCCCTGTGGAGTGCTCTTGACCCATGAGGTTTTCATAGCGATGGTTAAGACAATGAAAATAAGCGAACTAGATATATTAGTGATAAGTATATAGAGTTGACTAAATTCAGCAAGATATAGATTTAAACTTACTTGCCTCGTATCTTTAAAATTATGCTGGTAAAGCCACAACGATTTTGAAACATATTCTTTTGTTTGTTTGCCACCTGCGATGTTTAAATTTCTCCTGTTTATAGTAAGCCGGATTTCACGTGTGCAAGGATATCACAAGCAACTAACACCATCATAATTTTCGTATTTATCACATACTCATTTATATACTGTCCCTGGGAAACAGGTAAAATAGCAGCCGGTTAAGGCTGTACCATTATAAGTTCATGGTTAAAAATGTGTGGATATCTTAACTTCTGATTGCCTACATCTTTCATTAGAATTTATAATACATCCATTTGTAAATACCTCTACCATCCCTCATCCGCGCTTACTCACCTGTTTCTACTATTATGGATATCGGATATCCTTGATTGAACACAGCGGTTGAAACAGTACGTTAAATGCAGCGTGCTTGTATTAACAATTTGCTTTTATAGTAACTGAACTCAAGGGTTGCTTGCACTGTATCGGACTGGTTATTTTTAAGTACCGTGTAAGAGTAGTGTAAGGCATGTAAGTCCAATCATATTAAGCTGTAACCATTTACTTTTAGAGTATTAGCATTTTTACAAAAATACTGCTGAATATAAGGCAAAAGGTCAATGTGAAAAAATATTTTACAGCAGTAAACGATAGGGTGCAGCCTCAGTATTGCATACGGTCGTGCATGCGGGGTTTCAGTGAAGATAAGTCGGTTAGTAAGGCTAACAAATAGTGCAGAAGCGAATCTCATACGACGAGTTACAAATTTACAGTATTTTAAATTTCGATTGTGTGGAGTATGTCTATATAGTGCGTGCTAGAATCGCATTCAAACGTTTAGACATTTGAGGTACTAAATGTAAAGTTGAGTCATGTTTCAAAACAGAATTTAGGGAACACGCTGTGTGGTTGGGTTACGACTTGCAACCTCACTGCTTTGAATTATGTTCCGCTGTGCCAAGCTTTGCTCGCCGATCTCCGTAGCATGGTTTTCACGGCGTCTGCCGTGAACTGCTAGGTTCTGAGGTCCAACACAGCACAGGCCACCTCTACCTGTCGAGTCCAAACCAGGACGAAACCCCGGTTGTGGTGTGCCAACGTTGGGAAAAGCCACACCCATCTATTTCCATTCTATTTGAGTCATGTTTCTTACAATGCAATCTATGAGCGGTTTGCTTCCATATCTATAGCAGCGAGAAATAAATATTACTTAATGGAAAAGAATGACATAATATTTTGAAGTAGTTCTGGGAATATAATAAGGAACCAGTATAACCAATAAGGAAAGAGCCAAGCAATTGCAAGCCTTTGCAGTAAAGCACAGGGAAAGGAAAAATTTGCAGAAGGAAAGTGAACACAACTAGCTTTTAACTTTGTAAATATTTCAGGAATAGTTGTTAAACAAGATCAATTTTAAGAGTAAATCAGCCAGATATTTTTAGTTAGATCTGTAAAGTACGTTTTGGTCATGCACAATCCTCTGAACAGAGAAAATTCAAATGACAGCATTTTGATAGTATGTGGAAAAGAGAACGTTACGTCTAAACAGTTGAAAAGGTTGAGAGCTAGGGACCGAGAGCTGTACTGTCACTTGTTCGTCTAACACAGGTTTGAGTACCAAAGAGTCTTCTTTGCATGAGTTTATGCAATGTAGGGCGCTGTCATTAGCATATATACAGTTTATGTGGTTTAATGAAATGGGAAGACTTTCAACGAAAGCAGTAAATGGAAAATGGGATAGGACGTCTCCTTGTTACTTATTACAAATGGCTGCGATTACAGGTTTTCGGTCGCACCGATGCGTGAACTTGGTGCAAGGTGTTAAGTAAACACATCATCGTCCTTGTTTGAGTTGGCATTAATCATTTGAGACCTTAGCAATTGTAAACCAAATGGGATTTTCACATGTGACAGTTTCACTGAGTGGAAGCAGAGACATAATGCAGGAAATTAGTAGGCGCTGTTTTAAGAGCGATCAAATCAAAGCTCGAAACCAACAGGCTGTGATTAACGTAACTAAAGTCTCACACGGTTGTAAATGGCAAAATATATCACCTTATGCAGGAAGAATTTAATCGCTTCCAATCCGGCTGTCCTTTATTCTTGTAGAATAATATTGCCAAATATGTTTCTAGCAAGTTGTAATCTGTATCACAGTGGTGGCAGTTTGTGCTAAGCTCCAACTATGTATCAAGAACCACGATACATGTTGATGAATGTTGTAAGTTTACACTAATCAATAAATTTAATATCACATTTGCCAGTAACATCTTGAAACGTGTTTAAGTAAGATATTAAAATAAACCTTTACATCACCAACATTTCCTTTATATTTTAGAACTAGCAGTGGTTAGTACAACCAGTGTATTACAAAACAAAGTTGAAGTGGAAAGAAATCTCGCATCATATATGCGCTTGTGAATTTGGGGGCAGGTTCAGAGCAGACACCACCTATATACGACTAGCTTCACGTATCATACGTTGTCAAATTGATTGGCCAACTTATTGGCAACACCAGAGAGAGAAGTAGCGACCCATATTTTGCGTGATATAGTCGAGTTAGTTGACTGCATTAAAAATCAAAATGCGGATAAAATACACATCATTTTGCATACTGTGTCTTCGGATAATAGCAGTATTCCGGTTAGAGAGACTGTTGTGTATGTTATCGAATACAGAAAGCGGATAGGTGGACAAAGTGGATTACTGTAACTAGAAGTGAAGAAGTTTTTCATAGGTACATACTCAATGTGCGATTCTGTCCTGTCGGACTGCTACACCACTAAAACACTGTTAGTTCTGTGGCCAAAATTTGAACCCCTGTACACTAGCCTGTTTATGGCCAAAGTAGAGAAGGGCTTTTTGAGTGAAAAAACTGATATACTACCAGCCTGTAAAGCCAATGTCGATGATGTGAAACGCATTCACAACGGCTATGTTGGCCGGGTTAAATTACGACGGAAATTCAATTAGGTACACAGGAACCATCAGTGTTGCACGAAACCAATGTCTCGTGGAGGTCTGGCTTTCCCGGATATCACATCGATCAGACGGCTATTTGCAGCGTGAAATCTACGAGAAAGGAAAGTCCCGGTTCAATGTATCCAACCTGGTTGCAATGTAACGATTAGGCAGTGACAGCACCTATGCCAAGATATCGTCCAATAAGCGACGTAAATGCGCTCTAAGGATACAAATACAGCAGGGCGCGCTTTAATAAGTAGCGCATTGGAAAAGTTTTCAAGTGCTGCCACCTAAAACCATTCCACGACCGACTGCTTTCGTTTTGATTTGGACTCTACAGTCAGAGAGCCTGAACAGAGCATGGAACCCAAAGAAAAATGATTCTGTTTATTAACTGCTTTCTCGAGGTCTTCATTGGCTAGAATAAGCGAAATGACTGTGTAGTCACCAAATCAACCACAGTAGGGAAGAAACAAGCACACAAATCATTGCTGTATACAAAAGACAAAATGTACGGACACTTAAGCAAAAGTTTACATCAGCTTTCATTAAAACATCTGGAGTTGCACAGTTTCGAATTACCTTCAATTCCACACCTACGCTGCATCTTCATTTGCTGAATAAACCGTCCACAGATGTCATTATCTATGTATACCAGTTTACTTTTTCGTTTGCGACCGATTTCATAAGTTCAAGTATGCGACATTTTGCTGAATGGTTTCGAGAACTTCGCGCGGTGCGCCTTAACAAAGGCATGTGCAATTCGTGCACAATCGAAAAAGGCGCAGAACTGGTTTATATTAACCACCAGATAGTTTAAAGCACTTCGTTCTCTTCTACCATTTGACAAGCCCGGAAAGAAAACAAAAGCTGGTATATGTAGGAATTTCGTATTGTCTCCTCAGTACCATTGAGAATAACCGATATGCATAGATATAGCTAACAATGGGTGCAACCAGACAAGTTTAAGGCGCAGAACGAATGACAGAAGTTTACACCTACTTCCAAGCCAGCTTTAGGCTGACAAATAATTTTTTCTGCACACACAAGGCTGACTTAATCTAGCTTATAGCGACAGCCTCAGCAAACCGAAGGAAGCGGGAATTAATGTGAGGTAACACAAGGTTAAACGCTGTGCCCAGCTCTATCCGGGGATCGGAGTCTAATAGGTGCTTGCCTATCGAGGAAGCCGGCGGTCTGCACAAACTTGGAAGCTTACAAGGGTAGGCAATTTCAGCAGCTTCATGTTGAATCCATCTAGGTACATGTTCCCTTTATTCAGGAAGTCAGCGTTTTATTAGTTCTGTCTGTGAAACTGTTTCCGGAGTCCTATACCAGTTGGTACAAGCAGTGTTTTTTGGCTCCAATAGACAAAGCTTCCTTCATTAGAGGTATGGGTTCAGTTGAAAACGACAGCTTGTGCAGCATGGTAAATTCCGTGTGCAGCCGAAAGTATACGCTTTGTTGCCTTTAATGTAGCTAAATCACCTTTGAAAGTTAACTCGATACATACTTTCTTTGTTGGCTGCTGTGTGCACTAAGTACTTTGGCCTTCGCGGTTGGCCGTGTTTCTTGGTAAGTCTTCCAGCAACTAACAGCCCTCGTCTTGTTTCAGCAACAGATATTTGTCTGGAAAACCTTTTACCCGAGCTGTTTATGAGGGTTATATATCACAAGGATTTTTATTGCGACGTACTTGGAATGGCGAAGAATAACGCGATTCATCCCAAAAAGTCAAATTTTTGTGCATTAGCAGTTGGCCAATTCTTTGGCCATCCCATAACAAGCGGCAGTCCAGGCAACTTATGCATGTACAAAACACACTCATTATTGTCAGTCTATCCCTATTTCCTAATTACCCAAACCCGTCCATCTGATCTTAGTCGCACAAATGGGTTGCAGTTAGCTTGTGGATGATTAATCGGAAATGAATTATTAGCTAAACCGTATTTTTATCACTGAGAGAAAAAATATTCACTAATTGTTCAACATGGCTTCATTTATTTCTGAACAGATAATTTTCCTTTTAAATCATGTTGTCGTAATATTAAATACATATGTCGGGCATGCTTTTAAAAATAAAGAAAGCATTTCGACCGGGTGTTTTAGTTACGAGGTTATACGCTTAATTTTATGTTTAAAATACTGCTAATAGCGACTAAAAATTACATCCATATAAAAATTCAGCATCACACAAAATTTCATTGATGATTTCTTGCTGTTTATTAGTCATACTAAACAGTTTATCTTTCCGCAGGTCTAAAACTTTTGCTTATTAGCTCCCGTATTGTAATGTGAAGGATGAATCACGATGCACAGCGTGTCGCTCGTCAATCAACACTGTGCACTTGGCTGGAAAATTGATGGGCCATTTAATTTAATATCAAAAGGTGATTAATCTTGAAATTATGCCGGCCATAATGTCCGTAATAATTCAAACTCTTTACTGATTTCAATATGTATTGTGCATTATATCCAATAATATAGTATACGTTCATCTCAAGCATGTATATGACACTTGGAATTGCCGGTTCCCCACATAATATTAATCAATTGTTAGGTCATGGGTTTTACTAGCGCAAAACGATACTTTGAAGCATTTTCATATCTGAGCTGGTATAGCATTACTTTACTCTAAACAGAATGAGGGTGCGTACAAAATTACTAATAGCGGTTAAACGTTGATTTTGTACCATTAGCATTGAAACATATAACGGTACATAGTAATGCAATTTTTAATAAAACACCATAAAGCTGATGCACAAGCATATCACACTGGGAATACTTAAACCAGTACTTTTATTTATCTAAATTTTGTGGTCAAATTAAGACGAGATACTGTTATTTGAGGGCCAAATTATCAAAATAGGTATTGCAACAATATAAAGAATGACAAATTGTTCAAGCCCTTGAAATCTACCCGGCAAATGCGAGAAGCAGATTGCGGACTAATGATGTTTGTAAAAATGCAGAATAAACAGAACAAAGCATTGCCTAATGTAACAGTTGTTCAACAGTTTAAAATTCAGTGATCCTAATAATGATAGTTAAATACGTTACTTATTTTGAAAAATGTCTAATTATTACTTCTAGACGTCTTGATCTAAGAAGGAGTTAGGTGGTAGGTCACTCCACTACCACTTTTCACCTTGCAGTGGGTATATCTTGTCATAGTTGTTAGTATTTAAACTGGATACTTTAATGCATTGGTTGTGTGAATTGATTGCGACAGAAAGCTGCATTTAGATAGCAGTAAACTTTAAAGTATCTCGTCATCTTTCTTGCCATCCAGATTGTATTTGAGTTAAATAAATTTTGCAGTTGCGTGTCGCAATAAATATGCAAAATTTCTACTTCAACCAACTAAAGTA
The DNA here is from genome assembly GCA_944474145.2 of Dicrocoelium dendriticum. Lineage (NCBI taxonomy): Eukaryota > Metazoa > Platyhelminthes > Trematoda > Plagiorchiida > Dicrocoeliidae > Dicrocoelium > Dicrocoelium dendriticum. The sequence continues at coordinate 162,218,057 of OX104063.1, read as the reverse complement.
GCTTATTTACAAACATAAATTGCCGATACGAAATTTCGGATGTATTTTTATTTTAAGTGTCAAACTGCTCACCTGGTTCACTTGAAAATCACCAGACGCTTATATCGTATGTTTGTTAACTTTTTTATGAGCAAGAAGTTTGTTGCTTATTCCCACTTCAAATTAAACTAGAAAATGTAACTTCCTATCCATAAGCAAATGATGGATTTTGTGGTTTTATCAAAAAATATCAGGAGTGAGAGAAAGTTAACGCACCATAAGGCTTGGTCTAGAGATCACCACACATTAAGTGTACCTAAACAAACAAAATATTTATCAGTTTGTACAGCAAAAGTTGTCACCAGAGGCAAGCTACTATTGTGCTCCTTGCTCAATGCAGGTAGTTAACCAACTGATGATACTCGAGACATTTTTGATCTTTCTTTTCGTGCTCATTAATTATTTGGTCCTTAACCAACCATGATTTTCAGCGTTGATTTCTTATCCAAAATGACGGTTGCAAGCATTTTAACCGTATGATGTCGAGATAGCTAATGTTGCTCTATTGTATTTCCCACTTTAACGTTGGATAAATCATTTGGTTCCAGGTGAGGCATACCATAATTCGTGTTCACCAGTGGTGTGTGCATGGTCAAAAATGTGTCGATTGATTGCCAGTCGCCAATTAGCTACTTGAGCACATTATCTCGAAACATATATAGAAAAGCTTCAGCTCACCATAAGCACACAGTTTCAGCTCTGCTGGTGGCTGGGGTATGAATTGTGCGCATTCATTAAATAAAACGACAGACGTAAATTCGAAATAAAGTTTGTCGGATTCTTAGATGAGATAGTTGAGGAGACAAAATTTAGCTGGTTAATTTGAGTGGTATACACTAGGATAAATTGGTTTCTAATTCATGTCTAACCAGTTGACAGGTGCTGATGGATGACTTTGCAAATGTCTTAATTTGAAACAATAAGATACGTCAAATAACCATCACGCGTCCGGGAAGCGTACAGCGTTTGGCTGCCAGGCAACTAATAGGGCTATTTGCTACAACAGCCTTTTCGCCATTATTATACAGCTTGTCAACTTAAACAAAACATTGCCTAACTGTGTGCATTTACAGACATATTTTGCATTTAAATAATTTTTTTCTACAGAAACCCTTGCATGCTAAGTGGGTCAGAATGGCATGTGTAATTTATAGGGAATTAATTGCCTTCTTACAGCATTGTCGATAAAAAACGATGTGAATATGCAAAAACTTAAACGCACAAAATAAATCGATGTCCTACGAAAAAACAAAATGCGCTCCGTTTGGACATATAACACGTGGTTTACCAAGTCCCGTGGCAGGATCAGTAGCCTTAACTATTCTTAGTTGTGCAGCGGTCTAATCTACGATGAATGTTCTACGCCGTCGTGGTTTAAAAATTAGTCGCTATGTTTAAGGTCCCTAATCAGTGTTGAAATTAACTCTACGCTTTACTAAAGCGTGTAGTCCGGGTAAATCATTAAAAGCAGCTTACCGTATCTTTTTTTAGTAATCGACGTGGTCGAGATGACCAACACTGTATTACTTCACATCGCCCAAATCACGTTAGATGATGTGGACCTACATCGAAATTCCATTTCCTATGGGTAATGTGAGAGAGATCTTACGACTGTGCTTTCTCAACTATCTCCGTCAATCCATCGTAATGCCGTAGCAAGGTGACCCTAAATTTACCGAGGAGAATAGTCTTAAACTCTGTGCAGAGAAAAATAATCAGTCACAATTTTTATTACTTTATCTAGCACATTAAGTATTGCCTGCTGCAATTCGAGCAATCATATCTTAACCTTACATTCATAAAGCAGCTTCCAAACCCACAAGCTGCCTTTAGCTTTAAGGTTTCGGTCGCTGCTTTCTGTTGACAGGTAGTGCGTACCGTTTTGGTTGCGGATTCAATTACTGGAAGTGTGGTTTCCAGCTGCGTACATCTGAGCAAGTTTCTCATAAACATACTTAGTCAATGCGGCACTGACTATCACACAAATTTATCGGATTTCTTTGGACTAAGCGAGGATGCTATTTGAGTCTGATGCAAACGAACATCCTTAGATGCTTAAGTGCGACAGAGTTATTCATTATAACAACAGGGCTTATCGTTGGTTGCACTCGCATCGAAACTTGTCGAAATAGGTTTGTCGGCAGATCGGTGCGTTAACGTTTATGTTAGGACTAATGATGTGAGCACAAACGTGGAGAGAGTCGCATGACCAACGGTTGCAAACGTAACAGTATATCAGGTAGATGCGATAAAGTGCTTGAGAGAAAGACGGGATATTTCCAGTTCGGTTGAGTGCAGTTGGGATGGAAGCCTGGTATTCAAGGTGCAAGAATGCATGACTTCAGCCGAAGAATGTGCAAACTGGAACAATATTATGCTCAAAGCAAGTTAGCTACAATTGGTTGCCAATAATGGCAATGTTCAAGCAAATGGTGCAAACTCGCGTAAGCACAAGAAAGCTCGACGAGAATTGGGATGGAAACCATGGCTTAGGAAAGAGCAATTATAGTGCGTGGCCAAAGGGAATTCATTTATACTTGTGTGTGTGAAAGTTATATTTTTGTTGCATATAAGCGCAATGTCAGAAAACGGCCTTTTAAGCAAATACATCAAGTAAACATTGCAGTTTGTTTTTGCGCATCTTATCTTACTTGTAGTGATTACACGCTACCTTTAGCAACGACGGAATAATCATAAGCAGTGGTTTCAAAATAGCGAGATAAAGCCGCCTGTTAAAACATAGGTCCTATGCTGTCCAGGTTGAAATACATTTTCAAGAACAACACTTGGTCTTTTGTACTTAATGCAGCTAACTGTTTCTAACATAGATAAAAGATATCCTGTCTTGACAACTGTACGACCATAGGGGTTATGCTCTAAACTGCACTAGCTGGTCTTAATTAAACGAGTAACCGGGGAAAGTTTGTTGGACGCCAAGCCGTAGTTAAAAATGACAAAAGCATTCTAGTTTTGGTCGCCGGCCGAATTAAACTAAATTACTACCGTAAAAATGTTGTAAGTTTCATGATTAGGTGAGAAGAAAAAGCATGGTAACATATCTATTAAGTATGATTACATATGCTCATATACTAAGCCAAAGTTTCGTCGTCGTCGGCCCCAACGTTTTTACGAGGTTTCTATGCCAGCGGACACATGAATGTTTCTAAGTTGACTTGAATAGGTCTAAGTAAACTAGCTGGTTTTAGTGCCATCTAAGCTTAAAGAAAATCGGAATTTAGTCCTATGTTTTTCTTGACTCGTACTAGATTTTTACTACAGGGACCGAAATGCTTTCTTTCGAGTCTTTCAGCTTGTATTTGCAATATCATTAATTTCAACTGAAATAATAAAACCATTTTCATCGGTATTACAAGATCATAGTGCAAACCATAATGCACAGTGAGCGATTCTGCTTGAATTTTCGCATTTGCCGTCGTATGTAGTGATACGTTATGATAAATCAAAAATAATGCGGGGTATTTTTCAGAAAATAACACCGATTACTAATCGAGTAATAACTGGTGTTCATCCGACCAAATTTATTTGATGAATCAAACTGGCTAACAGTGTGTGAGATAGGATAGTTTATAATAATAAATATTTAGGAAGGTTTCAGCATCTTGAAATTTTAATGCATGCCTACTTTTGCATAAAATCTTGAACGTGTACTAAACGCATCCGGTGTTCATTTTCTCACGTTTTCTCCCGTGACGTTGCACCATAGGAAATAAACCGATGAACCATGATTTTATGCTTTTTGAAACACTAATTAAGAGCTCCGTTGCGGCATCTGGTGAGTTATTGAAAAGCGATAGTGCTGATGTGCAGTTAGTACGTTAACTGTCAAAAAGGTGGACTTATCGATTTTTTGCAGCAGCCGTACACTGCACGTAGTTTCGCAGGTCCAATATGTTAGTAATATTAAATCTATGGTATCTACCTGGAGTAGGACAAAGATATGGCGCTAATTAAGAGACGTAACTGGAAGTGGGCGTGACCCAACCGACTTTTAACTATGGCTAGGTAGGTGCAGACACGGCCGATTTGAAGAGCGTTATCTACAAGTGACACACGGATAGAATAAAAATACCGACGCAGTCTACACAACTGTACTGCTAAGCCATTTTCAGCGGTTATACCTTCAAATGTGTGTTACGGTTAAGTTGCAGGAAAGAAAAAAATGCGTGTTTTAGATTGCGGGAAAGTAAGTAAGCCATTATCAGGTTACCTCGTACTCCGCTATACAGTCCGCTGAAAAATCCTAAACGTTTCAATAATTTTTGTACGGTACATTGAGCACTCCAATGAGGCGCTCAAAAGCCAGGCGTTACATTAGTTACTTGCAATGGGATCATGTGTGCACCACAGTTATGGAGCCTTATTACGTATTTTCCATGAGGCGAACACGCGCATTGAGTATCTCTTAAAATATATAGATTTATAATTTTACGAATGTCTGTCGCAACAGACTGACGTGTTGGTTACCAGATTCTGCTACCCTTAGAAATTACCAGTAATGTCCCAACTAATTCTGTACCAACTCTCATAGGTCGAGCCTGACAAAAGATTGCTTTAGTAATGGCGTTTCTAGCTCTTAGGAGAAGGTATTCTGATGTACTATGAAGAGTACGTTGCATTTACCTAAGTCATAGTGTAACATAATTTGTGTTAACTAATGATTTACCATATTTAGGTCACAATGAAATAATTTCAACTAGACATTTAACTGAATTCATCACTAAATCTTGTTATCGTCAACAAGCAGTAAGAAACATAAATCCACCACATAAGCAGTCAGTGATAGACAAAAAATATTCATGGCCCTAGAATATAGCCCTGATGAACACATCAGTTGACTAGTGTGACGTAAGTGAAGTAACTGTAAATCTGGCCACTAGCTGTCACTGAAGGTAAAATTTGGAGACACAGCTTAATTGTAGGCCCTCACTGACGTAACACTGCAAAATGGAAAGAAGCAGCTGATGAGCTGAATGATGGAATGCCCTCAAAAACCCAAGTTAATCATGTGCTGCCTAGTGTCAGCTGACTAGTTCCAGTAAAATCGTTGCGCGTCATCATCTTCGACGGAAGTTCTGCTCTTCGGGAGAAATACTGTAGCACCTTTCCAGATAGCGCACCAAAACTTTGGTAGATAAATTTTAAGAACTTGGAAATCTACAACAACAGATATCTAGTGGTAATTCAAGGGCTCAATCCTGCGAAATTCCTTGTGGATCAAAATTATTATACATTGTACCTACAAGGCAATATTATGCTTCTAGTCTAATCATCGCAGAAAGAACAAAGACAGAGGTTCTGCTAGTTGTCACGCCGCTGATCTTAGTGTCTATAAACGGATGTTATCCACAACAAGGGAGCGGTGGTTGCGTCACTAAGTCAGCTGTTGCGATAAGGTTTGAAAAGTAAAAGAGATTTATCAGTCCTGTACAAGGAATAACAAGCCTAGAAAAATGACGGATTATAAAACCCACTAGATAGTAAGAGCATATTGCGTCGGCAACGCGTTTCTTTTCTAATGAAGCAACTCTTTTTCAGACCATCATATGTCTAGGACGGAGAAACTTCTTAATTCATCTTGAGAAAAACTTTATGCTTGTAAAGCTGATTGCAGTTAGCGCTGAAAGTGTTTGCCTTTTTGTGTTGATATGTTGCTTTACTTCTTTGAGGATTAGAGTGCAGTGGCTACAGTTAGCTAGGTAAATGCTCCATATATCATGCGTTGGCAAGTATTTCTATTCGTGAGTAACTGCGTTATGTAGTGCTCCAAACAAAAGAAATAGTTGTAGGCCCTTGGCAAACCATTGTCTTTGAAGCATTTTTAACCAGATGATTACACTTGCTAGAGCATTCGAGGAAGCTTTTCTGGGGTTTACGGTGAATGGAAAACAAGTTGTGACAGCGACAAGCTGGGCTAAGCCATCGTAGCGCGTAAAAGTGCATACCAGTTCAACATTGTGTCGATATGCCGATGGTAAAGAAAGTCGAATCTGAAAAATGTACGAACACTGCGGCCCAAGGGCAGTCTAAAACTAATAAGTCAATCCGGTTTTTCGCTTTTGAATACAAGATACATTAAGGTTTTTCTGTTACCTGTTCTGAAGCGAGTGCGCTTATTATCTTGTTTGAAATTTGAACACTGGTTACGAGCTACCACAGACCAAATTTGAATTCGTCTTGATGTCATTTTGAAATCACCCATCATAATTATGCACTTTTGCTTTCCCTTGAAAATGCAAATTCAATCTGTTTCAGGATGGCAGTCCATTTCGGGTGTAGCAGTTGTGGGCGGTAAATCAAAGCAAAACGGCAGGTGCCTCTGCATTTTAATTGTAGGCAGCACTATGTAGAATCGGAGTACTGTATGTTTTAATTTCCCAGGGTCTTACACTATATTAGCTGCAGTAATGCAGAACTTCCCTATTATTTTGTACGCCTATTCTTGCGGATGTGTGACAAGTCCGTCAAAGAAAATTTAACGTGCGTCACTCTGGAGTGTTGCCATTACTCCGTGACACCAATGATAGCTTACGGCTAAGAAACATGGCGATTTATCAGTTCGGTCATTTTAATGAAAAGGCTTTAGGCTTTGGTATAAATGCCGGATTCTTCCTTTGCCTGCAGGATCACATAGGCGGCAAATATTTGAGGTGCGGGACTAATGTTGACGGGTGAGGGATCGGCCATTATTTTTCTGCGATACGATAGTGACACAGCGTCTGCAACTTGAGTTGGTAAAAGTACTTCCCATCCCCGTTCGGAATTATTTGCGGACTTGCGTGAACGAGCGGTAAATTGAATCTCCTGTGTACTTGCCGTTAGGTTTGCTAATTCAGATAAGCTAATCTCAAGTATTTTCAAGACATTTACAGATTTTAACCAAAGTACAAATAAGCGCTTTTTCAATTATCCCGCCGAAGTTCAAAAACTTGCGTTGTTGTAAATTTCGAATAAACCACCAACTTTAAGAAATTAGAACCGCATTCTCTGTACATTCGTGAAAGTGTTAGCCTTTTCAGGGAACAAGTAACGATGTTATAAAAACCTTGTTTCATGTATGAAACGCCACTATTCCAATTTACGATTAGTGTTCGCTTTACTACCATAGGAATGAAGCTCTGGGAGGCCATGTGCGAAGATTGTGTTCAGGTGCTTTTTTTAACTTTCGTTCCAAGATGTTTTTATTTGATTGTCACGTATGCTATAGAAAGTCAGTATAGATGCGTAGCCTACAGGATCCATTTTTGGCGTACTTGCAGAGAGTAAAACATTTTTCTCATCAGCAGCCGGTTCTAATGCGACTTATATAAGTTACTCTTCACCGTCGTGTGTAGGGTTCAACGACGAGTAGCTCGCAATATATTTATGAGTTTGTCTTTGTCGTCTAACAAAATGCATAATGTTTTGCACTAGTTCTGCTCTTTAGCTAACGTGCCGCGCAATGTAGCACTCGTAGCCTCATGGACATTTGTGCACACCAACAGGGCGTTATCGTTGGTTCCCGTTTTCGTTGTGCCGCAGGGTCAAGTTATCTCTGGTTCTGGATTTAAACCAAGAAATTATGGTTGCTGTTTGTCCTTCAATTTGCGTTAGCAGGGTGCGCAACAGAAGAGACCCTATATGTGGCATTCCGATGGACGTCTGCATCAATCTCTGTAAGGTTGACTAGTGCCCAAGGGCGTTGCAGTCGACCAGAGAGCCTTAAGTTGTAGGTGCAGTATACTGGTATTTGGCTGTTTCATCCGTAGAAAATTTTGAATTTGTCAAGGCCGGCGACGTTTGATCGATAACGAGTTCCTGGTTTTTAACGCTTTTCGTGGTCCTGAATATCACAAGAATAAAAGATTATGAGTCAGGTTTTGCTGCGCGTTCTTCCAAAGTTAACCCTGTTGACTGTAAAGCCGGTGAAGCAAGTTTGCTTTGGTGCTTTTTTAGAGACCACTATGCTGTCCTGACCCATACTCGCATGCAGTCTAATTGTGGGTCGAATTTGTAAACCGGTCGTAATTTTCACTAAGATAAGCATACTGTTAAATAACGTGATAGTCTAACACAGTACCAACCAGATTACGTCTTATTAGCCTTTTGCTTCACGCATTTCTCGTTTAGAAAGAATAGCACAATTTGGCTGATAACATCTGGAACAGTGTGAGAAGGCTAAATTTGGAATATTAATTACACATTCCCAAATTACTGACACTCATTACCTGCAGCCCTTGCTTGCTGTTACCGAACCTAGTGTTAGCACTTGACTCAGTGAGATGGTGGCTGTTGCAGACTTTTGCGACAAGTCGGCTGCACACAATAGACAAACAAACGGTGTGTTCAGAGAGGTTAAGTGAAGGCGGACTAGCGGACGATTTAGCTAAGCTGTTTGTTGTGATGAGTTACCCTGGCGCACTGATTAACAACGGTAAAATAAAGGCGGTTGGCTTAGGGTTATCTAACAATTCCAAATAAATGCCAGGCGTGCGGAAACGTATAAGAAACTGCGAAGCAACTACTGCAAATGGCACGGGAGCAAATAAATTCCAGTTTGAATTGCTCAACTCAATAAAGTTTGTTTGAGCCGGAATGAGATATCCTGTATATGCTCAGAATTGAAGTATTACAATTCTTTGTTTAATAACAAGATTCATCATAACAAAATGGTGAACCAGTTTATGAAATACGATTGGGATGATTCGGAAGATATTGGTGCATCTTTTAGACCTGATAAATCCTAGTCGTATAAATTTAATCTCAATGTTGTGCATTAAATTAGTAGGAAATGTCCAGCAAATGCATGGGCGTCGATTTTAAGTAGGAGCACGCATCTGAAGTCAGAGTTGCTGTATTGTGGCGCATGCATTATTGATAATAATGCCTATCTTGTATTTTTCTGTTTTAACAGTCTTTACGTATAAATATTTGTTCTTTGTTGAGAACCGGTACTATGTGTTACGATCTTTCAATAGACGGGACCAGCCAAAACAGCGCAGTGTTAATACTCGGAACTAATTGCCACAGGTACGCAACTTACTGAAATGGATCAATACATCCGACAGAAAGTTCCGACGGAACGAAAGAGCACCATCTTTTTGAAACACTATGCTTGCTTTTGAACTGAAATGTTACGCCTCGAGGAAACATATGGTATATCCTACACACATTGTTACAGCCTTAAGACATAACTTATCAAACGTTTATAATTTTATTGCGGCTGACGACAATGTCTGAACTACCTTAAACAAATATAGTAAGGACATTGTCCATGCAACCTGGGAATAGTAATGGACAGAACGCTGTCTTGGATTGCATCAGATGTTATCGGGAATGATGTGCGAAAAGAAGCTGTAATTCATTTCTGCCTGGATTCTGGCTCCAGCTTAGAACGCGAACCTATAAAATAATAGGTTTGTCAAACCAATGCGTTCCAAAATCCTCAAAAGCTTATCGAGATGTAATTGTGTGAAGGCATCATTCTTTTAAAAACAACATAACATGCTTTACAATGTTCGACATTAGTTTGATGTAACCAACAAGTCTATGCGGCATGAATGACGAGAATGACTTTAATGTCGTCATGTCAAGCCAGAATTGTACTACACTTGAGAATAAAAAATTTAAAAATCATACACTTCTCGATCAATTTTTATGAATGGGTGAAGTACAGAAGAGTGGCTGATAAAAACATATGTGCCATGTTGACGCTGCTACATATGTTACTCAAAACCTATCAGCTTGTTTTGAACGAGAAGGAATGAACTCATTTCTTACTGAGCAACTACACTTATTCAGTCACACGTTAGCGACATTAGAAATAGTATATTTCAAAACTTTCAATTCTAAGTCTTGTGACATTAGGAATGGGTTTAATGAGACAGAAATTCCACATATATTTAATGTTATTTTAGATATCCTCAAAAGCACAATTCGCACGCCATCTTAGAAGATAAATCGTAGATACACGTGTTTTGATATGAAAAGTTAGTCAGGTAATCTCATCTAAAAACTATAAAAAGCGAGGTTTATATGGAATGCACAATTTATGTAATGCTGTCAGTTTTGAAGCAGCAACAAAGAATAGTGTTTCTTTAAGTACTAAAAGGGCCAGGTGTTCTTCAATACAGAATGTTATTTTGTGAGACTTCATTTACAGTGGAATATGTAGGGTACATAAAATTAAGCATTATGTTTGCTGTGTGCCTGCTAAGCTGCTGAATTTGCATTACAAAAATTTTATTAATGTTATGTATGTCAATTTGTCAATTCATCAAAGCTATTGCCGGGGTAATGCCTATGTACAGGTTGATAATCTGACATCATTTTTCAAATAATACTTATATTAACATAGAAAAGTAATGCATCCTATTGCCAAGGGTTCTGCAGCGTACTACAAACATTTACTTTTGCATGTGGTTTATTCACCAATGCGTATTTTATCTGAACATATGGATATCATATGGTGCTGCGTAAGAATATATGCAATGGAGCTCAACGACTTGTTGCGTATTATTTCATTATAATGCAGTGCACAGATTGGGCAAGGAATCTGTCGGAATATATCAGGATACCTCCTTATATCGGTTCAACGGCAAGCCACTTGTCCAAACACGTGAATGAGCACTTCCCACACTGGTTGCGTCTAAAAGGAACTGGGGCAATTAGCAGCGTTGTTTTGGTCCAGATTGTCGACATTGGACACCACATTCATGTAAAGCGTACCTTCAGGATAATTTACAGTGTCCCTCAGCAGCAATCAAGAGGTTTGCGCCTTCGTGCGCTCGCGACAAATGAATCGATTTGCATCCGGTTGTTACAACCTTCTTTATTCTCGCAAAAGAAGTTTTCCCATACCTTACAGCTTTCATTGCCAGCTAGAAAGAAGGATGCTGAAGTAGATTGCCACAGCTCAAGCTCGGTACCATCCAATCGATCTGTCAGGTCAAAAGTCAAACTTTAGACTCCCTCACCGAACCGTACATGAACCGGACATGAATTATGTAAGTTAAGCAACTGAATCGATTGTGGTTTCTTATTTTGCCCTTAAATATGATTGTAGTGGTCTGAAGAGAACCATCAAAGCAATTGTTCACATATGGTCTTGTGTTCTTTTTAAAATCTAAATGTGAATTTTCAAGTTGAACAAAAAGGTATTACGGCGAGATATATAAAGTATTTTGAACGCCATATCAGCATTTATCCGCTACAGTAACACATATTTATCTGACCGTTCAAAGGATGTTTGAACTACCTTGCCTAAAACTCTTTATTAAAATGGATATCATGCTAATATCGAATGCAAGTCATGGTTCCTGTGTGATGCATTCATCACGTTTTTCATAAAACTTGCTACCGACATGAACTTGCAATTAACAGTTACATTGTATACTCGAATAATATCTATATGTCCGTTCATTTTAAATGGGCCATTGTATACTTTTATTCATAAACTAGTGTAGTGCCTTGAAGCTTGTAAACAAAAATACCCGTAAGGTAAACATAACATTTTTCTATATACATCAGAAAGTTTGGCGATTTCTCGAGGTATTTAAATGAAATATGCGTGCAAAATTTATTTGAAAATAGACACCTAAATTCAAAATCCTAGACAATGTAATGCTGTGGCGTAGTACGGTGGTGTCCAAAGAAACATAAAAAGGAAGCAATAGTTAATTATTTTTACATGATCTAATTAAGAAGGATAAATCATGAAGTTTACGAATCACTAACGTCTTGTGTCCTTCTCCGTGTGTGCACTCAAGCACTTCTAAAAACGCACATATATCTGATAAAGTGGAGCAAGGTACTAAAGTTTTAGGTCAGGAAGTTTCCACTGTAGCGAATTAAGCATAGAAGCGAATAAGAATTCATATTTTTGATAGTTATATACTAAAAATACAGATGCTGTAAGGCTGCTTTCGTTACAAGTTTTTCGAGCTCAAGAATTCGTAAAACAGGCATCATTAACCACCAAAACATTAAATAATTCGTACAAAAATATTAATTTCTTTTATTATATAACATAAGACGATCTACTTTTCTAGTCCGCATTGTGTTGTTGAATTGTAGCGTATAATTTTAAAGTGAACATCAATTCACGTTGAATTTAATCCAGGTCATTTTGTTCACTATATCTTAAATTACAAAGAAAGCAACATTGAGTCTTGTCAGTTATCTACCCTTCACTTTAATAATAATAAGATATTTTACATTTTATATCGTTTACTAAAATAGGCTTCCTACATAAGCACTGATTGTCATTTATTGTACGGTGACTAGGGAACAGTAAACCGTGTTGCTACGTATTCCGTTTGCTATGTTTATTAGATTTACACACGCTGAGTTCATTATTTCAGCAAATGTGATAAGTTAACAAAACCGAATGACTGGTCTACACCATAATAATTCAAATGTGAAATTTTTACGTCATGGCTTCACTTCTCAGACGTCAACGGTGTTGTTGTCAGCTGCAGTTCTTCTCTTTGCTTGCAGCATTTTTCTAGTCATGCATTTATTAACTAGTCATCGCAATTTATTTGAAAGTACTGCGTGTTCAGGCATTTGTAAGAAGATGCTAAGGTGCTCGCCTGTTTTACAGAAGAAACAGTGCATAAGGATCTGCAAGTAATCGATGTAAACGTTTGTAGTACTTGATCTCCGTTGCGCAACTGTAAGCTTTGCACATACTATGCATTATATGCAATTACTTGTCAGTCGATACACATAAAGTCAATCCACCATCAGCATATGCATTAATCACTGAATAACTCTTCTCAGAAATATAAATCTTCTCAGAATATTTGACATTCTACATTTCCAGTACACGAATATTTTTTGTTTGATAGCCAACTGTATTGGCTCTTAGCACACATTTAAAGGGCAACTTGTCAAATTAAACAATGCCAACCGAATTCATGTTAAAATTATTTTCTTGCAGTTAAGTGCTATGTAGCGCAACTATGTTATGCCGCACCGTAGTCCCATACACGTAAATAGTAATCCTTAAAATCCTTAAAATCCTTGAGATTTTTTTGTATACGTGTTTCCCTAATGATATGAACGAATCCCAAGATGCATTTTGTAGCCACACGCCTTAAATTATGTTTCCACCCTACTTCAATATAATCTGTCGGCTTTCAAATTATTAAAACCGTGTTTCACGTGTTAAAGCATTACTTATCTGTCAACACCGTTGTACCTGTGCCTCTCATTCTAAACATTACAAGTTCCCTGTGCAATATATTGCATCAGTTTTAATACTCCATCAAATACCCTTTCTGTATACATTGTTTTCGCGTGAGAAAGCTTAAAGTGGGTATCGTTACTTGTCTTGGTTTTAACATTACGTTGTAAAACTGCACATAGGCTAGGTAAACAACCACAAGCAAATAACAGTTAAACAACTAGAGTAGGAATGCATTTAAAACAACCGTGTTGCATTCCAAGCCAAAGTATGGCATTGTGGCTCACCAATAGAAATAGTTAAATTTACCGTCGTTATTAAACTAGTGAATGCAGAGAAATATCTGTGCAATGGTTGCTAATTCATGAGATTATTGTATGCATATTTAACGAAATAACGTTAAGAAATGTGGATTATAATCCGCAATTTTGATCAACTTACTTAGTCATTTTAAGCATAGACAGTTGTATCCGGAATATCCCAGCTGCTAAATTATGGGAAGTGAGGAGACAACAGTTAGCTTGTTGTCATATGGAATAGTCTAACTAACTTAGACAAACGATCGCCTGAAGCGTATGTGAATTATTGCTTTGACGGCATTTGCTAATTCAACTTCATGTGACCACCCCAGCTATAAACCGCCCGTGGTGAAATTGACAAAACAGGCACATTCATGAAATCGAAAGCATAGGAATTGGTGATTTTAGGTATGTTGGCGCACTATAGTTGCTCGCCCTCTAATCCTAATGGTGGCCATCTTACACGAGAGAAACCTAATGGTAGGCTTAAAAAGCGGATGAAAATTGCCACACTTATAAACATCCACGAAGAGGCATTTCATACCCTTAAATCTAATTACAAGAAAAGTATAGGTTGAGCACAGTGTTATGGTTAAGCTGGCATTAGCTTACAATAAATAAATAAATAAATACTTTATTCTCGTCAGCGCAAGTTATGCTATCAGGGCATGATTATCTTGCTACAGACTTGTGTGATCTGCATTTACACAAAGTACACAATTTAACCAGCAGCGGGAATTTATGTGAGTAGGTTGAAATGTAAAGTCTCTGTAAGTGCGTTTTTGTAAGTAGCCAAGTTGAAAACTTTGTAAATATGACTCTGCATTTGCGATGTTATTCGCTGGATTCGTCACCAAAGAAAGGGATCAAAGGAACTCTTTGAATTGGATGAGGTCCATGATGTGGGAGCGCTCCTCCGGAAAGGAAAGAGACGGTGAATTTATTATGTGACGTATCACATCCGCCAAGTCGCAGTGGTGTTAAAAGTAAGGATCTGACATTTTATAGGGAGAACGCTTGCCAGATATAATCCCACCACGTCCTGAAATGCTGTCATCGAACCATTTGCTGGAACGGAATTAACCCAAACCACCCAGCTGGTACCTTGTGGAAAAAATTTAGCAAACTAACTGTATTACGTTGGCTTTACCATTGTCCACCTAGGCCAGAGTTGCAATACTACAATGATTGCTTTCTAACCGAGGAATCTCCGTAGTGCTATAGATCAAACACAAGACTTGTTTGTTAATCGTTTCAAACAGTAACAGTTTACGTATGAAACACTCTTGTTTAACGAGTGATTTAGGTCGTCTTTTTATGCTGGAAACCGCATGTACGAATATATGGTTGGCGCACTTAGGCACAACAAAAGTGCTAGCAAATATGTCATATTAACTAATTGATAGCATTCGTTTGTAGTGTTTGAATACGCACATTGCTTTCAATCAACATTTGGCGACATCGCATTTCATATGCTTTCATTTCCTTCCACACACTACCTGTTTTCACATTTTGTTGCTGCTGTTGGTAGCTATATGTTGTGGCACAGGAAACTGTATATTTATCAAGCCTTAAATAAAAACCAATAGTAATAACATTAACTGCATAAGTTTGCTTACATAAGCCTTAATATAGTACCTCAAGTGAAGAAATATTGAGTAGCTGCCATTAAAGAGTAAATATGACAAATACAACGACTCAGTTACACGAAGCGCACTGACACTTAAGGTAAGTAATATTTGAACCATCTTTTAGTAATCGGTGACCGTCAACTGTATTGGTGGTTTAACGCAAGCGAAGTATTTCAGCAAAATTTCTAGAGTATTTGCGACTTCTAAATTACCATAAGCACATGGATCTGCGCTTTGTTCGTACACGAATAATTGCACAATACGGCAGCACATATTTCCACACACAACTACTTCCAGAACTCCGTATTTATAAATGTCTGACTGGATAATAGAATTCTACTCTAGGGTTGTGTATACCTGCATCCCAATTACAATTTTGCAGAAACCAAAGAACTATAAGGTATGTTCTTTTTCCTTGCGAATCAACTAGCCAAGTACACAATGATAGCTGGAGATTTTAACATGCTGGACATTTAGTGGACGGCATTCCGTGTGCCCAAATGGTGTGCAAACATTATGTTATCATGATATACATACTGGTAAACACAGCACTTTACAACTCCCACCAGAGAGAATAACATATTAGGTGTGTTATGTACCATTTGCATATCATCAAACACGTCTAATGCTCTGGAAAGTGTTACTGTTAATAACCACAGGGTGGTTTCCCTGATCCATAGAGGCAAATGAGTACCAGCCACAAATCCTTCAAGGCACTGTGAATCAGTATGTTGGTACCGGTTTGCTAATCTATTCAGATTGTTTAATGGGATTTTTCATTTTTCATCAATGACCCGTAAGCTGCAGCTGATGCTGTATATAATAACTTCAATCTGTCTCGACTCACAAAGTGCTATCAAAATAAACGCTTAGATCTTAATAATGCCGTCTCATGAAAATCACCTATTAAGTTTAAAAAACTAGATAGGGCATGCCGCACTACAAATAACTTCTCATTCCTGATGCGACGCCAAACCTTTGGCTGCGTCGATGAAGCTGGCTTATCACACGAAACAACTAGCTGATGAAAAACTCGCTCTCACCATTCCTTTCAAAAGCCGTAAACTGATCATTTTGTAAATCCTAAAACAATCAAGCATATTCATGGTACAATCTCACTCATAACACCAGATGGTTGCAGCACACCAGACCCTGTTCCAAATATTACAATGTTCAACCAGTGTTTTTTATCTCATTCAAGTGGGATACCGAACCCCAATGCATAGTGTTGCTACTAGTCACATTCAAGCATCTCAACTGTACCATATGTGAACTCCGCAGACTTACCCTTTTCAAAGTCCAGATAATATTCCCAACCTAGTCACCAAATTGGGCGGGAAGAATATGTTCAGTCTATTTATGAACACCGGTATCGTACCGACTAACTAAAAAGCGATAGTCATGCCATGATGTAGATCAAACACAGTTCCTTAGCTTAACGATTATCGTTCAACAATCCACCCATCTACCTTCTCAAACACCATGGGGCGAGATATCAAAGAGAAAACTGCCGAATTCTTAGTATCAAGAAAGTCAACAAACAATCCTCAACATGGCTTCGGTAGTGATCGATCTTGCATTACCTGCAAATTTAAATTTCTAAACAATATAACTGCCTCGCATGATCTTGGTGTGTCCGATACTCTAATGTAATGACATGCATAATGCCTTTTATTAGTTACCTCATGAAAAGCTGATTGCTAAAAGCATGTCCGACGGGATTGGTAGATTCCTGCTTTATTGATTCAAGTGATACCTTACAAATCGAACGTAGGTAGTACAAATGCAAAACACAAGCCTGTGCTTACCCGTGATATCGGCAGGTTGATAAAGGTAGTGTCCTTGGGCCGCCTCTGTTCTGAATATATCTTAACGACATATCGATGTAGCAGCATGTGGTACACCATAGCATTTTGCCCATGACATTGCCTATGTCACTTTCCGTCCGGAAGACAACGTTGCTTCCAACATAATCCACATGACGTCCATGCGCTTGAAAGGTGGTGCTAAAAGTGATGATGACAAATGTTGTGCAATATCTCACGAATGCGCTTTGACTAACAGTGGCTTGACTACTGATCGCAAACCACTTAATATCTGCCCTATGGTTAGAGATCTGGGATTGCGATATTCTTGTTCACTTGACTACCGTGAATAAGTAGGGGATGCCACTGCGAGAGCAAGATTGAAAAATGGATTCGTGTTCAGAACAGAATTGAACAAGTAATTAAGCTTTATATAGCAGTTACTCACCTGACCCTAGAAAATTGTTTTCTGGAGTATAGTAGCTCAAAAATAGCATCCATATTGCTTTGGAACAATTATCGACAGCATTCACAAAACGCCTGGTAGGGGCTTCTTCAAAACCGGAATAATCTGACCGATGTGATATGCCCATATTTGATCCGGTCTAGGTACGGCGCACAGAACGTAATTTATTTATAGTTTTTAAACTATTGCACAGAGATACACAGTTTTTCAAACTCAACATAACATTAATGCAATCCGCATAAAAAGATCGAACTCAGTAGCCACATGCAAGTCCAGAACCAACAGATTTGTCAACATTTTCCTCAACGGGTACGTTCAAGTTTGGATTAAGATAACAAACGTAGTACTTTTCTGCACTCTCGAACATGAAATCCGAAATAATCAGCAAGTTGTTTTCGGTACGGAGGGTAATCAAAATGTTCGATGGCTGTATTTCAAAAAGCCAAGCGTATAGGCAGAGTCTAGTTATCATTTGACCCAGTGCTTGTTTCAACATCATATTACCTTCGGTTTTTAAGCTGTATTTTATGTAAGTGAAAGATGAAAGACGATTCCATCAATCAGTTCTTAACACTTCGGTGTCCTTTCAGTCGTCATTATAATATCAGATACGCAGGTTTCCTTATCCACTTTTGGTCAAAGTTCTATAAATTTTGCAAATATCCGATCATGCTTATTTATATATTCATGTAGGTAACAACTGTGAAAGGGGGCATGAAACTTTTAATCGGAAAACTAATCTTTTGACGTTACTTATTTAGGGCAGGCTGCTAATCAAAAGCACAGCCCAAGTAGTATATGGCTAGTCCGTGCCAGAAAAAGCAGACAGACCCTGCCAAAATCAAAGCCTTCACACACTTTCCAGATTTAATTGGTTCTTTATGCATTACGGAACTAGCGATATTGCTGGTATAAATGCTCTGGAAAGCATGTCAAAACTGCAAGTCAAACGACTGTTAGGTAAAGTGAAATCTTAAGTTATAAGAGGTGTTACAATCTGCAACAGATTTAACTTATATAGTTCCGATAACTAAACATAGCTTGTCACAAATACACACTCTTCATGGAAAATTCACAATAAAATTTTGTAATATTTGTACGAAAGTTAACAAGATATTAATAAAAGTTCCTTCCCGGTAATACTGTCTTCTACGGAATAGCCTGTGAGCTACTAGTATTTTTGTGAAATGCTAGTAATCCAATTTAAACATGAAATCATTCTTGTATAGATTCAAAAATGGCTTTGTTACTATCAGGAAAATTTTAAGTCACAATTACTGCTTTAAGACAATAACCACTCACCAGTTACTGCGAAAACACTGCTGATAAGACATGCTTGACGGTAGGCCCAGCAAGTGAAATCTCTAGTAAGATATTATCCATTTAACACCGATTTAAGACAGAAAAGAATTTAATAAATCTTAAGAATTTAACCCTAAGGCACCTAATGCAACTAAGTTTTTTTAGACACGCAACCCAATTGACTCAGCAACTTTTTGTTAGCTTCTTGGCAGTCATTGAAATTGAATTATGCTATAGAGGTAATGTGCCAAAAACGTTGTAACATTACTATTTTTGGCATCTTCCCTACTGATGAATTAATGCACAGACATTTATCGGCTACTTTTTTGGTAGTGCAAAACGTGTTGCGAGAAGTATAAAAAGTGCCACAATACCGCTCGGTGTTACGAAGGTTTAACAGCCCCAAGCTTGCTTGATCACTCATTAATAATCAGAATCAAATCGTGGCGAATACTGAAAGCAAATCTGCGCTGCTTACTGCTGATCGGACTCCAATGAACGAGTAGTTCAGAAAAAGAATACATTTCAACAAATCACATAAACACGAACTTTGAATATCCCCCTATGAATACCGAAATTGGCTTTTAAGTTTACCTTTAAAATGTAGATTTCCGTGCTAACTATATTTCGTATGTTGTTTGCCGGGGAGGAGATTCCCTTTGCAAAAACGTTAGTAGCAGACTCGCCAATTACCTTGCTCTAACTACCCAAATCTCTATATTCACATGGAAAATATTCCAAGTGGGGCCCAAAAACAATTGAACACCAATTTTTTCATAACTAGGCTTTAGCCTCAACCATCCGGCAGAAAGTTAAAACATGAAACGCATATTCCAATACTCTACTTATGCTTGCCACCCATGCAAGTGCTTGAATCCTTCTGTACAAACTGATCTGTGCAGCTATAGACAGTTTCTCTCACCAAGAGAAATATACGTAATATTATTATAGCCTTGGATAAAACTACACGCAAATCTGTCTCAAATACTGGGCAAAGGCCAAACCGTCTAGGTAAAATACAAATAACAAATTAGTTGATAGATCAACTCCAAAACTAAAGCGATAATAAAAAAGGAAATGAGGATCATCAGAACGTTTATTGACCTAAAGTATTTCCTAGCCTTAAACTTAAATAATTCGTACACCGTTGGAGAGGTTATGTGAAAACTCGAAAGGAACCTAAGTTAATAGGGACAATTCCTCTCCGCCACAAGACTCCAAACTTTTATTTCAAAGCACCCTTCTCCACTGCTACTCCGCTTATCTGAGTCCTCTAACATTAATGTGTTGTAATCTCAATGTCAGTTACTGGGAACGTGGGTTCAATTTAGTGACCTAGATTTAGACGCCAAATTACAATCTAGAAAACCATGTTTGATGGCATCTGTTGCTTCACGTTAATCTACCGGCCACCAACTTGCCACCCATTACCCAAGCGTAACATTGGCTCATGAATTGAATCTACTACCGCCAATCCACGTGTAGCCAAGGGCCATGTCTTCTAACAGAATCTAAATCTATCACAATTTTGCGTAGCTTACTGCTACATTGGTACCCAGGTTTCCCACACCTACCACACCTACTCACATCATGGATAACCATGCAATCAGCAACAATGCCTTACCTTAATTCACTTAGGAATTCTTAAATTTGCCAAGGAGCTTCTCATCAACGTTTGTTTACTGAATAATAAAATACCTAGTTTGAGTCCTTTGATTACTCACTCATATTCCGAGTTATTACACATCACAGAAACTTGGTATTAGCACTGAATTCCAGCTGAAATCTATTAAATAATGCGCTATGAATAAACAGCGTTTACGCTGTTAAAGAAATTGCGCTCCTTAGGCATGGAAAGAATAAACAATAGATTGCTAATAGAAACACAACCTTCACAACAACGAAAAGAATTTGCCACCGCAGAAATAAAAAGTGGAAGATTAATTATAGATCTTAGACATAACAGTAAACAGAACAAGACGTTAGCGAACGAGATCGTTTTCGGTGGCTCTCGTTAGGCTAAAACACCAAAACTGGTAGGAATAAGATTAACATAAAACCTCAGATAATCGTATAGTTTCATCTTTAAGGTAATTGGAATGAAAATGCTAAATAATCAGATCAGTAGTGATCGAGGACTTATCGGCGGCATGTCCCTCAACATGGGTCGTTGTGTAGCGGACCAGGGCAAACGCAGAATCTGAACAAACCGTTTTTGAGCACATAAGTCTGGGTTCTGGTGACGGATAGCAATTGCCTCAGCTGCTGCTAGTAAGCGACCTTTTATCGCTCGTGAAAGCCGTCCAGGTACACGATGAATGCGTTAGAAAGATTGGCAGGTGTCTATTTGTTGATTAGAATCAACCAAGTGTGTCAACACGGGGCTCATCACAGTTGTTCCACCACCATTGCGTAGATTAGCTGGACAATGCTGACGTATTCTCTCAGACAGCCTCCTATTAGTTCTTTAGATGTATCTTCCTCGACATGAAAAAGAGAAGGAATATACATAGTAAGAAGCGTGTGATCAAGGAACTCTGTTTTTGTGTTGAGGCCTCGCGATTGGTGTCGAGGTAAAACTCGGCCGCAAGCTCACTGCGTAGTAGGTATGGCTCATGGCGTCGGATAACCTTCTAGATGTTTCCTGCGCTATACAACCCCCCTTTGAACGTCAACGACAAATAAACCGGTTCCTTTTCTAACGAAGCTGGTTTAGCTCTCATATCTCTGCACTCCATATATTTCCGAACAAATTATTCTGGACAGCCATTTCTTTTGAAAACGCCACTTAAGAAACTGAGCTCGTCCGCAAGTGCGTCCTCACTACAAAGCCTTCTGTCCTTTTCAGTTAGACATCTAATCAAGTTGCGCTCCTGATTTATTGTGACAAAACTGGCAAAATGTATATATTGTCCGTTCCACGTTGCTTTTCTATGCACCCTCCGTTGGACCCATCCATCTGATCTTCTACTAAGCTGAACGTCTAGGAAGGACATCGTGTCATTGCCTTCAGTTTCTAGGATGAACTTGGCATTAGGATGCGCTGTCTGGGCAACAGTGCCCGTCTGTCCGACGAAATATATCATCCACATATCGTCCGTAATATGCTAGACGGGTAATGATTCCGCCCAGATAGACATTCTCTAATTTGCTCATAAACACATAGCTGGTAGCGGTCCAAGCAGTGAGCCTATTGCTACTCCATAGTTTTGTCTGTATATGACCCTGTTAAACAGAAATTGTATATTACTAGTACACAGCAAGTGTAGCTGCTTGAATTGATCACTTGAAAGGCCAACACTTAATTGATGGTCTCGAACGATGTCACATACATAGTCTATTGTTACTTCTAACAGAACATTGTTGAAGAAGGATACCACATCCAACGAAAACATATTACTTCCAATTAGCTGAAGCTGTTTTATGGAGTCTAAGAAACTGAATGTTCCTTGTAGGCTGTACCTGGACATAATATTTCTCACCGGTACTAGAAGCTTAGCTGGCCACTTGGCTGTAACGTGATACGGTAATTTGCACATGTCAAGTATGGTGCTTAGTGGAAGTCTTTCATATGCACATTCGGTAAGCCGTAGAGTCTCGGGATCACTGTCCCTGTGGGAGGAATGTATTCGAACGTGGCGGAGTCAATAATCTCCAAAATTTACAAAAATTTACAAAAATTTACCAAAATGGTTTGCAGCGTAATCAATGCGTTTACTCTCTCATGCTGGACCGTCTGAATGAGGAGGAACTCACGTGATTCGAAGCAATTGTTCAACGTGTAGTCACAAAGCAAGCTGACGGACGACTAATCTCAATGCGTCAGCAGATTGGCACGACTAAGGCTAACACGCCCTTCCCATCTGACCCAGGAATGTATGCCCACAATATTTCCTCTTTACATCTGGAAAAGACACTTCTTGAGGCACTTTCACTCGGTCCGAAATTTTATTGTCCTCGTAATAATACCAGTCAGCTAGAACTAGAAGTCCAGTTTGAAAATGCACATTCCCAAGTAACTATGCTTACACTCTCGTCAGCATTAGCTGCTGAGCATTTTAAATCCACCATGGTCAATCTATGCTACCTAAGGTCAGATATTTACTGACGAACACGCACAAAGATGCCCTCAACACGCTTAAACGGAACCAACATGTGCTGCTCTCTAGGCCGGATAAAGGAGCAGGGATTGTCGTTATGGATAAATCTGACTATTTTTGTTCGTCGCAATCAGCCGACAATTCAGATATGTCGACCAGCTATCCAGCTATCTGACTATTTCGCTAAGAAGAATGCCATCCTTAAAGATCATTCAAAATTCCGGATGATGGAGACAGAGAAAGACAAAACGGCTTTGATAGAAAAGACAGTCACAAAGCTACTACGCTGCCTAAAGCAAGAGAATGCGATTGACTCAGTGGTTTTTGAGTACATACGTCCCTCCGGGACAGTGATTCTACGTCTTTATGGCTTACCGAAAGTGCATAAAGAAGGACTTTCATTGCGACCAATATTAGACATGTGTGATTCGTCATATCACTCAACAGCGAAATGGCTCACTAAGCTTCTAGAACCGATCAGAAAAGTTCTAGCCAAACACAGCCTCAGAGATACATTCAGCTTTGTAGACTCCATAAGCCATATGCCGTTAATCAGAAGGAAAATGTGTTCTCTAGATGTAGTGTCACTTTTCACTAATGTTCCGCTGGAGGAGACAATAGACTACCTTTGCGACACTGTTTGATTGCACCATCTGGATTTCGGCCTCTCGAACGAGCGGCTTAAACAGTTGCTTCTGATGTGTACTAGGAACTTACAATTCCTGTTCGACGGGAATATCTACAGACAGAAGGACGGAGTCGCATTGGGCTCTCCGTTAGGACCATTGCTAGGAGACATATTTGTGAGCAAATTAGAGAACAATTATCGAAAAGGAGTTATCGACAAATTAGTCTTCTACGGACGGTATGTGGATGATATATTCTGCATCTCAGATAGTCATTTATGCACGGATGAATTAGTGAGGCAATTTAACTCTGCCCACGCAAATACAAATTTCACCCTTGAATCTGAGTGCAACAACTCAGTGTCGTACTTAGGCCTTCGGATTAGCCGAAGATCTGACGGGTCGGTCCAGCGCATTGTCCACAGAAAGACAACGTGGAATGGGCAATATACTCACTTTGCCAGCATCGTCCCGCTCAGCCAGAAACGGAAACTTGTTCGGTGCCTAACCGAGTGAGCAAGACGGATATGTAGCGAGGACATGCTTTCGGACGAGCTAAACTTTGTACTAAGCCTATTCGATAGAAATGGCTATCCTGAGAGGTTCGTTGGGGGAAAAATGTGGGTACGAGAAGCGAAAGCAAAAGTGGATTCAGTAGGAAAGAAACCGATCTACTTATCGTTACCGTTCAAGGGGGGACGGGATAGCTGAATCAACGTCCAGAAGGCTTCCTGCCGCAATCGCCCAAACGTACAAAACAGCAAGCCTACGGCTAAGCTCCTACTCAGTGCCGACCCTGAATCCACAACTTAAGGACAGAATTCCAAGGTGTAGTACTTCACTCTGTGTATACTCATTCTCTTGCTCGTATCGAGCAAGATATATCGGAAGAACTACCAGAAGACTGTCCGAGAGAGCCAGGGAGCACGGTCCAGCTTGGCTGTGTAGCGGCGTGACTACACCATTTCCCGGCGAAGTTGTCCTCTTTGGCAACAGAAATAATCTGACAGGGCATTCAACATGTGTCTACTAAATTAAATTTTTCCGTGCCTAGGAGCTGAAGCGTCCCACCTGCACCCCTATGACTTAGTGCGTCTGAGGTGTGAGGTGAGGCTTTACACACACACCTACACACCTGCATAAGTGACTGGCGTACGCAAGGAACAATTAATTGAGTAGACTTATGTTGAATGCCCCCTCAGATTATTTCTGTTGCCCAAGAGGACAACAGCCTGGAAATGGTATAGATCAGTGGCAAGCACAGTGCCTACACACTTGATTGACTCGAGCCATCAAGTCAGAGCGCACGATGCGTTCCAGTGCATCTATCGCGTACCCAGATGTCACACAAGAGCGGTTAGATGTCGTCTACTGGCAGGGGCCGAGGCGATAGCCATCAGGCTTCATGACCTTGACCTATGTGCACACAAGAACTTTGTCCAGGTACTAACTATACCCTGGTCACCTGTAACACGGAGACAGTGTGGACAACGCCACACACACACACATAAACAAACGGTTGATCGCCGTGTGGCCAATCGCCTAGCTTTGTCACTCAGACCATCTGGGATTTGAACCTGTACTCTTAACTGATGTTTACGTTCATGTCATTCATTTGTGGTGTATTAGCTTGATGAGGTACCACTGAAAACGAGCTTGTTTGTTAACATTGGTTCTGATATGTACTCCCGGGATATTTTATCAGTTGATATCGGTTATTGTTAATGGTACTGAGGAGACAATACGAAATGCATGCATCTACTAGCCTTCGTCTTCTTTCCGTATTTTACAAGCAGCAGGAATAGCAACCACATATGCTTATGAAAGGTGTAGCTCTTATTCACTAAAACCCACTTTAACTACTCGCTCAAACGCAAATACCCCGAGCGCTTTATTATGTTGCAGCTGGAGACACCGTGGCTTAGGCTTAAGCAGCAATGAATAATTTTCTTATTTGATCTGGTCCATAGTCGTGTATTTGCACCAAATGTAGCAATTCACTTGAAACCGTATGGTAAATAGACAAATAAGGATACTAAATACACACTCCCTTTGTTCAAAACGTAATTTTGTTGAAGCTGCTACCTAAACAGATAGAGTAAAACTGGAAAAACAACCCTGCAGAAATAAAAGCATACAAATCGTATGCAAGGTTTAACAGAGCAGTTGTTAAATACCTGATGTTGGAATACTAAAACATTCTAGTAAAGAACTTACAACAGACAATGGTTATTTAAAAAAAGAAGTCGAAGCATCTATGGGCTTATTACTAATACGCATAAAACAGTGCTACGTACAGTTTTATTACTTAAACGAGGCTCTCTTGTAAACGTGTGTTGAAAATGACATAAAAGTTTTGCATTACCCATTCGCTGTCCCTTGCTTGACCATATATTCTCCCTTATCCAGCGAAAAATACCTCACAAACACTTCGATAAATGTCAGTTGAAGATAAAAACCAAACTGAGTTTAATCTAACCATTTTGTCTCCACTCTTTATGTTTTGCTTATTAAACCACACCTAGCTTTCAGACATGCAACACAGTGTGAGCTGGGAAGGAAACGCTGACTAAATCTTCAGGCACTTTCACAATTTGTTCTATGTTACTCGGTTGCACCTAACTTCTTGTCCTGTTGAAAAAATGCCAGACAGCAAGGGGAATCTAATTGCTTCTCATTACTATACCTTAATCTCTATTTCCAGTGGATTTTTCATTGTTCCACTTACTTGCGTACGCCTAGCGAGCAGTCAGACCAAAACGCCCTAGCCAGTTGACCAACCCGTCCGTCTCACACAAAACAAATAAATTTATTCTTCTACCTATCTCGGCACATAAGTACAGTGGCTGCATTGAAAATAAGATATTTGTAATATGTTTTAGAAGGCCAAGATGTACAGAAAATTTTAGGGCTTAATATTATGGTATATTTTGCACGTATCCTTTTGAGTATTGTTTTTACCTCTTATCATCAAAAGATCTCTCTTCATCTCTCAGTCAAATAAAGTTTTGCGTCTACCCTAAAAACATTTTCCGTTAGGACGCCAAGAATTATTTATGCCTGTTAAAGCTTTGAATCGGATACCACTGAACAAGACAATATTATATTTATTTCTGCTTAAAACCTGGAATATGCCGTACATAATTTAAGCAGCAATTGCAGAAATGTATCATGTCGAAAGATTGGCTGGTAAAAAAGCAAAAATGCACTACTACATTCAAACATTTTATGGAAACCATCTGTCCTTGGCGGCCAGCCAAACACATCCTCAACGTGTCCATTATGGGTTATGTCCTTATACCTTAACCGGTCTATGGCGACCGCATTTGACCGTCCCTTGCGTGGTCAACTTAGATGGGTTCAACTCTATTACTATTCTTAATAATTAATGCAAGGCAGCTAAAAATATATTGCTAATAGATAAATGCAGTAGAAAAATTTACAACCAATAACAACATACTTTTAAGAATGTTAGAGCAAAAGATTCAGTGGTAATATGTATTCCACGCATGGTTCAAAATGACAAAAACTACATCAGACAATTTGTTCCTGGTACAGGAACCAAGTAAATATGCATATTTTTCTTAGTCTTACAGCCCCTAAATAAGAGTATTGGTCTATTTGTATTAGAAAAGATAACCACCAAATTATTAGGGGTTACATGCATAACTCTGTAAGATTTCTTACCCGACTGTTATTCGTCAAAATCTTGAAAAATCATAAAATATGAACACACTAAGATCAAGATCAAATATTCGGGTAAGCTAACATATTCCGCATGTATAGGGATATTCAATTTAATCAGTTTTAAACTATGTGAATATGCACTACAAGTGTTTATTCATCATGCGAATAAAGTATGTGTGGACGGTCGTTGTCAGCTAGATCTCAACTGCCTGCTACACACAACCTCACTTGGAAAGAATTTCACCAGCCATACAGACCGAGGTAAAAACTTTCGAACACAAAAGCTTTGCTCGTGCAATCGAATTCCAATTCTTCCAGTAGCTTCTAATATCCAACTGCGAAAGTGCTTCGAAAACTTGGTTGCGCTCTGAGATACAATTGTAAAGCAGTAAAATTATTACTGCTGATTCGGTGTCGTGTTCAGTGTCAGTGAGGTGTGTAGTATCTGTGAATTTGGCTGCTTATCAGTTTCCGGTTTCCAGACAAGTGGTGTGTTTCTTTACCTCCCTCGGATAGCTGTCTTATCATATGACAGAAGCAGTAAATGAAGAATGAGTAGGTGACCATTGACTTGCCTTGAGTAAGGGCTTAATAGTTTTCTTTTGGTGTCCCCACTGTGATACTGGTCAAATGGATGTTTCTTCGTGTCCATAAATAGTGCATCTGTGTCAATGAAAAAGGACGAGTTAGAACTTTCGCCATAACTTAGCTCCTGTTTGTTAGTCGTAATATTAGTGAGATCCGTTCTACATTCAAAACTACGAACGCCTTAATTCGTTCCATGTCACCTTTAAAAATTTTCTCTGGGTAAAGCTTAACACTTGATGTTAAGCGAATGTACACGAATTCCTCCGAAAGCATGGCTTACGGACAACTTCATTTAACTCGGATCACGAAGCTATGCATCAATTTCACGCTCAACAGAACACTGAATATTACACACTGAATAATCTAATGCCATGCCCATTCTATGTGCATCTTCTTAAGCACACAACGTCGTAAAGTACTGATATAAAATTAATTGTTGATTACACTAAGAAATCAAAGTTGCTGTTTCCCTTAACCTCAGCAACGTGCATAACTCAATATGCACACGCGTTAGGTACGGTCCCAGTGATCCAGCAGGCCAACATTCGTTACAACGCGGCTCAAGTTTGACATAGAAATTGCGTGCCGCAATCCAATCACAAAACAAATACTTCAACTTATCTTCCAAATGGTGGTAAGTGCTTCAGACATATGCTATACGTATGGTGCATGAGTGGTGAAGATTCCAAGTAGCCATCCTGGTAAGTGGAGATTTATATGTCCATTATGAGAAAATTATTTCATGTCCTTTCCCAAAACATGGTTCTGAGACGAATTAGTTTGTAAGCGAGTTTAACAAGATTGCTCGAAGTTTTGTAGCTGGTGTCACTATGCGAATATCTGAACAGGACATGGTAAGGTCAACCATGGCACACATCATGCCATAATATCGCTGCATGGGGGAGATCTTTGTTTCGCACCAATCCTCTCTAAAGCAAAACAACCGACCAAACCATTGCAAATTACGCATATGGTCTTCCAATCATCTGACTCCTTTGTGAACCTTCTAGATACGTACGATTTATCTTTTCCAAATGAAGCATTTCACTCAACGGCGCGGTAGTACTAAATACACCACAAACTATAGACTGCGGTCATTAAACTGTAAATGCTTGCGACTAGAGGAAATTCGATTATCTAAAGCCACTTTCCTGCATGGAATCCGATATGCCTAGTCTCCCATACGAGAATGTCTCATCTAAGAACTCATCCATAGAAGGGTTGACAGAAACATTTGTTCGTTACCGGCTCAATACAACCGAAACTCAAATGCTACCCTGCACACATGATGCTTAAACGCAGTCAAGCCCTCATTTGACACTAATATTGAGGCTGGTTGATGCGAACTCAGGTCTTATGGCGTTATCGTTAATTTTAGTCACCTGGGTTGTGTCAGAGGTAGACAGAGAACTTTTTGCATACAAGTCTTAGTTTCTAAGTCGAATCTCTATCATCTGTGCTATTAATTTTTGGTTTTCGAGTACAGGGGAGATGGACTGTGGTGAAATGAAGATGCTTCACTCGTAAAGGGCTTTCTGGTCGTAGGTCTAGAAAACATTTACAGAAAACCAAGAGAGTCAATCATTGATTACTACGTTGTCAAAGCAAGAAGGAACGTGGTGTAAAATTCCAATGGATTGCAAATGGAATTTAATATGGACAATACAGCAATTTTCCTGAACTTGTTGAGCCCTGTATTCTTGCTTTAAATCGTAGATAAAAGGCGACTATTGTTAATACGAAGAAAAACCATAGTACAAGGTCACGGTCAACAGGGATTTTAATGTGTTTAATATCGGCTAAAGCGCTTAAACTTATCGTCCAACTAGTGTAAACCATATGCTGCGGACAGCGAATAACCTGCTTCAGATCCGGTAGTACACCTTTATTTGCGAGTGCACTCAATCTGCTTCAACATGGGAAAGCTTCGAAGATTTGGAAGATAGTATGCCATGAGGAGGCCGACTCGTGCCATTGCTGCAGCTGAGTATTTGTGCGTTCGGGCACCGCTTATCTCACAAACTGGAAATGAGCATCGCATTCCGCGTAATCAGACAGAGAGCGACCGAACTGTATTCCAGCTAAGTCATACTTACACAGAAGCGTTACAGATGTATCATGAAAGAAAGTGTGTTTAAGTCAAAATAATGCACAAACCGATAGTGTATATATTGTTGGGGTTTTTAGGTCCTTTTACTTGTAACCGAATTTCATGTATTGGTAATAAAAGTTATCGGATGGGTCGGCCGCACCAGGCTATGATGGCTCGGCCACGTGTTACGCATGCCAGCCCACCGACTCCCGCGAAGTGCTTTGTTTGTGCGGCCAGGGTTTGGATGGAAGAAGAGGAGGGGTGGCCCATCGATGACTCGGTCCAAAGGAAGGAAGGCCCTCACTTCGGAGCTGGCCTCGGTTGGAGCATCTCGGCTCCGTGGTTGGGGTTCGAAAGACGATGAACACGTTTGGTTGGACACACTTGCGGATATGGCAAGGAGCCTACTTCAGTGGCGTTCGTGCAGAGTTTCTTTGTCCCACCCCATCCCTCTTAGCCTCCCCCTCCAAACACTATCTCATTGTTTAATCTTATTTAAATTTGCATAGTAATTTTTTGATGCACAGCAGCCGGCTGGTAGCTTACCGGAACGATGCCCATCCGTTATCAGTAGCTCAGCCGGCTTGCCCCAGCTGAATTCTTTTTTCTCTCCTTTTTTTCTGTGTATTGCGGCACAGTAGCTGAGGTGTTCCCCACCTCTAGCTAACATGTATGATGATGATGATGGATGGGTCAGCTGATATTTGAGAATTTAGGTTAATCTCTCTCAACCCCTCCGCAAGCTCATGAATGTCAACGTGACTGGACAAACCAAAATACCTATTATTTACCATATGAACAGGCAACCAAGCTCTTGCGGACGTAGCTGTAGAAAAATTATGCATACTATTTATTCTGAGTCTTTCGCGATTTTCAGTGATCTTTCACTGTGCTCCGCACCGTCAGTTACGTAACCCTTGTCTGGCCGCAATCTAAAAATTGTTCTTTTTCTTCCAACCTGATTCTGTGACTCAATCAAATCTGTTGAACGTTCCCTTTCACTAAAAGAATTTATTTCACCACACCTAATCACCAACACGTTTACCTGATTTCATCTTTATGTGAACATGTTAGCTCACGCTACATCTGGCGCCACCAATCGTATTCTAATCACGCTTGACTGTTTCAAGTTTATCTTTCCTTTCGCCGTTTGGAATTTGACAAAAGGTCCTTGTGTTGACACAACTGAGCAGGGTTACTAACTGCTAGTTATAAGTCAATGCCTCAAACCAAGTTCTTTTGCATACCGTTGAACCATTACAAGACTAAGCAAGAAGAAGGTCCTTGACACATAAACCAAACGCCCACGGGTTACTACAGCATCTTTATGCGGAGATTTATTACGAACCCGTTAGTTTACACATGTGATGTGACTTGATGCCACGCTTGTTGTCTATCTGCACGGACATGCAAGCCGTTGCTTGTGAGTTCTGTTGGAAACGCAAATTGTTACGTTCGTATTTTTATTGCTCACTTATTTGCCGATTCATTAGTGCCTCGAGTCACCAAATCCCACAATGTTCTTCTGCAATGTGGAATCACGCGGTCTAACTCGTATAACCCTTTGCCTTAATCGATGCAGAACGTCAAAAAATGCCACTTTATTAAGAGATGACTTTATGGTGTGCAGCTTGGTTATGCATGGGTATTTTGTTATGAAACATTTATGCATCGATGCCAGTATATCTACGGTTTCAACAAATTCATTAAACGCTGCTTCGATAGCTTCTCCGCTATAATGTACAAAACAGGGCCAAAGAACAAACCATTCGGGTCCTCAGTTTGCTAGGTCCGCACCTATTATTGCTTCTACAGTCAGCAAACAATGAATCATCTTATGATAATCCACTGAACAGGCTGCTACGAAGGGCGAGAAAGTGGAGCAAACTGATGGTGTTACCCATCGGAACTATCAGGCCTCATAAACCAAATTTTCCCGAGTGCTCAATATATTGCTTTAATACAGTCTAGACTGTCGGGTTAATCGTGAGCGAATTTCGTAACGTAAACTAGTACTTGACAAAGATCGGATAAACACTAACCAATATTTTGGACATAATTTCTCTGTAGAAGTTGTAGGGCTTTTTATCTACCTGTCTCAAACAAGATGCGGTTGAAAGACGCATTTCCGGTTCACGTAAAATTTACCGTTTTGCCATGATGTGAACGTTTGCTGCTAATTAAAAACCAATATATAATCAGCACAGATAGAGAAGAGAAATTTTTCACTCAGTATAATCGACCATTGAATAAGCATCTTTTCCTAATTGATATGACATTGTTGCTCCACTTTTTGGTTATTTTAGACCTACAAACCGATCGCAAAACCAATCTCCGGTCATTTGTTAACTAAACAATTTTTCTGATGATATGACCTGCAACAACATCTGATCCACTAGATTATAACGGCAGCTAAACGGTTCTAAACCTTTATTCAAATATTGCTGACTGTTTCTAGAGTATGGATGATACAGCTGCATTATCTTTACTATGAGAGCTGACAGCTTTCTCCCTGCTAGGAAGACAATTATTTGTTTCGTGTGCACAAATATTTCGAAGTTTGCACACGCATTATGTATAACGATCAGTTCGGTAAAACGCGCAACTAGGAAATGCTAATCCTGGCTGTAATCACTTCCGACGATCGACGTGTTTAGTAGTTTAATTTTCAAGTGTTATCTCTGTAACATGCCCCTCGAATACACAACATAGTAAGAAGCTGAACTTCAGTATATAATAAATGATCTAAGTTGGTGTACATTTCTGAAGACAATGGGACGTATCCATGCATTTTTTGGAATACGGCCACCGGTCTAAACTGCAGGGCAGGAGATTATGGAACCCGGCAGTTAGAAAAGCGTCAGAGTCTGGGTCTGAACACGTTTAACATTACACACACAATTACTCGTCGTTATTTTAGGTTCTTAGGTGCTGCCGCAATAAAACGAACAGATGGCACTTCGGAAACGACCACGCTCGCCTGACATAGCGCCACATTGGTTGCACGGGTGATTTGTTAACACAACATACCGAAACATTGCAGCAAGTTTCAAATGGTTCTCGCTCAGTCTTAAAAATTTAGGCATTTCAAATTTGGCATAATATCACATTTCTTCGCGTTTCGTCACAAAACTTTTAGCGCTGCAAATATTACATGTATTTGGCACGGAAGTTGCAAATTTCATAGACCACATGGGCAAGTTATTTATCCAGATTCTGGTAACCATGATTTTACCACAAAATTTCCATTACTGGAATTCGTTTCATCTTCACAGTTACATAGATCTAGTCAATGTCTGAAGAGTAGGGCCGTTTCCGGCAACCCAATCAAGATCCGCTAACATAAATATTCACACCTGTCCCTCTACTCATGCTGGATGAAATCAGTTAAAACGTCGTTTAGTTCATAAAGGTTACTTAAGAATCCAATCAATTGGACAGTGTACAGAATCTTGTGTTGTTCATAAAAAGTTGAAGGATTTCTATCAGTGTACTCGAGTGCGTACAAGTTAACGAACGTTGCATTTGTAACAAGGCACTGTCATTTGTTACACACAAATTATTTCATTATTTATTATTCACCTCTAGCGCCTCCTGCAGCTAATCGGAACACAAGTTTGCTGTGGGAAACAATGTCAGTGGAAGTTGTTTATGCGAGGCAACGAACGTTGTTTTGCAACTAAGCTTGGCGAAATCATCTTCTTACGTTTAACTTATTCGTTCCTTTATTATTTATTTATCGCCGCTTCTACATACCGTTAGAACTCAGGTTTACTTACCAAAGTTATTGTAAATTATAAATGAATCATATGAGTTGTTTTCCAGGGAGGGTATAGCAAATGCGCAGCTACTATCGGATAAACTGTCGCAAAACAAATATAGAGACATCGCACGAGCGAGTAAGGAATATCGAAATATTGCCAAAATATTTATTTCTTGAAAATATTATTCTCAGGAATATCGCTGGTTTAAGCCGCTTTGTTGGCATTTGTACAGAAGGAAGGACGACATAACCGACAATAGGCAATCCAGTGTTCCTTAACTCGTATCCACTCGATTATTCATTTTGGGAAAATAGATGAATGCAATCCTTTTTGATGACCTGCAGTTTCATGAGAAACAAAAGAGTATAAGTGAAGTAACAATCAAAATTTTTCTTTTACATGCATAAATCATATTACACTACTTTCTAGTTCTCCAGTTCAGGTGGAAAAGCTTCATTCTCATTAAGTTATCATTAATTAGCCTTGCTTCAACATTCAAAAAGAAACCTTGTTTTCAAGGCGTTGTATTGTTATCATTACCAAGTGTGCGTTGCGCACAAACAACATTCAACGTTAAAAGACACACATGCGTTACGCGAACAAAGTGTATTTTCTACTAAGTAGTGGCTGCAGACTGCACTTCATTTGCACTGAAAATTTCTAACGATGTAATGGGATGACTCTAAGGTACCAAGGCTCCTGTTTCATAATGGAACGTTTTTTTTACCGACCCATATCAACGCTGCGATCGCTTATTGTCCTGGCTGTCAAAGATACACAGAAATCATCGCTGTATGTATTACATTTAGATTCTTCGTGCATTCGTTAATGCAATCATTAGTAGAACTTAGACGGTTGGGTACATCGCATGATTTGAACCCCATCTAAGAAGTCCAAGATCATATTTGGCAAGTTAACTAAGAAATATATTATATTTCTTCTTCTTGCTGGTTTGGGAAAGCGATCCGAAAAATGCATACCGCTACAGTCGAAGAAGAAAGTTGCCTACCAAAACCAATATATGCCAGTTTTGCTTGGTTGTAAAGCAAATAAGGAAGAAAGTGAGGATTCACTTGGCTAAATTCTTTAGTCCATTTACGCACATGAGACAAGTTCAATAAGCGCATAGGAGTATACCGTTTAATTTTCGCCCGCCAACTGTGGTCATTAGTGTGTAACGGGTTTGCATGAAATCTTTGCTGCTCCAGCACACATATATTTTGTCTCCCAACTTATCCATCGAAACATAAAATGCGAAAACTTACATAATTTTTATGACCGTGATAGAAGTGGTAAGCCAGAAAAATACTATCCTGGAATATTAACGCGTCGTAAATGGAGACAAAAACCTATGGCTAAGTCCACTTTGGACCAACTTTTTATAAAATAGACTTTACGGAATTAAGAATAATTTGCCATATTCATGAAAATGAGGTTACTAACAAGGCTTACTAGAGACCGTATAATCAAAAACGTCCCCCAAATGGAATGAAATGCCAATTACTGGAATAACCACAAATTTTGTTTAAAATCCACACATACGACTAGCACAACACGGTGAAAAAATGCAAACACCTGTTGATTCAAATCTACTTCCGCAAATGCATTATTCTTCGGCAGGCATCAAAGTCCGGATTGCGCAATTGGATTGGAGGTGCATTTGTAATGAATTATTTCTACTATATCTTGCCGAGCAGGTGCAATTTTACCTTAGGCTACGAGAGTTCTCCGGCCAATGGAATGTTAAGAGAGTTTTTGCTGTTTTAGACAAGAAAGGCTTAATTAAGCACTACACCCTAATCCATGAGTTGGCATCATTTGTGTAGATATTACAACCATCGATAAATAAAGGTGCAATGATTAGCAAGTTTCTGAAGATATTCGTTGTCTGGTCTCTCTGGCCTATCGCTACACCAACCTTTGTGATTCAAAGTCCCACGCAATCAAGTGCGTACGCTCTTTCGAGCAAGTTGAAGAGCGCTACTCAGTGTTTCCTATCTAATGGATCTAACTGGAATGTAACAAATTGTTGCATCAGTTCACAATATTCGAGTACATGTTACCTAAATCTACATGTGCAACTAAATCATTACTAACTATCAGAAGCTGTTCTCAAGTAGGAACGGACCAAAAATGTTTGCGTGCTTTTCATGCTATTTTAATAATGATCGTTAAAATTTATGTGAGCGAAAAAAGCAAGTTTAGGTAACATAAGCAAACCAAATTATTTTGCTGCATTTTTTCAGTCTTTCAATGAATAAGAACTCCTCACAAACACATGAAAGCTGGTCGAGTCAGGGAGGAGAATGAACTGAAAAAGGATATGGTCCAAATTTCATATGCATGTGTTATTCATAATTTCAACAGGCATCCCTGATGCTGTTGTCGAAAGCTTTATCCAGAGGTTGTGGTGTACCAAATATTAATCGCGTTTTGAATGGTAAACTTCTGATTACGTAACGATCAAAAGTACGCGGTGTAAACCATATTCTCTTTGTAGATTTAACCAATTATTTGATTAGTGGACCAGAAAAAGCACCCTACGATTCTCGTTGGAATGGTGTTGGAATGTTGACCATTACACTTTGTTGCGAATCTAGTAGCCGAAATTAAAAGTACTGGGAAACTCCGCTATCAGGATTATGCATATGGTGGTTTCTGATTGCGTATTAAAAACATAAGTTAAGCTTTACTCTCAGAAGCTAGACTGGATAAAATCAAAGTTACCACAACCCTCTCCTTATGTCTTCTTTTAGGAACCATCGTATAACATTTCATAAGGCGACGAGGTACCCTCACTTGAGCAAAATTTTGCAGATTTATGCAGATTTGATTAACCAAAGAACAGTATTCCATACAACGCAATACATGTTTGTAAAGTCATATGAGAGATTCTGTGAGATAAAAATGTTGATATATGTAACTCAGGGTTTTCAGGGACTTCTAAAGTAGAAAGTAACTATGTACAGGAAACTTATAGGTAATAGAATATTGCACGCTCATGTCGAGAAATACCCCGCGTTGCGAGGTGTATGTGTCTTGCAGTAATAAACTGGCGGGTGGTACTTGTCATTGGTAAGACAATATCACACTTGCCCAATACAAAAGACGTCTACCACAGTTAGCAACTGGAAGCATATGCAGAGAAGACATACTTAATGAGGTACAAGACAGCCTTGGTATTTCCATGTTCTTGTGAGTAGACAACTTTATTTTTATCAACAAAAAGTAAAAATAGTGCTATGTCTTATACTTGATGCATATAACAAATTAATATTAGAAAAAGATTTGAGCCAAAGACACACACTTGTATTACTCCACTGATGAGGCATTTCGGTTTAGAGAAATCGTCACCAATGAGCTTTTCGGAAATACTTTTGGTCTCATACAGATGAAGAATCAATGTACTCTCAAATGACATTGCCACAATCCCTATAGCCTGCAGCATAACAGATACGGGAAATTTTACTTTGCTCATCCAGTAAACTTTGCACCTGAGAGACTTAGGTACACCTGTCCGCACACCGCTGGCATCATTGCGTAACATGGGCCGATCAATACGCTCTGCGTATTTGTATGGGGTGTGCGCACATCCGCGTGAAGGCCGATTGCTGAATCCGGCAATATGATGACTGCGGGAGTGAGGAGTGAGAGAGCTACCATTTTCGACAGTCTAGGGTCCAGGAGTGATTAATCGTTCACACAATTTTACTTGACTTGTTCGGCGCGGGCGGCCGACGCACACTGCTTAAACGTGTCTGCGGAACGTGCAAAGGTAAAAAATTAGAACTTTCTATTCTAAGCGCTTTAACTTTTTCCATGTAAGTTGCGGAAATATTAAGCCAGGCGGGTTATGGCTGCTCAGGAGCAGACCAGATTCATTTTGGTTCTTTATGACGTAACCCCATCCTATTATTTAGAACAATAATTGCACTATTCAAAAAGCATGAAGGGCTGTAGTTTAGCAAATATTAGACACCAATAGCCTCGTCTGGAATAAGTGCGGTAGAATTTACCACAAGGCTTCTGAACCGAACTCCACTCAAGCCAAATTTACAAAGGTTGCTGTTACACTGTGACTCCTTCAAACACCACTACTACTCCAAACCGCCAATGCGTTTCACTACCCATTTGCATCAATTTCACCGAAATCCATTTCCGCTCGCCAGACTTCGCCACAACTCAAGCAACGACAATTTCGGTGTCAACCAAAGTGTATTTGTATCTAAGAATAATCAAAAAGCAGCAGATGCAGTTACTACTACCATACCCCAGATAAAAATGTGAGGAGACGCATCATTGTTGCGTAGAATCTCGGCCGGTCTCCCAAGCAACCATCCATGACCCTCTGAACCGCATCCTAAAATAACAAGATGCATTGTCCATAATATGTGACAAGCTTCCAGTTAACATGAAGTTCATTGAAATTGATGCAGATGGAGGAACTGAGCCAATAAACTATTACTCCCAACTTGCTCTACATTTTTGTTTAGCCTATTAATTTGCCCAGTGCCACCCGCCACCCAAATTTCAGGCACTATGTTCTAGCCACACGTCTTCAGATTGTGTCAAACTCTGTTGATGAGGTGAAAGCCTTCACGCTCCCGACAGCTCTTCTCCAGCATGGATTATCTGGTCCGCTTCTTTCAATGTGCTATGCGACGAGCTTAAGCGTGTAAAGCATAGCTTAGAAGGGTTCTGCCTAAGCACTATGGCCAGAATCGTTTTTGTCCATGGTTTCCCCCAGTCTTGAGCATGATGAATGCAAAGCAGACGCTCAATACCAGAAGTAGTTGTGCTATATTCGTCAGACCCGGCTCTTGGATGATATTGAGGCCGCTTCTATTTCCAGAGTGTCAGGATCAGCAAGCCCTAAATTGTGCAGTGCAAGGATAATGAAGTTTGCATTACAATCAGAGGAGATGACACATAGGCCACGGCAGTGATAGCATTAATTCCGGAACAGACTGCTAACCGAGTTCCGGTGCGTATCGGGGTCACATCAGCAAACAAACTAATTAGGGACTTCACTAGAACTTCACAATGCCATCTGATCTGGAAGAAGTCAGCATCTTCCGATGCAATCATGCAAGCACTCTCCATTCACATTCTATATTTAGTTACTCGTAGGATTGTGCTGATCACAATCGCTATCGAATCATCAGTAATGCCACCAAAAGACTACGAGCGGCCGACCACGCAATCATAGTAAACATCTAATCTAAAAGACAAATCTTTCGGCTGGCTGTTGAGAACCGAAACAACTTCCTTAATTTACTCTAGTGCTTAAGGCCACTGAAATAGAATTGCCGATCCCCAGTCGGTCAAGGAAAAAACGTTTGGTTTTTAATCTTCATAACCAAGGTTTGGTTGAATCAAAAAGAAGAATGCTGTGGTAGCAATTCATGGTGTGGCACTGTACCAAACCATGGTCCCAGGACGAGAGGTAGTATAATCCTATAATTTCGCATCGGGTTACCATGCAAACCATTAGATGATCCGGAGACACGGTCCCCGCTTTATTATGGTGCGCTTTTGCCCCTCAGGTACAATAAGTACTGACACTTGGCATTCCCTTATAGCCCCCTATCGGCCACTCCAGAAATGGGTTATTGTTAGATATCGGCGATGACCAGCAGTCTACTCCCAACTCGCAGCCTCCTTATTATCACTGTTGGTTTCAACTTGTACCACCTGGACCTGTTGGCAGTCTCCAGAGAAACTTTCAAGGCAGAACTATAAGACTTTACTTCAAGTATTACATTGTGCATTCACATCACCTTCCCTACTAGGTACAGAGAGAAAAACAAACTATCGGTACTAGGCCTCTTACTTGCAACTATGGAACTCATGGTCGACAGACGATGAATATACACCGCACTTGGGCTAAGTAAACATGTCACTATACTTTATGCAAATGTGTGTTGCAATGGCTGTCCAGAAGCACAGACTGAACTAACACATACTATTACACTCCACATCAACTTGATCGATCTGGTTTTGACAACATGTTTGCCATTCCTGCAAGCCGGCGGCCATGACAGCGTTTGGATTCAGTTTGTTTGAATCTTCAGCAATCGGATATTAACCGTTTAGGGAATTAAGCGGTTTCCTTCCACCAATCAGGCTTTATTCACTTGAGGTAGAAGTCATAATCACATGTCACCAGGAAACGCAGCCTGGCCCACTGACCGAGCCCATCCTGGTCCCTAAACCTAGAACCATCTCAATACACTTGTATGTGAATACTGAATACTGGAATTAGTGAGCGAGAATACACTAACCAGTGTTGTTCCATCATAGTTGCATCGGGAACGTGTGCGGAATCACGTCGCGGATCCTGCGCGTTGCTAGCAGTTTACAGCCCCATTACATATTATCCGGGTGAGGACAAATTTACTCACCAAGGATATTTGTCTTGTCAATTTGCGATAAATCTTTACCTCCTTCATAAACTTGTAAGTATCTTTCGGAAAGTGAAGCACGGTTTTAGCCCCCATTGGCACGACAGGCGGAGTGGCATTGGAAGCTGAAGAAGCAGCCAATGCTCTACGGATGTGGTATGCCCTGACCCTCTAACAAGAGGTCTGTCGCTGTTACGTATCCATATTCATAGCCTTAATGTTAAAATTTATTAACCTTGCGTTCACTGTCACAAATGTGTTGAACAAACGGAGCTCAATGTGTACCTACAGTTCTTCCGGAATCGACGACATTCACTCGAGTGTGATAAATGTAACAACAACCACACTAGCAGAGCCATTATCCTGTTTCTTCTAAAAATGCTTGGATAAGCAAACTTTACCTATCACTGAGAACCATTGTATGATCACGCCAATAATCAAAAGATGCAGCCACTCGTACCACGCAAAATTTCTAATAGTAGTCCTCTTCCGTGTGTTCTAAAAGAAGATGGAGAGAATTAAAGCTGGGGCTTTGGTCGATTGTCTGGTATGCTACAACCTCATGACATCGGGGCAGCTGAGTTTCTGCCCACACCGATCATGCACAGCCAACCTACTGCATGCACTAATTAATTGGACGGAAGTGACCAACCGACATCATTTACACATAATTTTTCAAAACCAACGGCTGTCTGGAAAATCGCATTCAGCTTCACAGACTCGAACAGTAGAGTGTTGAGGTTCCTGTCGTGGGATGCGTCAGAAGTTACCTGCGGTAACAGCCACTGCACGTTAGAGTTCGGAGTGCACTGCCTATATAATTCATGTCAAGGTTTGGGTTTCAAAAGATTGGTTTCAGGATCGCGTCTGTTTCTCGTATTCATTGATAATCATACGCGTATGATTCCGTCAGGTTATGGCTTTTCTTTGATGGTATCAAGCTGTAGTTGGACATTACCTAGCAAGATCACAATGCCTTCAACTAGACATCGATAGTGCATGTAAATGATTATTGCACATTCTGTCCCAGTTCATCTCGTCTAAGTGCATGGTGTCCATATTCATCATAAATCGGACATCGTATACAAGCTTGGAGACAAAAAAGCACAGGTGGTCACCTAAAAGAGTAACCGTAGATCATTAAACTAGGCTGATCCGAGCTCCTCAAAACAATCAGAGAATGCGTTAAAAGATTGAAAGCCAACACGGTGGCATGTTGCGCAGCGTATTCGAGCGGTTTGATCTCTCCGTCTGTCTGCAGCTGCTTAACACACGCGTGTTATTTAATGTGGAATTTGCAATTCAGATCTGGCAGCCCTGGCTAAATAAAGATCTCGCAGTCTCGATAATACACGGCGAAGAGCCATTAGGCAGGTCAAATGGTTGTTGCATGATTATTTCAACTTAGTTTGTGGACCCAAAGATTGCACAGAGGTTAATCTGGTAGTGTAATAATAATGATCTACCGGATTCTTCGGAGTCCCAATCACTTGCGCCGCCACCTGTGGTAACGGCCACAACATGAGTTCAACGGCCCACGAACTCAATTTTGCCACACAGTACAGTCGGCTAGAATGTTGACAAAACTTTTACACAATTTTGACGGCCAGTCAAGGAACGCCTTCCTAATTTACGCAGTTTTCGCCTCACTTTGTCTTTGTTTACAAAATGTCTTGTAGTTTCACTAAGCAATCTATAATACGATATATAGTCCGTGTAATTTGACAAAGTTGCGCGAACAGCATTAACCCAAAGAATCGTGATTGTCACTTTATGTGTTAATCTGTGCGAAAACTAGGATGATTCAATCAGACTTCTTTTCATCATAAAATTATTTTTCTTTCCCACTATTTAGTGGTTCGCATTATGGCTACCTAACCATCTTTGTTAGTCACTTGATTTATTACCCGTTACACCTTATTGTTCCATACGTCTGATAAAAGTCAGATCAATTCGGTTCTAAATTGGGGACATTTCAGAGTGAACTGGTATATTAGTCAGTTGCATAGACATTATTTACCGGAAAATAAAGATGACTGTAAATTGTCTGAGTCCATAAGTTGACAAAATATCTGATTTAATCAAGTTTCTTTGAAACAGTAATAAAAGTAGTTGAAGCAAGAAAAAACGTTGTCACCATCGCTAAATGTCTTGAAGTTGGATCCATACTGCAAATAGATTTTCTTTTTTAAAGTTTATTTAAATTAAGAAAGAAATCAGAAGCCACAGAACTTCCTAAATGCATCCCTAATCCTTAACTCTATATGCTTTACTGATGCTTGGATGATGACGGAAAAACATGGACTACGAACGCTGCCCCCGTTTATCACAAATGCACATAATCAGAAGCATGCATTTCAAATGGTGCTTGAGAAACCGAATGTAATATGCTTATCCAAGCTACAATAAGGGTTGACTGAAGAATTTGAAAAATCAATAGCACTCAAAACACCCAAGAAGAAGCTTAACACCATCCGGGAATGCTGTTTCGCCAAAGGAACCAAATAGGATAATGACTTGTGGCTTTATGCAGTGTTGAAAAACAATCACTCTCAGAGGTATGCAACATAATGTTAAGGACTCCAATCCAACCGAATTTGTTGCTGCTGTGAAATCAAAACTGAAGTCATACAGCATCGATCATGAAGCATAACAAGAGAGTAGTCACAAGATCGTCCCTGCTCTCATTCATAAAGCTGTAGCCAAGATAATCAGCGCTACTGAATAAAAAGCGCTGATCAGCCCAAAACACACAAAAGCGTAGTTATATTGTTCTAAGAAAAGTACGTTGTTTGCTTCTAGTGGACAAGACAGATTACCTGATGAAAGCACAACTGTACAGTAATAATTATATACACCAACCGATAACATACAGCCGGGAAACGCATATAAGGAAATATTAGGCGCAACCTGTTGCTAAAAAACAATTAGAACAAGAAATAATAACACCAAGAGACGTTGTACTACTGCAATTGTAAACCCCCATAAAAGTTCATTAAAGCTGGATGTTTTTCCGCTCCATGATGTCTCCGCTCAACAAATCGAGTATAGGCTTGCAAACGATCTTTGGAGAAACCTAAAACCTATTTTTGAGGGATCAAAACACTCGATCAACAGAGAAGAAAAATTCCTAGCAACTCTCAAAACCACAGTCATAGAATTAGACGAAATATTCGTCACTGTTGATGTAACTTTGCTGCGTACATAAATCTGCAGTAACTTGACGAAACATGCAATAATATTTCTAATGGAGAAACACGCAGCTTCAGATACAACTACCTAAATCAACATCACAAAGTTAAGGAGTCACTGTTATTTTCTCTACCACATTTTATTTCCAACTGCCAAATCTACGAGCAGATTAGAGACGCATCAACGGGATCACCGATCTCTGGACTAGTAGAAAAAACAGTGGTGCAGACGCCAGAATGAAGAGCACTTTCATATGGAAAACGGAAAGCTTGAGCAAGCAACGTAGATGACAACTCCGTTATTCTTAAAAGTTCACAATTGGAGAACAATAACTAATCATCAGCGTGCTCGACAATTGTTATTTTCAGGCTTTCCCCTAAGTATGACTGATTCTCTATAGCTGGAAAGGACGGTCTATCGAAACTTAAAAAAATACGGACCAGATCATCAAGTTAAACATTAATCGGACAACAGTCTACAAGTGCAGCTTTGCGCTAACCCTTTACAAATGAGCATGGACACATTTTAGCGTACCACTATTTAGGTAGACAGAGGAAAACTGCACGTTCAGCTTTTACAAAAAGAATTCGAATCAAGCGGCCTCATTCTGTTTCTTTCGTCTGTTATCCTAGAGATTTACCCAAACGTTGTAGGGACATTGTCCCATTAAATTGCTGCCTTCGTGTGTTTGGTTATTGTACGCTATTTTATCCGGAGCTCGGAAGAGAGGCTGCTGCGACCTTCCTTGTTAGCAATCGAATATCCTAGTTGATATCTGTATGGATGGAAGCATCCCTTTACCAGTTTGGGCAATAACATGTACAACTTGACGACCTACACAACCTTCAGGTCAATTGCCCTA
This sequence comes from Dicrocoelium dendriticum, assembly GCA_944474145.2. Classification (NCBI taxonomy): domain Eukaryota; kingdom Metazoa; phylum Platyhelminthes; class Trematoda; order Plagiorchiida; family Dicrocoeliidae; genus Dicrocoelium; species Dicrocoelium dendriticum. The sequence goes on along the minus strand of OX104063.1, from coordinate 162,174,014 downwards.
AACCTTTTCAAGAAGAGCGTCACTCGAATGTAGCATCACTGACGCTGGACCTTGGTGGTACTTTTGCGATCACCACGTACTCCAGCATTGGTTACACAGTCTTCAGCGATGGACGCGCTACGGACTCCTTCTGGTATTCTTCCGAGTTATACTTTGCCTGTTTATACTTGGTCCACGAAGTATCCGGCAGGATGCGGTTAGAACATTACCCATTCCGGAGAAGAGCTGTCGATGACATAACTTCTTTTGCTTTATCAGTGGAACTTACCAAAATCGGATTATCCTCGGTTCATCACTGCGCTCAGGGTTTGTGTGACTGGTACCCGTGTCAAATGGATGGGTTTAACAACAGCGCTATTGACGTCACAAATGAATTGTTACTGGTTCAGTAGTCTTGTTGTCTTCTAAATAAGGCTTTTGATGTCCATTCTCAATCGTTGGTACACCATATAGCCTTTTAATGATAATTTGCGAGGTGCACGTTGAAGTCGGCTGTCTCTATGGTTTGCATAAAACTGGTGAAGTTTGTGTAGGTAAAAGTTAGCCTTTGGATTATATTTCCATTCTAGATGTAGTAACTAAATTTCTAAGTATCTCGGTGCCCTTGGCAGCAACCACGATCTGATCACCACCAGTGTCTACATGATTCATACATTTGGGAACAGTTTGGGAAATAGAACAGGCCCTGATGCTATTTATTTCTAAGTAAATGGCAGTGGTTTTTCCGGGCGTATTAGGGCCATTGGTGTTTAAAATGTTCAAAGCCACAAGTGTCACATTATTAAAGCTCTGCTCAGACGTATTTATCCGTTTTAAACTGCAGACTACTGCTGAGAACCGACTTTTACTCGTTGGTAACCCTTTTGTTTATGGCGCAAATGTGGTGTTTCACATTTGCGCAATCATTGCCGCCAGTCTACTTGTTTCTGGAATAGTTAGTGGGAAAGATATGATAGTTATACGGTTGACCATACTACACAGAACCGAAATAAATCTCGTATATTATTATGATTTATCAGCTAAATTACCATGGGCTTAGTACACAGCATAATAAACTCCGAGACAAGAGAAACAGAGGGCATGAAGAAGGGCACGAAGAACATCCATATACTTCTCTCAGTTTTGGCTTATTGTATGGCATATAAAAGTACGTCTTGTGTCTACCGATCGATGTCTTTCATATCAAGGGCTGAGTGCGCGTCGCTGTCATTTTACTACGCGCAGAAATGGCGATTTTCAACGTCGACCAGTTCGAAGCAATATCTTGGGCGTCACAGGGCTCCTGAGACAGTTTTAGGCTGCTGGATGGTTTCCATGAAAAATTTGCTCGGAGGTGTAAACAGCATATGAGGGAAAGGGGATAAACTTGTCCCATAGCTACTAAACTTGACGGTTGATATCTTCGGCTGCTTTTTTCCTTTTATGTATTCCGTAGCTCACCATCCTTCGCGAAGCCAAATATCAATGTTAGACTTAGTATTCAGTAAATGTCCTGTATATTTTCGCCGAAAGTGTTCGAAAACTGCTTTACGGCGGTAACAGGAAATCTGCACAAGCTAATTCAAGGAAAAGCGTCGCTAAATTAGCTGGCTTGCATGTATGAAATTACACCTGCATGTGATGAGATTTGTGACAGTAAGTACGATCATAGTAAGATACGAGATGAAACGCGACCGCACAGCAGTCCGTGTTACACTCATTACTTGAGGACAAGTGCCATAATTTGATAGGTTAGATCACTTTTAGCGGGTTTGTGAATACAATTTCGGGTCTAGTGCTAAATTTCAAAGCTAATTACTGAACTTGAACGGAACTTGTTCTCTAACTTGTCACAAAGCCGGACAGGCATGCGTAAACTTTACTACCATGTTTGCTTTGTCTGAAGGAGGACTCGACTAAAACAAAATAGCAATTCAGTCCTACCGTTGATCGTTGTACTGTTTTTCATAGTTAATTTAGAAGGGAATAGAGTGGCTCATGAAAGTTTCAAAAGCAATTATTCAGCTGCTCACGGCGCACTGCTGTTCGTTGAGTAACCATGATCATTATCATTTCCACCGCTTTGGTTTCAAAAAAGAAAGAATGTTGACCGTTTCATTACCCTAACCTAATTATGCCGATATTTATAGGTAGCACAATATTTGGAGTACGAACAATCGATATTTAGCTAGCACATTATAGGTTTGCCTACTTACCTCACCATCTACATTTTTTATCTTTTATCGACTATTTCCTTAGCCATATACTCCACATTGTCGATTAAACAAATATCACAGTGTAGGGTTTGTGTAAATCTTGACGCATCCCATTACTTTCAGTAACTTTATACACTATATAGAACCTGCTAATTAAATTTGACTTACAACAATCTCCAGAACTGCTGATATTATTAGTACTATGAAAAATAGTGCATTTGTAAACATGTAATCAAATTGATTTTGCTCCGTCCTTACCAATTTAACGAATTACTGATGTATCATCCCACTTTTCTCATAAAATATAACTGCACCCGGATTTCACTGAGCAGTAAGTTTAAGAACGTTCTAGCAAAACAAGTACTCAATTAACTTTGCTGAACTAACTTGGTTGAGAATGCAGATGTGATGAGGGATTTAGCTATATTTAATACACGGAAACTATACCGATGCTTTGCGTGCAGCCGTTTCTGAAAGTACATAACTTTATTCATAGATTAGTTTTTGGAATAAACAGAATAATGGAAGTTTAAAACGTTTGTATCTAAATATGTGACTTACATTATTTGTCTTCTTAAAACTTCACAGTTGTAAATTGGTTTTTTCTCCTTCCAGCTTTCGCACGTGACTGGATGGAAAATACCCTGAACGGCCTTCGCAAATCCCGAACCACCAAATAGGATCAGAACTCTCTAGCACGTTCACCATCCTGTTGGAACTAAACATACAAGATTGATTTACGAAGGACTAACGTGGCATTTATTATTTAAACAGGTATATCGGTAAGTTCTGAGAACAATACGTCAGGAACTCACTGAAGCTGAAGTTCATCGTTTAGTCTTGGGATATATTCCTTTATCACATAATATATTGTGGGTGCTTCGGCCTAAAACGTTTATAAGCAAATAACGCAACATAGTGGATTAATATGTTGCAATTAAGACGAAAGGCAACACTGCGGTACGCTTGCCTATTATAATTACACCTAAAACTTACATTTTATTTGGTTATCTACCGCAAATTTGTGAGTGAAATAAAGAACAAACAATACAAGCCACAATTATTACCCCACGTCTTCTTTAATGTATCCGCAGTAAACAGTTAGCCTAACATATCTATCAGAATAAAAAGGCAAGGCGGCATCATAAATGCTTATATAATGCAACCTGAGCGCATGTATCCATCGGTTCTACTAATCACATTACAACCTTGTACACAGAGTTTACCAGTTTGTTATGATTATTTACAACAATCGCAGGTTTTCTAAACGCTAGAAGATGAGATTTAGTGCCAGCATAAAGCTGTAAAGCATGTTCCTAACAAACAATCTCACTAAGTACCTATGCTAATCAGCATGGTATCACGTAAAGCATATATAAAAACTATAACGAGTTTAATATACAAGTATTATTTAAGTGCAGCTACGATTCAAATTGATGGAAACGTAGACGGTATTACGATCACAAACAATTGCCTCCATAAAAGAGCAATTTAGTACAAAGCTGCTGGCATGTTTCCGAGTCGTGCACTATAAAACCGTACAAACAATAAAGTATAAAACATATAATTTCTGTAAAAACGTTCTATAATACCTTTATTATTGAATGAACTGGGGGCAGACATAACTAGATTAAAGACAGCACGTTGTGACCAAAAGACTCAACTTAACAGGATGGGTTCCATGTTGACAATTTTTAGATTAAGCATACAAATGCACATATATTTTAATGCACTGTATAAGTGATAAACCTTACATGCAACAGTTATGTATGGAATTGCGCTACATGCTAATGTGTTCCTTTGGGCAAACAATAAAAAGTAAACCCAACTAGCTTGGTTAGTCGAAATTCCACTATGATGAGTACACGAATACAGAGCCTTAAATTTGCTGCTTTTACAAAAGCAGCTTGTGTTTTGTTAGATCATACCGTACTGTTTGTTATTAGTCGTTTCAAGGAAAAACGGTGCAGGTGTTTCCTTGTCTGCTACTAGTAAAAATATTATGAGCCATTTAGACTCTAGACTTTATTTACCAAACCTTGTGGTGAATTGTGAAATGACCACATATCCAATTATAATTTAACCTGGAGAAAATCATAAGAATAGAAAGACAATATTGATGAATGTATTTTCTCAGAGACAAAACTAAACAAATTCCACCAACCTTCATTAGGCACTTTGGTTACGTGCATAAGAAGAGAGTTTTTTAATACAGATCTCTCATATATTTAGTAGTATTCTAACTGGATAGAAACAGATATTTGTCAGGTGGAAGAAGATTATTCGTCAAAAAGGCACCAAATAATCGACACGAAGAAACATAATGTAACATGTAACTTGACTTTAGAGTACGCAACCGTGACGCAAACCAACGCACAAGTAAACCACTGATATTTAAACCGCAGGCACTCAAGCTTTAGAACAAATTTATCAGAAAAACTGCAATTGCAGCGTACTCGCATGTAGTACGACTGGATGGCATGCGAATCCTTTCTATCCAACAGCAAATCGGGGAGCACAGCTCTGCAAATATTGCAAGGACCTGCGCTAAGTAAACGAATATATTCTATTCAAATGGGGATTAGAGTACAGCTTGAAAATTAAACTGTATACAAGGTTCTAATTTTTGTTTAACGCCGTTCCTTTAGTAACCAGTTGAGCAATCGAATAATCAAGAAGCACAAGTCCTAGTGCTTTGCCTTTTACATCACACATATTTGTTACAGAATATAATAGGTGCGATACACACATATAGTGTGGCAGACCTGAGATTTTCGCGAACTGATAGACACAGTCCGCTTGTAAAATATGTGGAACAAATATCTTTTGGCCAACCTTCATCATCACGGTCGTATTTGCGATCAAGCTCTTATTCTGGAGTTACCACTTGGTCACAAGTGTTATCCTAATGATTTTTGACATCGAGGTATCCATATTTGTTTGAAAACAGTTATTCGAAATTCTGAAAGCTAATACCGACAATCATTAGAATACATGGAGATAGTGCCTTATATTCATATTTAAATCACCGATATCAGGTTCAACTCTCCAGTCATGTTTGGTAAGGAAAAGCTGGGAGAAGAAAACCTGTAAGGACAACATGAGTTAGAATTGCGTGAATTCACACTCAGGCTATCAAACAGCTTGCATTAGAGTTGGCCTTACACCTTTCCCAAAGGAATCCTGAGCTCTCAGCTTCCATGGTAAACCAACAAGGATCTAATGCATATACTGTTCATCCATATCAGTTCAGTTTTTAAGTTCCAGTGATAGCCGTACATCCATTTAACCAGGTAGTCCATTTTGTGCTTGTAAGCTCTCTCTTTCCTCCTCGGATCTTCAACATTAGTGAAAAGATTATTTCCAACTTAACATATTGTCTCTAAGAGATAGCACAAATATTCTCCCAAGTCAAAGATATATACCCCAAAACGTTAATGATAAATCTATGAATTGTCGTCAACGGACCTGTTCAATTTATAAATCTTACCAAATAAAAATACACATAGAACATAATAACAATTCAAAAACAAGTCTTCATGTTGCCTTTTATTCAGACCAGTTGTTCAGAAAAGCACATCCATGTGGCATTAGAGTTAAAGGTACCCTAGTGCTAATTTATTTTGTTCATTCATTCAAATAGTTCTGCAAAATTTTGCAGTACTTACTTGAAGTTATTTACTGTCTACTGGGAAGTGGTATAAGAAATCCTAATAATCTATAAACGTTCAGCGATGCTGAAACACCAAATATTATTTCTGTGACATGGACATACACTTCTAACGTTCTCTATCAATAGCACTACAAATTGCAAAATGCGGACTTATGTATGCACATATGTTTACTTATAATGGAAATAGAACACAGATAATATTTGAGTGCAATAGTAATTTTCATTTAAGCAACTGTGCTACTAATTTGATAAGTAAAATAAAAGTCATTACTGTATATAATATATAAACTAATTGCCTCTTAAGGACCCGAATGGTTTGTGCTTAAAATGGGCGTTTGGAAGAATCCGATGTAGGTCTGTTTTCGATATGAAACGAAAGATATCTGCCAAGCGTCGCGCATATAACGTGGTATTAAGAATATTAATATAAATTACGAAATGGTTGACTTTATTTTCATGCTGATACGGGTGTTCGAGAAAAGTTATAATAATGGGTAAAAAGACACTCAAGGTTTGTCAGGTTTTTCTAATATTCTCGACCCTTATGTTTGAGAAGTCTATCCCGACTGCTCAAATAACCATTTCTCATAAGTTGTGGCTTGCTGCCTTAGACTAAGCTGAATTTAATGGTGCAATTCACCGTGATTTTCCTCAGTCGTCCGGTGCCTTTCCAAAAGTATCTATTTTTATTAAAATCAAGATTTTTTAGTAGCTCGATAAGCCACTGGTAAATATAATTTAAGCAGACATGATAAATAAGCGATCACGTTTTTACCACATGTTTAACAATGTATGTTTAACTAAGTTAACGCCAGATGCGTCATGATTGTTTGGAATGCTATTAAACGCGGTCTAGAGTTTGGTGTTATAAGCCTTTAAGGGAATAACTCACCAGCCATGCACTACAGTTCTGCCTTACTTGGGCAACACTTTAGCACAGTTATTAGCGACGTCCTTGCAAGTTAGCTATTAGTAATAAAACATTATACCATTTCACGACTATAGAAAACGCAAAGTTAGGGAAATATTTGCTTTGTAATACTACCTATCTTTTAAGGATAAGCCTATTTCGATTCGTCGTAATATGCCCACGCGAATGCTTTTGACTAGCTTCACCTGACATAGGTGAAAATTCATTTCCTGAATCTTGCTTTCTACGAATCTGGAATGACTGCCGAACCTTAGATATTTTAAACAGCTGCTACACGCTCTTGGTTTTCAGGTGCGGGCATTTTGATTTCGTCGTAGATTCCATTCTATTATTCCATTATTTTACTTTGTTTGATAATGATTACAGAATGTTGCAATTAAAATGTATTTATAAATTTACTTGCATTTTTAAACGGAAAGCAGTTGCCATTACTTCGAGACTTGCTAGTGCGTTAACTGTGTTGAATAAGCTGAACGAACGGGCATCAACTGCGTTTGCACAATAGAAAAAGACTGTAATCACAGCTCAAGTCCCCTATCCAGTTAACATTATTAGAATAATTGCAAGCAATTTACAATATCCTAATAAATACTCGTAAATTTTTATGCAGCACAAAAGTCTAAGTGAAGCAGTTTTCATATTTGCAAATCTCGAACGACATATCTGAATAACTTTTTCTATGAATTCTGTACTCTTAACGACCAGCATATGGTTACATACCTTAAAGTTGATTATATAGTTTAGTTGACAAACTTAACTTGAAAATCCCATGGTGGATAATAAATACTAAATTGTGGTGGTATACTAACGAAGGATTAACTAATGCACTTGCGCTTTGTATGTTTCTTTCATTCCGGCGGTTTTTTAATGCACTTATCTTGTTTCCCCTTATACTATCTTGAATTCTTAAAGAGGACTAAAATAGTTAGCTCTAAAGCATATCACTCCTAAAAAGTGGTCATCTCTTTTGTGTAATGTTGTCAGAAAATCAATGCCTTCTAAGGTGCAACTGTGGGAGTAAATTCGGTATAAAATTGCAAAGCGGATATGGTTTGAAGAGTCGTGACTAACCTGTGCTTTTTGAATATCCATTTCTGCCCTCTTGGTGCATCCAGGGGCAAGGAATGGGCGACCAGGAAGGTAGTTGGGATTCAGCTCTGTTCCACGTTGCGTTGGCTGGTAATGCGGTCTTGACATCTCGTCAGCGAATGTAGACCTCCCATATAAGGTCACACACCTGTCTTTCGTTACCATGGGCGCAGAATCGATAAAGAAGGGATAGACGCTTGCGGGCTTACGCCTGTCGTATACATGATGTGCCGCATGCGGAACGAAACGAACGCACGTGTCTGTAATGAGAAAAAGTCCACCCTTATATATTAGAAACATTCGACAAGCAAACGATTTTAAATTTTCACCGTTTATTATAGTAGTTATATTTACAGTTGCCTGCCTGTAATAAACATTCTTCGCCCAGCATCACTAATTCTCAATAATATGTTTTAACTTGAAATTGTTTAAATTTAACAGTCTAATATATTGAATTTTCTTTCACATTCATAGTAACAGGTTCCAAATAACAAGTTATTTTCGTCCAGTTAATCAAATTACTATAACAGGATGATTGACAGCAACTGATTATTCAGTGTCCATTTGTTGAAAGCAATCAAACGCATTTTCCTGTTACAAAATATACAGCATAGAAGTTACCTAAATTTCGTGCCGATGTAGACATAAAGTGTTTGCCTGAGGTTGACCGAAGAGGGATTTGTGCTCGTGAATTGACACATGCAATCAGACCAATTTGTCCGGGACTGGAAGCGCCTGAAATGAGTTGCCCACTGTCATCCGAAATGACAGTAACCGGAGCGTCCAAAGAAAAGCTTTTCGTTGAGGAGAGTTTAACTGGCAGAAGGAGAAATGACGGTGATTTGATAAGTGAAATGTGCTGCATGGATTGATGAACACGACCGGTGTTCAACAAATATGCAGCAGACGACCAATCTTTATGTCCCTATGAACATAAAGGTAATCTTGGCTGCAATAATAGAGATATAAGTGACTGAATTAGTTCGAGGAAACTTGTTAACCTATGATGATCAAAGTTACGCAGTTAGTACGCAGTGTTAAGTTGTAACAACTGAACTGATAAATAAGCAAATGTCTTAAACTTAAACGATTGGTTCGAAGAACCAGCTGATAGCATTTAATATTTTGTAGCCGTTAAATGGTACACTAACAAAAAGTAAATGAATTATGTTGCGATAACTCTCCATGTTAAGGTAAATATTTACATACCCATGTGAGAACTGCAATAATTCCCGTACGTCAGATAAATTATTGTGAAATGTAGGATCAATCGTGCGTCCATATTTACAAAGAGGTCCTAGTGTCTGCTGGTAGGCTTCACATCATCAAAGCTCGTTGTGCGGACCACCACATATAGCAATTAGGTTCTTTTTCGCAAAGTAGAAGAAACTATCTATTGTTGGTCCCACTATAAAAGCTATAGTTTGTAGGTTTTACAGCTGGTCTTCAATGAGTTCACACATTTTGCTGTGCTTAGATGCCTGTGACCTATGCCAAAATAAGGAACCGTACTTGTTATATAATACTCCGATAATATCTTCTACTACCTAGCAAACTTTTACTAGGTTCCTGGTTATCTAGTTTGCTTCATTGATGGTAGCACTTAACTTCATACTCGACAGATTGCACTGTTCTACTCGCTTAAAATAGCTAATCGACTGCTTCCCTGAAGCTTCATTCCCATTGATCCACAATACTAGCTAAAAGGTATACATTAAAAGAATTTTTCGCTTAGCGTAGGCGTTCTAACACACTGAGCACAAAGTGACGTTATACGTGCACTTTTTATTCCTCCTAATCCATGTGACAAGCTTCATGATGCCTTCAGTTTGTCAACTTTCAATAAATGACAGAGAGCTGATAAACACCGAGGTAAACTTGCTACCGTTCACTTCATAGCCGCTATACATCCGTTTCCTTCCTCTTTCCAAATGTATGGGTGCGCACGGGCTGAAAGGATTGAACATCCGATTCCATTATATTAGTAAATTCAGAAACGGTGCGCTTCCTTGTAGATATGTATGTTTCCACTTTTGCTTTTACAAGCTGCGTTCCAGTGTTATTTATAAGAAATAAATATGTTTTTGAACCATTATTAAATTCGTTTTCCTTTTACATGCTGCGATTGTTCTTAATCCGTCTCTTGCGTCTGTTCTATCTGCCTACTCCGCAGCCTATTTTATTTTATAACAAACAAGGCACATCTAACCATTGTGTGATTATTCCACACCATATTTAATGACGGGAATCTAGCTCGATAAAAGCAATAATATCTAACACCCCCTTATTCTGTGTAGTCCTTTTTCGAAGGCTTTTGCCCCTTTATGCTTTTATTCACTTCCCTTACTAAGTGTTTTAATTTCAAGGCAAGGCCTATAATATGTCAAGTTAGTTAACTTTAACCACAAGGCGTGCTGCTTATTCTGCCATCTGTTGTCGCATTGCAAATTGCCGAAAGAACGTCTGCAACTGTTGACTCAACTCCAGTCGCCGATGCATTAATTGGATGCTCCCTATGGTTACTTTCAAAAAGTCCCAGCTGGTTATGTCGGTAAAGTCGTCCCACGCAAATGCCCAGCAAATTTCGCTGATCTAGTGTACATACTGACAAGCAGAATCTCATTGTCAAAAGTATGCTGCCGGATTCTCTCTCTGATAGCCTGATATACGTTTTCTGTCTAGTATCTCTATTATAAAACCCAGAACGTATGTACATGAGTAGGGTAACGAACTTCTTGAGTTCTGTTGCATTCGAGTTAACTGAAATGTGTACGCGTGTTAAAATGGCTACTGAGTTCAAGGTGTCAGAAATCATTCAGCTAACAACTAACTGAAACACTGTGCAAAAGTCATTGTCTTACCCGTTGTTAATACCTACTACACAACAACTACAAGAATACTCTGGATAATAAGTGCCCGAAGCTTGTCGGAGTTATTAGAAAACCATTTGCTAGTACGTTGATTCTAAACAAACTGGGTGTGTGGCCTGTTGCGCGAATGAAAGGGATGATCATATTTAAGAACAAAAGCTCCTTCCAAATTGAATTTAATCATGCTAAATATACCAGCAGCTCAAAAAACTTAAGAGAACTAATTATATTTGTTAATCACGTAACTGAATGATCTGGGTTATACCGGTTGTTAATTTAATCAGCTCCATAGGTAGAACCGCTCAGTTTGACCTTTTTGCAAAAGCAAGTGACTCTACAACCATGTTGAAAACAATAGGTGATAGCAATAGCCAGAGGGTTGATTTAATTGCCGATCCACACAACGTCGTTCCTCGGTAGGTTACAGTGAACTCTCGATCTGTAGGGATACAATCAGCAGTTTGGCCAATCAAAAAATCATGAAACCTTTATGTATGTCACATGGAGCCACTTAGTCCTAAATCAGCGACTGAACTATCCGCGTATGCTTCAAGGGAAGTGACGACAGTTTGATTAGCAGATCAAACTCTATAAGATATTGAATACCAAAGCAAAGCTTAGCGCGCCATCTGGAAGTGGTTGCCGCAGTCCTCCCCGAAAGAATTCATTTCAAAGCACTTACGCTCAAGTTTCCGAGATAAAATCCAGACGACATCCCTCATGGATCAGTAGCTTAAGCTGATGGTTGATTGACATCTGCCTCTAGCAGTCATGGGTTCGATCCTAATTAAAGGACCGAGGGAATGTGCACCACTGACGAGCCCTAATAGGGTGCAAGTTGTCTTGTGTTTTTCCGGACTAGGCTGTGCTATGTAGCTCGTGAACTATCGGGAAGAATACCTTGAAAATTCCATCTTTGTTGAGTCTAAGGTTGATTACAGATTACCATTAGCTGAAAAGCACCAATCCCATTATGACCAGAGTTGCTCGCGGATCGTCTGATTACTAGGCATTTAACTTTCAAGATGACAATCCACAGTACATTTCTTGCATATCCCAACTCTTTTATCGGAGCCTAAGATTAACTTCACTACGCCACTTTCGTTGCATACGTTAAACACTTCTTAATTACCCCTTCTTATAATTGCTGCACACATAAATTTGACGAAATACAAATAAAATAGTCAGCGTCACTTTATCAGACGCATCTAGCGTTACTCAAGTTTTGGTTTTAATGGTAGATGGAATAAACTAATATTTGAACCCACATGACTTCGCAACTTGGATTCAAACCTTAGCATACTGCATGCAGGAAGCCTACATAGTGTAATACCGGAAATTACAAGTGCAATCATAAAATTGACATAAACTACGTGGCATCCAAAGTATGATAGTAATGAATAAATTTAGGGCCATGTTTGGAGAATACTTTTAACTTGTAAGTTTCTTCTGTGATAAAACAGTTTAAGTAGCTGCATGCGGTATAAAAAAAGCTAAGTGAATTCCACAGGGTGAATGACAGCTCACTGTCATCTGCGAAAACTAAACAAATCCTAAATTTCCAATTGATAGCTTACCGATTATTTGACATTCTAAGGGTTCACGTATAGCACACAACTAGTTGTCAAAGTGCGAAAATGTACCAAGACAAGGAAAGCGATTGATTTGGTGCTATGTTGAAAGGCAAATATACGCATAGAATTGAGTGCCATCAAAAATTATGGAAAATAATATCGGATACACTAGAACTGTTTGTAGCGCATGCTACACATGCGATCGCAAGGTATTGGTTACTATTGACTCATCCCTTTTTTATTTATTTATTTATTCTATGGTAAGTCGACTTGCTCTTTATCGGTTCCGCTGTTGTACATTTTAAAACTCTTTCGCAAGCCTACTGAGATAACGGGGCCATTTGCCGTTGGATATCTTATGGCTGCAGCGATCATGCAACGGGATTGTTCCGCTACATGTGACAAGCCGAATAGTTCTAAGAGCACAGAAGAATCCCACTTCGTAATCACCTATGAAAATCTGTCCGAACTAATAGCGTGCGACAAGCTGGTATTTCCCATCCAAATGATACCCTGAAATGCCTGAGAGTGGAGTTTGTCAATAATTTCAACAGGCTAGTGGTAAGCACATCAAAAATCTAAATCCACGTAACAAAAGACTATTGCTAAGAAGCAGGAATCGTAAACGCACGGAATTGATGGACTGAACTTGGTTTGGCAACATAGCATCTCCGACCGAGCACACCTCTATACACTCCAAATTAACCACTGGGTCAAGTTCGTTTAGGGGCGCAGAGCGAATTGCTAACAATATTAGGTGCCAAATATTTTGTTCTAACCCCAAGTTGCTAAACAGAGACGTAAAAACGTCGGTGGGTTAAGCGCGGAATTTCTTCTCTGCATACATCATGCGGGCTAGCGCAAACGGCACCACAGGCGACCATCCTTCTTTGACAACAGTTCAACCGTCTCTATAAAAGTTTGCAATCATCTTTCCTTCTGCCTACGCAGCCCTTGCCACAATCAGAGCTTAACCGCATTCGCCGTACATCCGCTGATGTACTGAAACCGTTGATATCCTTGCGCGATTAGAGCTCTGCTGGTGCAAGTGTCGTTAACACAAAGACAATAAATGAGTTTACTAGGAGTTCAGTTGAACCCTTGGCGATATTTATTCTACGATGTCTTAATGCTTTACTGGTTTTCCACCACGCGGAAGCAATGGATTAGCCATGAACTCTACATAAGTAGCAGTGGTGCAGAATCAGCGAATTATCGACCGACACCACTTTTTACTATGATATCCTAGATCTTGATTCTTGGTGACTTAGCTCCACAAAGAGTATCTGAACAATACCAAATTGTTCATTCCGGAGAATTATAGATTCCGCCACTATCGGTCACCTGCTACTAGTCCTTTGATAGTTCGTGCGTGATGGACTGAATCTACGGAAGACTGTGTTGGATTATTTGCTGTCAAATGGATTTTTTGAAGGCATTCAACAAACTTCAAATTATGGATTCGGCGCTCCCGTTCTGGGCTTGGTAGGGGACTTTCTCAGTTAACGTACAGTCAGTTTGGGATTATTTGCACTGTATCCGACGAAATCGAAGGCCAGTGTGGGGCACTTCAAGGCACGGTACTTGGAACTAGGCTGCTTCTTGTCTCTATAGATAACGTCACGAGGGTGCTATCTTCAAACTTCCTATTATATTCCGCTGATCTAAAGATAGGACTTGTAATCTCTACTGTGGAAGAGCGCACAGACGCAAAAGATCTGGATAAAGTATGCACATGGTTAATTGAAAATAGGCCCAGTTAAGCGACGCCTATTTAAATTTCTTAGTGTACGCCATCAGAGTACTCACAAATAGCAATTTGCCCCCAATTTTACAGCGCGCATCTCAAGAGCGCCACTTCGGCGTGCCTGTGTAAGGTGACCTTGGTTGTTTGGGGCAGATGGAAAATGTATCAAAAGAACCCTCCCTCGTATGTCATTCAGGAATTAAAATGCCTCAGACTTTCCGAAAACGTCTGAAGCCAAATTTTGTCAAAATGCGTAATAGGCTAAACAAACGAAATAACCTTTGCAGATTTACCACTCCACTGCGCCAGATGCTGCATAATGTAAAGATACAAGTTAAACTGTTGACCGCTTTCTTTATCAACTAAGTCTAAAACTTCAAAATTAAAAAGGAACGTTATGGGTTAATACATATCTTAAAATCCTCTAACATACTTTCCACCATCTTTTATAACTGAAACAAAACTAGTGTGAAAGAAGTTCAGTTTAAGCTGGCCACGCATTACTGCTGATCGAAAGGTCAAAAGAACATTTTCCTTTCGAATGCTAGATGGTCAAGCTTTGGCGCTAACCATAAAGCACTGTAAGATTATATCAACGGCATTCATTAGATGTGGCACGGTTTCCTTCTCTTCAGATGGAAGTTGGTTCAATAAGTACGGCCACAGAACAACAAACGCGTTGCGGACGCATTGTGCTGCTGCATTTTAATGGATTTCAGTCAATATTCCAGCTTTCTTACTACACTACCCGGACTCCCATACATCGCAGCTGGAACTGATGCTGTCATTTAATTAATTACATTAATGACAACTTGCCGAGGTGTCTATAGAATTCGCGCGGAAGCAGCAGCAAGGCAACTGGCAGATATGCTGGTTGAGTTCCTACAGTAGAATGGAACCACGTTTATGAAATGAAGAAAATTAGCAAAAGTACTCCTTCACAGAGGCCAAAACAAATCTGAGCCCTCGAAATACTACTCAATTTCTCTTCTTCTGTTTCTCTAAGTTCACGGAGTCCATTGTTGACTGTGTGTTCGTGTGCCAGCGGAAACCTGCAAATATTATTGCTTCCGCGCAGCACAATTTCCATCTGTAGTGATCGTGCGTCAGGAATTTTCATATTGAGCGCGGTAGCTGGATCTATTTATCTGACTTTGGAGATGGCGTGATACTCTTATATTTGCCACAAGTATACCATCTTTTAAATTATCGGGCTTTCCTTTCAAATCCCCAATTTTACCGCATCAGTGACCTTCTCTCGAGTTGAATCGCCAAAATGCCCCTTCAGCAACATTTGGAGGTGGATTTCGGAGCTGCTTCTCTGACCAAAGACAAGCCCAGTGTTGTGTGCCTTAAGACTGTTCTAAGGCAAGTTTGTTTGGAATTTATTATTAACTTTGAATATCCAATCGCTTTAACTTCACTGATGTTTGCTGATGACATCAAGATGTAATGCAGGATTCAGGAGATTATAAGTCGGAATTAGCAACAATATAACCTTGCTATGCTACATCAGTGGTTAACCCAACTGTGCTGCGGTTCAACATTAGCAAATACGTTGTATTTCCCTACGATATCAGAATATGTAGTTCCAAAGACATGTAACGCAAGTACTACAGCCTTCCTCCGCTGCACTCCGTCTTGAAGTGCGGGCTCAGAATAACTTGCGATGTTATCGGGAAACCGAAATGGCATTGGAGAACGGCAACCAACACGTCGGTCTGTTGTGAGGAGAGCTCGTTCGAATATACATCGCTATATATCGATAGGTGCTTCTTGTGTGGGATCAAATCTTTTCGAATACGGTTTAAACCTGATACCTATGGCTGAAACAAGACCTACCTTCACTGCAGCACTGTCAAAGTCGGACATCCAGGTACATCATTGAAATGCATAATCTACTAGAAGTGCTGAGGTTGGAACTTTTGTGAGTATACAGCAGACGGCATCGCCGTTTTTAAGGCGACTGGATTGCAGCGTACTTGACCCTATACTATCTAACTCATGTGTTCTACATTTACTAATACTCAACAGTACGGTCAACTGGAGTGCCATAGAATATTTTTCCAATTATATGTCTCACAAGCGGAGCGATCTCTCCGAATCGATCGTTTCTTTATTCACGCAACCTGTAGTCAAATGTCGTTTGGGTTAAGCACTAAGCCCCTTACCATCTCTCCTTCCTGCCCTCTGTAATTACGTTAGGTTTGTTAAGATCCGCCTGTGGAGCTGTAAAATACATTGAGTATAATATTACTTCATTATGAAACATAACTCAATTATTCAGGTAGTTACAGTGCCAACGGAATTTTTCATTAATGATTTTTCTGTAACCCCAGATAACCCAACGGAGCATGTAAACTTTTCCTTCTTAACCCGTATACAGGCTTTGTTTTTGAACTTGCGAGCAGTGCATGAGATTCAAAAACAGGCTTAGCATGTACTGATATATTTAGAATAACTAATAAATCACATGACAAGATGGTATTACTGCAGAACAAACAGTGGAGGTTGTCTTAATCCAGTAACACTCCAGGCCGGAATATGCACGCCCTTGCTACTGCAGACCTTGATGAGTCATTTATCTTGGCCAATCTATTAAGGACGCCGTGTAAATTGCAAGTAAGTTCTTCTCCAACTATCAGACGGGATTTCTAAAATACTTGCTTATTTACCCGTCATAAACCATTGCTCCCTATGTCGACTCGGCAATGGTCAAACCGGAGTATTTGTCTTCTCCTTCCTACATTTTTCATTTGCATTACACAATCCTTGCGGGAAGCCTTTACTTATGATCCGAGTTACACTCTGCTCTCCGCCTGATTTATACATACGCGTTTTATCTTTTAGGGGCATTGTCTGCGACAAATGATATCCACATGTTAGCATGTTTGTGTTGACTAGATACAAAATTTGTCTAGTTTATTAATAAAAATGTATTCATTGTTGTTATTTCAATTTTCTCGGTTTCATCGCTTTTGCTTTATTTGTGATGGCATTCTATGCAGATTCACATTACATGCTTAATGCTCAGGTGCCGGAACAGAATTCATTCCCTTGATTTAATTTATTGTTGTAAGGACATTCATGGCGATATTTATATAAGTAGTTTTGACTGATGTAACAATTTGTGCTTTAATCCACCTTGACGCAGCTTTCTAATCGTTAAGATCCATTTGCAACCCTTACATGGCTTTTAGGTTTCTCAGAGCTAAACCTTAAGACAGTTAAACATTAGCCCTTCTTTTATCTATTTTAGTTTTATTTTCATTACCAGGCGTAATTTAACTTCGCTTGCGTTGTTTAAGCTTATAAGCGGAGATACCCCTTATTTGCATCTATTTGCTCAAGACCAATTCACGACAATCTTCATCCCTGATGACAGATCGATGATGGATCTTTTGTGTTTGACTAGCTAGAATAAAACAATTTACTCACGGCCCATTTTAAAAGCTTCAGTTTGTTAGGATTGGCGAATTAGCAGCTATAACTGCTATTGCGTTGTAATCCGTACTATGTTAACTACACCTTAGTCTATACGCAGACCTAACCCGAGTAAGAAAGGACTTTCTTAAGTTCTTTTTATCATATTAAATAACGCATATATTTTTTGAAGTAATGGTGACTAATCGGTCTTTGTTTATCATGCCTGCCATCTTGAAATCAAGCGTGAACTATTATAAATAAAATATTTAAAGTATAAATTTTTTAAAGTTTATTCACTACGACTTTGTGATAAAACAGATAAGCACATGAACGCAAACAATTTTAACTAGAATAATCATATTATGTTTCTTAAAGGTCATATCCTCTGTAGGTAAACTTTCGCAAGCGTATGCTCCATAGGACATGTAGACCTTGCGCAGGAATGCTTGTGTAAACGAAACACAGTGTAATCAAAACCCGACAGCAAATTCTCGAGCATCTTTCCCTGGTGAGACGATGAGCTTTGTTTGCGTGCGATCATGGTGACATTCAACTGCTTTGTATTATGGCTTGATGGTCGATACATATGTATCAGTTTCTTAAACATGGCTAAGTGATTCTCTACTCTGATGTCAAACATAAATTAGCCGAATACAAGAAAAATACCGAAACAAAGCTTTTGAGATATGAGCTGTATACTTGAACATCCATCACTTCAGCTAGAGTTAACCTGAGGAAATGGAGTGCATAATCGGTTTTTGGTATTTAACTGTTAACCAGTCATAGCCAAGAGATATACTTTAACTATAATTTCGCAAAGGATAATGAACTACTTAGCAGCCTATGAAAGCCAGCCGCGTTAGTCCAGCATGGGATTCTAGTCGAGGCAATGACGTTGAAGCATAATGACAAGAATATCGACAAAATTCTTAGAAATATGCGGCCATTCACATGTTCAATTTATATCTAACGATATGTTTTCGGCTCTGATAACTTCTATGTGCTATATGTTCTATATGTTAACCACCGTACCAACAAGACAGAGTTCGGACGAAATTCGTTGTTTTGACTGAACTCAGGAGAAAAAGCACTTCTAGCGGTGTCACAACCTATTCCATATAGACTCGTTGCAGTTGCCCATTAAATTACCAGATATTTTAGCTTTCCCCACATTAGAGGACTGCTAGTTGTGCAGAGATAAAGCATATCATTAATACTAATTAAAGAAGGCACTGATAGCGGTCTCTCGCTCATCAATTCTGCAAAAGTGTGTTGGTGTTGTCCAGTTTTATTAAGCAAAATAACCGTTTCGGGTTCTTTCCCAAGGAATATTTTGTCAGTAGTAAACCGGATTTAATTGCCAAAGGGGCTATTATATATCTAACTTGTTAAAATAATTTAGATATTTCCTAGCCATTGGTAGCAGTATTGCACGCACATTAG
Source organism: Dicrocoelium dendriticum (assembly GCA_944474145.2). Taxonomy (NCBI): domain Eukaryota; kingdom Metazoa; phylum Platyhelminthes; class Trematoda; order Plagiorchiida; family Dicrocoeliidae; genus Dicrocoelium; species Dicrocoelium dendriticum. The sequence goes on along the minus strand of OX104063.1, from coordinate 162,155,066 downwards.
AAAATTATAAATGAGATGGCATAGAAATTGATAATTTTATTGGTTCTAACCGCTCTTTCGACAAGTGCGACCAACAAAACAGTACAAATATACAAGACCATGCCAAAATATTTTAATACGTTATTTTAGTATGATGTTAACTTGCATCCTTTAACTTTCAACTAGATATATATTTCAACTTACCGCGAGTCTGTGTCTGTTCGCTTTGTCGTATGTTATGTTCTTCTAATTCCTTTCCTGCTCTCCATGGATGCATTTGGTTCGGACTTACAGAAGGTACGGATCGCCTGCTTGAAAATTTGCAACTATTTTCCTCATCTGGGTATAAAGTAGATCTGCAGGTAGAAGCATCGATATCAAGGTCCTGTTTATCATCCACCGAGAAGCTCTTGATTCTGTTTGAAAGCGGAACTCGTCTTCTTGAAATTACTTTATCTGCATCAGAACAGCGTGTAAGTCGATGTGCTTAGATTTAAGAAATAAATGTTACAATGAATCCGGAAAATTAAGCTGAAAATTATATTCAAAATCGAAAAATTTTTTAGTTTATAATAAGTGCATTTCTTAACATAGTGTACTATGTTTGCTGGGTTTACTCTTTTAAATAAAAGAATTATAATCCTTAGAAAATACTTATTTCTAGAAATGCAGAAATCTCGATATACTAAATATAAGCAGTTCCATAACATTCTACTCCGCTGTCATCTTAGATTTTATATTTCAGCCGCAGTAATGTGTTTATAGTTGACTTTAATTCCGCTGAATTCCAGACTTTCAAGTAAAGTGTTCCAGGAAAAGTGCTTGCATACACTGAAAATTGTCCCAACTCTCATAAAGCTGGATGGCTCATGTTGTATGTAGGACTGCGATGGTACCCAAAGTTTCACATCACATTGCAAAAGTAAAACTTCTTCATATGTTATGCTCTTGTACTTAGGTTAAAGGCAACAATCAAGTACATACGAAATGGGATCCACATTACAGCTATAAGAGCATGTTGTCAAGCCCCACAATGTTGTCATTGAATGTTTGTTTTCAATGTATTCTTTAAATAAGTTTCCGCCTCATATTGTTTAGTCAAGGGAACATTCATGTACACCTCACCAACGTACGTTTAACGGCCCTAATCATCCTATTCACTTTTATTTCGTCAATCGTCAATTATTAGTATTATTCCTAATCTTCTTTTATCCAGTAATCTGCAGGATTTATACTTTGTTGTTCACTAATATATCCAGTAACATAACCAAACATGTTAGGAGTGGATTTAATGTTTTACATTTTATCACACGGTGATTTAATTTAAGCCGGGATATAAGCATTGCTTTACTAATATACAAAATAAAGCACATAATGAATTGGCATGTAATCTAATAACCTCATTTATTTACTAAGACGCGAACATTGCCACTCACTGGATTCCGATCTTAGATCACGTGAACTGCGATAAGTTGTCCTGTTGGAGCTCGCTGGGCTGTTATACGGCCTATTGATTTGTGTTGCACCGGGGCTGCTCGATCTACACTTGTGTGACTCGCCTACAGCAAAGGATGAGCTTTTCTGTGAACATTTCATAAGTCCGCGATGGTTTAAATTACTTCTTGATAAATCTACAAGGCAGTTAACAACGAAACTGCAAGTGTACACTAAAACTAACTTTCAAAAACTATACCATCGATTAGATAAGCAACGAAAGTTGTCCTCATACAACATGGGTAACCAATATTTTATTTGAATTTGTTACTCCATTTGTATAGCAAATGTGACATATAGCCTCTACATAATGCCTCGACAAAGTCTATAGCTGTTTGCGTTAAATTGTGAAGCGGTGCGCGAATATTTATTTATTTGTTTATTGATGAACTACCAAACTGAACCCATGAACTATGTGTTGTTGATGCTGCGTATCCCGCATAAATTTTCAACGTCCTTACCGTGCCGCCACTCTGAGAATTCATCGCAGTTTTCTCAGGCATAATGACTAAGTCTTAAAAAGGCTGTTTTATTTCCTCTGGCTTGAGCGTTACAGGATAAGCCGTTGGATTTCCTTTGTATGTAATCTGTATGTAAATCTACATTGGTCAATGGGGGTATGTGGGTGGAACTGTGGGTGGTGCAGCACAAGCCACCCATGGCCCTCTGTAGGCGCAGGCGTCCTGTGACTGCCCCATGGAGGTCACAGTCACAGGTAAATCCGGATACGGACTCCGCCAAATCATCATCATTGGTCGATGGCATAACTTACATTGTCACAATACATCTTTCAGTATTAGCAAGTGTGTTGATGTAGCAGGAACTCGAAGATTAGTAGACCACATATTTCAGTTGCAAACTTTTCTAAACGCATTCTATGTTCATGACATAAACGTTTTTATTATTTTAGAGCTCTGGATAGCAAAGTGCTTAAACCGGTTGATGTTGCTGCGCTGCAATTTTACATCAGGAACCAGTACCCCCATTTTAAGCAATTCGACAAACATTTCAGCTTAATGGACGCTCACTTGAAAAGCGTTTTTTGGAACGGGATGTGAAGTTCATTTTCAGCATTGACTGCAAACTGCGAATATTTCAATCACTGCGACCGCATTTCAGTCGAACAGGTGCTATATATTCATCTGTTTGCAACATTACACTCCCCATCAATTTGGTATTGTCTGAACTCAACAGGTTCAGATACGAAGTTTTTTTCAATCTAACCCGATGCATGGAGATAACCAAATGAAACCAGGGTGAAAATGAAATTTCACTAGTTCTTCTGATGAGTGAAAACAAATACGGGATGCAATGCTGCGATTAGGAGGCGTGGGCACTCTGTTTATACCCATTCTACTAGCAGATTTGTACAAATAAAAGAGAATAAAGTGCCTTAGCTGTTACTTTTTTAGATCATGGTATAGTTATCTACAACCTTAATCTCATTAATATCTTTAAAAGCCCATGTTGCGTGGTTTGAGACAAAAGCTATAGTTTTCCTTGACACCAATATTTGTCGTTGGTTGTTATTTAGTAGTCGCACAATAGACGCACGACGTGATTGGGTTTAATAAATTGCAATATATTATCCGCGTTTCCAATAATTAAAAAGAATTATACTGATTGAAAATAATTAATGCTCCTGACGAAGGCATATTCGAAGTACTTGCCTGGATAAATCTAGCCTATATACCACTTGTCTATATAAAATTGATAACAATGTTGCAAACGTTTTACTCAAAATCTATACTTTTTATCAGCGGTTTGCAAGTAAAACGAATTCACTTTGTACGGCAAAGGGCTTGCTGCGAAATGTGACTATCTAACACTAAAACTATTTTAATTAATATATACTCTAATCGTAAACACACTAACTTTGGGACGTCTGACTGAGTCTAGATTTGATGAATGTAAAACTACACCATTCAACTTGTAATATTCCCCCTTGTGGCACTCTTTTATAAATGCTCCTTTATGGATACAATACTTTGTGGACTTTAATTTTAAAATAAATTCTCTTTATTCATGATTAGACTTTGTTAATTGATTTTTACTGAACAATTTATGACTTGCGATTGTGCGCCTTACCTCCACGCATATATTTTTGTCACTTATTGTAGGCGAGCATTTCCTCACATTCATATAACACAGCAGAGAAAAGTAGGAATAAATGTCCATTGAAAGTGCATCGGCATGTTAAACACATGAATGATAATAAAGGATGAGCCGCGCTATATCACACTTAAATATAAATCATGATGGTCCGTTGTCGTCATTAATAACGCAGTGGCATAATTCACTGGCTAGCAAAAATATAGGTAGAGAATTTGAATCCGGCAGGTTTCTGGCGGGTGCGTGCTACTGGACGTGACCCATTAGGACAAGATGCCCGTCTAGCGCTTTTATGGATGTTTTGTGGCTGTTTGGCTAAGTCTAACTACATAGATTCATTACAAAATGATTTCACACATTTGTTACATCCACTAAACGCAACAGAACACAACGTAATATCAACATACGATCTTGGCACAAACCTACATATTTGGAAACGATGTCCGAATGCTGAACGTGCCCCTTCGTACAAAACAGCTCAGAAAAATAGCAAACGCTTTTTCCTGTAATGTGTCAAGAGTTCAATTAAAATGTAATCTCCATGGATTAGTGGTGATAATCTATGCACACATATACGTAAAACTGAGCAACTAAGCATAGTAGGACTTAGTTCCATTTTCTTTTTTTTTGATTTACCGCAATATGCTAGTCGCGTATGCTTTCCGTCAAGTAATTGCTAAGGGCGTTTAAAAAGCATTCGATTGCATTTCATGGATAGCCACTCACCTCGTTTACATGAATCATTGAGGGACTGCAATTCTCTGTTCTCCGTAAGAATTACTTTCACATCCTTCTCTCCACTTGACATGGGATCATTAGTTAGATGAGTCGACAGTTGCATCGTTTGCTTACTGGTACTCGCGAATCGTTCGGAGGAGCATTCGGCCCCCCCTATCGCAGCTTCAAGTTGGTGTTGCATTTCATCTAACAGGGGTTCTGGTTTGAAACTAACGAAATTTGACTTCCCCTTTCTTCCTACTTTATCACTGCTTACGTCCTCTGTTGCGGATTGACCGAAACTAGCCAAGCGTAGCGTAGATGCCATGATTTCTGTTCGTAAATGCAAAAGATAGGCAGTAGATCAAAGACAAAATGTACCTGTAGAACAGTTTTGTCTAGTATTGAGCTGACTAGAGAAGTACTGAAATAGAATTCATTTAAATGTTAAAAGAAAACTAACACAAGATTCAGAGTCCAGAAGCATAGATGTGCGCTTCAATATTTTGCTGGTCAAGTGTAATACTGATCTGTACCAGCCATGAAGTAGCTAGAACATTGAATTCGTTACATGGCGGAAATTTCATAATCCTAAACTTCTTCACAGGTTCAGTGTAAACCTGTCTGCGTTTCCAAATTCAATATTTTATTCAAATAAGAGAGATTCAGCTGCTACACACACCTACATTACTGTAAAAGAATACACGAAGAAGTTAATAAGCAACTAAGACAGCTATATTGTTACCATATAAATTTGCTTGTAAGCTCCATAATGACTAAAGTCCGGTTGCAAAAAAGCACCAAATACGGGATTACGGATAAGTGGTAAGCCCTTGTACAGGAATAAATGAATTCCTATAGTATAGCGCAATAGGCGACATTGTAAACCAGGTAACATTTATTTAACTTGTTATTATGTAAGTCATTAATGTTGTGTCTTTAAGGAGCCTACAAACTGAATAACTTTGTAGATAATCAGTGCGCAATATTGACAACCTAATGAACTCGGGTACGACAATGAGCATCACATGGTGACATGTGCTATGTAAAAGAACATGTCTCTATAATTAAGTTTATTTGGTCACAAAAGCGCTGGAATAATCGGTTTTACAGTTAGACAGTGCCGTTGCATTGTCTTAGGTGAATGAATATAACGCTGCGCACTTCGCAAATTTTGTTGTTCGTTGAATAAACAACGTGGACTTAACAGAGCATGCCACAATAAATTGTTGTTACTGTAGTCAAGGACAGTTTGTCCGTTAGTTACCATTTGCATCAGCTCGCATGCATTTCTAAGGAAACGTATAAATAATAACCGCCAAAATCAAACTTTCGCTTTCCTATCATACTCATAAACAGACGCCTATTGCAACATACGCCACCAACTTTCTCACCTCCTAAAGAATGTACGTGCTTTCGATAACAGCACAACACCAACTTGGCAACCAAGTGAGATATGTACAATTGATTCTACCATTTTGTTGACAGCAATACCATATCTAAATCAACTGTCTTAGGAGGAAATTTATCGAGCACTTAATCCCGCAATTCGTTTCCTGATGAACATGATGAGAATATGTAGAGATGAGCGGGATGCCCAAGGAAATCAGCTTTCACATCTGTCCGTTGCGTTCATAAACGCTGAAAGAAACGAACCAAATTCATGTCTTATTGCCATATAATCGTTAAATTCACACTACTAAAAGTAGTATAAAGGAGGATCTGTCTTCAACAAATTTGATGGTACCGGCTTGGGGATTGTGATATTCATCGGTATTTCTACGACTAAGTAACCACTTCTTAATATCATTAAGGGACTTTGGTTAACTACCTGAAGGATTTTCGCACAGTTACTTAACATCAGATGGCAGTAGCACAATCTACACTCTCAGCTGAAGCACGAATATTAATTATATGCAATAGCAACGGACAGGGTTCGTAATGATATTTTATGATTAAATAAACATTTAGCAAACGTCTTGCTGCTTGATGAAAAAGTTCATATACGTGAAATTTACTAATATGTACCATGCCCTCTTCGCCCAAAGCAACTAACACCGGCGTATCGATGCGCATCATTCGGGCTAACACCCATGTTTTACAATATGTCCACTTCACAATGAAATGTCAAGTTCACCTTAATACGTCGCAGTTTCCAGTGATTAAAGCAGCTCGCGGCTCATATTACTCATTGGTGTTAAGTCATTAATCACCATCAACGGTACGTACAATATTTCAAATCTCCCGAGTTTCGTCGGACAACTTGCAGTTGAACGATGTATGGCTAATCAGAAACAAAGCTAGAATCCGCAGGCCGAAAGACCTAAAATTCTTTCTATCAACTAACTTTTCTGTCGCATCAAAACTGCATGTTAGTCGCGAAGTTTGGCTTGGAAGACGTTCAATTTAATACGAAAATCTCATATTAACAAGATAAAATGTTTACTTTTAGGGACAACTATCTGACAGAGGGAAGTTCTACTTCGACCTTTCCGGTTCAACTTCATCATGAGCAAGTAATTCGTGCATTTCTGTTGCGTTACTATTCCAAAGCTTTTTGAAATCACTGCAATTATCATCTGATCAGGTGTCAGATTGGTCAGAATAAGTCCCGCCAAAACTTTCACCTTCGGGGATATGCATTTTACTGAGTTTAGCTGGTAAGACAAATGTGAAGAAAAAGTTCAACTGAGAAGACGAACCTAGGATCCTCCTTGGATGGTCCGGCATGCGGGTGTTGGTTTTGTTCATGATCGGTCATACTCCGTTCCTTTCCACTCAGCAGATTAACGTACCAAATTCTTCGACGATTATCGAGGAATTTGCACCATCGCCGGACCGTTGTTGTTGAGCTATGCATGAACGATGCCACAGTTGTTCGTCTTCACGATCACAGTTACCACGCGGCCTCTGAATGTGAGCAAGACTAAGTTTGTGAGCGTCCCTCTTCTTACTCGTGATTTTATATGCCGCAAATGGTGATAGGACTTACTGTCGTCTGTGAGAAAGCGCATCTCGTTGTCATACAGTCGTATAGAGAAGTCCGAAGTGTATGCCACCTGGTTTGCGATTATCGGGCACTGTTGTCGCTGCATAGCTCTCAGAGGCATTAGTTAAGAGTAAATTTTATCCTTCTGAGGTTGCTGAAAACTGTAGATACACCGAGGTGGACATCGTTCCCTTTTAGCAGCTACTGCGTTTGCAGCAACTTGTCTTCCAAACGGCTTGTAGGGATCTCTTCCTGCGCCAATGCTGTTCGCTTGCAGCGTCGCTGCCTCGATTATGCACCAGCTCAACGTTCGTCGCTCATTTCAGGCGGTTAGTGCAGCCGTAGACTAGTAATACTTAGCCAGCCTTGGTGCGATCATGTCAGACTGCGCTTTTTCTATATTTGCGCAAGTGCACGGGTTCGCAAACACACATACACGCACGTGCATATATAACAGGTCCATAGCGCAACAGGTGAAAGCTATGGAACCGCCTTAATCATGCAGAACGACTTTAATGCTAGACTGAAGAGATGGCAATAGGGTCCGATGTTTGCACCGTTACGTTAACATTAGCAAAAACCGCAATGTGAAATGAATATCCTTCAGTCGAATTACTCATCAAAAGTTGCTGACAAAATGCAATTTTCTGTTTAAATTTACGCGCAGCTCGAATGGCTATGCGTCTGATTCAAATAAATATAGTATGTACGATGGAACACAATGCTCTCTAAATGACTGAACCACAGAACAACAGTCGAACCTTGAAATAATACAGAAAGCGTACTTGTGTGTCCGTAATAGTATTAACCCACAGTAAATAACAATGTACTCTAAAATTAGGGTTGTTCTGTTGCAATATTTTAAAACAAAATTCAATATTGGCCAGCAAACACTGTCAGCCGCAAAATTACAAATGGGCAGGCGACGTTGAGTAGCATAGCACAATCTGTTAATCCTGTACCCACATTCTACACATCACAAAGGTAGAAAGACAATACACGGAGTTGTGAATGCATAATTATACATTTATGTTTGAAAAAGTTGGAAAAATTTTGTATCCCGTGTTTTCCCACTCGCTGTGAAAACAGTCGTTGTTAAAAAAGTTGGTCGATTGCAAAATGTAAACAGATGTCATCATTGATTATTTACGGAAAGCAAAATTGTAACATATTACAAATGTTTGTTCTCTGTCCACATCTTTGAACAACACAGGAGATAATTGTAAATAGAGGCAAACGAATTACCTATATCGTTTAAGTCAACGGCATTTGTAGATGACTTACATGTTCAGCGTACGGACCTACGTGATCCACCAAGGAACGTAATTAAAAAATTTAGACTGCCAATGATGTTGTGAAAACTGAGAAACTTTATTTCTTAGTAGAAAATAAAAGTAATAAACCCAAACACGATAAAAGCGGCTTTAATTGAGGCTCTTGCACAATATTTTTTGCCGTCGCGAGAGCCATTGAGGAAACGTTAATTTTGATTGAGTGATCTGCTTAAACCATCCTTACATTTAGAAAACCTCGGAATCCAAAACGAAAAATGGACAAATAATGGAGCAAATTAGATCATCTTAAGAACCGCATAATTTTGTTAAATGGCTTTGCCAAGTTGTAAAATGTTTTCCAGTACCACTGCTTACCAGTGCGAATATGGTTGCGTTTCTCATCGAAAATTTCCTGATTTAAAGAATATATCCTAAAAGCGACACATATATTTTCAGAGTCAATTCGGGGATACTTAGTGCCATGTACATAGTACTAAAGACAAATTCACCACAGCGGTTTAAAAGAGATGAATTCGTTGGTTTATTGGCTTCCTGTGAATAGAAAGTTATAATTTGAAGCTTTCTAAAATAAAACATCGTTGGCAAACAAGTGATGATTTATTTGATAGGTGGTCAGTTTGAAAAATCATTTGTATCATATTTGGCCAACATACGTTAAGAAAACAAAGTACTAGTCACGGCTGCTATAACTGGTAATAAAATGCTTTTCATGGCCTGCTTATATCTGAAAATGCGGGCAGTTTGATTAAATGAATCTGAGCAAGATAAATTCTGACTGCTTCAAAATCCTAACTCCGAACATATGCCCTTAATTTCCATTTTTGATGTGCTGACTAAAACTAGCTTGGATGAAAATCACAAACTTACATGCTTCACATCTAATTCCAAATTACAGATCTGCTGATTAACCAAAACTACATGGCAAAAGTGCAAACTATGCTGGAACTTTCCCCCACAATGTATATTTTATGCGTTTTTTAATTGCACTATCAGTACACTATCCTGATCTAATGCTTTAAGCATATAAACTTTAAGCTGTTAGTTATCATCCGGAACAAATATGATGTTTCTTTTGCCATGTATTACGGCGACAGAAAAGCAGTCACGCAACTATTGTGCATTAAATGGTGGACCCAAACTGTAGGCTTATGTAATCCAACCATTATAATCCAAGATCAATTCAAGTTTCTTATTCTTTGTTATTATACAAGTAATTCTCGTGGATCCCCTGTTCATTGTACTAAATTTTCAAGGCCCCCAGCAACAGAGTATATCGCTTCTTCACTTCATTGATCGGTGCCAGCTATGAGGTAAACACATGTATGTATGATTTACCGAGCACTAGATTTTGTCACGTATTGCGAAGCTGATTGCAAAATGCTTAGTCAGATGAACTCGGAACCAAAGTTGAGGTTAGTTTTTGGTCCGTGGGCAAAATGCAGAAAGACCGAGTGGAATTTACTGCCGCTTGTTGAGGTTACATAGGTTACCACTGGGATAGTTGGCGACTTTGAGATTGACATCCTGTGATTCACTTGCCTCATAGTTTTGGCGAGTTTGCATTATTTATTCCTTTAACAAGTAGAAGGACACTAATAAGAAAATAACTCAGAAAATTTTTTTATATTCCGAATGAATCGAATGTGTCAGAAACCAGCGATCGTTTTGGAGCAAGCGATAATGAGATCAGTAATTTAAAATGGAAAATCTGCTACGGTGTAAAGGTCTCAATTGACTGACGCAGGCATTTGCTCATATTATTAGATCTACGCTTATTAAGTTTAAGTTTGAATTGATACTGTATCTACTGCGTTTCCTCTCCTCTTTGCACTATCTGTGTGTGCAGTGAACAAAGCTTACTGCTACGGAAGTTTTGACTGTTCGAACATACCGTTGTTTCCGTCCCCATTTGTTTTGGGTTCTTGTCCGTCACTTTGTTAAAGCAACTCTACCGCATTCATGAAAATTCTATTTGACCCCAACCTCATTCGTTGCCCCTTAGTACATGTGCGAATTCCTACTTAAGTTAGGCTATCAGATATCGAACAACACCGGCTGCGGTTGACGCCCAAACAACTGTCAGTGAGGTAACCGCTTGAGTCTGACCAAACAATTGAGTCGTTTAGATTGTTGACCAACGCATTATTCCCTCCGCGTCTGCCAACCCTGGAAGGTTATTCCTAATTTAGAGGTTAGTTCCCCAAATTAGCCTTTTTCAAAGCAAGAGTGGAAATCGAACAGAAAGCCCTACACTTTGTCTCATGCACAGATTATCTAAATATATTCAGGCTAAATAACCTATTTTGACCTATGACCTAGTGACGAAGATAAGTCTGTGCAGGTGGGTGAGCTATCCGCTTTGTTAGTTCCTATTTGTTCTAGCTATAAATACTCGGCAATCTCTATTTATTAGCAAGATCACCCTACCACAACCATTTTTCCCTTTGCCAGTGTGTTATTGTTTCACAGACGCTTATTTTCTTTGGTCTATTTAAGTAGTATTTGTATTAAGATTTCTTCTATTAATAACCTACGGGACACCTTAAACCTATGTCTTTTTCACTGGTTATAACCATTGTTCCATCCTTCGGTGATATTTAGCACAGCTTGAAATTCAGAGTTAACAGCCACTCATACATTTGTGTTTTCGAAAAAGATAATTTGTCGCTGTTACATATAACCACATTTATTGTGACTGAATTATTGGATTATCGGTCATTTTGCTATAAATCGCATATGAACACACATTTTCGCTTGGCTGGTCGTTCCATGTGGCATCGCTTGCCGGCCGCTTGTCAATGTTAAAAAGAATATCTATATACTTTTGGTCTTTCTATTGTTCAGATTATTATTATGATTGTTGCTCTGTTCCTTCGGATAATAGCACCTTAGCTGACCCCTGCTTTTACTTTGTAGTTTGACCTGAATATTTAATGATTTGCTCCATTCCAAGCCAGAGCTGTCGTTTACAATTACGTTTCTGAGTTCCACGGAGCTGCTGCATTTGGCATTCCTCTGCTGTTATAGGGTAGGCTATAAAATATACGCCGTTTGCGTAGTGAAAATTACTAAGAGGTATGGCTATATCACCAAATTCCTTGAAGAATATAAATGGTACGTCGCGTATTTATTTTGGTAAATAAATACGCGACGTCCATCGGTCCATTGGTCCATCGCAAAGAGGCTGGACCTTACCGTAGTGCGATGGTTTGTGTGCCTCAATGATCCATTGAGCTATACTGGGTGGTGCTGTTTTGCTCCTTCTGAGCCACTCATACTAGATTGGTCAATGGTTATAGGCCGGACAAACTCAGCCTTTTGGTCCTCCAGGTTTGGAGATTGGAATGAGGGTGGCACCTTATTCCTTAAAACGGACTCCTTGTAGACCACTGCCAAACTCGCTGCCTTGTGAGCGCATTGACACCAGCCAACTGGCGAAGCCAGCTGTTCTGGATGCCTATCAAAGTAAGCTGTCATGCGAGTTGGATAAACACTCACTGGATGCAATTAAAGGTCACTGGTCTCGTATTCACCAGACCTTACCAGCAGCAGGCAAATCCTCATGTGGTATGTCTAATCGCCAACATGAGCATTAGGGCTCTTCACAGTCTCTGGAACTTATAGATGCTCGCCGGCATATTCCGTCTAGAAGCGAACACAATGAAACTCGCAAAGAGCTCCGGGCAAAACTCCATGCTAGCCTGAAGAGAGACCGCGAATCCCGGTGGTCTCATCGTGCATCAGAGATGGAAATGACCACTGCCATTGGTAACCATCGTAAGTTATTCCGTCTGATACGGGAAACGGGCAGCAGGAGACCTGGTGTTAGTGAAACTATACGTGATGAGAGTGGACAGCCTATCCACAACTTATCAAAACGCTTGGAGCATTGGGCTGAGCACTTTAAAAGGCAATTTAATCGGTCGCAATAGTTAGATTTCTCGCCGGCCACTGATCGCCCCGCTCCGTGGGCTGTGCTTTGGATCCACCCTCTCGCTCAGAAGTCGAACGTGAGATCGGATTGTTGAAGTTAAATAAAGCCGCGGGACCTGATGATCTTCCTCCAGCCCACTTCAAATGAATGGATGATTTACACGTGTTACTAGTCCAACTGTGGGAGTTGCAAACTGTCCCAACCGACTGGAGCCGCTCCGTCCTAGTTCCAATTTTCAAGGGAGGCTCACGGTCGGAATGCGGCAGCCACAGAGGAATCAGTATGATCTCCATCTCCTCCAAACTGCTTGCCTCTGTCGTCCTTCACCGACTGACTGGCAAACGTGAAAGCCAGATTCGTGAAGAGCAAGCTGGATTTCGTCGAGGTCGTGGCTGCATTGACCACATTTTCACCTTGCGTCAGTTGTTGGAGCACCGTCACATATATTGGAGGCCCACCTTTGTCGTGTTCCTCCGTATCAAAGGTGCATTCGATTCGGTGGATAGACATGCCATTTTGGTCAGTCTACTCAGGAAAAGTGTACTTGAGAAATATGTGAATATTATCCGAGCATTATATGCGCGTAGCTCGAACAGAGTTAGGGCTTACTGCAAGTTGTCGTCGCACTTTAATCTCTCCAGCGGCGTGAGACAAGGATGCCCGCTGTCACCTTTTCTCTTTAACTTCGCTGTTGAAGAAGCCATGGAAATCACCGTCACAGGACACGACTTTGCAATTTGTGGACCTGCTCCCAGGATAACGACTGCTTGACTTAGCGTATGCTGATGATATTTCCCTGATCTGTGACAGCTCACAAACAGATTAGCACTAGCTGTCCGTCACTTCGGGCTTTGCTTCGCACCCTCGAAATGCAAAGCGTTCCTCCAAGATTGGTCTGGACCGCCTCCTACCCTGAGCATTGGTGGGGATCAGCTGGAGGCCGTTCAAAGATTCAACTACCTGGGAACTTGTATTAGCGCCCGTGGAATTGAGGATGAGATCTCGAATCGTATAGCAAAAGCTCGAGGTGCTTTTGCTAACCTTCGCCTCTTATGGCGGCGGCGCTACATCACTCTTGCCCTGAAGGGTAGAGTGTACAATGCAGCGGTACGTTCGAGCCTGCTGTGCGATTGTGAAATCTGGCCGCTTAGAGCAGCGCACCTGAAGAGGCTAGTTACGTTCGACCATCGGTGCCTTCGCAACTTAGCTTACATCTGTTGCTAACACCGCGTGAGCAACGAGCGTGTTCGATGCCTTGTTTACGGCACAGGAAAAGGAACTGAACCGCTCAGCACCGCGATTTCAAGCACCAGGCTCCGATGGCTTGGCCGCGTGTTACGCATGCCAGCCCACTGACACCCGCGACGTGCGTTGTTTGTGCGCCGGGGTTTGGATGGAAGAAGAGGAGGGGTGGCCAAGCGATGACTTGGTCGAGAAGAAATGAAGGCCCTCACTTTTGAGCTGGCTTCGGTTGGAGCGTCTCGGCTCCCTGGTTGGGGTCCGAAAGACGATGAACACGTTTGGTTCGACACACTTGTTGATATGGCTAGGAGCCGACCTCAGTGGCATTCGTGCTGTGAGTTTCTTTGTCCCACGTCATCTGTCTTAGCCTCCTCCTCCAACCACCACTTCATTATTTAGCCTTATATACTTTTGCATGTTAATTTTTTTGATGTACAGTAGCCGGCTGGTAGCTTACCGGAAAGATGCCCTTCAGTTAGCGGTAGCACAGCCGGCTTGCACTAGGTGCATATTTTGTCCTTTTTTCTATGTATTGCGGCACAGTAGCTGAGGTGTTCCCTACCTCTAGCTAACGTGTATGATGATGATGATGATTTATTGTGTTCCATAACTTATGATCTTCAGTGCGGAACTTTTACATTCCTGCACGTTCCATCTATAATTTGCGAAATCCACTGAAGCAAAGGGCGTTTAGGATAAAAGAGCTTGCCAGTGGTGCTTTAGAGAAAACATTATGAATGAGTTATGAATAACCAACTAGTACTTAAATATTATGAATTGTGTACGTGGTAGCAGTACCCCTTTCATTTTCCCTCCAAGTAATGGTAAGTCCTATTGAGTAGCGAAGAGTTTGGCATAATCCAGCGGCAATTCATCACAGTCCACACCCAATAAGCAGGCGTTTACAAGGCTGGAAATGCCTTCCTGGGATCCCTGTAGGGTTCTGAGCCCACGAATTTCGGATGCCAGTAGCTTGTACCACTAATGAATGAAGACCTATCTGGCTGGCTAAATGATTTACTTCATCCCGTTCCAGCAACTGCGTCGACGTTCATATTTCAAATGGTGGTGTGTATTTTCCTGTTAAGCTTTCACTGCATAAGTGCCACAAATGTCCATTTAACAGTGTCGTCAAGCAATTGATGTAACTAGTCAAAAACTAAGGCTAATTTCCACTACATCACCCTTGGGAAGCCCCGTATATTAAAATTAGTTTGCGGCGTATAGTGCATCAACGGTTGATATTTCGCGAAACCGAAGTGGGATGCAATAACATCCGTCACCAGCTCTTGTGGACGCGGTTCACTGACTT
This sequence comes from Dicrocoelium dendriticum, assembly GCA_944474145.2. Lineage (NCBI taxonomy): Eukaryota > Metazoa > Platyhelminthes > Trematoda > Plagiorchiida > Dicrocoeliidae > Dicrocoelium > Dicrocoelium dendriticum. The sequence goes on along the minus strand of OX104063.1, from coordinate 162,139,992 downwards.
TATTCCAAGCTGTCACTAATGACAATTCATCCAAGCGCTTTGGGTATAGTTCTCTCGATTAATACATTTGTCTTGAGGAATAGAAAGAGACCAATAAAGCTAAAGAAATTATTGATTGTACTGTATACAATGCAAGGTTCTTTCACGATGACTGATGGCTGCATATGCAATAATGTCACTGAATAGCTACATGTGTAAATACGTTATAGCTTATTTCGGTTGCAAATGCAAGACTTACAGTGATATCGACAGTAAAAAGATTCAAACTGTGATCTAAATCTCAAGCATTTACTCGTTTTCAAAGCTAACTAGTGCCATCAAATCAAAGATACACTTATAAACGCAATGCTGCATTATTGAGAGTCACAGTCAGAAAGCCGACATGTGTTTGGTTTGAATCAGCCAACAACTAAAGAGTCATGGGGAAAGTATTAATCTTTATGTATTGAAATTAGCGTTGCCAAAATAGTGATTATTAGCACATTGAATAAGTTAACGAATTTTGCTCAGAATCAGTTACCGTGGCCTTCAGACCGAACCCAATTACAGAAAGTAGAATTCGGTTAAACGCTGGAAGTGGGCAGAGAACTTGCACACTATGGATGCACAAAGGCAGCCACACGTATTTTGCGGTGGTCATAGACAGGTGACGAATCATAGGCTATTATAACACGGATCCACATGGTGGATTGGATGGTGGACGCAACGTGCAAGCTTCTCGATCAGCCGACAAGCATGAGTCACTGGACATTTGTGCGTCCGAGATTCGGTTGCTAACACTCACACAAGGCACAACACATTTAGCCAAACTTACTTGTTTGTTTTGTGCGTAATAGGAAGTCTTCCTCAATATCGAAATGGTGCAGCTACACAAACCACTACAAGCATACCCTTATATCGTCATTCCACCTTGTGCTTATTCATACATGCTAAAGATTGGAAGCTTTGTTTCTTCAGTCTAGATACCGAATTTTTAGTAAAAGGAAAGAATAATTAAAACTACCTGAGTAAATTAGAAAAATCTTATTTTAGGTATTCTGCCACATTTATGGGCATTTGTCAATGAGAATACAGGCTTCATTAACCAATGCATTTTATAGGACAGCTCAGTTTTCTCTGTTGAAATAAATGTTGTAAATATTTTGCCTCTTCCTCCTGTTAAGCCAGGAATATTGAAATCCTCACTATAAACAACGTAGTAAACAACATTGCGTAGTAAGTAAACCATCAATAAAAGATTATTTTAACAATGGTATGAATTCACAGCAATAAGGTACCTGAAGAAGAAAACTAATTCACTAGCTATGACACCTCAACTACCTCCACGGTTTGTGAAGTAATCAAAAATCCGGGTCACACTTGTTGGAAGATGTCTAAGGCAAAAATTGATCAACCAAGATTGTTAGGAGGCAACCTTAGCCGCCAGCGTATATGGCCAACTGACAGGTGCGGAATCAGATTAGCAAACATGCATTATTCTAGCGTGCTATAACATTTATTGGAGCAGCACCCCACTTGCTGCAAAACCGTGAAAGACCTCAGAGAAACAATTAGTTGCTTTTTACGGACTGCAAAAAGGTAGCATACAACGCATTGCATAGCACCCACTTCCCAGGATCGGTAGGGCCTTAAGCGTTAAAATGGCACCCCCAAATGATGTGTTTAATGTCAAGAAGGTTTCCTCAAATAAATTCTAAATAACATCGACGATTCTTCAAGTTGGCAAGGATTTGCTTATGCAACCTACAATCAGCCTTAACGGGACCTCACAGCAGCCAGACATCTGAAAAACCAAGGCATTTAACTCCATATGTGGTGCTCATACAACAGCAGTTCATCTTAATCATTGTCTAGAGGCAAAATCATGCATACGGTGCAAATGTTACTGAATCACATGAAGTCGTAATTGCAAATCCGATCAGCTTTTAGCATGTAAATGTGTCTACTCAGTCTCTATCAATAAAAAGGGGTAAAGCAACAGCAATCAGCCACACACTAGCGATAGTCTTGACTGTAATATCGTACGTTTAGCAACGGCGAGGAAATTCGCATTGGATATGAATCGCTTACAAGGTTCATACGGCTGGTTTTGCTGCATTAATTGCAAAAGTACGATTTCTTGGCACAGTGGTATCCGAATTGGCAATATTCGCTATAGAAGAATCTGAGGGGAAGATGAGCCTCACAAACATCGGGTGACGACATCGAAGTTTCATGATAAGCAAAAGTAGACACGGTTTGGTCTAGAGCAGTACAATCCACGATAAGCATCTGTTTGATAAATAACAACCATCGTAGCTGTTACTTACAATATTTTTATGTACTGGCTGACCCGCTGCTCAGTATAGGAAAGTAACACAGATTAAGTAAATCTACAGTAAATGTGCGGAGAAACGCAACCTAGCTACTGCTTTATTGATTTGACTAGTTGTGAGAAGGTAAAACAGACGTAGATCGACTTTTATTATTATTATGATTATGATTATTATTAAGCCTGCGTCCAGCTAAGCCAAAAATGTTATATCCCCTGCTACATATTTGTAGGTAGCGCCACACATAGTAATAATTATAGGGTAAACTAGGTTTGTGTTTACTTTTGGGGAACATTGATGATTAAGTAATGCTGTACTAGATGCCACGAAAGAATGGTCCCATCCACTGCTGTCTACTGATGTATCTCATTAGGTTAATTTCCTACTCAAAAATTAGCAATATAATTTCGAACCGCTCATCGACTTGCGAGAATACACAAAATCAAAGAGTTCTGAATGTATTGAACAACCTTGTACTGCAGTCTGAGTAAGTTTAATCGCAATAAATTCAACCACGAGCAAAAATTCACATAAAACTCGTTTCCATTTTGGTATACTTGTAGCATAAGGAGTAAATTTCAGCAAAATACATCAAAACTATTTGCCAATCAAACTTATTTTACACATTGGTCTTCTTAAGTAATATTACGATGCGAAAACTGGGTAGCCGTACGGGAAGATAATTGGTGCATATAATAATTGTATGTTCAAAGTAGAGCAGGTTGTGATAATCCTTCCATTTTAGATGAAACTGTTGAACAAACTGAATAACTAAATGGCTTAAGCTACCAATGCCCATCGGGCTGAAACACAACACGTTGTTTAAAAGAAACAAGATAAATTTAAGGCGATGGTAAAAATTGAGATGTTGGACGTTGTATTATAGTGTATTATTACAAACATGGGTCTACCACTCGAATTCATTGAATGTGTACGGAAATATAGATGGCGTAATTACTTAAATTTGGTCAATTTTGCCTACTTTACACTGTTATAATTGATGTCTATTTTTCACCTATTTTAGTCCAATTTTGCCTAATGCTTTTCCTTCAGTTAACGGCTGAATCTAAAATTAGATGTTGCATGTTCGGATACATAGATCACTAACTAACTCTAGTAGGAGTGAGTAGTTAATCAATGGTTTAATGCCAAATTGAATATAAAATTAGCAGTACTGCGAATATAGAGTTTAGATATATATGTATGTATACCACCTTAGTTATATTGTGCATGTGCCCAGAATTACTTCAATGATTAATGCCCATTTTGCGGTATATTATTGCTACACCATAGTTTTTACGGGTACAATGTGCTCTCTAAATCTGAGATCCGCTACTTGATGCCTTGTTATTGCCAGAATTACGACATTGATTTTGCTTCGCCTATTTTTTCTCTCAAATCGTTCCACTAGCCACTCAAAGCAAAATGGGTCAGCTATCCGCTTTAAAGTCCGGTAGCACTGTCTCTACCAGTAGGGACGAGTGCTAATGGGTGCGCGCAGGTGCAGCAGTGGCCTATGCATGGAAAGTAAACCAGAAGCAATATCTGTTGCGTCATTATGGGTCCACAATTAGTTGACGATAACACAGTGTGTACTGCCCTTGTCATCTGCATCGGTCTTCGTACTACGTACGCTGAATCCTTTCCAATAGTTATGACAATCCACGGGCAATCGGACAAAAGACAGATGATCCGTACTGGCGTATCATTCATATGACGGAACAAGAGAGGCGCGGAGCATATCTTCAGATCAAATGAAGAGGCTGCCTAAGAGCACCCAAAGCCTGAGCACTCCGTTTCCATTGGCTTGTCTGCGTTTTCTTTGGACTTTAAATCGCAGCGTGTGAGCGCTCAGAGACCCTTCAAGTAAAATATGTGATGTAGCGTTTGGGTGGCCAGTGGGTACCTAAGCCAATCAAAATCCTTCCCCGGACTCCTATATAAAGGTTTAACTAGGTTGAGCGGCAGATCGACGTCTGTAAATTACCTGGACAGTCGGTCGAGTTCATGCAGTAGTCAGGAGCATTATTTGCACCACAAATCTTCAGCTAGTCCGCAGATAAGGCGCACGGTGACCAAAGAAGCTGTGATAATTCATTAGTTTGGATCAGGAACAACATTGACCTAAGTACGTGCTTTGCAGTACGCCATATCTGGATGGGTATGAATCGGTTAGATCGTCATCCATCTGCACCCGTCAATTTCACCCGATGAGTAAGTCCCTGATACAATTGTACAGTGAACCAACAACACCGTATATCATCTGTTTGTTAAGGAGGACCTTATGCTTTTCTTTATCAAAAGCATTACTGACAAAATTGTTGCTCATATTCACAGACTTCTCCCAGCTGAACTCTTGAAATCATGCCACATTACTAGCAGATGGGTGATACAGGAGCATCTCCTTACGAAACCGTGCTGTGCAGAGAATAAGAGCTATTTCAACTTCAGCATCTGCAATGGACAATCGGTAATTTACCGAGTACTTTGGCCAAAAGATAGGTAGGACAACTCAGCTGGTATTTGTCCACCTTACTGGAGGCACCGCATTTCGGAATGGAATTCACTAATGCCCATTTCCAGTCGCTCATTAATACAAGTTCAGACAGATATTTGTTGCACGAATCAGCCACAGAGCATGAGAGGTTGGATGATAATGACTTGCGAATCTGGGCTTGAGACCATTAGTAGCGCCAGGCTACATGCCGTCCAGTCTAACAAGTAACTAGGAGACATCGCAATTCAGGCTCCAGAATTCTACAGGAGTTGCACACATCCATATTGCTAATGAAGCATACTCCCTTGCGAATACGGAAGGGTAGTGCCTAGCCAACGCAAATGCACGTTCAGCGCCGGAAGACAAATGCTGTCTGTCTGAGCTCTCTAAAACTGTTACTTCGAATGCAAGTCGCAGACGCCTCATCACGAAAGCGAAAATTCGCTTGGGTGCAGTGTTCGCTGGCGTTACAAGCTCTACTTCCAAATGTAGACGCTTCCGTACTTAGCACTGTTACATCGTTTCCATCGCATTATGCACACTGTACTCGCCAGCAGAGCCAGATGGGAAAAATATAGTTCAAAATGCACGTCGTCGTGCCATAATGTTTGGGGAATTAAGGTGACTTCACTTACTTAGCTTTCCGACAATTTAGGGGTAAAAACTAGCACACAGCGGTTTCACTCCCACTTTTATAACAGGCTGACGGACTTATACCGATGCGGCAGCACCCAGTCCATTTAACTAACGGTTTGAGTGAGACTATCAAAGTTAGTATCGCAATGGATGCAGGATAACTCCAGCGGAAGCTAGCATCACAGGGAAACCTCAAGCCTGGCTATGGTCATCAATGATTGCTGGCTGCCATAGGCACTATGAAAAAACAGCACGCAAACGCTGTTCGCCGCTGGTCAACATCAGGTTTAGGCATGATGAATTAAGGTACGGAGGGTTAATTTTTGCAAACCGTACATGTTTTTAGAAGTGCATGTTTCATTTACCTAAAATTGCAAAGCATTTTTACGCACCACCTGTTCTCCACCACGTGATGTATAGGCTAATTCAAAACGCCATCTGAACTCTATCCATTAGCACGTCGGCTAGTCAAGGCATATGACAACCGTGGGCGATTGAGGAAAATATTTAGCTCACCCCCTTTCTCAAAGCAAACATACTTTTGTCGCATCAAGACGCAGCACACACAAGTAGACTGATTCACACGACTACATCCACGTGCTGAACCTCGTTGTGGCCAACATATGAAACCGCATCAAAACTGACATGGACTACAGCTATCGCACAAGACCATGCGATAAGTCTCTCCTTTATGTATCGCTGGTATATTACAGTATCATCGTTATATTAATGCCAGCTCTTCTGATTTCCCTTGTAATCGAGATAGTTACAATATTACGTTGTGAATCGTGTCGGCTGGCATAGGTTTTGTGCTATCCCACCTTCAATGATCATCTTAGCAAAGTCTGCCTCCACTTGCAATTTCTGAAGAGACCTCGAACAACTTGATAACCATTGGAGGGGGCTTAAATCCACTAATATATGCAGGAAACGGGAACGACAGACATGATTTCCTACATTTAGCAACGGATCCAAGCAACCAATTGTGGACTGCTATAGGCTACTCCCACGTATAGTACGCCATACCACAAGTGTGTTAACCATTACATTTGCACGCATAGACTATTCCAACTTAGCTGTATGTCTACCAGGCTCCTGCACAATTCGGACCGATTATTTAACAGCACAACACCGAATTCGTTTGATAATCTGCTATACCAGAAGCAAGGGTAACCCACAATCTGAATTTCTTGGGTGATTATTTATAGGGTTCAACCAGTTCTCATCCAGTCCTAGTGCGTCCGATCGTTGAGAGGCGAAGAATTTGAACAAATCGTTACGTTTCTTTCTTAAACTACAAAAGTAGTGGAAGCTATGCGCAGTCCACGGTAGGAACCGCTGTCCGCGCATGATGAGTACGTCGACCTATTATTCTGGGTTTGATGTACCCACGGAACAAAGCAAAAATTCACAATGTGGAGATTAGTTTCCTTACTAACATAACCGTTCAAGCTAAACTATAGCAGACTACAGTTTCTCCGGGTCTAACTGATCCGTAGCTGGGCGAACATGGAATTTCAGACTTCTTACTCTATCGACGCTTGTTAGTATAAGTCTAGGGCTGACTTCATCAACAGAAGCGACTCGCAGATGCCATCTCTCTTCCCGTCTGATTTTCCAAGACTGGCGATTTGCTTCACTCCCAACCCATGTCCACCAAACTACGGAAATTCAACGTCCTGGCTGTAGCAGATCCGTTAATTTGCATCGGTTAATTCAAATGCATAAGGTTAATGCGGTTACAACGCGGGTGATCGTTAACAGTTACCATCACTTTCTTCCTTTGTTAGATTTTCTAGTTGTCTTCTTTGCATACGCTACCGTCCTTCGAACGCAACAACGGCAAGACAGACCAGCTGAGCCTATAGTTACGGATGTATATCGTTCCTGTTAGCTGCTTGGTGTCAGATATGCGATTTCTTTAAAATAATTATGGCTGTTTCCTATGATTTGGGTAAACTGACGAAGCCCCTTTATGTGGAAAGTTATACACTTCTTGCTGGTTATCGAGCTTTATCGACTGCTGAACATTGAAAGGTAGTCTGACGCTTCATCAAAAGGACGAGGTCAATCTGAATTCCATGCGAAGCTCAAGTTGGTCGTTAGATAAACCAATGTAGGACATGCGAAAACTCATTTGACAAATCAAGCATGTCACAGCACTAGCTCTATGTCTAACTATGTTGCTACAGGTGATACTGTATTTCTGCTTCTACATTACGAATGGCTTAGCAGTTACGGCAAAATTATATTGAAACAATGAAATAATCAGAACTAACAGTGAAACAAAATAAAACATGTTGAGCAGTAGTAAGCAAATTAAGAATAGCAAACTGGATCGCATTTCCGAAGAAATAACTCCGAGCAGCTGCAAAGCACAAGGCAATAATAAGCACAAGCAAAATGGCCTGGTGGCATATTGATAAAGGCTGACGGGTGGGTGCCATCCGCAGTAGAACATTAGTAGAAATCGATCCCTACACGAGAACTCTTGAAGTGCACAAATGAAAATGAATTATGATATTGGAAATTAGTCTAGAAATAGCAATGCCAGAGTGTAATACATTTTTGCTCCGTTAGGAACTAAGTTAAATAAATCAGCATGCATTCGCTGTGTAATAATGTGAAAACTCAGGAATTGAATGTCGGACATTAAAAATTTGACAGTATGGTAACGTGTTGTAGGACCACTAAAGATCTTGAAGAACCAAAGCGAACTTGCAAAGGATTTTTATATTTACTGCACATCCAAAATAAAAGAAATGCTATGCAGTCCAAACTGGCAATGAATGCTCATGACTATGCATTTGCTCTTCCAGTCCTTTTCAGTCAAACATTGAAATGACTAGTGGAAGACTTCGAACCCAACCCATCTTGTTATATATTAATACTTCTTTGGGATAAACAGTATGTGTAAAATATAAACGTAAATATGGTAAACTTTTGCTACCAACGTATTAGGGGGAATAAGCAGGCCAATTTTCACTGTACAGTGCCAAATGATGCCAGAAAACTTAATTTATTTGCAAGCAAACTCATCAATATAAACTTATGATCAATTGTAAACAGGTTCTTACTTAACTATATTGTGGATATTCTCCTCGGTTGAGTGACAGTCAGAAAATCTCACAAGCGTGAGTAATGGCGCTTGATGGACTTTTAGGAATATTAGGGCTAACCAATATTGTGCATGCTCCGAAACTACCATGGACGAAACCCACAATCATGTCACTAAGAGTTAGTCGCTCGCCGTCATAACATATAGGCTAATTTTGATGCGATATACCGTGTTTGGTTAAAAGAAGATGCGATTGGTACTTAGGAGTAGGGCTTTCCACATATATGCTGCGCGTCAAATAGCTCTCGCTAAATGTCTTATTAGTAAATAACGCATTGTTTCCACTTCTCATAAAAAATTATCTACATATCTACTTTAACAGTGAATGGTGGCGTTGTAGTTAATTATTCATGTGTGCACTGAGCGTGGAGTCAATCGGGTGAAAACAATTTCATTGTTTTTCATCGTCTAGTCATAGCACGGAATCGATTTACTAGCATCTATTTCGGTGTAGTAAGTCTCGAAGACAAAGTCAAAGTTCGGGGAGATTAATTGTAAGCTGTTTCCTATATTTACTATTATAGAACTTCCGTCAATTATAGCAAGTTTCCACCAATATGGGAGGCAAATATTCTGGCATTTTTGATGGATTGAACTGAGTTCGGATGATTTTCTTGCACTCTGGAAATATGATGAAATTCTAAGTGAGGTTGTATCAGAAGAACTGTTTTTCAACAGCTTGTTTTTTGTTCACTGACAAGCGAGGTGTTGGTAACACGTGGAACATCTTATTTTAAACCATACTTAGCAACAGCCCCAAGATGGTGCTTGCTTGGCTGTTTCTAACCACATTTGCGCCGCTTAAGCAGGTGTAACTAAAAGCTACGGGCTCCAAATTTGTTACGGTAATGGAACTATTACGCCAATTCCACAGAATCTATGAATGGCTTGAACTGTTTGATTTCATGCTGCAACTAAGACCTTGATATAATATGAGCAGAAATGTTGTTTATTATGTTAGCCTTGATATTTCGCAATACGTTTGTATGTTTTCAGCGAGTAATCTAAATCAAATATCTATTAATGCTATTCAAAAGGGCATATTCATCATTTTCATATGCTTAGCATGCGTTTCTGTACGACATCTGAGACAACGATAACTTACTTGCCAAAATATTTAAATCTTTAGTTCTCATTATGTGACAGAACCTTTCGTACCCACTATTAGTACGTACTCAGTAGCTGATAAATTAAATCGGTGGTGCACTCAAGTGTTTTTATATTGAAATGCTATTCACCTAAACTCTCAAGATATCATCATTGCTAGATAGTCAGCGTACTGAAAATAATCTTGCTGAGCTAGAAACTGTAAGTCGATTTATCCCACCGTACCACCAATGGTTAGTTAAGCCAACTAAAGAACGGTTGACTCACTTTGCTTTTTCATTAATGAAACACAACTGATATGACATATACACACAATACAACTCAACATTAGTTTTGGAGTACAATGAGTCCAGATCAGTGAGAATATGAGTTTCTACTCATTGGAATCGGTGGATCATCGTCATTGATGCCGTTCAGTGTATATCTGTTCTCGGATTCCGCATAGAAACACTTCTGGCCATGAATTGATTTGAAACTGGTGTGGCTGCTTGAAAAAAGACAAAGTTACATGACAACAATTACGCGAGTGCAATAAACGGACAAAGCAGTTTGAGTTTTACTGACAACAAACAAGACTGGAACAACAAACTTTTTTAGAATTAACAAACAACGGTTACCATGCAACTTAAACATTAAGTTTCAGATGACATCTGTATAAGCTGCTCTTGATTTGTGCTTAGCTGGTATCAACAGACGGGTATCGGGTAAAATCAAACAACAGACATCTGGTATTCTCTTAGGGTGTGCTGATTTGAATACAAGTAGCTTCAGCAAGGTAAGTACTCTGCTAAAATGGTAGCCATTTACCTTTCAACACAGCTGTTTCCATTAAATACAGTAGACGCTTTTCAAATATTCCAACTGCTTGCTGTCACTGACGAGCAAGATATCTACCATGCGTTTACAATAGGAGCTGCTTAGTCAATTTGTCCAATAGGTACTTTTTCAGAAATGTGATGAAAAATCCATAAGCTGGTTGAGTGGACCACCCATTGTGAATGCAACCGTCAGCCGATAACACGACAATTAAGTTAGATCCCCAGCTATCGATTTGACTATGGTTCGCTTGGTTGCGTAGCGCAGTCTACACTAATGCTTTACATCGCAAATCGAGTGCGTCAAAATAGCCCATACATTTTATAACTCTGTTTTTATGGCACATTTTTACCAACTTTGAAACTGGTCTTTTAAAGTCCTAAGATAGAAAGACTACTTTTAGCAATAGAATCATAAAGTTAGTAATCATCTCTTGGGATTATTTGGCTGCACATTTGTGAGCATTAATACTTGGGGAGATCTTATTATAATTTTCACGCGTTGCACTACTAAGCCATCTTGTGGTACAACAGATAGAATGCGATTTTAATCAGGTGTACCTTGGAACAATTAACCGTTGCCAGTCCATATTGAAGGAGATTACCCATATGAAATACTTGCTTAAGTTGAGTTTAGAAAGTAAATCTATCATGTGATCATGAGATCATGTGTATCCATGTAGTTTTTATATTTTCAACCATGTTGTGCTGGCTCTCGTGCTTAGAAATCTCAGGTATTATTAAGTCTCAATAATATAATTAGGATTACCATATAAAGTTTTCCCGTTTGTGACATAGTTCCGTTTTTAATCTTTACATAATTCAATTTCATAAGGCCACATTGCAGTGTTACTTGTTTAAATGAAAGATTAGTTTCTACCTAGTTAAAGCTAAATGCATGTATGCAAGGAAACTAATATCCTAGGTCATTCCTCTCAGGGTGAATTGAAATTGGAAGTGCACACATTTACCCCGTTGTATAGGAAGCGATGTAGGGCACGATGCACATTTATGTTTTCCAGGTCAAGCCGTCATTGCTTACATGTAACTTTGTTACACCTTGTAGTTCAAATATTTGCAGTCGGTTACAACATGCAAAAGAAATACCAGTTGCTGACCAGGATGGCGAGGTATGTGCAGATGCGGGTCAGAAACACGTTCCACAGATGGCCGCGTCCTCATCTCTTAGTAATAAGAAACAAAGAAGAAATGTTTTGGCGTAAAAAGTACCGGCACCGTATATCTCCCGTCAATTGTTGACTTCAATCATCTATTCTACTTAGAAGTTATCTTAAGCCACAGCTGAAATGGCGGACATCGAACCACCAAAACAAAATCACGTTTTCCGAAACTACGCATCAGTTACTGTATGTATGCGGCGGTTGCGATACATGCAATCTTTGTGTGCGCAGGCGTTACTTTCAACCGACTACACAAACTGCACGAAATAACTACTCTTTATGTATATATATTTGTATGGGCACTGCGTGTATTAAGTTAATCAGACCATACACAGGATGTTGCCTTGCTATAACTCATGTGGTGATAGCATACATAATTCTCGGCTGACTGCAAGATATGGAACCAGATTGGTTAGGACGGTTAGTCGGCTGGCATCCAATCAAACTCGCTAACCAATTGTAATACACGATCACTCTCAACTCAGTACAAAAGGTGCAGTATTGCACTTTTTTATAGGTTTTACTCTTGGCCCAAATTATTTAAACTAATGGTTCATTTATTCACACTTGCTGAACATAATAAAGAATTTCATTCATATTGGATAATCGGAATGAAGTCTTCAAAATTATCATACAACCACATATAAAGCTTTTCCTTTGCATCGAATATAAGATGATTAAGTACAGAACCATCTTTGCACGAAATGCTAAACCAGAGATTTGTGTAATTATTTATGTTATATATGTAGGCAACTTAATCTAACCACAGTTTATGCCGTGAGCACACAATCTATGCGCATCTCATTTTGATAGCCACCCACTGTATACAAACCGCATCTTTCATTCACTCGGATAAACGTTCTATAATCCTACGTTATCTAAATTTTGGATGCGCTTAAAAGTCATTGCCTTTCAAATGATTAAATAATGTCGGAGTGCATACACACAGAATATGTACCGATGTTGCCTTTTATCAAATTAACAAGGATAATATATAGTACAACTAATTATCCTTCATCGCCTAACTTTGATTTTATCAGCTGAAGACTAGTACTGTTCTTAGTTACGCAAGTTCATTACAGATTCTTCAAATTTTTACCTGCATGTTACGATAAAACCTTCATGTCGAGACATCTAGGATATCTGTATTGCATTTTAGCACAGAATTGGAAGTATCCCGATTCGGTTCCTATAGTTGTTAATTAATGGGTGGATCTATGTTTAGTGCAGAAATCAGATAAAGCCGGTTTCCTTGAAAAGAAATGAGGTAAGACGTGACAAACAACAAATATGTTTACCGTATTGTGAATATAAAATGTGAAACAATATTATGACAGTAATTTTTTATGAATGTACCCACGTAGAAGACTGGAAGCAAAGCAAAACTTGTAACATTGCGTAACTGTTAGAACAGTGTATCCGCATTAGGTGTCAAATAAACACCACGGCACATGTGCTTAGTGCTTTTGCACACGTGACATAACAGACCCAGACATATAGATCCTAGTAACTTACATCAATCACCAACCCTTTCGGCAGCTGTATGAATAATCTTTGTGAACCTCGATATATTGACATCAAGGAGATAGTGGTGCAAAAGTTGCAAGAGGATATGGGTTCAGTTATTAATTACGAAAGATTGACGCTTTCGAGTATCACAAACGCACTGCTTCCAGAGTTTCTTATTATTGGTATGCAGTTATTTGAGAGACAGGCGAGGTTGCTTGCGGAGGTCAAGCATGGCGATAGCAGCCAAACACTGTGTACCGAGTTCCATTCCCAGAACAAGGTGTGAGTACCTAATGAGTTAAGAGAAGCACGAAACATGTCGTATATTGCAGGAATGAGAGAGGGCAACACTGAAGTGCAACAAAAATATATTTCTTACCTTTCAGCAAAATCTGCAGACTCGACGTTTTCTCACAACTAACTTTTAACAATACTGTCTCTTCGAAGGTTAGATGGTAATAGAACTGATCATTCTGATCACAATCAAAAAAACAATGCGTTGCAAAAGGTGGCAAAAGATAGACAAATAATGACTTGGCTTGAGGTCATTCTTTAAGCCTAGTTGTAAAATGAAGCCTAATGCCCAGAATCTTTGGAAAAATAAGCTACCCTGATTTGCAAAACACTTCAACTGACTGTATTTATCGCTAACAGTATCCGCAATCTAGCTAACAAAAAGCATTTTAAATTATGCTTTTGCAAGCCATTGTATCCCAACTAACTTGCTAGGGGAACATCAGAGGGACTCGAGTCACGATGATGAGCCAAATTGCTTGATCGTTTTCCGCTAGTCAACGCCCCCGTGACTTGGCTTTTACTGGCAGCGCACCTGAGCAAATGGTACACGGGATCAATCTCGTCTGAAAGAAAAGTGACAAAGACCTGAATGTTAAATCAGATTATTAGCCAAAACCTTAACATTTAAATACCATCGGCAATTTAATTAGTAACAGGCTTAGTCGTAGTAAGAAAATAACACGTGAACAATATACATGTACGTAAAATATCAAGCTTTAATTTTTGCTCAATTTTAAGCACAATAGATCGCAAGTTTACATTTTATAAATTGCTCAGATCCTTGCAGTAATGTGAATAATCTGCCCGAAATTTTCTCGTAATGTAATTAGCCCACAATGGGCCACTTCTTCGATGCAACTGCAAACTGCATGCATTGATGAACGGTTTTCTTAAGTCACAGTTAAATAATTAGTTGTGTTTCAATTGATTACACTTTGTCCAAGTTATACCGTAACCATATATAGAAATAAGCGTTTAAATAGTATGAAGCTGGACTATCGCTAGATTTTACTACTGACGCTTTGTGCAAACAGGTTAACTATGTTCGTCTTTAATAACGAATAAGATTTGAGCACTAAATTATTCATTCCTTTGGTTGTGCTTATTGAAGCAACTATCCAACCCCTTGGCTAAAGGATATTTATATAAACGGCGGCGAAGTCTAAACAATTTGCAGTATTACTGCTGGGGTTTAAACCAAATATTTACTGGCAAAACAAATTACTAACATTCTTCAGTTAGCCTGTTTTTAAATACTATGTGGTTGGACCACTTCAAACATATTTCAGCCAAGTAGGTGAAAACTTCAAGCTGAGTGTAGGTAGGCGGAAAACGAAATATGCGTTTAAGGCAATCGCGTGCACTTTCATTTAAATGCAGCAATTTTTAAATCTTTTTCTATCTCCTTTTTTCCTCTGGCGTTAAGACACTCGATTCTATCTACGCACCACAGGTATTCGAACGTTCTCAAAAGCACATATTCAGTATTTAGCTGCAAATTTGCGACTGACGTTTGTACAATATAGAGGCTATGAGCAATAGGCTAAAACTTATACTGAAAGGGTACGAAGTAGATTACAAGAAGAAAAACCACGAAAAACGATATAAAAATAATAAAAGCTTGGGCGCAATGAATGACCTACCGGATATATTTTGCTCTGTTTTCGGATCGGGAATACTTTTATCCCGTTTATTCTAAAGTTGGAAGTAGAATTGTAACACGAAATGTAATGAATCTGCTCAATTTATCCGCACTTAAACGTATCACATATCTGCAGTAAGCACAATTTCTAATGTAAAATCGGACTGCTTGGAGAATTTCTGTATCTGTTTAAAATATTATCGGTGAATTATAAAGCAGTTGGACTTACACGCTGCCATCTAAGTTGGAGTGCCTAAAATCTATACAGTTATGTGCATGTTCTCGGACAACGGTCTTGCCACTACTTTGGCCGATGATGATTTGGTCAGTATGCAGCAGATGGTACGATACCGTGGTAAACAACATACCGTCGAATGTCCGTTCATCAGTATTCAACCACAACGTAATATGTTTCAATAATCTATCTCTCGTACCCTTACTAATAAGTTGGTCCGGTGGGGAACATAAAACTTTCCTCCAATCCATCATACTTAGATAGTCCCAGAGTAATGGAAGAACTAAATACGTTCTGTTAAAATGAATATGTGATTTTCTTTAATCATGCATCCTCACTAGTTGTGTGCTTTTATGCAGACTCAATAAAGCATATCTTGTCAAGTATGTTAGCTAGACTGCGTCACTGGAGAAAAACAGTCTGTAACTGACACTACAATCATATTTCTTGATATGCATGAAGCATTTAACTGTGTATTAACGTATATTCTCCTAGAAAAGCACGAAGGCTATAACGTACAGATCGTCTTCTTAACCATACATGCCCTTACCAAGAAAGTTCAACACAAATAAGTTAATTTAACGCTATCCGGTACTAAAGTTATCCAATGACTATCGACGTGATGCAACGTATTCTGTTTAGACTGCTTTATTCCTGATTTGTATAAGTGACCTATTCATGTACATATTATTTGGAAAGTAATTCGTCTTAACGGATGATAGTAATATATTTTAGTGGTTTCACCGGGGGCAGGGTTAGATCCAACTTATGCCAAACTCTATCTGTCCTACTTAATAGTGCAGCATTGCTTAGAGACCGCACTTATATTGAACTATACTATTCCTTTCATTGCTCCTGGCCTCACAGCTTTCAATCTTTTTAATGCTCCTACATGTGTCATAATCCGTGAATTGGGACTTAAGATTTTGCGTGCTTCAGTTTCATGGAACGAATACTAGCATTTTGGAATCGCTTCCAGAACTGTAGCTAAATATAGGGGTACAAAATAATCCTTTAAATATCTAGTGACTGGTTTCAAAGCGCTACGTTAAAATTGCATTTATACTGACAATTTGTATACGGCAGTTTTCCTGAAGCAGATATTTCTGCATTAGTTGATGCACATGAAAGATTTACGAAACCGTTTTTGGAAAATGTATGCAACCATGGGATACCGTGCACGCTGCTAGGTGTTAAGTTAAAGCTGCTATGGTGGCTTAGAATATGTACCAATTTGCTTTCACCTCTTCATTCAGCGTTTGGTTTGCTCTTTCACGATTTTCTTCGTTTCATTTTTA
Source organism: Dicrocoelium dendriticum (assembly GCA_944474145.2). Taxonomy (NCBI): domain Eukaryota; kingdom Metazoa; phylum Platyhelminthes; class Trematoda; order Plagiorchiida; family Dicrocoeliidae; genus Dicrocoelium; species Dicrocoelium dendriticum. The sequence continues at coordinate 162,123,345 of OX104063.1, read as the reverse complement.
TGCTGCCTGGTAGTATTCAACGTGAGGCAGTGAAATGGCAGAAGACTACATTCTTTTGATAAATTTTTGGACACTGCTTAATATTCCCTACTTCAGCTACTGCACTAGTGTGAAATAGGCCATTTTCAGTAAAAAGATATAGCAGTAGCCTTCATCTATTTTACAGGACAAAAAGCAAGCACCTGGAGATTGCTGACTTTGAGATGCTTGTACATAGTCTGACCCATGATGACCAATAAGAAAAAAGGAAGTGATCCTGTAAACGCTGTTAGCTATGAGTCATAACTTTCTTCTTTTCACTGCGGGGTTTATTCATGAACAGTGCTTTTATTTTATGACGCTTGGTAGACTACAGTTTAATGTATTCCTTGGGCTTACGGCGTTTCCTTTTTGACAAAACGCCCCTAGGTAGCGTGAAAATGGTTTTGTTTCTAAAGCGTAACGTCCTTTATTCCGTATGTCACAACATAAGATTATACATTGCATAGAGACATTATTTGTTTAAGCAGAATATTAATTACTTTCAACTTAAACCATCCCTGCCATTTTCATTGTTATCCTGCTTAATAATTGATACCTGGTTATTGAGATGTATGCACTTTTCCGGAATCGCAGTCTTTACTTTCCACACACAGAAATTTATCCGGCAACGTGTCCATAAATACGTGGCAAAATTCCTAAAATTGGGTCTATATTTCCTGTACTCCATTTTTAATGAGAAATTAAATGAGCACTGCCGGTTAAGGTACAATCCAATCGGACCGTCTAGCATTACCTTCTAGCATTAACTGATAAGTTTAATACTCCTTGCTTCTTAACTGCAGCTGGAACTCTTTACTGAAGATATATCGCTTCGCACTACCGTTGTTGATCCTCGGTAGCATTTTCAGTTAGGTATATATGTTTCACAACCCACCCATAACGTGGGATATCAATTTTTACTCGCAAGAAAACTATTTTCAAATCTGTTCTCCGTTTCAATACACTGCCATTTATTTTAGGACGTTTTTCGTTTTAACGCAGCTCTCAGTGAAGTATGTGTTGTTGCCTTAAGTAAACTGTCTTAGGTCCTCCTGAAGATTTTTTCTTTTGGTGTACACTTGCTGCAGCATCCAAATAATTATAGTTCATCCTACCTCAATTTTCATTCTGTATATATTAAATGTAACGTCGTCTAAATAGCACAGCTCCAACGATCTGGAAGGAAGCTTGAAAACACTGCATGAAAGTCGCGTTAATCATAAATTTCCCCGACGGCTTACATTATCTAATTTGCCGTCCACCTAGTTGTGAAATATCCATTGAAATTATTTTTGGTAACATGCCTGAGAACCCTTCTTAAGCCTGATATAACTCTTTGGAATCCAGGCTGCTGTTTGTTTAGTAGGTAGTAAAGCATTATAGTTCAGTTACTTCGGCAAATAATGCGCTTATTCATTTGGGCCTTCATGTTCTCACTCCTACTGATATCGATGTTATTCGTCATTTGGCAATCAACTAGAATTATCATAGCTGCTTTTCTACACCAAACAGGTGTTGCTGATTAGCCCATACATAACTGGCTAAGAAATACTTTATATTCAACACTCTAACTGATTGATATGTAAATAAAATATTCGTATGATTTCATCGTAAATTTAAAATGTATATAACCGCATGTAAACAAAAGATGGTTGCGGTTTTATTTTCGCCGTTTTGAACACTGTAAGCAGCTGTCATTACCATACGAACATACGAATTAGTTGAAATGCAGATCAACTCAACTTTATTCAATGATCTACACAACTAAACCAAAGCTGATGTTCTTTTTCTACAAGAAGATAATGTCAAACTGATGTCGTATATTGCCCACATTTGAACACCTTCATTCCGTATAAGATACATCACCGACTTCAAAAAGCAGGTCGTAGCTGCCTAAAACAATGTGACTGCTTGCTAAGGAAGACCGGGTTAATCACACGACAGACCTAGACTTCCTTTGTCTCTATTGTTCCAAGGAGGTTACTGGATTTCCCGTGCCAGGTTCTTCCATTAATCGCTTGGAGGGTAATTGTAATAAATTGCTCACCATCGTTTTCCAAAAGTTATCAGTGTATATACCGTCGAAGACGGTTGAAACAACCAAAACACATAAACAAAAAGCAATATTAATCCTGCCTCATAGAAGGACGGTAAACTGGTATGCTAATCTTAAACGATTTAGCAAAACGTTACATTTCCTATACAGGATAACAATCCCGTTGCTTTAGACACACTGTGAAGTTGGGATAGTCACGATCGTCTTTAAGCTCAGATTAGCAAAATGTACAAATGGTTTTGTAGGTTAAAAGCATCATTTCATGCGCTTTACCTATTTTGATATTCAGTGACATTTTCGCAACTATAGTCGTAGCATTTTATTAAAGCCTACCGCAGTTAGTCTCAAAAAATTGCAAATCTTCTCAGTGTTAGTCATCAGTTGGAAACTTAGTTCACAGCAGCTGGGTTAGTCGCAATAAGTTGATTATCATTACTCTAAAACGGTAGATAAATTTATGGTTGTCGTTTTTACTGATATAATACCATACGCTTGCCTTGTCTTTCCGAAATGATTGGAAAGCACGTTTCCATAGCCCTTTTATATGTTGTCCCCCAGAAGACGGAGATAGCTTTTCATTTTCTTCGTGATCTCGTTCCAGTCCAATTAATTTTAGCTGTGCGCAAAATATATACAGCAGGGAGAACAAGAACATTTTTAATAATTCATTAACAGCAGATATTTTTGACTATAATTAAAAATTAAGAATGGGGGAATAAGTAATCGGTCTGCCGTATTGGATGTCTGAAGAGATTAAATAGGTGGTAAAAGTGCAATTCCGGTGGGAGGGAGGTATACTGCTATAAGTGGGCTTGGTGGCCTTAAAACCCTGATTACTTTCATTCGACACTGAAAGGTTTGTCTCTATTGCCATGCTACTAGATTCGTGTATCCGCAGGGAGATTGTCATCATTACGGTATTAACATTTCCAAAAATCTTGCTGCAAATGTATTTGTTGCACATCACCATCCATAATGTTTGAGGATGTCCACCATAAGGAAACCAGCGAGTGCAAATATGTGTAATCACCTGAGTGCCGTTCGGTATTTGCTTGATTTAATTTCGCAATATATCGCCAGCTTATAACGCGTCCTAAACTTACGTAACTAAATTATCGTCTATTCAAAGTTTACCGTCCTTTTTCTCCAGGTACAAATTTAACTGCATATAAGCGCCAACACATTTTTATCGTACTTAAAATGAGGATTTCAATTTTCCCATTTGCTTAGCTGTTTCAAAAACATTTATTCTCATGCTACGGTTGTTCTTAAATTATAGCTGTGTGTATTCAGACTTTTCTAATCCGTTTGTATGGGTGCAAAACACAGGCGTCTAAGACGTCTGAACATGTGTTGGGATGTACGTGTCTATTGGAAAATTCTTATCACCTCCATCCCTCTAAAATTAACAGCTTTCTGTTTTTAAGCTGTTCATAACAGCTTTTGATCTATACGCTTTGCCTGAATGCGCGTCGTTGCTGAAGCCGCCAAATGTGTATCTCGCATTGAAGAGAAAACAAAATAAGTTTATCTATTAATTTTGTAAACGACGCTATAAATTAGTGCGTTCAGTACTACCGCTTAATTGTATAGCTAAATCTAAACTGCTTACGTAGCTTAGAAAATAGCGGTTCAATTAACTGCCAGGGAGTTCAGTGAAGATGACCAAGATATTGACTCATTAAATATGCAGTAGAATAGACAAAGAACATTACCACGTACCCAGCCACAAATTCACTAAATCGATGGCAATTTATCTTGACTGGATGGTAGGCACTACACTATTTACTGTCCCACTGATTGGGCCCTTGCCCTACTAATAGCACTTTAGCAAAACTTACTGAGCAGACAATTTCAAATGGTCTACCTAAGTGCATAAGTCATTTAACTTAGGTATGTTTTAATTGTCTAGACACTTTCTTATCTATTCAGCTTACAAAGAGATTAACATTAAACTTCCTCTGTCACGAAAATCCGAAAAGCATCATGATACTTGGCAGCTAATTTGACAAAACAATTTGTAATTTCAAGACCAGGAAAACTGTTTTATATCTTCCACACAGTTACTTAACTAGTAAGGAGGCAAAGTTTATTCAATACAACCGGCAGTATATACCTTCATACTTGTCGAAGATCACCAGCACATATTCTACCCGCTCTGCATATTTTTGCAAATAGTGTATAGTGACACCACTTTTCACACTAAGCCATACATCCAAGTAAAATCCAGATTTCCAACTTCTCTAATATTTTAGACTACATACTGTGTTAATTCGATCAAAAGCTTATCTGCTATGTAACAAAATGTTCACCAGCAAAACTGGAAACAAGCAGTTAATGTAAAGCAGGTTGTTAAATTGGAAGTACCATTAATAATTGCTTGTTTAGACGTTCCTTTTGGAGCTATATCCATCAATTCAGAACCAAAAACAATGCCGTTTTCTTAAGATCAGGTTTTACGGTTTAGGATATAACGAAGCAGAAGCTGCGGCGGGTAATCTATTTGACCAAGAGGCATATAAGGTAAACTTTGGGGTTTCGCAGTATATATCAAGGAAAAGCCCCTAAACTGGGTAACATTCTATCTACTAAACTTATGCAAACAACTGTTCTTCATTATTCAAAAACCCGTCTTAGTCACATGAAAAACTAGTGAAATAGGTGCAAATCAAAATGTTAGCTCAGCAAATGTTGGTGCCAACAGCTGGTGCTTTTTAAAACCATGCAAAAACGGTCCGAGTTGGAAATGTTTATACATAAATTATTAAGTTCAGGTTGTCCAAAAACCTGAACATAACATTAGCAGCTATTTTCTCATGCCATCGGAATTATACTTCAAAGAAATTAAAATCTTATTTAAAGTAAAGGCCAAAAGCTGAATTTTATGGTTACATGTTTCGGTTCAACAAAAGACGCATTAATAAAATGTTTACTGCACAAATTGTAGCCAGTTGCTTCTAATCTTGCGCAATATGTTTTCCTTTATCTAACTGCTGCTTTAAAGCAAGCAGATATTTAGCCACACTCACACACACTGCCTCATACGTTTTTATTAGCATCCACCCAAACGCACTGCAGGTGGCTGCTACGATTTAGCTAAATGGCTGTTTGGTTTCTTAGGTCTCGATTGGTACGGGGAATGTGAAATCATCAACTCTATTTTTAAGTAGAAAACTATGTGAAACATGCAATTTACCATCAAGTAGATGGACATTAGTGCTTTTAAATACGAAAAGGGCTGCATAACTAATGTTATTCTGGATTCTGAAGGAATACAGCGTCCTTCATTTTAACAACATGAATTTATCAATATCTCGAATGCAATACCAATCCGTTAACAGCAACTGCTATTTGGGGTGAATACATCAATGCGGAGTTATGAGTTGAATTAAAACTATTGATCTGTCCATGGTATAACAGTGTATTAAATTCCAACTACTATTTGATGCCATAGAAAGGTATTATGTGATACTTGCTGTGTTTTACTCTCGTATTCACTCTAAACCACTGCAAACTTAAAGTTGGTACTGCTATATTCTCCTAGATACAATTGCATGATGATGCAATGAAGTCCAATATTGTGAGTATACTTTGTTTTGGTCTTCATAAATTATCTAAGTAAAATTATCATATTTTTCTTGCTACTCATTACTACAGAATTCATAGTACAGTTGGAAGTCTACTGAAAAAAATTGTAGCACTGCCACAGCATCATGTTTGTTCGATCAGTCATTGATTTGGAAGCTAGCATTAGCTTCCGCAACAATCTTTTCATGATGGTAGCCTAGAACATCTCTTGGATAAAGATCTATCTTTTATGCGACGCTGGTCTTAAAAAGTTAACGAATTCTAGAATAATTTTAGTCTGATATGAGGATGTGTAGATTGTCTTACTTTTCTACACGTCATAAATGTTAATGATAATGATGAATCCTCGCTTGGACGATACAATACAAAAAAGAATACGAGTTTTCTGCTCGTACAGTTCTACAGTTTATAAGGGCTAAAAATATGAAAGGCGTATTTCACGTACAACTATATTGTTACTGACTGCAGGATATTTAATGGTAGCTTGAAATATCGCCACTGTACACAGATGTAATGTTCGTAAGGCACTTATTCACTGATCAAAGCTGTCAGCTTGATAGAAAATTTACTAACGTAGCTGGACACCTAAATGTAAGTACAAATTTTATCCATTTATTCTAATGCATTTATACTGAGGAAGAAAATATAAACAAATGTTAAAAGTCACTGAAACCTTTTTCGGCAATCTACGTAAAATCTGGGTGAAAGCTTAGATTACAAGACAACTTAAGAGAAATATGAGTATTGATACAATGGTTGTCATGGGTCACCTGACTGTGGCCAGTTTTCTGCTTTAGAGCATGTGAAAAATCGCCCTAGAAAACAGTGAGTCTACTTACTATATCAAGCTATTTACAAAACTGGGATTGCGCTCATCATCTGCAGCATTTTACAGACCGAAGCAGTTAGAGCAGCCGATTCACATCTTATTTATCTGAGATGTGGAGAAGTCAAAAATCTTAATTAAATGCGCAGTTCGCAGTCTAGCATGTCCGCGTTTTTTAAAAACAATTGCAGGACAAACTTAAATATAATTTAATTTATGTATGTTAAGCATACTTACGGCATTTAATAGTCCATGTTTTAAAACTATTACTAACGTCAAAACGAAAGCATAAAGTAACAGAACCCTATGCATCTTGATACATGGTAATAGTGGTTTGGAAATCACATATAAAACTATAAAAGAAATACGGTTCACTTCTGCTTACATAGATTTTATAGTAATAACACTACGTTTACTATCATAATATAATTTCGTATACAAATCACAAAATTCAAGATATATAAGAACAAAGTTATTTATTTTGGATGAGGTTCAGAGACAAAGGATGGTACCGGCAATTATTCGTTTAAAATTTTAAGGGTATGAATTTGCAAACTCTAATATGTTCGCGCAAATTTTGTTGTCAAACTTAAACAATAGTTGGCTTTAACTGCACTTCAATAGCTTTCACAACACTGGCTTCGTTTATTCTATTATAAAAGTGCTTAAACTACCAATACTTCGTTCAAGCGTTACATTGTTGCTTGTCCATTTGTATTAAACCGCAGCAGCAGTCATCAACAATTTGGAAAGTATCAATTTCAAACTCGGTATAAATTTGTGGGACCTTTCATATACCTACACACATGTATACACTGGTTAATCGAATAGTTAAATGCGCCTTCTCCATACAAGATACAGTCGGAAGAAGAGTGCTTCATAAAAGCAAACTGTTTATCAAAGTCATCACATTGTTAAAAAGTAATGAATCCAAAAGCTTAATGAGAAATTTTACAATGGGCCATGCTGAGGTAGTTGAGATTACATATTCGCATGGCCACTATCGTCGCAAGGTCTACCATAAATATGATGTTGCATTTCAGTAAATTAAACTCAATACTGGCCGTTGAATTATCGATTAATGAAAGGAAAGTAAGAATAAATATAAATGCCTATTGATGCACAAGGTGCTAAAAAGAAAAACGGTCACTTAAAATTATTAAGCCTAACATTTTAAAGCTAAATCACTGCTGTATGTGATAAGTGTATTTTGATCGTATTATAAAATATGCAGGTTGCTACTAATTTTAATTGTTTGGCTGGTTAAATAATAACCAACGTTAATTGGTACTCCTTTAAAATTTGTGCAGATAGACATCGTAAAAGGCTCTTTTAACGCGCTTACTGGTTATGGTACCCTACAATTATATTTGTATATTTCGGAACGTAAAGTAAAGAACAGCCACTTCAAAGTAAAAACCGAAGGCAACAAATCTAGTGTTTTGTAATTTGCATTGCTTCAAGGACGTATGCTTTTTTTGCTTCTAACTTAAGTCTGCAATCATTAGTTTTATTCCTACTAAATGTAAACTTCTATACTTAAATACATGTTCGGCTAGTAAGATAACCGGATTTCTTATAAGAATGAAGTATTGTGTTTAATCAAGCTATGAAATATGGGATTTACACCAATGGTTCACATAACTGAACGACAGCTTCACATGTGCTTTGTTAGTCAGATGAAAACATATTATCTATTTAGGGTGACATATTGAAAAGCTGTGCTAATTGTTTATATGACCATAATATCGAGAAATACTCACAATGAAATATGATGTCTAATCAGGGTTAAACTGCAGACTTCTTCTTGATTATATTGACTCACGTTAGGCGTAATGTATAGTGTTGAGCAAAGCATTATAGAAATTTGAATGTTTTAACATCAACTGTGCAAATGATAGGCGCATAAGCAACATATCTTTCTTCGAGTACTTTGTTCGCTTAGATAAAATATGCTCACTGTCTTTTAATTTAACTTGGATGGTAACTATTAATTATAAGACGCAGAGCGCCTTTGGTCGCGAAAAATCTTGTTGGGCAACCGATTAAATATAAACTATCAGTTTGCTGAAATTCCCAAGAGCATATAGCCCGTTTGATGATTGTCGAATATCAAAGGACAAAAGTTCATTTTTAACTTGGTTTATTTCTTCAAGTGACAATGCGCAGCATGGAAATTAGTCAAAACTCCAAAAAGATTAATCAGATTAACCCATTGAATAAATGTTCATTAGAGAATACAACATCTTTTCTTTCTCTCCTTAAAACCTAGTAATAAAAACTGGGGTATATATAATTAAAATTGGAAGTTTCCAAAAAAGTTGGCAATTTTTGCATTTATTTAAGTATAACTCATTTTACTTTTCTTCCCAGGCCGCAATTAAGTATCATTTTCCTACGTAATTACAAGGTATATTACATTTCTTTTGAAATTAGGGTGCCGGAAATAGACTTGTCAGTGAGAATTTGGCCGTCAAAGGTGCTTTGTCGTCTAATATTTATGTTGGTCATCGAGTTCACGAATATCATGAGAAACAGTTTTACAGGTCTATTTTAACCTCATTGTCTTTGTATACACCGAAAGCCACTTAGGATGCCCAATTTAATGGTCTCGCCATAGATGATGTTTTTTATATTATTGCCATTTCAGCGGGATAGGTTACCTGGTAAAGATCAGTTGGCGATGTCCTTATCATATATGTTTGGGAAAAGTTAGTGCAATGGTGCAGGGCTTTCTGGTTGGTGTCCGCTGACAATTACTAGAATTTGTGAAAATGATCAAAAGCCGTTTCTTGAATTTAGTCCCGGCGTCTGTTGTATCCAGAGTATTGCCAAATTTTTGAAGTGAATCACGCCTCATTGGCTTACAGAGCTTAGCGGTTATGACTAGTTACTGTGATTCAAGCTGCTTTTCAACCCCATCGGGTATATTTTTACCGCATGTTTGCCATTCAACAGGTAACTTAATGTCTTAAAGGTAATAACCGTCCTAATATATGCTACATTAAACTACATAACCATATGTGACTATCATTTGCGTCATCCAGAATCCCACGTAGTGTAAACTCTAATGAATTACAAACTGTCGTAATCAAACTAGTGCTCACTTTTGCTTGGATCCAGGTGCTTCGTAAGCAGTATTGTAAAGAATGGCGCACAGCGATGCACACGGTATATGTCTTGCACTATAAATGTGCAAAGTACCTTCATCACCGAAGCAATATATTACAAGCTTTTAGTATCATTGAATAACCGCTGAAAATTTTCGACAAGACTAGTGAACCAGATAACTTCAATACCTCCGCAGGCAGGTTTTAGAATAAATTTCAAGTATAAAAATAAAAATACTGTTAGGTTATAAAACGTCAACGGTTAAGAAGTAGCCGTGTTGCGGTAAGGAAATTTGTGGTGAAGATATGATTGTTGTACATTTTGAGCCAACATTATCTATCCCTGGCACTAATATGCGTAGCAGTAAATAACGGGTGGCATAATATATTAGCCTGTGTCTGTCATACGGACCGTTACGGGGAACCATTGGCCATTTGCGCATGCTGATGAGTGCAAACCAAATCTAAGTAGTTACGGTGACAAGAAATTCATCAGGGATGCGTTTTACTGAAGAATACACGGGAAAAATAAATAACTCAAGCTATATTGATAAACCGATTTGCATAAAAACTCTATTGGGAGAAAATCCACTTAGTTGCTTCTAGCCTCGAGAATGCTTTTAAAAACTTATTTAAAGTTGTACATATATATGCCTATTGGTCTTTAAAAAAGTTGAAATTTTGGCCACACACGCTTGCCTGTCCAGCAAATCGTGTAAAGTAAATATACCTCCCGTATAAACGACATCAATTTTTATTGTGTATACACGTAAAAAACTAATAAAGAATTTAACTATTCAGCGCCTTAACAAAACACAATGCCATTAGGCATACAATAATTAAAAGTGTAATATTTGGCAGGTGCAGGGTACTAGATTCAATACAGATATCTAAGCGTAAAATTGCTGAAGGCCAGATTTCTGATATGGTTAAGGTTAGTATAACTAAAATAAAACATAGAATAAGGATAATTCAACTGTACACAAAAAGTCGGCCAACAATGTATTTTGAGTAAAATGCTCAAATAAGCTGCGGGTAAACATATGAGGAGACGCAATACTGCAGCAAATCCTTATGTTCAATATACATAATAAAGAATTGCTGCCGTCGCATTACCCAGAAACATGTAACCCCTGTAAAACCTACATTTATTTAATCCCTTAAATGGTCTGATCACCAGTTTTCGTTCGTCGCAAAATTTGCCTTGCTGCCGGTGCAATTTTAACTTTACCTATACACTGAATCGCGTGATTCGGCATACAAGAGCGCACTAGTTAGAGGACTTTGGGAAACTTTTTCACTTGGCTATCCAAAAATCATCACACATACAAATCGAAACTGTAAAATGCACCATCCATGCGCTGGAACATTTCTCGGATCTAAAATATAAGCGTTTCTCTGATGATTTTAATCAAAACTGAATTCGAAATGTCACATCAATATGTACCTCAGACTTTTCCGTATTAAGGCAATACTACTTTTCGGGTGCCAAATTATACCGATATATATAAACGTTGCGAAATGCTTGTTAGCTTTCTTTGTGTGGCACAATTATTAACACGTCAAAAGGAAATAAGCAGCTGACTGTAACTTGCTGTTGTAGCTAGCACCTGAAGTTAGTTGGATATCGCTTAGATAAAAGGGTCTTATTTCTGTTCGCCGATCGAAGCACGTGACTAAAATATTTACTACAAATCACTATATTATGTGGGTTTTATACAAGCTTTATAGTAATTGCTCGGATTATCTTCATATATGAACAGCCAAGCTTAGCATAAGAAAATACTTGAATATAGCAAAACATACTTTAAAGCACCATGGTTAGATACCATCTTGGGTTACCATATTGCTTAGATACTATGTTCCAGAAATAGTTCAGTGATTGATGTAACTAGCAGGTAGGTTAAAACAAATATGAAAAGTTAAGCATTCAAAACTATACATGTTTCTAAGTAAAAACCAGGCGATCTCGTATGTTTTTCTAGGTTGGCAAAGCATAGACTACAAGATAATTCTGCAGAAGTTAACGATGGAATATATACAGTTTTTTATAGTTACAGATGTGAAATTGTCAAGGAAGCTGTTTTGACTAATGGTGGAAGCAATTGCAGGGCGTCCGATCTGCTTCGCTAAGCTTAATTTGTAGTAATTGGCGATATATCACCTTATATTTAAAATATCCTGGCAGACCCAGATATTAAAGAAGTAAAATTTGCATTGCTAGCGGCAAATGTAGTTTAATTTGCAGGATACCCAGGACTAAATTGATTACATTTTGTACTTACTTTCGACAGCATTCCGGAACGCTGTCTCTGTCTTGCTTGTTGCCACATGCAAATGTTTACAATCCGTTTACGTTTTATAATGTGGTCAATGTATTACTGACGTGGGTCAGATTGTCTCGTAGTTGTAAATTTTGCTTCGCTATTTACACACATTTTATTGTAGACAAATGATTGGAAATAAAAAGAGTTCGCTAAACAGAAGTGCTACTCAATGTAATGTACTTAGTGCTAGGAACCATTTTAAAATGGTAATTAAATGGTGAAATGATTGGCCGATAAAACGTTCGGCTCATTCCTACAAATAAGAAGTATATTTGTATTTAGTACTAATGTGTGTCTCCATAGAAGCAGTTAAGAACACCTTGACTAATCTGCTAATTTAATCAAATAGGTATAAACAATTCCAAAAACCTATTAAGCTGGCCATTTTAACTTAACGTGTGACATTTTTGACCCACTCGTCAGACGTTTGTGCAAGGATTAGTTATCACCGACTTGGTTAACAGTTGTTACATCAGTGTTGTTTTCCATGACGAACTCTAACGCATGACATAACAAAGGTTTCTGGCGTGATTACACTTCTAGATAAACTTTAATTGCAAGTTGCTAACTTGCCTCTATGGTATATGGTTCAATAAAATGGATTCAATTATGTTGATGCTAAATGTCAAATTTATGGATTTAATGTAGAAAAGGAAGAGGACATTTACACATGACTGCAGTATACTTAGCGTACCATGGATGCGGAATGAAGTCTGTTGAATTTCCTTAAAACCGGACACATTCTATACACACAGTTTTCGGTTTTATTTCGACCCGGCACAATAAAACACAACAAAGCAAATATATCCGGCTTGGTAAGTAAAAATATACGTTACACACTTAATGTAATTTTAACTTGTTCTAAGTTTCCGTCACTGCAGAGCTTTTTATCTAGGCGCTATGCGCAGATGGCTCTGTTTTACTTGATTTTAATAAGTAAATTCTGCAAAGAGCTGGAAAGTGAAGTTTGAGTTGGGTGCCGTCTGTGATAAGATACAAATTCTTGCTGTCATTAGGTTAAAAACCAGTTTTTAATTTAATTTATCTTAAAACATTCGCAAAATGCTAATAAAACCAAGTTATGACAAAAGATTTCTTATAGTAATCAATACTTGCAACCCATCGCTTTGAGCAAAAATTCGTTAACGTGTTGGTCACTGCTTCAAAGTCTTGTGACCAATCATCATTCTGCAAAATTAAATGGCTTGTCATTTATCCAAAGAATAAAACACAGTATATTAATTGCGAATAGTGAGCTGCCAGCCTTCCTTGATAACCATTTCTGTCATAGAAAGCAACAAGCTGTATTTGGCAGTATTAACCTAAAACATCCATCACTACCATCAGTTACTAAGTTACGTACACAGAAATATGCAGACCGTTACCATACCAATTGGTGCAAAAAGCAAGATATTGTAACTAATTGATCTGTTTTCTACACAACCATTATCAGCACGGCCGGAAAAGTGAGCAGTAAACAATAATCTGTGCGTACTTTTTATAGATCAAGGCAGTAAAGTAAATCTTGTTTTAAGCACTCCTGTAGTCTCAACCAAAGACTAGCAACAGTGGAGTTGCACTTCGTGCTCCGATGGAAATGCGTGGTCCGATGGAATGCCCACTGCTGACGATACGCGAAAGAATGGCAAGGCTGTAGATTGCACTTCCCGACTATTGATAGCTCTCTGTCTGAGTCTAGACGTGATGTATTTCCACCTGCTGCAATCAACTTCCATAATATTCCGTTGTAATTATTGGAAAAATGTTGCCCGATTTTAAATCAAACCTTTTCTGGTTTTATATCCTGGTCTACTTTACATATAAGCGAATAAAGTTCATGTTTCCTGGATACTACTTTAATGTTTATGGAATGATTGATTTATAATCGTTGCAATTTTTATGCGGCCAAGATGAATTATCCAAAGGGTAGTAACACGTCGAAAATCTACAATATAAAATGACAGCATGGTTTTTCCGGTTAATGACAGCTGAATTTCAACACATACCATTTAAACGTACTGAGGTATTCATAGAAATCTTAACCGGCCGTATGGAATTCAAAACATTTTCTTACCAATGACAGCGTGTGCTACTTTTTGTTTTAAATGTCAACAAATTTAAGATAGGTAAGTTATTTAACCAGCATTTGGAAATGTGCTTCACAGAGTTAGCGGATCCGCATATCATCACTATTTTTGGTCTTTTTTATATCTCTTGCTTGACCTGAAATGCCAATGCATGATGAGATCCGTGGAGCCCTTTGTAAGAATTAACATGGTTGTTGTAGCTAAAAATTGGGCCCTAAAACAAAAAGCGACTTATATAAACTAATAATATGTTGTAAACAGATACTTCTTTGAATCTTGCGCAACTTCGTGTCAGCAGGTTTATCACTGTAATTTCATAGAAAATGAGCAAATTTTTAACTTTACCAGAAGATAACGTGATAGCGTCACTGGATGTATTACTTACGCTAGATTTCTCCTTTGATTCCCAGTTGTTCTTTTCCTCCTTGTTAACCAAACTGCTCGTTTTAGCTGCATTCTTGAAAGAATTGCCCAACTGCGGAATACCTGGTGTGTCGCCCGTAAAAGTGCTTAGAGCCATTTCTGATGGACCTTGGTCCGCATTGCTAGAAGACTGAAATCCTCTTGTAGATATATCAGTGAAGGGTGCAATTGCTTGAGTGTTAATTTGATTCATCTCGGGATCAGCTGAGCTGGCCCAGCTAATTGCGCTTGCAGAAGAATCGTATGAGTCGAAGGAAGGCGGTTGCGAACTGCGACTAACTCTCAGTGCGGATGATCGTCCACTACTAGCCGGATCCGTCACACCAAGGAGCTTCGTGTTATTTTCACATTGATCACGTAGCTTCCGTGAATCCATTGTTTGATTATGTAGGTCTGTGCTTGACGCTTCCCATGTGTCTCTACTTATTGGCTTTATTTGATCTTTTACGTTGTACCAAGAAACAGCTGGGTTAACCATGTTTCTTGGTGAGAACCGACCCGTGGATTTATCTCTGTGTAAACTGCCGTCCATTGTCATTGAGCTCTGGCGTTTTAATGGAGCGCTAGAATGCGAAATAGCAGTCCCTTTTGACAAATGTTACATAGATGGACACGTAGTGTTGAGCAAGGACGTACTCTCCAATTTATCTCATTATCCTAATTAGTAGTTCCGACTAGTTCGTGCGACACAGCGCCCATCCACGACCAGCCAAATGTGTAATTAGTTTTGACCATAAAACTGCAAACAACTAGACCGTTTACATGTGGCCGCGATTGGTTCTTCTTACCATAACATCTGTACTCCGATTGGTCAACAATTTTTGACGATTTGCAACAGTCTGGAACGGTGGAACAAAGATGTGACCCTGCTATGTAGAAGGATCTAGATACAACTTAGGAATATAATGTTTGTTGCTAAGCACTTGGGGTAGGAAAAGTGATAATTGGCTACCGTTATCTTCCTTAGATTGAGAACAAAGAGCTAGCCATTTGTAACTCCATTGTAGAAGTCAGTTAGCGGAATCGTTGAAGAAGAAATAAAAGCGGTGAAGTACTGACTTCGGTATCTCTGCAGTGATGTCCAGATGACAGTCAATAAAGTGCGTTGCTGTTGTTAAAAAGCATAAATTTTATAACTTATCAATCAAGTAACCAGGTTTCGATAGTGCTGATTCTATAGTACATCTAAACAAATAAGCGTTCCTTTAAGTTAGAATAACGTGCTTACATATCAGTTAATTTATTTGTTAATTGAGCCCTTCTTAAGCATGATATATCGTTTAAAAATGTTCATCACAAATCGTACTTGCACTCTCAGTGCGCAAAACATCAAAACACCTAGTAAACATTTTGATAGATGAGTAGGAGCTTCTTATAATAAAACATATTATTATAGATCAAGATTATTCGGTTTTCATGGCTAGCACAACTGTACAAATTAAAAGTTATCCACTGATTCTACATAGAACATTTATTCAATTTTATCTATATGCACAAAATTAAAAGCTGGTTTAACACCATACTTAGCAAATTACTGCTAGAAGTTCCTAAAACGTCTACACTTTAGTCACCACTAGATTGTGTTGGTTAGATATGTTTGGAAAAAAGGAAAAAATATCTCTGAGGTCGTAAGTATGATAACAGTCATTATTAGACTCAGAAGTCCTTATTAGAATAACTTCTTTTTATCAACATTAGTGTTTCTGTTGTTTGCTGAGGTAAATTTTATACATTTATACAGCTTTTAATTAAATGAGCCTCCCAAAATTCCTTACAAAATTTGGGCGTTTGTATGTCTGGCGAAAGCAACGCTGAGTTGCTTTCGCTTTGTCACCAAACTAGGTCAAAGCATTGCTTTGTAATACAAAGTTTACATTAAGTGATTTTCAGTGAGCATTTTGACTAGGTCATTTAGCTCCTTCAGTTGACAAATTTGACTGAATTGGTGCTGTAATGCAATTTGTAACAGTGTTACCTATTGAAAACCTGGATATATGACGTGTTTTAAAGACATTTTCATCGAAAACGGCACTCATAGTCTTCATTCTTTTACGTGGCTTACATTTATCATAGTGCCTCACATGCACATTTTTACTTTGTTTCCCAAGAAGTCATCCACTAGCTCGCTTACAAATTGATAAACTACCTTATCTAAAGTATGAGTGAGTGGTATCATGTTAACGATTGAAATGATAAAAGCAACCAACTTAAACTTGATGGCTATTGTGAAGCTTATATTAAATGATTAGTACCTTATGTCTCTGAATAACAGTGTTTGCAGTGCTTTTAACGTCTGGGCAGTCTGGCGAATTGTGGCCTTCGTAAAGTTAACGTCTGCACGTCACCTGTCCTGACTATGCAGATATATCTCTGCTGCAGCAGCGTAAATGAAAAATGGAACAATAAATTTATAGTTTATAAGGGTTAAAAAACCAATGCTTAGCAAATCCCATAGAGTGAAATTTATTTCGAAGATAAATGTTCATGATAAAGTGAAAAACAGTTCTGTGGACTCACTAAAGACTTATGTAGAGGAGCAGAGGTATTCGCGAGTTAAAAGTATAAGTCTCCAAAACCATTGTTTGGGATTTTGGAAACACAAAATTTGATTGCGTTTGTAGCCCCTGCCTAACAAGTTAGAACATAAAATACAAATGGGACAACGCTTCATCGCGTCGATTTATAAATGTCACTTAATTGGGAACAGAGAAGTTATGTTTTCTATTTTGTGAGTGTTCCACGACTGACACTCAGAGGGAAAAGGAATTTGTACCCTATTCCCGCCAGTTATACTGCATTGTCAGTTTCAGGGGATGCGCCCTTAGGTTGGTATTGTGGTTCAATTGCAGCCGTGGGCGGCAAGTGTTGTTTGGTTCGTTAGAATCTGGTAAAGCATTATGTGATCCCATGCAAATGCCGATATCAACGGCTGTACATTCTTCGCGACTTATCTAAAATGATAGGGCAGATATAAGAGGCCCCTGAGGTTCTAGGTTGCCCACGGTTTTGCAGTTTCGAGGGCAACGACATCCTGTTTCTGCACACGTGTCACTTCTTGAAGGCATATTTCACTTGCGGTCGTATCTAGGCGTTAATTATTTGGCAGAAGTTTAAGGGGTCAAGCGGACCGAAGGCTTTGCGAAGAAGGCTGGAGTGATGATTGCAGTTTTTCAACGCCTGCTCTACTTGTTTGGAGCATTCGAGATCTTCTTGTACCAGCACACTCAGGGCACGCTCCGTTAAGCCTTTTGCAACGTGTGGTCTCCCAGCATGTACATTGGCCTTTGACACAGAGGGTTCACCTGACACTCAGCTGCGTTCAACTGTAGGTTTCTCGTTAAAATTAATAAATGCTACTAGTTCCTATTGGATCTCACCGTGCTCCTTGTTATTAATTGTCCGTCCATCTTGACATCCTCGACGAAAAGCAGGAAATTGGAGGAGACAAGTTTTACCAGTTTGTTGCTAAATACAAGGAACAGACGCAGTCATAGGACCCAGCATTTTGAAACACAATAATGTTCCTAAACCTGATTATTGTGTGATCCACTGACACACACCTGAATCCTCCGTTCTTGATGACATTTGGCAATCAAACTAAAAAAGGATCTCCAATTCCATAGCTCTGCATTTTATGAAGATGGATGCGGTGAACCAAAAGGTCCAAAGAATTGAAGAAGTCCAGATAGATCACGTCGTCTCTGATCTCATCCTCGGCCACTTTCGCCAACTACCTCCAGCCATCAGCAGATTGGTGGAGCGTAATCGGTATTGAGGGAAGCCGTGCAGCTCCAATGCCAGGATGCTGTATTTTTTCTGTTAGTCCATCAGAGCCTCGCCGACGACCGTTTCTATCACCATCGAGGTTAAAGAGAGGTGAGTCACTAGGCGAAAGTTTGCAGGATCCGAACGACTACCATTTTTAAACATTGAGCTTATGACGCCATGTTTTCACATAGTGGGGACTTCCTTTTCATCTAAACACTTTGGAAGAAATGTGACACTGGTTTACTCAGCTTCCTAGTCACAGCCTTCGAAGCTTTTGGGCGGATCTTGTCTGCTCCCGGAGGGCCATAATCGCGTAGCGAGAGGGACTTCCTTAGAAAATTGCTGGATTGAAACTTATACATGCTGACCCTAGACTCGGTAATGTGCTTGACGTTAAGTGAGAAGTGGGGGCTTCAAATTCTAACATTAAGGCTTAATGTAGCCACATGTCTTTGGCTGCTTTTTGGTGCTTTTAAGACTACGGCCTGTTATGAAACTTAGAGCGGTGCCATGTTTTACTTTACATCTACCGTGAAATGCCTATAGAGTGTTTTGTTGTTTACCAGAAACACTGGCTGGGCACTGTTTATAAGTTGGTTTGTCCTCTCGGACGATTGAAATGCAATGGTTACGATAAGTCAGGAAATTTCTCGAAGTCTCTGAGTTACTTTTGAAGTTGTAGGCGCGCCATGCCGTACCCCATATCGCCATGCATTTTCGAGTCCTGCTTCTCAGAATGAAAGGCACCTTTGCGGATCAAAGGGGCTTGGTCTCTGATAGTCTATTGACCATAACACTGAGTCTTTCAAAGAACGCTGTACAAACGTTGTCATGGGGATTGTTGTTCGGGAATTCCCAAGCGGATGTACCTACAAATTCTTTAAAAGAATGGCTGCGTCTGAATGTATGTGTTAGTTTCGAGTATGTAGATGGATACTGTACAAAAGCACAGGTAGACCTTATTACTACATAGACGCTGAAACCTAATGGACTCTACATCAATAACTTATCAAACCTGGAGTGCTTGTTATCTCTATCTGATGGGAGGAAATAACCTCGAAACGCGTCATGGAGTGAGGTGTTTTCAGGCGGGCAACATCCAATTTTCTGCTGCTTCATAGTGTTATGTTGGGCTTCAGTGATCTTGTGGATAGCTTAATACCTGCTTAATTATCAATGCATTTTTATTGTATTAATATTGTATCTTGGTCGTTTGCGTAAGCATTTGCCCCTATTCCCTTTTGGACCGAATTCTCAGTTTTGATGATTGTTTGACAGACGTTGTGATGCATTAATATTTGTATACCCCCTATCTAATGCAAGAAGTATGCTTCAGATGCAGCAATCTATTCTATTCACTGTATATTTATACCTAGAGGCTCTGTGCAATCTTATTAAACAAACTAACATGTAACAAGCGAATAAAAACAGAAGCAGTTGCCCTGATAATAAATTAAAGTACTTCCGAACACTCCTAATATGTTCCAAGTTTTTCTTTTCTACCTGCTACCACCTTAATAATTGACGCTTTTTAGAAAAGCAGATATTACACCGCCGATTCAAGTTGGGATTATATGTTGTCCGTGCTCTACTTGACTAGGCTGTCTTCCGGCTCAACACGGATGCGCTTAATTAAAACTGGTAAAATGAAGGAACGGAAACCGTAAATTCAGATAAGAGCTGGAAGTAGGTTCGTTCCCAAGGTACGTCCTCTGCTATGGACTAATATAAGGGGATTCGCGGTGGAGCTTCGACCACCGGCTCGTAGAAAATTGAATCTATCAACTCGCAAAATAAAAAACATAGTACTTGAAACTGCAGCAGTTACAAAAATACTTATTGTCGCCAATAAATTTGAATATGATGCATGGGCAAATCGAGTGCATTGATAGTAACTAACGGTTAACTACGCATTTTACATTGGAAACATGGGATCGAACTTTTAAAACTATTTATTGTGACAACGATTGTTTGCTTGTAATTAGCACATAGGATAGCACTAGTAGATGGCATTTCTTATCGTGTTGATCGTGCTTTTGAAGACAACAAATGTATGCACTAATCAAACTATAGAATCAAAGTGAAGTTAGGTACCAAACACACCTACCACCTTCGGATCCTTCCTTTATCAACATTGTAGTCATTTTTAGTGGAATTTGTAAGGCATCACCCCATCACTGGTCTTGATCGACTAAAGACTGTAATGGACGAGCCTGCGTGCGAAGTCTTATACTCAGCCAGCGGTAAACAATGACAGTAACAACGCAGGATGCCGTTGGCTGCATAAAACATGCTAAACTGCACATAAATATTTTTGCGCGAGGTAAAGTATTTTAAAGAATCAAGAGTACCATGAGGCGATCAAGTTATTAAAGTAAGCTGTTTTGGCGGATCGTTTTAGTGGCAGTCCGACAAGCCACTGGTGCAAAAAGTTTGATCAAATAAATCGAATGACTGTTAAAGTGACACATAATACATATAACCCAGGGGATTTCAATAGAACCAACACGCTATGAGTTTTACGGATTAAATGGTAAGGTGCCACTAATACATCTTGGCCAAAGGTGTGAAACAAGATACCGTATACAAATCAACATGTGAAGCCCAGCTCAGTAATATTGTCTGAAACTTGTTACAAGTAACTTCCAAAGGCTATGTTTTACATACCTTTATTTAAAAGTAACTGAACGGCTTGGATAACTTAAAATAAAAATATTTACCTTTTATTGAGGTGTGGGTCATTATATGACCAAGCAGATGTAGACAACAATTTAAAGCTTTTTTCATCTGTTTTAGCCTTTTCAAAAGTGTATTTTTACTCACAAAAGCAACAGTGAACACATGGCAGTAGGTAAAGCTTAAAAACCATCTGTTAATTAAGTAAATATCTTATACAATATTGCAGTCGAATTATAATGACGGGATCGAAACAGTGATAATTATTCCCACATTACCCTTAAGGATTGGGCAAAATCCTGAAATCGCAAGTTGCTTTAATGCGCTATCGTTAAAAAACATAAGTTATGGGCACGTGCGCCTTACTCTCTCAAATGAACACCATCTTTTTAAATTTATTTTTAATACTGAGGGAAGTGAGTCATTACAAGAACAATTGAGCATTCCTCCTTTATCAGCACGATTTATGGAATTATGTAATTTAGGTATTTTTGGGTTCAACTGAATTGCACTTTTAAAGTGAAGCGGTGGATTTTGGGCATTTAGATTGGACCTCATCGGGTTACTTGCGTATTTATTTCCGCTTTCTTATACGCTATGATCTGCACATGGGATGCAGGCCGATTTAGCTATAGATTCATTGAAGAAAGCTTATACTTACAAACATTTGGAAAACTAGACTTAGTTTGAGATCCCTGGCTACTGGTGATATCAAATCCCAGCCACGGTCTGTAACTCTGATATTAGTACTAAATGGACATGATGAGAATTAGTCAAAACATTTCACTGCTTAAAATATCAATTCATACAATAGTTAATAATTGACTGGCAATCACTGATCATCAGTATGCCTAACTTTAGTTCATTATGCATTAACAGCCCGGACATCAGTGTTTATGCCAGCTTTTTGACGCGCATACATAGGATTAATAATGAGTCAACGATCACTGTCAAATTTTAGTAAAATTTTGCTTATGTGTCCACTGCTTTCGTTTAGGCTACATGGTAAGAAAGTCAACCCGCTACCAACGTTCCAGCCTGACAATGCTATATCTTTGGTAATGTTATCTTGAGTGATATCTAGCTCCTTTCTAGCCGGGAAAAATAATTAACCGATTTAACGTAAACTCAAATGATACCTAGAAAAAGAGTTTGGAATATCATGCTATGAGTTGAACGTCCGTTGCTAATATGTGGCGATCTTTCCATTTTGTGGATGATTGGAAATTATGTGGGTAGCAATTATGCAAGCGATAATAAAATGACATTTATTTTATCACCTCCCATATATACATTGGTCATCTCCAAATGGATTACCAAAATCACCTCGATGACCCGGTTTAAAACTTTCCAGTCAACTGTGACCTTCAAGTTTTGGATTGTATAATGTTATGTCCACAAACTAGTTTGCAATTGCCGTCGGGTTAAATGTTTAACAGCGCGGTTCATTAAATTAGTTAAAAAGAACCTTGAATTTGAGCGCTATTCCTACCTGGGCAACACCACTTGGCAGTTGTAGTACTAGAATCTCTTAAAGCAAAGCTGACATATTCCCTCGGAAATGGCATGTCAACATTGGACCAGCATTTATTTAGGTAATCTTTTTCTGATTCAAGGGCTTTTAAATAAACGTTTGCAGTGACATTTGAATTTTTGTTCGTCTGTTATCTTCCCTCCAAGCTTCATAAATGAAGTCACTGCAAGTCAAAAAAGGTATCAGTGCGTATCGTTTTTTACCTTTTGTGAATCCTGCTGGGTGACGTTTGAATGACAGTACTATATGCACTGCAGCGATGCGTTTTCTGCAACCTGTCTTAGCAGAACGCTAAGTAGCCCTGAATATTTTTATTCGCTTTAGAAAGAACGTTTCTTTCCCATTGAATAAATGCAATCACAATAGTTGAAGGTTTGGGTGGAGGGTGTTTTAGGTATAATGACAAAATACTTTCGCGCATTGGGCGATTCTCCGTTACAATCTCTTTCCTGTAGTAATGGTAATTCTAACGAATTTATGACCGACAAACTAAGACATAGAGAATCAGAATAATCATGCGATGAAACTGTACTCGCAACCTTATAAGTGCTTATGCGCATATATTTAAAACCTTGGACTACCGAGATATTAGTGTTCTTATTCTGCCCAACATATAGGTGTCGTTCAGCCAATTCGCCTGGTCCAAACAATGACTCAACATTCTCATTATTATTAATCGGATCAACTAGGCAAACGAACAAAAAGAGTAGGATTTAGGTGTTACTTGCTATCAGCACTAAAATTTGTTGCCAGTTTCGTACTTTCTGGATTAAGTAGAGATGTTCCGAGCTACCTTTTGTAGTCCGGTAAAAGTGAACAACAGGAAGCACTTCGCACACTTGCATATTATCAGCAATCGAACTGCTTTGGATTTTTAAAGCAATATGTTATACCATATGAAACTGTTTACTATAGACTACTACCTGTACGTTTACTCAAAATCCAAATGGGAATTTCCAACCGGTGGGTAAAGTGTAGCTCACAAATCGCAATAGTCTCTCAGCCGAGTAAACAGTTTACAAACCTTTAAACCTACTCCCGATTTTAAATATATAACCAAATGTTCCAAGCAATTGCAAACCCAGAAGTCAAATTCAGTGCTGCGCTACAAACGGGTAACAATATGAGCTACCTAATTAGGATAGGGTTCATTTTCATCGTGATCACCTATTGCTTTAAATTATATGGTAGGGCCAAGTAAGACAATGCTTCTCACGCAAAACACATAACAGTTAATTTAACAATAAATAGAATAATCCAATCATCCAAACAGATGTCAACACATAAACAAACTAATATATCTGAATTTGTCATGTACAACTTTACAGGAAAATCTTGAATCATAAGTAATGGACTTTTGTAGATTTGCGACAGATCTAGTAGTAATTGTGGCAGGTGCAACTAGCGTACATTTTTTGGAAATTCCTGCTAAGCAGCAATGTTAAGAATTTGGTTACTCCAACGAAATAATTGATTGCTGCACAGTTAGAGTTGCACACTTTAAGGAATGCGGACCAACCTTCTAGAATTTGTTTTGTGATGGCTGAATTAATAAAGGAACCGCATGTCGAGACTGTTTACTTTCCAGAGCCAGAGGATGAATACAGGGATTATTGTCCTATTCCATGGTGTATTTCGATACTATTAAGCTGTTATGTGGAATATAGGTCACGTGGATTTTTAAAAAGCGAATATCCCGGATACGCAATCAAACTAACCCAAACATTTAACGTTCGTCTTTAATTGCTATATTTCACTCCTATGCTGAAATAAATTGTTGGGAAAGATTTTTCAACACACAGGGTAACGTACAGCTAAGCTTAAGCAAATTTATGCAAGCTAGGAAAACCTACAGAAATTAAAACGACATTGGGAGATAGTAATGAATGACGCCTGCATGGCCAAAGTTGTATTTCGATTTGCTTCAACATGTATCAGCAGCAAAACCAATATCCGTCTTGTAATAAATATGCAACCTCGGCGGTTGAAAAAACTTTTGCGTCCCGATCGCTTATCTGCGTGGAAAACTCAACTAATGAATATTTACTCAAAGGAACCAGTATTCTAAAATATAGTTAACATTGATTTCACAGTTTCTCTGGCTCCATAAATTAAGACCTTCTTTTAAGGTATTTGGCCGATAATGGCAAAATCTTCTCTTACACCTTGTCGCAGTTAATTATTTTGATGAAAATGATGAGTAATTGGCACATAATTTGAATCAGTTATGACTACCCAAACTACCTTTGTCGTCGTCTGAAAGAGTTCCTGAAACATTTAACGGAATAGTTCTAATTGTTATACAATGCGATCCATGAGGAAGCTGCATATTGCATCCGAAATACTCACAACCTATGTGTAACATTTGTACTTTAAAGGCTTATCCGTTACATGGCTTTCAGACTTTGTAATTTAAGTTGAAAATAAAGTGTATCATGCATTTACATATATATGTAGCCATGGAATCAGGGCATAAAGCAACCCTTGTTGCTTCTGAAGTCTATATAGATTATCCTTGGCAAGTATGGTAAATAATCTAAAATGCTAGGAGAAGGTACTAGCATATTCGTGCTTGTTCAGGAACGTGCTAATGCATACACTAGCTTACGCATCTAAAACTTGCGAAAACGTACCATGCCAGCTACATATTTGTCACTTAGCTTTTCTCGGATTTACTCAGCCACACGTTGTCGCACAACACTCCAACTATACTTATGATTCTTAAATTGACAAGCCTTACCACAAGATATCATTCTTGCTGGAACACTTCCAAGGTATACTAAACTCAGATTTGTTGCTAGATAATTGCATTCCATTGATACACACCCGTAAAACCTTGTTAATCCAACTGTCGGAAATACCTTTTGGTCCTATTGTTAAACCACTCCAACCAAATTTGACAATGATATCAATCGTTACAACTCTCATAGATGTGCAACAGCTAAAAGTTCGCAACCATGAAGCATCGCTCTAGCAGTGGCGATTGGATCGAAATTGCTGGCAAACTTTTACAGACCTCATAAACATCGATACACACGCTTGCATGCACACATTTATACATTCAGATATCATTAGGTGACAAATCTATTGTTCCATTCCACATTAACGGATTTCATTTCGCACGCTTAATATGACCATCTGTGAAAGGCTCCCTCACTTAACCGAGAATAAATATTTTGTTTAGTTATTTATTTAAAATACTTTGTTGCTCCGCATCGAATCCTATTCAGTACATATGTGGGTCCGCCATGCCATTCCTAGACTAAGTCCAAATACTTCGTCTAAATTTCAGCGTGTGTGGTTGCAACACGAAACCTGCCGCCTTTTGCTTGCGCATCAGAAAATGACCAGAAAGAGCAGCTTACATACTTCCCGATGGGACTTAAACCATGCGAGTTTTCTCTCAAAGTCAACAACAGATCGCAAATATGTTTTGATATGTTTGTGTTCCCTCTTATGCATATGAACAATCCCCTAGCATCTCTCAGTCCATTACAAGAATGTTTAAGAGTGGGCTCTTACATGAACCCTACGACAACCGATATTCATAGTAACGTAACTTTGTTGTCAATGACAACGACTCACAGTGTTTACACATGATAATATACACCATATGCATTGTACTTAAAC
This sequence comes from Dicrocoelium dendriticum, assembly GCA_944474145.2. Taxonomy (NCBI): domain Eukaryota; kingdom Metazoa; phylum Platyhelminthes; class Trematoda; order Plagiorchiida; family Dicrocoeliidae; genus Dicrocoelium; species Dicrocoelium dendriticum. Next base: position 162,097,299 of record OX104063.1, on the reverse strand, counting down.
GGGATTTCTGAGTTACAAGCTGCGTTATGATGGCCTGAAATGGAATAGCATGAAATGACTGTTAGTAAAACTTCCGCCCCATTCTTTTACCCAAACCTAATCAGGGTAACTTAACCCCAAAATACAACGATCCCGTCCGGCTATGTATAGTAAGTAAAGATGTTCCACTCGTCATATGTATATCTGTTGTACCGCTGAAGTGCGACAGGCTGCAAGATATTGTAGAGCGAGCAATTATTGTAAGAGCTCTTCCACGGAAAATAAGTGATCTAGCGCACTGAACTGCACGTACAATATTAAACTCAAATTCAAAATCATTCAGCCAGGCTGGACGTAACAGCAATGAAATTGATGTTGGTAAGCCGACACAGCTGACTCATACCTTCCCATGTAAGGCTGCTCTTAATAACACTGTCTTACTGTATAGTTGTTAAAAAGGTCCTAGTACATCCAACAACGCTGAATAACCTGTAACATGCATGTTATCATGAGTAACCTATATGTTCATTTTTGCTACTCACAAGACACGGGCACCACTAATCAAAGCATCAACCGCTGTCGAATTGGTACAAGCCAGGGCTAACAATCCAACCAAAGAACTTACGATGCTACCAATTTTCTGGACAAAGAAAGCACGCATACACACCACCAGTAAACGGAACACCAGACACCATCATAATCTTCTTTATGTTGTAAAGTTCAGTGTGCCAGAATTTAAGGCATAATCGATGGAAGACGAACTTTCATCCGATCTGGGACAATGGGACTCCATGAGTCAATTATGGTGGTCATAGGTAACCCGGTCTTCATTATGTGCCTCGTGATCCAAACTGGAGTATTAATGCATCGTTTCAGATAGACAATGCAAAGACCTTTGTTATTATCAACCAAGTGTAAAGCGTGAATACGTTAGGGCCACACTCCAAACATACAGTAGAAAAGGCGCCCAAACTTTTCCAAAATGCACAAGATGCCTTCTTCCAATATACATTCGAAGGCGTTGAACATAAGGAAAAACAGACCACATAATGCTGAACAAAGGGTCTGATGTGCGGCGCCGTCAGCAGCAGGAACCTGGCAAACCTCTGTGATGTCTCAACGAAGTACAGGTCATTAGTTGCTTCTTGACACGTAACTCTCTGTACAACAATGTGGAATGATTACCAGGCCCGTAGCAGCGGCTCAAGGAAAACGACTAACAGGCAACCACAATTTTCGGCATTAATGCTAACCTGAAATCGCATCCACAACTACGCTCCTAACTATCGAGGAACTCAAGTGCTAGTATACCAAAGCGCAGTGTCTTCGCAATTTGCAAACCGAGTTTTGTATTTCCCAGTTTTAAGATTTGCAAAATACGCTTGGGGACCAAAATGCAGCTACTACTGAGATCCCTGAAGAAGTGATGACCTGTACGGCATCATTATCCTACTAAACGATAAAAACATCAAATGAGTGAGGTAATCTTGGGTTTTAGATCTGACCTGCAAGTGTAAGCCAAACATCCATTGTTACAGAAAAACTAAATAAATAATTGCTGTTGGAAATTTGGTGTTGCCCACCCGAAAACACTGCACAACTCCTAATTTCCATCTGCTTTGAGTACGGTCTCAGTGATCGCCGTGACTAAGGTTCACTTCAATGTGAACCACAGTCCATTACATTGAGATTGCGCGTCGCAGTCCAATCACACAACGTGTAGTCCAAACTTGACCCTCCAAATAATTGCCGTTGTTGCGCGTACACGGTTATCCGTCGAAGACGATACGTGGCTTAAGGCAATAAAGACAGAGGATACGAGCCTATCCAAACCTCAACTTGGGTCATAAAATGTGAGTTGATATACTGCAGCTTCGCACAGTGTGTAAACCTGGAATAAGCACACCTTAACTTAGAGGGTAGCAATCTTACAGAGCCTACGAACTGCCGTCGTATAACTCTCATCGGTGCAATATAATATTATAGACCTTTTCATAGCAGAGGCGCATTTTTAGGAGTAACCGTGTCATAGTTCCACAGCGGCACGGATGACTGAAGGCAGTCACGAAATACAAAATCGCTGCTATTCGTTTAAAGTTAGACGGAGATGGTCTGTGCCAGACTATGAGTTGACGCCGTATACCAGGAATTCTCAAACGCGTTCTATCGCCTTGACCTCCGCGTACTCTTGCACAAGCTTCACAGTCATGTTAAAACCTCCTCGGGTAGACATGCAACTACCTCATTCAATACCAGCTGAGTTTAAAAGTCCGAAGCTCTGAATCCGATCCCACTGAAGCCCAGTGTGCTGTACATGATGATCACTACCTGAAAATGTTTATTTACTCTTAATTTACGATCCTTTTAGCTGGCTCTAGACGAACTTCCTGATACTTGCAGATACTAGTAACAGTTGAGGTAACCAAAAGAGAGTAGACGGTGACATGCTACTGCAGAGTACTTCTGATAGAGCTTATTCACGGTCCCTCAAAAGTCGGCTCCAGTTTAACTTGGTGAAATGCAACGTTGTGTGCGTACTCCAGCACTGTATTTAAGTATATCAATTTTAACTACCAGCTGAAATGTGATTCGCAGGAAAGTGATTTGAAATGTTTATGTAGGAGGCCCTTTGCTGCTTGAAACAGGCCAAAATAGCATTGAGAAGAGCCAGTCAGCGTTTTGACCTCCTACGTAGGGTGTTCGGGAAGTTCGAATCATTAACTATTCACCTATGCCGAACGGCCTGCGGTGTGGTCCCGTGTGGAATACGCGACCTGTTCCTGTCTACCCTGGTAAAAACATGCTTTGTATGCGCCTATAGTCCAAAACGTACGGCGACTAAAACCGTTGGTGTTTGCTTCACCTCCCTGTAAACCATTGCACACAATCGGCGTGTGTAGTTGATTTTAAGCCTCAGCAATCAGATTTCACTAGATTGTATCTAATACTAGCGCAATTTTGTCTCGATTATCGCGATCTGTTGCAACACAGCCACAATACTTAACAGAGAGACCATCAGTTCAAAGTCACCACGCAATGAGTTAGACTTGCTTATCGACAGTATTTTGCCTTTCGGGGACCTAGAATGTGAAACGCTCGTCTAGCTTACGTCAGTTTTCGAGATATATTAAGATTTCAAAAGCGCCATTGCGGCAAGCTATCATGTTTGCATTAGTTGATACAGTCCTTTTCATTTGGAAGACGGAATAACGTTAACTAAGCAGGGTGTATGCTAGGGATCGTCCATATTTCCTGTCACATTCTACCAACGGCTTACTAATCATCGCCCTTTTAATGTTACTAGACTTGTCAGGTACCGGTATTATACGCGTTACAGTTCACTGTTTTTATTTGCTCGCTGTTAAAAGTCGGTTGCCCTCACCAATTTTCAAGTATGCAAACCGCGTCCCGGAAGCGCTCGAAGTAGAGGAGTTGTAGAACAGAACATAACAAGTGGAGTTTTACAGTTACATGTGCCTGGAGACCAAATGGATAGCACACATTATTTTTATAAAATAGCAGCCAGTTTGATTCTTGTTATTAGCAAAGACCCAAAATAGTTTAAACATTAGTGAAGCAGCTTCGTAATTACAACTTCTTCAGAGCCAGGTCATTGAGCGATCTTAAAAGATATGCTTTTGTTTTCAGCTTACTAAAAATAGTATGGTAAATGACGCCACCTTTTCCATTGTTATCTACATAGACAGCTGTGTTTGCAATAACAGAAAATATACACGTGATAAAACTGTGTCAATCTAGGGGAATTAAATAAGGCACAATTATTTTGTACCACTTCGGGGGGACAGTGTTAGGCTTCCTAACTTTTAAAACAGATAAAAGATGTTTATCAACTTTTACTTTTTGGCACGACATTCAAGCGCAACGTGGGGGGTTAATTTAGTCGTGTTCTCCATTTGGCATACTATTCGATCACGGCTTATTTGTAGAACTAGCGGAAAATGAAATCTAATTACAAGCAACTGTTGTGATGCTCTTAATACAACAGCAGAAGCCTAAGAATATTTTTGCCCTTTAGTAAACAGTTGCTACTGGCCACGGAATAGTTTTTCTACTGTTAAACTCACACGGCATCAGCCATCACACTAATTGCATGCGAAATCATTGGCAGTTTGTCAGGTATTACCACAGCGCACGTAAATCATTTATACCTAGAGATTTACCTCAATTACATTGAAAGTGCGAGGTCAATATGATTATAATGATATCTGCGCATGACTCCAACATTTGTATATTAAAATAGGAGTATTTTGGGAGCCGATGGCTGGATGGCACTGTCAGTATGTAATTTTCGATAGATATGTCGGTTGAATTATTTAACATGAACTGTTTGCTTTTCACAGGCATTAAAATGGTTACTCGAATGTTAATGAGATGTTAAAATGTGTTTTATTGTACGATTTGTAGGTCTTTATGTATAGGGAAAACGTTTTATTTTCTCTCAGTAAATGCACTTTAGTAACTTAGCGAATAAATATTAAGCATTGTTATCAGCCATTAGGCAACTTATTGCAAAACTAATTTTAGCTTGTCTTCTAATAGATAAAACAACAGTCAAAGACAGATAGTCATGTGTAAGCGATTGTGAAGGTTTATTTGTGATGTAACATTTATATTCGAATGCATTGGCTCAATTGGAAGAGGTAGCTCATGTGGGAATAGACAGGCAACTGAAGCCACAATTAATCGATACATTTTAACCTTCATCCGCCATGCGAATGCTGCTGCTTTCCAAAGTAATCATCCATCCAGCGAACCACACATGCAACGTGCACCGATAGTAGAAACGAAATATATGGCGCTTTATATATTAGTGTATAACCTATTTGTAAGTATCAGATTTCGAGCAGGGCTATGATCATTCAGCCTTAAATAAACAACGCCATCAAAGTAAGAAGCTATATAGATTCTTCGTTTCACGGTCCATTTAAATTCCGTTAGACAGTAATTTTGATGACCTCACCATCAAGCGCTAGTATAGTCTAGTAGGCTGCTTTACAATGATAGATAAAAGCGAACTAGTAATAATATTTCTGAAGTAGTTATTCTTTTAAATAACATTGTTCAACTGTCCAATCAGTCACCCACATTATTTTCCTCATCAGAATGGTTTGAGATTGCTTAGTTGCTGTTTACTACTAAATTACACTTAGACAATCCATACTACGTAAGCATCAATTATGGGCAAATTAGTGTATCAGAACAAGTTATCCATCATCTTTCGGTCAGCACTTGATTAAGACCGTGCTTTCATTTTGCCAGTACTTGATCAGGAGTGAAGTTAAACTACCTGCTATTACCATTATTGTTTACTTGAGAAACGAATGTACACTATGAAACCTATTTGTCTCGCAGTCAATAGTTATTCTCATCGCAGTGATATTTAACAAGCAGGTAGCGCAATATGTGAAGCATATTTTTCAAGTTTGAGTAGATTCTAAGTGAGTGTTATAAGTTTCTATGATGTCGATATATCTAAGTGGGTATTAAATATTTAACATATTGTTGGCGGACACCTAAAGCAACCACATACAAGCTTTCATCCTGTAAAAATATGTAAGCTACTTTACATACTTGTATAGAAAGAATCGTGTTGTTTCAACCTCGTAAATCCACTATTTTCCAGAATTCAGGCCGTCAGTCATGTTAGCATCGTAGTGTTTTTCTACGACTGTAAAATGAAGTATCTGCAACCCCATTGGTCTCTTAAAATCTGTGTCTAAAGTGCACTTAAGTATACACACATCTTAGGGACGGAAACTTTTCTAAAAACGGAAGCATCAAAACACCATGATGCCAAATCATCAGAAATTGAGCAATACTCTCAGATTACTTAGAAGATTTTTCGTGGATCCGCACCGCCCTACTGTATTGTGATTTAAATTGATTTACAGCCAACAAAATATGACAGTTTGGAGCTTCCTGTTTTGGACGGATTAAGTTTGTGACGGGAACGTAGCTAATACGGATGTAAATCAGCCGAAAACTTTGGCTGCAATACAAAGCACTGTGTCTATATAATCTCATTTTGCATCCATTATATAAAAGTACAATCCAGCAGAGAATAGTAACCTTCATTTTTGTTTTAGCAGCAGCGTCACCTTACATTGTTTTACGAAACCGACTTTAGCTATAATTGAAAGATGAATATTTCTTTGTTGCAAACCGCTGGTTGTCTACGTGTTTACAAATAACATTCAAAATATAGTGCAGACACATTTTTATTCTTCCTTAACCAACAAGTGGCCACACTATTGTTTTACTCAGTTCTTCTGTAAGAAATGGTTTATTACACGAAACAATCACAGTGAAAACGTCAGTAGAAAACAGCAAAAGGAAAGCACAAGTCCTGTCAGCGCATAACTGGCATATCTTATTTCTGAATCGTGCAGTGTTGAGGTGTGTATCCTGCTCAGCAAGTGAGAATATTTTCAGACAGAAGGCAGGTAACTCATAACTGCTAGTGTCATTTGGAATTAAATTACTTAGGTCTGTGCTATCATTTCCGGCTTTTTGAGAGTTTTGAGAGAAAAGCCCCCTTTGAAAAAGACTTATACTGTGCTTTCCAACGCTCTAGTGTGTTATTCTGTCTTTCGCTACCCATATTAAGAGACTTGCATTTCCGGAACTGTACCTCTGAATCTAGTTCACACCCACTTCTGACTACGGAAGGTTACGTGGGAAAAGGAAACAATGTTGGGCAAATGGGACACTTTATGCCGGATTTGTTCAGCTTGAACAAGCGTAGTGCTGATAAGCTGGGTAATCATTCGCATGCCACACCCAAAATTAAAACAAAAGTGTTGTTTAACATTAAATTATTGTTCACTTCTAACTATACTTATCAGAATTAGTTACCTCTAATTACAACTGGGGTTATAAGGCGTTCCATCTCTTGTAACTAGCTGATTACTCGTGTGCCCACAATGTGGATGTTTCTTCAGCAACAGTAACTAGTATAAATAAATGGTTCCTGCTAATTAGCTACAACTTACATGCATGCACTAACCAATATTGAATAGAATTTACAAATACTGGATTCTGCCGTAGTTTTAATCTGCTCCTAATCTTTCCATTATCTTTCCATAATATGTTACAATGCTGGAAGCAACCAAAGTATCAGTGTGGAACTTTTTTCGAAATTTGTGCCAAACCCAAAGTTTTAGAGCAAAGACCACACAAATACCAAACCATTTTTTACTATAATGTACATTAAAGGACTTTTGGCTTGTTCTGTTAGTTAACGTATCAGGCGCTACTCCAAAATTTACTTTGCAACATACGAACGTTGCCGTCATATAATGCAATAATGGCATATGCATGTCTGAAGTCAGGATACATGAAAAGCTGGATGATCAATTCAGTTTTGTAAAATTGATCGATAGATAAAAGGAATCATCTTCCAATATATTAAAGTTATTTTCTCTCTCAACGTAGATCATACACGTGCAACACTGCGCGTGGTCTGGACGTGCTGGCTGGTCGATTCAGGTAACCAGTAATACAAACACCTGACTGAGTCACTGGTTCAGAACAATCGATACTAGCTTATCGCTAATCTACAACACCGCCTGGATTTTGGAAATGTGTGTGTCTTCCCCTCTCCGAATCGTTAGCTAGTTTGGGGCCGTACTAGGTTTCAACGCTCACCGCTCATTTTAACCCACTTGGATATTACCATTTTACCCTAGGACAATCGATATGTGCGTATTTTGCCGACTATGGAAGGTAATACGTTAAGCTATCAAATTTAACACAAATTTACCTAAACTATGATATTTACCGCTAGTATCGAAAACAAAGTAAACTATGGGATGAAACCTGTTAAATAATTTGAAGAAAAAGAAAGATGTCATTAACATGAGAAGGACAGCAGCTACAGCGCAGTGGCGAGTACATCCAATGGGAAGCGAACATTTGCTAAGTTTGTCTATATGTGTCATTTGCGTATATGAAAAAATCAGTTCAATTCAATTCAAGCTACTAAAGAGATAAACTTAACCCCGAAACATGTACATAAGCCAATTTGATGACAATAATTAATAACACTAACCTAGTAACTATGATATGAGCGTCACGAACCGATGTCAAAAGGCCAACGAATTCAAGGACTGTGGTGTTATCGGGAAACAGATGCAATGCTAGCAGGTTGCACTTAACGGTTCCTATTGGGACTATTATTCCACACTCTGTGAGGAACGATTTACAAAAGATGTTGAGTAATGCATGTCAAAAGGTAATAAACGTAAACCAAAACTTTGGGCCAAGTTAAATGTTTAGATATGTTATTCGGACAAAATTAATCAGTTAACGAACTCATTGCGGAGTAAGACATTGCAACTAAAAAGGAATTTTTAGCTATAGCACCTGCAGAACACACAACATATATTTTTGGAGTTAATGTAAGTTGAGCAATAAATGTGTCATTAAAGTGTTAAAAAGAAGCAGTTTATGAGGAACGGATTTTGTGGGTGGTGGGAAAGCAGCTATCAGTCAAAAAGTACAAACATAATTTTGACTGCACGAGCAATTTTGGACAAAATTACTTTAAGTCACGTTAGCAAAAGTGTTCATGTTTAATAGTTAAAAAACAAATCAATTTAAATTAATGCCTTAAAAAAGGAACTAACGACGTCTTTTGATAATTGCAAATTGGCAATCGACAGGCCGGAAGCTAGATGTTGACCATGATGGCAGTAGAAGCATCTACTTAAAACCAAAGCACTCCACGGAAAAACTAAGGGCAATCATTTCCATCGATATTTAAAATTGGCGTTGCTTTTCTGGTGTAATTACTGTGGTGAATAATTGCTTGTTCCGAGTGGATAACTGATAGTAGTTAGCTATTTGCTTCACAAACATATCCATTTAACATGAGAGTTATGCGCCTGCAGATCACTATGAAATTGGACAACGACCCAGTGTCCCCACATTTAGTAGTTGCAAAATTAGCTCCTTTTTATATTTAGAAATACCGGGTGACGACTTATACTCACCTTGAGTTAATAATGCAGTCTCCTGGTAATCTAAGATATGCTGCGACGCCTAATTAAGAGTTTCGTCAGAGCAACAATTGACACCCGTTTGCTCTTATTTTAACTAGTCTGCATCCCTTTTCTCAACAACGATAGACAAAGCAATAATCGCAATCAGTTGATTCACCTTCATAGAATGCACTTTAAATTTGTACCATTTCTAGTGAGATGAAAAGCCTTGGATGGGTATAACATAACAGGCTACCATACCCTGAATTGTAAAGGAATGCCACCGCCTCCAGTATCTGTACTCAGAGTGTTACTTATTCATATGTTTGGGGAAAATGTAGCTAACCTTCATTTTAAAAAGGATGATTGATTCTACCCGTTTCAGTCTAGATTGCTTCACGCAATGTCGTCGATTATTTGCGAAGTTCATTGAGGGATCATCTGGTAGTTATAATTATACTTGCAGCAGTAATATCCATAACTTTGGCCCAGTTTCTATTCCACTCTACCCTACTTAACTTTTATGCATTAAACACACTTGCTACTTAGGAGCGAGAATAATCACAGACCATTTACGCGGTCCATTTCAATAATTATAAATACTTTGGTAAGCAATCCACTAATTCCATATTTTCAAAATACATGTCAAATCTCATAATGTTCTTTGTTTACGAACATAATTTATATTATGGTTCTTTAATTCATAGAAAATTAGCAACGAATCTTTGCATTAACTCTTGACCCTGGCCAATTTGCCGCTCTACAATTGCTAGCTTACCCTGATTTCATACAACCCAAAGTATGATGTGCGGTGATTGGGATTCAAAGAAGACGAATATGCCTAAGCAAACAGATACCAACAAGTAACAGTTGCCTCGTAGCTTATAGCATGTCGCTCAGGAGAGTATGTAGCCGATTTTTACATCTATTTAGGATTTGAACTTAGTTTGACTTCTTATCAAAAGGGGTAAAGGTTTATTAGGTTATGTTGAAATCGAAGTGGTAAGACTCGGTAGCATTATGTAACGCCTTTATATGCGTGAAACAAATTATATGTTTTACCGGCAAACATAGCAAATCTAAGAGCTCAGACGGAAGAGTTATCATTATAGTCGTAAGTACAACGCTCACCGAACTTCAGGATTTCCGGTGGGAATTTAATCTAAATAATTTTTGACGATTTCGTAATAATACTGTGTGATCATTACTTAACTGAACACATTACGAATGTTTTAAAAATGATGCATATATTTTAGCATTTATATACAACACTACTATTACAACGAAACAGCAAAATAACGGATGGTTGAGAAACAAAATATAATGGAGAAAGCCCCTTTAATATCAGTACAAAGGTAAATGGGTAGGCGTTTATTGAGCGTGACATACATAGAAAAATGGCGAAGGACGCATGGCAATAATAATGATTAAACAATATTACGTTGCAAAGGCGAACAACTTTCCGTAAAGGCCACAGAACGATCTATGGATCAGGCTTGCAGTTCGAATATTGTTACTAAAATCAATATACCATTTAAGAACCTACAAGCAAAGAGTGAGATTACAAAGCAGGAATGCTGAGAGACGAAGGTTGATGACGTAAAAACTGCAAGGTAATAACGAATGCCATGGACATTCAAAATCAGTGTCCCACTGCATCCCATTGTCTCGTTTTCAGGGATCCCCATCGTAAACTTTAGCAAAGTGCATATGAAAGAAAGTAAACCGTCAAATTACCGGAGCCGAACAACAATCAGCAATGCTGAAAGTCTCAAGAAACTAAAAAATGTTAGTGAGAGGAAGAGGAATTCGTGCTGCTGTTTAACCTCACTGCACGCTTCACGACGATCGGTCACAAACTCGCGAAATATCGGAGATGGATTTGCTTTGAAACCAACCGAAAGCAAGACGGTGCCTAAAGCCGGAGTGCATGTGGGAACCCCTGCATCATTGCATGACCACTTATTTTTACTTTCATGGTCATGTATACCAGCAACTGAAAGGAGCTTCCATGTGATCGCCAATAGCAGGAATTATTTTAAAAGCTGTGATGCGGAAACTAGAGAGCACTACTATGCCTTTAACCAAAACGAACTTGTGGATCCGGTATGTGGAAGATAGGTTTGTCCTCATTAAACCTTATTCCATACAAAATACGCATGATGTACTCAACAACATATTCCAGGATATCAACTTCACCGTGGAACTCGAGATAAAAAATCGACTACCATTCTTATATGTACTAATCCACAGAAACACTGACGGCAAACTTCAAACATGTGCATATTAAAAAACTAACACCGACAAAACAAAACAACAACAAGCAAAACATCCACAGACTGAAGCTCAAAGAAAACCGCATTCAGATCCTTTTCAGGTGAGCGGAAACACACCGCAGCACGAGCGGGTGGAGGAAAAAAAGGGAACCTTTTATTATGCGTGTTGCAGAACAACGGGTATCCAAATACTTTCAGTAAAATAACCAAAAGAAAAGAAGGTCTAAGCAACAGCGTGAGCACGAAGATAAGTGGGAAATGCTACCTTAAATTAAGCACGTGTCACAACCATAGCGAGATTGCTACGAACACGTGGAATCTTGGAAGCGCACAACACGAAAGGTACTCTTAGGGAATTGTTCTTGAAGCTGAGAGACAAAGTCAAACAACGCAGTCTGATTGATTTCATATACAAGCTAAACTGCAAATATTGTGACATACACTGCAGGGGACAAAATGGAGGGAGACTTTACCAAGGATCAACAAACATAAAATGGTCATACGAAGATACGACCCACACTGACTGGTTTCCATGAATGAAGATGAAGAAGGCCACCATTATGACCTAGAGAACATAGAGATACTAGCCCGTGGAAATTCGTGGTAAACAAGAGCAATCATGGAAGCTTGGTATACTACAGTTAATTCAATCAACGGATGAAGTGAACTAGATGCTAAATATGCTGCACCATTGAAGAAACATCATCGATCTGATGTAACAGAGCGCCGGACAAATACTGCAAACGACTACCTCGACCGCAGCGGCACGCGTGATTTCGCTACGAGGCACGACCCAACGAGATGTGTTTCGATGGTCATGTGCCGGTCGAACGGTCCAAGTTCAGATGGAGGGCTCGTCCGTCTAAAAGAATGATCACTCACGCTCACTGGCGCTTCGCAACGTGCCGCTCCGCTACATACACGTACACCGGTGATGTCACCAGGAGTGGTGACAAAACCAGCAACCAAACTGCCGAGCTCAGCGAAAAATCAAACCACAAACTGAATAGCCTGAGCTACCCACATTTGCTTCCTTATCTTCACAATGTTTCGGAATACAAGCTGGCTGATAAAAGCAGCCTGTAAGATCTTGTACTGATCCTGCGCAGTTTATTTCTGCCAATTAGTAAACAATTTGCTTGACACACATCTTTGAAACTTTGATATAAATGCAAGCAAAAGGTAAACATTTTACGGTTGTTAAGAAATTTCTACCTGTATTCACTTTACTATTGTGTGGCAGCTATTTGTATAATAAGTATGTTCAGATAAAACCATGGGCAAAAGCTGATTATTTTACATGCAATCTTTTCCTTAATACATTATCGATCACTTGGTACCTGTTACTGATTTCGGGCCGTTGGTGAAATTTTGTAGAGCACATTAGTTTAGTTAACGGTAGCATATTCGTTTGACTTAACCTAGAACACCGGCTTATTTGGAAGTCCTTTTGAACACATTAATGTCAGGAAATCTGGCATTATACAGCTTTGCAGTTTAGACACTTCTTTGTAAATACCTAATGTATCCTTCGAACAGCACCAAAAATTTGCCAGTACACATGAATATTTTGCAGCTGATCATCACAGTATTTATCTTCCAGCTATAGTTTATATACCTCTGGACAATCTAACCTAAAATGTGCGGTTACGAAAGACGTGTAGTGTGCATGTTCTAAACATATTCAACTGACCTCTGTTAAGTCATTGGTTGAGTCTGTCAAGGTATTTGCGTATATCTATTTGCCTCTTTGGTTTAATTCTAAAAAAACCATTCCGTTATTTGTTCTTCTAGTTTTAAATATTTTCGATGAAACACAGTGCACAGAGCGTATTGTTTTTATATCAAACATTGATGTGCATGGCCGAAGTGTGTGTAAAACATAATGCATTAAACCCGTTCTTATCCCAATTTGCGTGTATGATTGATTTTCATCCAATGCAACTAAAAGAACTTGCATTTTCTGAATGCTATCTGCTATCACTTGGGCTTTACCAGTAGCGTGGTATTTGCAGCAACTCACGTAAACAAAGCAACCAACGCATTGTATGTAAAATATATAATAATATAATAATGATATAGAAGACGTAAGGAGTACTGCAATTCCCACACGGCCTAGTAAGCTGGTTCGTAGTTGCATTTTCGAATTACTGCCCAAAAATTACCTGGGTAGTATAGCCGAAGGTGTTAAATGATGCACTTACAAAACACTACGGAACAGATTAAAGTTCTTGCAGTAGGAAAACTGGATTGCAATACGGCCATAGTGTGTACGTCTAGGAGCTGAAAGCTAAGTGCACCTGGTGATGCAATGTCAAAAATCAAAAAGTAAATCCAACTTACTTGCTTGAGGATGCCTGCCAAACGTAACTCAGCCAGTCGGATTTCCAGGTGCTTTCTCTGTATATCATTTTTAAGTTCGCATTGGTTTTCTACCCACTGTAGACCACCTACTTCGAACCTGAAAACAATCACAAAACACCTATGTCTTAATGGTCTAATAAGTAATTACGACACACTTACTTGTTGCACACCTAAGTAATAGTTTGGAATTTTAAAATGTTATATAAGGCTGTAAACTTTACAGAACATTTCTAAAAAATATTTATAATATCTTAATACTTGTTTAGAAGTTGCAAGCAAAGGAAAAAATTTATTCACATGAGATTATTTCCTACAAGTAAAGCCTTAAAATAGTTCAACCTAAACAATGTTATGATCTATGTTTGAAACATAAAAAGTAATATAAAAGCTTAAGCATACTCTCGTTAATCACGATTTTAATGAGGCACTATCAGTATTAACTAACCATAAGGATACCATTAGGTTTAATATGAGCACATTTTTACTTGGACTTAAACATTATGTACGACATGAGTTCATTTCGTATGTGACTAAAAAGCAACCAGCTCACGTTCCCAAGATCATGATTACCATAGTCCCTTGCCCATCCATGAAGATGTTCTTTGCTTTCTAAAGATTTTGCACTGGGATTCAAGAACAGGTGTCTAAGATTATATTCACCTCAAGACATTTTTTCGGAAACTTTTGTCCTCCATTATTCTTTCTGTACTCACGATTTAATCTTGTTCTCATGACGCAGTTATCATCATATTTTAAAACAACTTGTAATATCTTAACTTTATGCAACACAAAATGCGTAAGTCATGTATTTTTCTCAAGATTTCAGAAACTTGGACTCCGTGGAAATTATGCGAAACAACTACATGTTTGCGCGCCAAATAGCACACGCGGGCACCGCCACAAACTAGTGGTACCGGATTTAAAGCGTAGCGCTCAGTATCTACGCTTCGAGCTTCGAGTGGTAAAATATTGTATCAGACTGCCCGAGACGATAGTTGGGGCGAACTTAGTGTCAGAATTTAAGAGATTATTCGACGCTCACCTTGCGGATTACTGGTATATGGAGCATACTGCACCCGGACAAGATGTGGTGAAACCTCAGTATGCTGCCACTACGCAGTAATCAGCGACGTGATTCCGTGTAAGTGTCCGATGTAACTCCAGCGGAGCAACGCAGCATTTTGTCTTCTTGCTCTCTAATTTCAGTATTCCGTATTTAGATACTGGGATATATAATCACATAATTAAAGCCAATCTGAATGGATAACGACATATAATGGACATCAGTACTATCTGGAGTGGTCAGCTTAGCTTTTATGTTAAAGCACACAACACTACATTCTCCGGTAACAGTCCACCGTTTCTGATGTATTAGTGGTTATTCATAATAATCAGAGGCTTATCTAACATAGTTCAATAAAACATGTTGCTTAAACTGTGGTTGGGTTAGCTCATCTCCCTAGAACTTAACATGAGATGTACGATAAATTGTCAATCCATGACAGCAAGCGCTAATCCGCATGTTACTAATCATTAAGAAAAACTTTAAAAAAAATTATACCGTTCCACCGATTATGCTACACTTCTTTATCCAAGCGTTTACCAGGTGGCTTGAGATATCCCAATTTAAATAAAATATGCTTTTGTGTCAGGACCTGTTGTAAGTGCTCATTAACATTATTTTAGCTAATTAGACGCATGGATCTTGGTCACTGAGCACACGATCGTTAAACCAACATTTAAACTTGGTTATATTCGACTGGATATCTTGTCTGATCACTCTTAGATGGATAACCTACTAACTAACTAACTATGTAACAGGCTTGATAACGGTAACTTCTGAAAATAAAACGCATGATTTTTTCCGGTTTTGCTGCACGCTGAGTGAATCCAGATTTGAACTAAGAGCAGCATTGTGCAATAAAATAATCAAATGATTCTTAATCGCTGCTGAGTCCACGTTAGAAGCGTGGTTATTATGTAAACAATCCATATCTTTGCATCAACGAGGCGCAGATATTCCATGCTAGGCAGACTATCTATACTCAGAATACGTTGTGTGCGCTTGTAGTGACAGTGAATGCGGTGACACGAGGCACTTTTAGTGGCCGTGCATTTTTGAAACTATGAGTCGTTACGTGACACAGCACATTCATTAATAAAACAAACTGAGTACTGCTCTGTAAACTTAAGCTGATGTTGACTAGGGAAAAGTCACCATGCGTGCTTCCTTGTGCATCTGTTGCTTATACAGCCCCAACCCCAAAAATTTCCGTAGCATTTGTGCTTTCCTTCATACCTCTTTGACGTTAACTTGCCCCAAATGCCTTTCCGTCCGGGTGCGACAGAAGATGTCCACTCATCAGTGTGACAGCAACTATTCAACCGTGAAAAAGGTGGAATATTACCAGATAAGCCATACTTTGAGTAGGACTCATGGCTGGCTATTATGCTTACATGCTGATACCCGCATCAAAGACAAATGAGGCAAATTGTCAAAATATACATTATCATTCACAATAAAGTATTGTTCGACATTTGGTTGCAAGAGCTAGGTGCCACTAGCAGGACCTGAACCTTGAAACACAAGTGGTGAAGAAGCCAGTATACAATAACTGGAGTAACATGGCTTCACTGAACAGTGTCTCAGAATTACATGAGACTGAAAGCATATCGCATGCCAATGAGTAAATATTTCACTGCTTAGGCAGTTAAAGATCCCTGACTGTTTTGGATGCATTATCCAAACATTCAATTTAGTTCCTTGTGGACCTAATGTGAAGAAGGGAGAATGCAAAAATGTAAACCATATTCCGATGAATTCCTTTACATTTTTACTTAAGTTCTCTGTTTCTTATGCGTTGCAGGAGCTATGAAACAAGAATACCATGAGCTGAGTAGTTCTCCAGGCTAAATGGGTTTAGTATGCTCTCTACTGCTTTGTAGGTTGGGCTATTGAGCCAAGGTATTCGGATTTGGTCTCACAAGCTAATCTGCAAATACCCCACTGTCATGTGGGTCTGACTGTTGAGTCGAAAGCCAGAGGAAGGGCACGTCGAATAAAACTGCTCTCAGAATGTGCATCCAAATTCGATCATCTGCTTTCTCAACCATTAGGAAAGTATTTGTTTTTTACCATCTTCTCAGGCATCTCTCATTTCTTCTTCGGCGCCTACTGCGTAAAAGACTCTTGCGGAATTCGCAGCTACTGTCATCGATAGATGTAGGTTCTCCATCAAGTCTAGATTTTCAGTTCACATTGGTTCTTTCAACGTCCGCCTCTTGGGCCAGGTCAGTCAGCATGCAAAATCAAATCTCACAGGTCTTTCTCTTATTATTAATGTGCTCTGTCTCCAAAACACATACACAAGAAAACACTTTTGTAAGGAGTCTTCGTATCCCTTGCTCTGAATCTGACGACGATTGCAACGATCGTCTCGTCTCTGGCGGTAATAAGTCAACGGCAAAACGTATTTACGGCGTAGGTGTCACCCACGGCAAGCATGCTGAAGGCAATCTATTAGACTGGATTCCGGTGAACAGCCGCATGCGTGCGGTACGACTTCGAAACTCTACTGGAATTATTGAGCACCACCTGAAGACTAGGTGCCTTTAAATCGCCTCAGTTTATGCCCCTTATGAACGCAATTCAGGGGTAGCAAGGTCGGTTACTGTCGAGTTGTCTTAACTCTTCTTCGCGACAGGTAAGAACCTCTATATATATAGCCTTGCTGATGATAGGAATGCTCAAATGTTTTGTCTTCCTGACGATGAAATACAACTGGGCGGCTGCTTCGTAGTCGATGCAGGCCGAACAGACAATGGTGACCGATTCCTGCTACAGTGCTCCGAACGCTACTGTTACATTAGCAGCACTGCTTTCATTCACAAACGTTCACATAGCGTCATGTAGCGTCCACCGAGTTTCTTGATGACGAAGACTCAAGCTAACCTACATTGCCATCAGTAGCAAACGTATCAACTCAAACCAAGATAACTAATGAGTAGGAAAATTGTTATGTTTTCTTCCCAGCTGCTTACAAACTACATAGCGTAGCGTAATGCGGAAAAGCGCCAAACGCTTTTCGCTCTATTAGAACTCGTCAGTGGTGCTCATTCCCCCGGTCCGCTACTGAGGATCGACCGCATGACCGCTAGAGGCTGATGCCAACTAGCCAGCAGCTTAAGCCACTGAACCATGAGGGACGTCGGCTGGGCTACACCATTTGCAAGTTAATTGGGATCTAACACGACCTATCTACATATAAATCTAAGATTGTCGAGCAATTTCGTGTAAGTTCATGGATTCAGAAAAATCACTACTGCTCGCATGCTTGGCACTTACTCTTCTCGCTGCAAAGAACAGACTATCTTCTAACCTTACCTGTAACTTGAATTCGCATTCTGCGGTTCATCGATATCTTAAAGAATTGGCCTAGCAATTTCCGTTAAGCATTGAGGTTGGTGCACCGAATAATGACTAGGAACGTATATATTTTGCCATGAAGAATGTCTTTGATGCAAGCTGTTCACCTAAATTGGGACCTTCTAACTGTGAATGGATCACTGAAATATCGATCAGTTTGATCAAAGAATGAAAACGTTTCAGGGAACAATGCCTTTTATCGTGTCCGTGACTCTCTGAACCGACTTCTAACACAGAATATTCGAATCCAGTGGGATCCTTGGTGGATGGAAAGGGCCTGTGGGATGGAGAAAGCTATTTGGAACAGCCGAGTGTTATTCCAGTTCATGGGGAACAACGGTCTAAAAACACTTTAGTTAACGAGACAACAGCTGAAAATGATAGACAAGTGATCCTCTCTCAGCTTTGTTCCTTTGACACTATTGCTTGCTGAAAAACTCGAACAGACGTGTAAAGTTTATGTCACACCTCACACTTTGGAAGAGATTCGACATGAGTTTCCCGTGTCGAAACGAAACAAACTTTTTGGAAATGACGACCTTCCTCCATATATGCTGTAAGATGAAGGTAACCCTTATTGACGGGATTTGTCTCAGTGTTTAAGACGATTCGGTTCACTGAAATGCTTTCAAACTGGCGAGTGGTGATTGTCATGCCCGTCTTCTAGAGTGGTCAGTGCACTTTAGGCTAAAATCATCGTAACATTTTCCTTGTTACTATTTCCTCCGACTTTTTCACGATATCACTCTCCGACAAATTACAGGTCACAGTGGGAACCGAATCAATGAATGGTATGGTAACTTAAGCTCTGGTCGTGGTTGCATCGAGTAGGTATTTCATCTGTATTCGCTTCAAAAGTAGTACGCATTTCATCAGTCCGTATGAACTCAGAGCTATTGGCCCTGCATTTAGAAGCCAGTATTTAAATACTACAATTTCTACTGAGGGATGCTCTGCTCGTAAACCCAGCCATACGCAACTCATGTCAATGACGAGTAAGCTAGTGGAAAGTAAGGCGCATCAGAAAACAGCCAGTTAATTTGTCAAATCAATCGTTGCCATCCGCCATAGACCTGCAGTCATAACAACGAACTATTTGGGGTGGGTTAGATGAATATATTCATATATGCGACTAACGAGAGGGCACTATTGACGGTTCTGAATAGAATAAACTGCCATGTAATGCTTTTTCATGTATACAACAGCCTTCTAATTGACTTCTGTTTACATATATATATATATTTCAACATACTGTAAAAATTGTTTATGGTCCCTTAAAATTGCTACCCGGAGGACGTTCGGTGGACGATTAAAAGCTTAACAACGACATCGCTCAGCATGTTGAGGATTATGTCCACCAATCTTTTGGATCTAAACTAGTTGCACAATATTTATAAAAAGTGGTATATTGCCACATGTATCACGAAAATGAATGCAGGGTTTCCAGACTCACAAGTAATAGTAATTCACTGATGATCAAATATCCGACTTGTTACTTTTGGAGCGATATGTTTCCTGGTATTCAGCTTTCATACTGTACTATGAAGAAGATTTTTGGTTCAGTAAGGCCTTGCGTATTGAAAAGCGTAGGTGACTACGTTAAATCACTTGTCTCAAATTGGCTTGCTACTGCTCACGCATAGTCACGGTACACTATCGGATAGTAGAAAGCCAATCACTGGTGCTCTGAATTTTACTGTTGATCTTTAACTACCTTACTTCGTCGAAATGGTGCTTTTCATTTACTTCTAGATTCGCTTGATATCAATGCATTGCTCGCAGTAATCGGTGAGCAATAAGCTACACTCTAGGTATGATGTAGTCATCTTGTATAAAGTACCATCTTCATAACTCCAACTAGCAGTCAGAATGCACGGAAATATGTAAGGTTGAACAAAACAGAAAATAAAAGTTTTACCTAAAGTGTTTGATTCACAAATGGTCTCTCCTCTTCTGCGCATGGTTAGCCACGTCGAATACGTCAGTGGATTCTAACCGGAAATTGTCCTGCTCAACTTGAGAAAGCAAAATTGTTCGAAATTATATTGATTAGAGTTCCACGAGCAAAGTCTGATAATCAAAACTACGAACAGTTCCGTCAGTATCTATAACCAAGTCAGATTTTTCTTGGCCTTCTTCCAATTCTCCGCATCTAGCTTTCAACGTCAACCTAACTAATTACTAGACTACAGCGGCGTTATGTACTAACTTGTTGAATTTCCTGCAGTCGATCAATTTAACACCTACTTAAGTCTTGCTTTCATAATCCCACCTAATTTTTACACGCACTGCCAGATGATCTTTCAAAACCGTTGCCTACTTATTGTATGCTTTTTAGATCAGGCGCTACATTTTCGCGCCTTGCATAGTTTCAGATTTCCGTGATACCATGTCCGTTACACTAAAACAAGTCAAGCACGTGCTATAGGTAACCAGGTCACATGAATAATAAGTCGCAAGACACGCCTTCAACGATGTAGTATGATGTAAATGTAAGGCGGATAATGGTTTAAAAGTAGAATATTCAATAAGATCATAGCGTAAACTGGTTGGTTAATTCCGGGACGACTTTGTCCTAATCTAGAACAAATCGCAATAGATAAAGAATAACACAAAAAGATAAGCTCTTCTCCAAGCATTTATAGACTTGTATTTCTGTCAGGTAGACAACGCCAACATGTCAATAATACACCGTGGATTAAATGAGATTTTTTGTTGGGTCTTGTGGACACTATAGTTGATTTCAAGAACCAAAACAGATGGACACGATTATACAGACAGAAGTCAGCTTTAGCACTCATTTACATCGCGACATTTCTTGTAAGTACCTGGAAATTAATCTTAAGTCATCAAACCATAGACCAGAAAATGTCAATTTAAATGAGTACGAGGGTATGCGGGTTTTCTCCGAGCTGGCTGATTTGGCTGCAAACGTTTCATCGTCAGACTAGACGACATCATGATGATGTCGTCTAGTTTGACGATGAAAGGTTTCCAGCCAAATCAACCAGCTCGGAGAACACCAGCATACCCTCATCCGCATCCCGAGCTACAAATATTCTCACGGATTTGTAGATGAGTACATTTGGGTGAAAGAAAATAGACAGGGAAAAGATGCATCGGATCATGGGGAACAGGTGAAGCTTGCAAACCTGAGCGGTAGAACGATAATCAGTTGACTTTCGTGAAAGTTTCCTTCACGTAATATGACCAGGTACTTCACTAAAGCAACTCAGTGTCGCTGAGGGGTGCAACTCTTTTCTAATGATTTTGACTTCCGCGGAATACTTGAGAATCTATTGATACCGACCTTAAATACTCAATGAAAAACCGCATCATTAAACTTGAAAACCATAAGCGACCACCTGCTGGTATCCAACTAAAACCTACTCTGACTAAGGAGGTAGTGGTCAATTGGTTGACGACTAGGACAACGTCCTCTGCGTAATTCAGTATGATTGCCACCTCAAGGGCTGCTATTGAGTCGACCCTTGTAGAAAATAGAATGGGTGAGTAGCCCATAAAGAACACCGGCTTTCGTTATCAGGACCGAGGAACTTCTGCCTCTAAGTCGATTAACCTATTACGACCGGCATAATAATCCCTCAAAAGGAATTAAAAATATTTTCCAGTCCAGAGTTGAGTTCAATAGTGCTTCGCAGTTTACGCAACAAAGCGTTACTGTCGTCTAGAAATCATATTCGCTTTTACTTAGAACTGCTGTCCAGCGATGACCGAATTCAATGTACGGTATAAGCTACTGTGCTTTGGTTGACCTCAAACTTCGGTGGCCAAACTGGTTAGAATGATTTCAGTGCACTTGCAGCCATTTTTTCAAGAATGATTTTTTTCGAACAAATTCAAGGCTACCAAAGTATAAGCTTTTGGTCGATATTTGTTTGATCCCATTTTTGTATCGTGTAATACTATCGCTTCTTAAGCAGTCATCAATCTATATAGTTTCATGTACACTACTATAAAGTAGCTGGAGATTCCCCTAAAATATCAGCAAACACATTGAGGATAGTGAAAAGCCGTCTGTGCGAAACGCGTACTTTCGTAGAGTGTAGATGTTTCAGTAACTAATGCAAATCATAAATGTGGACAGGGACCGTGGGCATGTTCCCATTTTGAGCTGGGCATAGGATTAGTAAGAGCTTAAATTTTTGTAGCCATAGTTAACTTTTCTCTGTATCCACCTCAAAGGCTGCTGTACGTCCAGCAACTATGCTTAGCATTCTCCACATCATAGAGTTCATGGTAACTAATATTCCCAAGTATAGCTTTAGCGTACACGTATATGAGACAGGGTAACCTCTCCTTGATAAACACATAGCCTGAATTCAGTAAGACGTTTTCCTTTCTTTTTATAGCTCTCACTTTTTTGTACACAGCCGCTTTAGGTGAGTAAAGAAAATTTGTCCGCACGGATGAAGTATTTGGCATGGACGACAAATTTCAAGAGAGAAGTTCAGGCAGCCTATTAACTGAGAGCAATACATGGAAACCTTAGTGTCGAAAAATAAACTTAAGTCAGATGGCGGTTAAACTGTTTGCTGAGCTTGGCAATGTTGCTGCAAACGTGCCGTCACCAATCGAGGTGACACTTCCAGTGCATAGTTGAGCGGCGAGCAGCAGCGCACTGATGGTGTCACCTCGATTGGTGACGAAACGTTTGCAACAATATTGCCAAGCTCAGCGAGCACTTCAACCGCCATCTGAGCAACCTGAGCTATCAGTCTTCAGTTCTATAGCCAAACTTAAGTCAGTGGGTTATACCGCTTTTCGTATTCCATCAATATTGGACGCTGCACATTGCCCCAAACTAAACTTGAGTTTGTCGTAACGCATAGACTCCACATGATTTGTCTTGGAGTAAACTACCGAGCACAGATTAAGGGTTGACTGATCAGTCTCCAAGCGGCGTCCTGTTACACAAGATGAGCAGCCTCGCGCTATCAACAAATATCAGGTAGGCAGTTGCAAATGATCTTGTTGGTCATTACGGTGTTGGTTATACAATGCTTGCTAATGAAATGTGTACAGTTCCGTTTAAAATCACCAGCAGTTGCACATATGGAACAGTCGATGTGTTCTGTGACACTCGAGGTAAACTGATGGAGAAATACCCAAACATCGGGTTTCGGATATGTTGGGGAAATATAAATGCAAAGCAATAGAACTACCAATAAAAGTCATAAAATTGGCTTGAAACTCCATCCTAAGCAGATACCACCTTCTCAACAGAAACTAAACAAAATTTCGTATATATGCACAAGGAAAAGTTAGTGTCAATGATGATCACCACCACGTTTTCAATAAGTGTAATAGCGGTCAACCTCATTAAAAGTAGATTATCCGACTTATCCAAGTGGGATATTCACGTCCTAGTGAATCCAGGTGTGTTGTATCAAATTAATCCCTAGCTGCATTTATTCTTAGGAGTTGATTGGTACTTAATAATTCATCAACATTCCATAACTCAGGGCGGATGCTTAAGTGTGGTCACACTCCGCAATATATTATTCCGAAGATCAGCTTTCCAACACCATGGTATGCTTGTGCAATTACTGCATTTCTGTTGATCCTTTTCTAATAGACTGTAAGAGCGGAAGTATAGTTTTCAAATTAACGTACATATAAATCAAAGCGATAACAAATATTAAGGGTGGAAATTAGCATTACAATATTTTCAGTGGAACCAAAAGCGTGTGTGTTAATAATTCTACATTAAGGAATCGTAGAGCACAGCAAATTTGGAGACCCTGTCTCTCTTCTCGCTTTAATGTGAAACCATTCATACAAATGAGAATTACAAAGATATTTTCTGCATACCAATTTTGCATTTGTTAGGTCACTGACATTATATACTTGGGCCGGTATTAACCGGTTCTAAGACTCATCTCTGCTGACATCATAAAAGATTTCGTTACTTGTACTGGCCTGACTTAAGCATTCATGGAGTTAAGTAGCACTTTTAGTACATTAAAATTTCGTTCATTTCAGCTGCTTTGCTATAGATTTAAGTAAAGGAAAACTGCATATTAATTAAGGATGGTGTGGTTAGTATCAGTCCGTTGAATTTTTGTTTAAAGTGTTGGTTCAGTGGACTGATAGACGAACAAAAGGATCTGCGGAGGAACTGGAGGTGATCAAATTTTTCATATTTAGGGAGCGTTCTAATGACTAGGCTTGGGCACGTGTCCAACAATTTATCAAAATCGGCGTAAAAGATTACATGTCTAACAGCGAAATTTGCACCTTAAGCTTGTAGCACTCTGCAACGAATGCCCACAACTATATGACTCAAAAAGCATGATTGTTTTAGCTTTCTAGCGATAACATAAATATTAAGAGAACTGAGGCGGTTAGTGGTTGCGCAGTTGAATTTATGACTTCTTTGCGAGAGAACAATATACACGTGAAAAGTAAGATAGAGAGGAGGCTTACTATCCGCTGAGGTTTTCAAGCTCATGGACGGTACGAATAAGTTAATATATAAGCGGTGACGCAGTTTCCGTTTTTATACTCTGAGATAGCACTAAATATATCAGTCTTTGATTGATTTTCTACTGAATTATAAGTAGGGCTTGAAACCGCTGTGAGCCCTTTAAAATGAAATAGAAAAAATGGAAGAGTATGTTGACAACTTTAAAATTCAGATGTTCCAAGCTACAAGAGAAAGCCGCATGTTGAAATATTAATTATCTGCTTCTAGGCGTAAACCTTTGCCACAAACCCTGTACACTGGAACAAATCAACCCAAAGCATAATAAACACTTGTACATATGAGAGAAGCAAATAAATTTATTTGATAAAAAAGCCGGCACTGGAGTAAATGACAGCTGGCTGCATAAGAATAAGGCAAAACAGATTAAACAGAAGAAAACGTAACTTCGATATTATATATTTTTCCTTACCATTATCTTCTTGGCTGACATGTAGCCACTAGGTTTTACAATAACGGACGTGAATAAATAGTGCAGAAGTGAGCTTCTCTCTGCCGTTACTGTTTCAATAAAAGAACCTAAGAGTGAAATGTTGTTTTTTAAATCCGAGTTTTTCAGCAGTTATAAATTACCTGAGAGAGTATCTGTGCAGTTGGGGACATGTAAAAGGTTGCTCACGAAAGCAACTCAAGTTGGTATGCAGCCATTTTTTAAGCGTTAAACCGCCTGGAATCCCTGGGAAAGTCGCTGCCATCGAAAGCAATACACCAACGCTGGCTCTGGGATTTAGTAATATTGCAAACAAACGGAAACAACAAATCTACAATACCTTAGCAATCTGGGATTCCATCGTATGCGTAACAACTTCAATTCAATAATAAACAGTTAATGAACGTGGCTTCTAGTCACCGGTACAAAAAACAACTGTTTTACGCGCTGGCTTTTACACGAAAAATGTGTTCAGGTACTAACCAATCAAACGGGAGGATACGCTGAGCCGTGAGCGCTGCTATTCCTTGCGTTACACACATAATGATAGCATTTTAAATGGCTCAGTTTTACTTAGGGAGAACAAAATATTGGGCCGCATGAAGGAAAAGGCAATCACCCACATAACATTGCAATAATGTGATAAGACTGCTGCAATGCGGGGTAATATAACCTGCAATGGAATCATCAGTGTCCAATTAGCGCAAAGAGTATTGATTGAAGCATTCTCGAGCAGCGATAGCACGTTTGGCGATAATATGTAAAGCGCTAATAGTGTTTGTTCGGCAGTTTAGACAAGGTCATCTTGCGTGACAAACTCACAAAGGGCAAAATGAACACGGAACTAAGTAAGCATCGTTCACAGAATCTGGACAGAGAGCCAGAGCACATAAAATTCGGATCTAAACAAATAAAACGCTTGGTGAAATGGTAGTGGAAATTACAGCTATTGGATTATTGAGCGCGACAGAACGTATCTCAGGATAAGGCATGCGGAATTATTTTCACTTCCGACCAACAATCAAACAAGATTTATTTTCTGGCTTCCAATTTGTTCTGGTTAAGCCTAACTTGCTCCATTTACTATAGTGAAAGGCTTGGATTACAACGGTATCCCTGAATCTCTCCACGTCGGGCTACTGTACTCACTGTGACCCTCTAGACGTGGCGAATCCAAAGACATACTACAAAAACCGGGGCAGACGCCTCCTCCCTCTCGCTACATCCTGTAAGGTAGTGCCTAATAACCTCGTACTCTAACACGCTCCCCTTTGTGTTAACCAATACAATTCTTATTAACCCGTCAACTGATTTTGTTTAACGTCAAATCATCCCCAAAGCCCAACTATCACGGTGAAAGGTATCCGAGATGACTATGGTCACATCAACAACTCTAAATTTGGGAAGTAATTTAATCTGTTTTCGTGGCGTACGAATTAGGGTGGGATATTCTTTGCTCCACATTTTCCAAAATAACGAGCAAGTAGTTCGTCCGAATGCAACATCGAGTAAGCCGGTCACAAACTGTCGCTGGCACTAGCCCTGCAGCATTGAGTCAAAATCATCGCAAATCGTGTGGTGTCAGAGCTGGATGAAATTGGGAGGCTTGCTGTTAATAACGCGCTCCGCTTCGGCAAGTAAACTGGAGAGTGCCGCATCATTACTTGTCTGTTCACCCGCTATAGCAAGCAACACTATCCTCACGACCGGACCATCCTTTCCCATATGCCGCTACGGTATACAACAGTGAGCGGATTAGAACGCCACTGAACCCCAGTACTTAAGAGCTTGTCAATGTTGATGGCCTGGGACAAATTCTACAGTGTCTAAAGTAATTAACTAACAGTGTCAATAAAATTGGTGGTATTGTCACTGTATATCTCTTATGTGGTACCACTTCGTGAGAGCAACCTCATTAGGTACCTAATAAAAGAGTTCGTGGTCAGAGAAGAGGTGAGCTCAGGCTGTTCCGCCCATCTCTGTAGACAAGTAACCAGACCACCGTATCGTTTTTTGTGCTAAGGACAACGTTTAACGAGTATAGGATCAAAGTAGCCGATACCAACAAGTTTCAATAGACGCCATCTGTCCTTGACCCTGACTATTGTAACGGTGGCATCACTTGTTAACTTGGGGTCGCCAGAGGTATAGTAAAAGACTAACGTCTACGGATCAATTGCTTGACAGATGAAGTTCCTTGTATGATCCAATATTTCCGAAGGATGCTTTTTAGAAGTTGTGAGACACCTGAATGTCCCTGATTGAGGTAGTGGTAGTAGTAGTAGTAGTAGTAGTAGTAGTAGTAGTTGTTGTTGTTGTTGTTGTTGTTGTTGTTGTTGTAGTTGTTGTTGTTGTTGTTGTTGTTGTTGTTGTTGTAGTAGTCGTAGTAGTTAATCTGTGCTACGGCCAATGCGTTTTTAGCTGATAAGATAACTGGGAACTTTGCCTGGGCATCATTGGTAGAACGTGACAGTCCACCACTGATACGGGGTAGACTGTCGCTAAAAACTGGACCCAGTCCTTTCAAAGTCCCCTCCACCGGCCATACCGAAGGCACTTCGTTGGCTGCACGTCCGCTTCTTCTAAATATTTCCCGAAAGTAACGGTGACACTGTAAGTGCAGAATGATATTCTTCTCAGCTTAAGAATTTTTGCATAGGCTTAAGAGCTCCTATTATACAGATGACTTTGAGCTTTAATTAGTCGGTATCTGATAAAGCTCCTAAAGCGGGATAGGCAGACTATAGATTTCAAAAGTTGGAAGCAATTAAAAGTGCTTTCTGACTAATTCCTATAGCAAGGACTCTTCCCATATCGCAGAAGCTTGGGGTACCATGCGTCAAAGTCCCACACTGTCTGGGTTGAGCAATGAATTTATGAGTGTGGAATAATATAGATGACTACTCGCAGCAATGTAAATCCGGCGAACCACTTTTTAGGTGACATCACGACAACGCGTCTGTCGGAGTATTATCTGACTTGAAATACGTCCAGTGATTCTGTGTCTACATTTCATGACTGGCCGGTAAAAGGTTCGCAACGTACGTGTCGAAGCTAATGGATTCATTTTGATGTAATACTATACTACTACCTGTTTTGTCAAAAATGAGGACCCAAATTCAATATTTGACTGTCGGACCACATCTTAAAACTCGCGCATTGCGGGTTGGGCTGCAGTTAGCTCTGTCCGGGGAATGGATACGTATTTCAGTGAAGCAACTCTGAATTGCGCGCACAACAGAAAACAATGCGTACTGGTGTCCATAATGCTGCATTGTGCGTAGGCAGCGGCTCCTCATTTGTTTTCTGAAGCGTCGCAAAATATATGCAGCTGTGGTGACTATGAACAATGGTGGCCTCGGCGTACCCAGCTCGACAGTTTCATTCGCATATCCCCTGCATTCCATTTAACCAATTTTCCATGCAGCTTCTTTTTCTGATTTCAACCGCGTTTAGTAATGCATAGTTTCTACCGGAAAAGCTTTACATGCATGCTGCTAGGAGTAACTAAACCAAGTGGGTCGCATAGGGAACAACTCACAAACAAAATTGGGCTCCTCCTTTTCGGAAAATCCTTCACACTGAAGGGTAAAAATGACTATCGCCATAGCGTTCCCTCCTGAACCCAACTTAAGATGTACCGGTTTAACTTCCTCAAAGGTTTTAATGTAAGTTCAGTAAGTGACACTGCCTTGGGCACCTCACATCACTTAGAGTTCCGCTTCCGAAACATAAATACTACCTTACCAAGTAGTTCCTGAATCTGTAGAGTAAAATATATTCTTCAAGAATAGCGGAAAATGAATTCAAATGGTTGTCAATGCAGGATCTATTCATAAAGGTAGCTGACACACCTCTATCATATCGTTTCCTTCAATTCTCTCCCGTCCCCTAAAAGGTAAAACTAACACAAAATGAGGAGAAAGTCGCTTAAAACGAAAGATTGGCAATTTATACCCCAAAAATAGTAGACACAATCACTTTCCACCGGATTAAGCACAAGGTTTCCAATCATCTCTGGAAGCTTCACTTGTATAAACCTCTCCTCTAAGTCCGCCACTATTGCGCCTCTGTTTGTTTTTGTGCCGCATAAGGACGTTTCTAATAATAGATGTGTAGTCTTGACCTTGTAACCAACGACCGTTCAGAGGCAACGCAATCGAAAACAATCCTCATCTTATCGGGCTTTTTAGAAGTTATATCAGCGTGGTTTGGGGAATACCAACTGGGAGCATTGCTAAGCTCCAACTGGTTCGAGGTAACAGGCGCAGGGTAACCGCTACTGATAGTTACCTCAACGAACGTCGCGTACGTCTTACGGAAACAGTGGTCAGCTTTTAGAAGTTTTCTCAGACACTGTAACTGCTACAATACCATATCATGATTATCTGTCATCCAGACCTGCGCGTTTTGATAAGCGTGACTAATGTCAAAATTACCGTTTACAAATGCATCAAATTCTGCACAATGAACAACGCAAACTTGTCTTCAGCTAAAGTTTTATGATCTCCCTAGTTTACACGCGCAGACTCACCGCTGTATAACTTTCGCAGTTGCTCTTTAACGGACAGCTGTGTGAACAAGTGACAATGGCCCTCTTTCACTCCAGAATTAGGCTAAGCAACTTTTGACCATGGAAGGCTTCTGGAGCGACCTGTCGACGCCTGCTTACCAATCAATTATCCGATTGTCACTGTACCTCTGGCACGTCAGCATCTAAGAAGATTGGGACATGACTGTCCTTCATAACTTCAAAGGAGATATCCGTCTTTTGTGGCCCCTGGCATGCCAACTACCTTATTGGGGTTATAAATAGTTTCAAATATAACTGTGTTAAACAGTTGGACACCTAACAAAAATTGAAACTGACCACCTTTCTAACTCTTATTATCCTGCTAGATTGTCCACACACGCATCTCAAGGCATGCAGTCGTTATCAATATATCCGTTACATCAGCTACAGATAAAGATTGCTTTCCAACAGTTTGCTACATTACCTTGCATATATGTTGTGTGTCATTTTAAACCATTGATGCGGCAGTAGAAGTAAAAAAAACCGAATCCAAATTGTAGTGAAATCGAAAGTGCTTACCTTTTCTTTAGGCTGATCAACGTTTCATGCACCTTGCTGCTTTGTTGCAGGAAAGATGACAGCTGGTCACATTGCTTCTTTAAGTCACTGTATTTCAGTTCGAGGTCTGTGGTTGCCAAATTGTTAGCAATTAGTTCCTCGGAATACAGAAAGTGCTGCATAATTTAAAGTAGGATAGGAAAGAAGAAATCAAATTTGTCTCCATATATGATGGTGGTGACCGGTTAAGAGAGCTTTAAGTAGATTTTATGTTCAGTATATGTCTCGTATACATCATGATCAAAGAGCGAAATCAATGAGCGTTATCAAAGGATTGTCGAGCTGAGCTAATTCCATTACAATTTAAAAGTTTTAAAAGTCAGGTGAATTGCTTTTTGAATAAGGCTGTTGCGAAGCTAAATCAGTGGCTTGATCCTTGTTTACTTACAACTCTACAATCAAAAAATAGGCTAATGTGTTGCTTCAAAAAGAATGCTACCGCCTGGTTGCTACCGACAGCTGTTCCCGTCCAATTATACGGATCACATTTAGATTTGTCGCGTGATGAAAAACGTGGAATGTTATTCACTACACGGTCTTAAAAAATTATCGAACCATCCTGATTCGAGCAAATTGTAGTACACTGGCTCGTACCTAGTTTTCGTCTGCTTGTGTTTTATGCCTAATAACTTAGAACGTTTTGAGCGTGGATCAGGTCTGACTAGTACTGTTAACTCGCTGACGAAGGAAACCATGCGTATAGATAATGAGTCTCTTTATGCGTGACTGAGAACATAAAATATCTCGTCAAGGTCTCACGAATAACCAGTTGTATATTCGGTACTTCGAGAGTACATGTGTGCGAAATGCAAGGAGAATCCTTATAAAGAACTTACCCAAAGTTTCCAAAAACCGAAAAGATACGTGTATGTTTCCCAAATGGCAAGGTACAGAAAGATGAAAATTAAACCGTACATTGCCGTGTTTTGTAAATACTGAGGAGCAGCGATGAACAGTAATAAGTACATGTACTTACGATGACAAAACTTGTACGACAACTAAAGAATTTATTGATTTCTGAAATACAGCATGCTGTAAATGATAGTGTTTATCGGGAATTCAATTAATTATGCAAGTTACGCTTGTGCCTATACGTATATGCACCTAAACGAATGAACACGAAACCTTAAAAGCTTCAAAAAGTGAGAGCGATATCTATTTAAGCTGGATCTGACCATGTTACAATAACTCACATTATGACCCACAACTAATAATATCATGCTTCTCAAGCCGTAGTCTGGAAAACAAGTAAAGCTGTGCCATGAAACAGCAGTACTATGTCACTTATGACCAAAGTGGGTTCCTAAACATTCCCAGAAAAAAGAGCCTATCAAAAATGTTATCTCACTTTCGATCCTACACAGCAATCAAGGGAATTTAACCGAATGTTTTGGCAAGAAAAGTTGACGCAGGACTACTTAGCCTAGTTATGTTTCGCGTTTAGTTAGTTATTCTTTTTTGGTTATTCTCTGGGGTGTTCACGAGGCTAGTGCTTTCCTGAGCTGACTTGATTCTAAACTATAAGTGTTATGCAAACTGGGTGTTGCCCGCCTGAAACCACTGCACTCCATGACGCGTTTGGCACGTTGTGCCAAGCTTTGCCCGTCGTGACCCGATGGCCTAGGGGTGACGGTCACAACTAGCATCCATATGGTCCCGCGTTCGATGCCTGCTATCTCTATCTGATGAGAGGAAATAACCTCGAAACGCCTCATGGAATGCAGTGGTTTCAGGCGGTCAACACCCCATTTGCTGCTGCTTCATCAGCTACGGTCCTAGTGATCGAATGGCCAAAGTTCACTTCAATGGGAATCGCGGTCCACTTTGAAATTGCTCGTCGCAATCCATCCACACAACGTGTACTTCAAATTGACTTTCCAATCTATAAGTGTTATGATTCAAAATAGTTGCATTTACACCAAATCTGCTCACTTAAATCAAAACCAGCCCAACGAAGTTGGTATACAAAGCAAACAAGTTTAAATTCTTCCTAAAAATTATTGATACATGTCAAGAAAAACCACAGGTAAAAGCTGTATAGTGTCCATGTGATGCCCTAGGACATTTTTTAGCAAACAAAGTAAAATGATCATACAAAGGTTGAAAAATTCACCAAAACCATTAGAAATTCAACCTTTTATGCTTCAGATTCACTATTTACAAATGGGAAAATATTATTTGCGTGTACTATTTGCGGTGTAGGATTATCTTAGTTTATGTGTTCCTATTTCTTCTTAGCTTTCAGCGTTCCAAATCTGTTTTGCAGAATTTGTCTTTAGCGTGCCCTGAGAAAGTTATCACACATAATACACTTTGTTACCATGACTGTTTTTGGCATCGAACTCATAGATATTATTTTCTCTGCAAATACCGAATCCAGTTCAGGAGCAGCAATAAGAGATATTTCTATGTAGCTGAATCCTAAATCCCTTAAGGTACAACAACATAAAATGTTGGCGAGCATCCTCTATAATTTATGTCGGCAGGATGGTTATTCAGGCTTCATTTTAATTCCGACACCGACGGCGCATCGATTTCGTGAGAAGGTAGGTTGTTCTATACATTTACTGCTCTCCGCTCGTAAAAGATTTGGTGAGCACCCCGCTTTGTATAAGGTACGGGAAATTTGTTCCAGAGTCTTCGTGTGCTACTTAGTGTGTGGATATGGAAAAGCGGTATCAACATGGGGTAAGCACCAAGCTGCAATATCCAGTGCGTGATGATGAGGTCAACCTGTACTCGATGACAAGTCAGGGTGTAAAATCTTCGCCTTTTGCATCGGTCTTCTCACAGCTAACCTCGGAAACTGGGGATGATCTTGGTGGCCAAGCGTTGTATCCGCTCACTGCTTTGTACTTCGCTCCAGCTGATAGGGCAGTATGATGATGATCCGTACTTGTATGATGAAAATGAACAGGCGAGTAGCAGTCTTTTCTTGTCAAGTGCAGAAGCTACGTTTGAACGAGCAAGATTTATGAAAGTCCTTTTTGATAAAGTCTATTTGGGGAGTCTAAGGATTTTAGGTCGCAGAATGAGAATTCGCCGAGGTATTTCACGAAAGGTGTAACGGTTGTCTAGCCACAGAGCAGGTTCGACCGTGTTCACCCTTACCCACCTCAGGTATATCGACTTGACTGCTCCTATAGGAAGCATGACGTCTGCAGACTACATGAAGTGGGTCAAAGGCACGCGGAAACAAGTCAAAGTCAACAGGTGCAATGATTACTATTCACATCTCCAAGTTATCTGCAAACAACGCACAAGGCATAGGAAGAAGCTGGGACAAATCGTTTGTATGGATCAGGAACAACGTGTGCCGCAGTACCCTGTCTTGGAGCACGCCACTGTTCGGGAGGTATAAGTTGCTTGAAAATTCTCATTTAAGTCTAGAGAAATTAAGACCATCTGGTGGGCACTTGCTTTCAATTATTGGTCATCAAATCATTACAAATGTATACAGGCTAAGGCACAAAAATCGACCAAGTCAGTACAAACGAATAAATCACATAAAGGTCTATGTAAGAGCTGAGAAAAAGAATTAGATCTTAGTGGGTTAGTTGTTTGCTACCGCGCCTGACCAAAGGCAGTCGAGCTGAGCGTCTTCCGTCTTCGCTGGCCAGGGAAGCTGGATAGCCTGGACTAGTTCCTCAGGGAGTATAAGGACAACTGGAACAAGCGAATGCAAATAGCTTCAGCTGTCGCAAATGTACGCAGGCGGTAACCTTTCGGTCGGTGCGGCGTTTGGATAACTGCCGCGCAGTTCGACCAATATACGCTGCGCCAAGGCGCACCCGAACTGATAAACTACCGTTGAGGTGGTCAGCATCGGCACCTTGCTTTTGTTTTGTGAAGGAATGAGTGGTTTTGTTGAAGGTTGAGGTTGCTGGGTGGGTCGACTTTAAGGCGGCCGAAAAGCATCTGGTTAGACGCTCGGGAGCCATGTCTCCTTTGAATGGTAAACGAATACATAGCTCTTGCTTTTCTGCTCTTAACAATAGCAATTGTTTGGATTTTTCTTGGAAGTTCCTTAAAATAAATCTATCGGGAGAACCGTTTTCACTTGGAGTATGCTGTATGAACATCAACTCAACATCTAGGGTGCCTTCCGTA
The DNA here is from genome assembly GCA_944474145.2 of Dicrocoelium dendriticum. Taxonomy (NCBI): domain Eukaryota; kingdom Metazoa; phylum Platyhelminthes; class Trematoda; order Plagiorchiida; family Dicrocoeliidae; genus Dicrocoelium; species Dicrocoelium dendriticum. The sequence continues at coordinate 162,063,073 of OX104063.1, read as the reverse complement.
CGGAGCCCACCTGCTCTCTAGGTAAGGCAGTAAAAATAGTTGCGCTTGTATCTCATAAAAACAACACTATGAGTTGGTGTACTCATCTATCCATGTTGTCTATCTGTAGAACTGATGCTGGATGGATCCGTACGGTCTCCTAACTAACAATACATCGATATATGATAGCCGATTATCGCTTCCCTTCTCGTAACTCAACGGCACTGTTGCATGCACTTGGTTGAAGTGATCAAGTATTTCACCAATTTTAACATGTTTATCCACCACAAAAAATATATCTTCCATGTATCAAGGATAGCAGACAAAAGTCTATCGTAGGTCGCATTTAGGTTCTATCTAGCTTTGCCATGAAGATATCCGCTATTAGCGGTTCAAGGGGATCCCATAGCCACGCCGTCCTTCTGCTGGTAGTATTTCCTGTTGAATAGGAACTGCACGTTCCAGGTGCAGCGAAACAATAGTCCTTTGAGCTCACACATATGTATACACACTTTTATTCCTGACCCGGCAATATAGTGGCCAGTGTAATCGATCGTCTTAAACAGTGGGACATTGGTCAGAAGATTACTGACCTGGATCCTTTAGCTTTTGCCAAGAAATGAATCACTGATCCGTTGATGTAGCAAACTGCCAACACTGCACACTCTCAGCATGTGGATGAGGACCACTTGAGTTATTTTTCATACGCCTTATTGAAGTCAATGCAAATGAACTCGACTAACTTTCCCTGGTTCACTCTTGGAACCGCTCCTTCCTCGCCAAGAGCAGGTTGGTAATGTATGAGTGGTCTTTTACGAAACCATGCTATGCAGGCATTAAGAGTCTATTCGACTCTAGAATCTGCAAAAGACCGTTCTTCACGATCTTCGCAAGTATCTGCCAAAATCGCATTATGTTAGATCAACCAGTAGTTATTCACTGCTTGTGTCAGCGCCTTTCTGTATTGGCTTTATAACTGAGCTCAGTAGTAAACATGTGGACAATGATCTGTTAAAGGGCTCGGTCACGGAAAGCGAAACCGATGGCGGAAAATGACTTGAACATTACTAGGTCACTTATTGTTTGGTGCATTTACCATAATCTCGTAATTTACTGAGCTCCAGCCATTATCGAAGTTGAATGTTGCTCTGTCAAACTTACAATATATTCCTCAAGATTATGCAGGCATATACTAGGATTTTCTGCGTCTTGCCGTGCTCACTGAACATCTGCTGTTTTTCCTGACTTTCTATCTACCGGTATTGAAATTCTCTTGGGTTGCGGGAGCATGCAAATATTGTACTACGTGCTTGGCACTTGGCTTCGGAAGAATAGGGGTGCCAGCAACGAGTAGCCAATGAGCGATTTAAGCCTTCACAAGCGCTGAGAGCTAAAAGTCAACAAGTCGATTATCTAAACTCGATTAAATGTCCTCGCATGTTTCTAACCATTTGCTTTTAGGAGGTGATGTTTAGCCACAGACTGGAAAGGGTAGAAGTGAAGAGAAACAAATAAAGACGTTGACATTTAATCGCCAGAATAAAAGGAGAGTTTTGAACCTTCAAGAATGCAATCACTTGGTATGTACGCAACTGTAAAGAGTGTACAAATATAACTGTCAATCAAATTCTAGTATCAATAGACAAGTGGTGACAAATTGATTTTTATGAGCACAACGTCTACACTTACATTGGGACGAACTCCTTCAGGTGGGAAATAATGCAGTGGACGACACTGAAGGTTTTTCAAGCTGGAACTAAATTTCTCCAAGACTTGACAATTGTTTGAGTAGAATGACAATCCTTTGGTTTTCGACGCAATCAGCTGCTGTTCGTTGAGCCTCCTACTTAACTAAATTCATTAAAGCATGAAGGGTAAATAGTGTAAAGTCATGTAGACGCCATTAGTAGATTGCACATAGGTAATAATAACTTGATTTTTAAAAGTTTAGCACGTTCTACACAAAGTTGCCTTGTTCATAGGAGATGTATTAGAACACATCGGAACACCATCTCCGAATCCTTCTACAGAATCTCCAGAAGTAAGGCATTGGTACTTCAAGCATGGATCAAATAGATATTTTTCTACTTGAACGCCGCTTGGATGTGCTAGTCTGGGGCTCAACCCCTGACACAACTTTAGTAGAGTGTAGTGAGCCTCAAGACTCAGTTTTAGGGCCACAGTTATTATTGACTCAAAACAGTCTAACAAGCGTAGGTGCTTCGGATCTGACACTCTTCGCAGCCGATATTAACCGATCAGGATATCTGACGATCACGAATATCTCCTACACAATCTCGAAACGCCATCAAGTTTTTCAGTTCATAATATCTAGACATTCAACATAAAAGACCTTTGTGTTTTTCTGTACCTTATACACATACCTACATTGTAAACATGCAGAAAGCGTGTTGTCTTGTCTTACTGAATTACCAATACGGTTCAAAACAACATGAACTTTATTCACAGCGTAATTATTATTTCGATTTCTAAGAAAAGTACCTACAAATATTCTAAATTAAGTACAGAAATTACGTACTTCTTTAAGTCGAGTATGACATACCAGCATGGCAAACTCGGTTCAAAAGTAAAACTCAAGGTGCTAAGCAACATTCTTCGTTAAGCACCTGCGCTACTTACCTCATCAGCAAAGACCGAATGTATTAGGACTTATCTGTCATACTTAAGGATGGCTTAGGGCCCTTATATAATTATACCATACATTCAGTGACACCAACCACATATTTTGCAACATAATGAAACCTGGAGACAGCCAACTAAACATTAGCGAGCATTACAGCCATCCAGAGTGCCAAAAATATTACTTTCCATTAAAGCTTTTCAAGCATAGAACGCTCTTCCAAACTCAGTTGTTTTCACCCCCTCATCAAATTGGAAAATGAACTTAGCTTCCCAACATTTGGTGCATAAACGGTGCTGTTTTTCAATATCTAGGAATTAGGCTCTGAATTGGTTGGGATTTCATGATTACAAAATGTTTTGAATACAAATTGTTTTCTACGCTTGTAATGTGGTAAAGTTTCGGTCTTGACACAATACTTCGCCTGAAAAAGCTCTTCCATCCACAACGAAACAATACCACAATAAAAACCTTCAAAAATCTATTCGTGCCCAAAACGTTCTGAAATCATGTGCTATTTTTGCTTACCACTACAGTATTCTTACTAAATTTATCTGCCCCTTAGGTATAAGAAGAGATGTATGAAAACGTTTATTTCGCCAACGAAAAGCGTCAGCTGCAGTTGATGCCAAACTGTTTCTCAAGTTAATTTTAGCTCCTAGTCTTCAGGCTGTCAAGATGTAGCTGATGAAATGCGTGACGCCTAAACTGATACGTTTAACCTTTGGTGTATTGGTTCCCAATTGCAGTTCCACTGGAATTGTGGGTGTATGGCATTGTACTGTAAACATGCAACGTATTTGATGCATGGAACGGACTTACGTGTCTTTCAGTGAAACTGTACTACTGATTACTTTTAGGTAGCATAGTTTGAACCAAATATCTCAGTTTTCAGTGTGGTAATCTTTCGTCTTCTTATCATGTTTGGCAGCATCCGGCACACAATCTTTCAAGCTGCACTTCAGCAGCATTCCAGTCCATCGAATTTAGGAATCCTGCAAGCCATACGTACATGTGGTGGTGACATGGCAGTAGCTCGCTTCACTCTGGAGAAAAGCAAGCGATGAGCGATGGTGTACTCCGTGTTCCCAAGCAAAAATCAACGCACCTGGTAACCGGTACTCAAGGTAGCGATATTCAACAGGTAATCCCCCGACAAACTTCGCATCGAATTCTACCAGACTAAGGATATCAACCAGCAAACACTGTGAAACGCACGACTACACATGATTGGCGGCATCAGGTTCCGGCCTTGCCTGTCACTGTGGCCTCCATATGACTGTCACAAGACACCCGCGCCTACAGAGGGACCATGGGTGGCTGGCGCTGCGTCACACACGGTTCCATCCACGCACCCCATCTCCATTGTAAACCCGAAGGAATAAGATCGGAAGGCATGTGGATGGCAGCCCCGTTTCATCAACGAAGCCAGTCCACACTTTTTCAGCATGTCTTCCAGCAACATGCTGGTCTATGTAATTTAGGAATCATGCCTACCAGACGTATACAAGGAAGTGACTGGGCCTTAGTCCACTCCACACTGTAAGGAAGCCCTCTTTGAGCCTAACACAGCCACGAGGGCCATGCACCCCTTCCCTCCCCCCAACAACCATCCACTGTCTACTGGAGCCAGTAATCGACGTGGAGGGTGTTAGATAGGCAGGTACCTTGTCAGCATTTACATCAAGAGCAGCCACAGCGGGGATATCAAACAACCAACATAGAATTTAGGAAAAGTAAACACGCAAATTTGACAGAGATTATGCGTCAGAGTAACAGAATTGAACAAACCAAAATAATGGAAATCGTCTGTATCTAAATTAAAAGACCTCGATTGACATATCATTCACGCATTTCGCTGACAAGACTGTTGGTGATTGACGGGTCGAAATTCAGGTAGAAAGCCGTTATAGTTGTCACTGAAACTCCATTTGCCACTGCGGATCATTTGTTCCGACTATGTCAACAAATGCTCGGTAGACAAATCATGTGCAGCATGACAGTGTGATACAGTAGAACCTCCAACTTGAACACCAGTGTATGTTGACTATTTCTATAAGTTGACAGCTTTTTCATGGATTAACCTCCCCTGTATAAACCTTATCGAAACAGATCCCCGTACGTTGGCCGCCTCTGTGTCGTATGTTGATCAATAGGGGCATAACATCCACTACGAAGTTAACCTCTATAACTTGACCATGTGAGAGTTTACCGTGCAATGGCCGCCGATCGTTTGTTCAAGCAACAAAGCGTATGTAGCAGGATTTTGCAATGTGCGAAGTCTATCTGACCCACAATCACTGCAACTGACGGCTTCGCAGAAGTTGAAATATACCGCATGTTCTATGTCAGCGTATCCGGGCACTTGTTTCTAACCCACCCCACTGTGTTCACTCGAGTATTTACCTCCTCAATGTGTCCCAACGGGTCCGCGTCCAAAAATGTATCTTGAAAGAATCGTACGAATTCTTTTCACACACACATGCACCCATCAAGCCTACTGTGGAACATCTGCCCCCGCACTGCACAGGTAGCAATCAGGGGTCTGAGGGTCTGTGTAACGGACGTGCCTCTGCGCTTGCATGCTCGTGCCGGATTTATGGAATTTTCTTCAGTATTTCTTGGAATGATTATTATCAATTACCTTAACTGGACGTGACCTATCAAGGCACAAACGTTTGTGAAGAATTGTTGTAATAAAGTATAAAAGTGGCAAGTCATCCATTTCGGAATCCTTGAAGATGAATATTCATCACTAAAGGAGAACGACGGTGAGCAAAGCCTATGAATTCTGTCATATTTTATTAAGCATCTTGTACTCCTTCATCTGTCATAGCTTGTTTAGTATACCCTTAGCGACTTGAGATTTTTTGTACAAGATATTTAGACTCGAGTTTATTCCTTAATTTCCTCCCCAACCGCTCTCCTATTATCATGTTTATTCACTTTTCGATTCCCACAATTATGGGAACACTGATCCATACTTTTTCTGCCATGAAGTCCTACTATGTAATGGATTCTATTAGTTGTATCCTCCTACTCGATATTAATGCTTGACTACCCCAGTCACATTGTATCACCACGTTACCATGTCATCCAACCCACAGGCATCGGACCTATCTCGGCTTTCACTGAGTTTTGGAATTCAGTTGTCTAGTTTCGACCCACTTTCTTATATATTTAACTCGCTAATTCAGTGCGCCGCTTATTCTTCTATTCAGAGTAGAAATCATCATAGAAATTTTTAAAATTTCTTATTACCTAATACTGCTCAGTATTCCCATGCGTGACGTTAAATGCCCCCACTCCGACGCACATAGACGCCAAATAGGCCTGAAATAAATGAGAATACCTGTAGCTCGGGGTGTGGATGCGGATTTTGAGCAGTTCTCCGAGCTGGATAATTATTTTGCAGACGTTTCGTTGCCTGACTAGGCAACATCATCAGTGCGGCTTCAGGGGCCTGGTTCGCAGTGCCTCGTAAGCGACTTCAATATCCAAGTGCTTATTGATCGAGTTCTGTTTTGAATGCCAGGCTTCAATGAACTCACGTGCTTGCCGGCTTTTAGCCCTTCCGAGGATGCTGGCATGCTCAATGTCGAATCGATGGTTCTCAGCATCCATATGCACTGACATCAGGGAGTTCTGGTCGTGGCGACGTTTGGCTAGGCTGTGTTCGTGTAGCCTTGTGCCAAGCTTCCTCCCAGTCTGTCCCACGTAGTATTTGTCGCAATTCAGGCAGCAGATCTTACAAATCACACCAGTTTCTTCTTTTTTGCTAAGTTTATCTTTTACTTTGAAGAGTTTACTGCGAATTGTTTCTGTTGGCTGGTGTGCAACTTTGACTCCAAAAGGCAATAAAAGCCTCGCTGCCATTTCAGAGATACCGTTGAAATAGGGCAGTGTTGTTCTCTTTTCAGTTGTTGCATTTGTCGAGGTGTCTCGAGCAACCTTTCCTGTAGCGAGGCAGCGTAGAATGAAGCCTTTTGGATACGAGTTCCGTTTGAACAGATTGAAGAGATGATCTTCCTCTGCCCGTCTCAGCTGCGGTGTGCTACAGTGGGTTTGTGCTCGTTTGAAAAGGTTTTGCACGCAGCTGCGTTTGTGGGCTGCCGGATGAGTGCTGCCATAGTTGAGGATCTGGTCCGTATGCGTAGATTTTCGGTAGACTGTTGTTTCCAATCGTTCAGCACCAGTCCTTCGCATGAGAACGTATAAGAATGGTAACTGCTCGTTGTTCTCTTCCTCCCTGGTGAATTGGATGCCATCGAACACGCCATTAATTAGTTCGTGTGTTTCCTCCAATTTGGAACGTTTGAGGATGACGAAGGTGTCGTCTACGTATTGTACCTAAAGTTTTGGTCTCGCGATCGGGAGTGCTATTTGTTCCAGCGCCTGCATCACTGCCTCGGCTACTAGACCATAGATCGGCGATCCCATTGGTGTGCCTCTTATCTGTTCGTAAATTTGGCCATTAAAAGTGAAATGTGTTGTTAAACAGAATTCCAATAAATCCATCATCTGTTTGGGTTCGAGTTCACTGTTTGTATCAGACGACATGTGCTCCTCTAGCAGGCGTGTCACTTTTAATGGCCAAATTTACGAACAGATAAGAGGCACACCAATGGGATCGCCGATCTATGGTCTAGTAGCCGAGGCAGTGATGCAGGCGCTGGAACAAATAGCACTCCCGATCGCGAGACCAAAACTTTGGGTACAATACGTAGACGACACCTTCGTCATCCTCAAACGTTCCAAATTGGAGGAAACACACGAACTAATTAATGGCGTGTTCGATGGCATCCAATTCACCAGGGAGGAAGAGAACAACGAGCAGTTACCATTCTTAGACGTTCTCATACGAAGGACTGGTGTTGAACGATTGGAAACAACAGTCTACCGAAAATCTACGCATACGGACCAGATCCTCAACTACGGCAGCAATCATCCGGCAGCCCACAAACGCAGCTGCGTGCAAACCCTTTTCAAACGAGCACAAACCCACTGTAGCACACCGCAGCTGAGACGGGCAGAGGAAGATCATCTCTTCAATCTGTTCAAGCGGAACTCGTACCAATAGGCTTCATTCTACGCTGCCTCGCACCAGGAAAGGTTGCTCTAGACACCTCGACGAATGCAACAACTGAAAAGAGAACAACACTGCCCTATTTCAGCGGTATCTCTGAAATGGCAGCGAGGCTTTTATTGCCTTTTGGAGTCAAAGTTGCACACCAGCCAACAGAAACAATTCGCAGTAAACTCTTCAAAGTAAAAAATAAACTTAGCAAAGAAGAAGAAACTGGTGTGATTTATAAGATCTGCTGCCTGAATTGCGACAAATACTACGTGGGACAGACTGGGAGGAAGCTTGGCACAAGGCTACACGAACACAACCTAGCCAAACGTCGCCACGACCAGAACTCCCTGATGTCAGTGCATATGGATGCTGAGAACCATCAATTCGACATAGAGCATGCCAGCATCCTCGGAAGGGCTAAAAGCCGGCAAGCACGTGAGTTCATTGAAGCCTGGCATTCAAAACAGAACTCGATCAATAAGCACTTGGACATTGAAGTCGCTTACGAGGCACTTCGAACCAGGCCCCTGAAGCCGCACTGATGATGTTGCCTAGTCAGGCAACGAAACGTCTGCAAAATAATTACCCAGCTCGGAGAACTGCTCAAAATCCGCCACCTAGGCCTCTCCGCTGCACCAACCCACACAATTTTCTAGTCCCCTGTGTTAGTTCGAAACATATAACCGCTCGAAGAAGATTATAACCTCACACTCCTCACAGACACAGTGGTCGCCAGTTTCAACCGCTGACTTTCCCAGACGGTACTAATTCTTGACGCTAGATTACCCCTCATTTTCCCCTAAACCACACATTGTTCTCCCATATCTGGACAGGTCGACGTGTGCAATTTTGACCCGTCCCCCCAGTTTCCTAGTACGTTATCTGTGACCCGATGTATTTCACCATCGTGAAGAAACATTGATTCGTTCACTCTGATCATCTTTGATAGTTTCGAACACCTCGCTTCATACCTGCCCCAAACCGCCACTCGGGCCTAACAATGCTACTTTCGCATCATTTCCGCTTTGTCTGCCTATCCAGGATTATTACAGGACTTGATCTCCTTATACGCATAATTGCTACACCAAATTCTCTCGCGTCTTTGGCAATCACTAACCTTTTTCTGTATTACTCTCCACCGGAAAAGGCGGGCTCGCCCATCGCCTTTGCACAATAAAACGGACTTGCACCGACTCAAGCTTATCCCCAAATTTCGCTTTCCGCGTACACACTCAATGTTTAGCACTATTGCCTAGATCTATATATTTCATATCCATTGGTTTGCTAGCGTCTAAGAGTACCGGCTTATGTCTGAGTTTGAAGCACTTACCTCACTTCCTGCACACCAGTACCCCTTAATAAGTATTTTCTATCAGCAGGCTATCCACGTATACACCTAATATGAGGTTGTTACAACAACCCTTTTCTTACTACCCCTTATATTCCCCTGTTATTGTCGACGGTGATATGCACTTTTCCACAGTGACTAGTGTGAAACGTTTCTCCCATCTACACCATCAGAACACCAGTTTGCCTAACTTATGCGTACTCTACTATTTCTTCTTTACTAAGTATCGCTAAACTTTTAGTATTTCGCTACATTTTGGTCGTGTAAAGACGACCGACGCTTAGTTACTGCATCAAGTCGCATCTATAGTTTTGTGCCGCTCTAACAAATGGTATAATGTTTTGTGCAAGTTGTACTCTTAAACCTTTTGCATTTGCTTCCTTTTTCCGAAATACTTATTTTCATCTTACCTTCCCCTCTATTCTAAATCTCTTCAACTAAAAATCTTTCATCATTTAGACTGAGCTCACCCCCTACCCTCCACGCCGAACAAGCAGTAGTCCACGATCTTGCAATTACATCTCCGGCTTGATTACACCCTGCTCCAGCAAACCACCCGGTGCTTTACACCGTCCGAATCCGCAACACCCACATTTTACTGCTGCTAGCCTTAACATTGTGGTTTCCAAGATACAAATTTTCGCGATGAGCATTCACCCACATGTATACTATGTGATGGGCGTTTTGTCGGCACTCGACTTTACAAATCACTACCGTTGTATACATACTAGGACTACAAACTTATTAAGACCTCACCGACAACACTGACTTCAACCTACTGGCCTGTCGAGGAAGACTATCTACTCCTATGACAAGTCACCAAACTGAGCTCTTCCACGGCATTTCTGCATTAACATTACTCAAAACTACAAACCTGTCTGCCTACTCGCAAGGCCGCTTCCATCTGGAAGATGCCCCAACAGCTGAAATGGGAGCACCCGAAAGCCGGCTGTCACTATTTTCGATCCGAAATCTCGCCAACTACTGACATGTAGTCCAATCCTATCCACTTAGTGGTAAATCAACCGACATATGAATCACTACTACTTAACACTTATTTACGGAGGGCTGTCCTACTCGGACAGTAACAAACAAACGGAACAATCAACCTACTCAATTTGCCCAGCCTAATGCAGTCGCCCCGCAGCCCAAACGTTTTTAAATACTAGACCGATAGATGACCGCCCATATAGCAACACCTCCGTTACAACCGGTATTACAAAGGCTAACCCAGTCCATGATTCGCGGAAAGCCGAGCAACCGCTCCTTGAATGTAACGCCCTCCATACCATGATAACAAACTACACATTTCTCGACCTCTCCCACCCAAGCTGAGGATTGAGGCCTATGAAAGGTCCGCAGAGTAGGTGTCGGTTTGTATCCTTACGTCTGCTGTCCTTACTCGCTAGAACAACGGACCTGCTGGTTCTGATACACTGCAAAGAAACGGATCGGCCTATGTCATTTCCAATTCCAGCCTTCTTGCTGCAAGTCCAGTAAATACCCGCCCCCCAGCACGCATCACCAATCGCTACAACTTACATATGGCACCACATTACCTCCAGAACCATGAATCTGCTTTCAGCATTTACCTCCAACCCAACTGACTCTAAACTCACTAACATCGACCGACCCATTTTCTGCGTTATCCATAGCCGTACCTGGGGCGTCCTTAATATCCGCTAATTGTGAATGGCCAGAGAATGTGGAGAACCCCATATCTGCGTCGCTTGCTTCAAAGCGAAGGTGGTCTTTGTCCAGGAATTTTCGCTACTAGACGAGGTCTCACACAAAACCTTTGGTCACACCAACAAAATACGACTGGATTCAAGGCGGAAACGGTAGGCTATAACGATCCCTTATATAAATATCGCACATGTAGAAGAACGTTGATGGTGCAACGACGCCTTACACACCATCGTAGAATTCGTCACCCCGTCGAATACAACGAAGAATGCAACTGGCTTTTGTCTCCTCACTCGTTTAACTGGGAGGTACTGGATACCCGACCCTGATTAATAGCGCTGATGCTCTCAGATCGAGTGCCAGTACTTTCCACAACTTAGTAAAATGTGTAAAACAATACTTCCCTTCCCGAGCTAACTAGAGCAGTAGAAAACGTCTGTGTTTTAGGCTGGAAGCTCAGAGACCGGAGCTCCTCCTACAACGCATAACATACCAATCCCTTATCCATGTGCCTTCACAACAGCAGGACAAGGCTACATATCCCATGACAAGCAGACCTCCAGACAGGTCGCTCTATCGCAAAATTTGTCGCTATCATCATCTCCTTGAAAACGAACAGCCTACCTATGTCATGGCCAAAAAGTTGCTTTGGATGTCTTCGACACAACCTCATCCGACCACGACTCCAAGACGACAGCCAAACGTCCCGCACCAACTCGAATCATGCCAACTTCGATCACACACAGAGAACCTAGGATGGACGACTCAGATAGCTCCGCATCTGGAATATCCATAACTCACCATCAACTGCTTAGAGGCGCTAGCCGCCTACTTGTAGTGCCACTGAAAACACACTCAGTATTTTGCAAGATTTAATTTAAATGTTGTTTGAGCCTTCAAAACGTCCATTTGTTTTACTGACGACATTTCCGTTTTCCCAAACTGCGTTGGTGAGTTCCGTGTCACACGGTGCCTTGCTCTTGTTGATTTGTTTCATATTTTTTAGCCTGCGCAAAACCCGTTGGGTTCAGTTGCCTCCAACTTCTATACTGTCCCGTATTTGACAAGTATCTTACTTGCTTAACGGTTAGTATCCCAGGCGCCACCTAATATACTCCCGCTATGTGCAGATATATCCAAAGTACGGACCACAGAGATTCGAAATCTGCTAGAAGACTCTCCCACCCACTATTCCCGACAAGATTACAGTACGCGCTTCAGCAACCATTGTCAGACGTGGTTGCCACATATCTGGAAGACATCCAAACCCTACAACCACACAAAAACGTGCAGAATAACCAACAACCACCTATAATCCAGTTCGGTCACATCCAACGTCTTTATCCTTTTAAGCGTAGGAAAGCGGCGGCAGTGGTGTTCATTGGCTAATGGCGGACCTTTTATCCACAAGAAGAGGAAAAGATCGCTGATCCACGTGCCGTACATCCGCACTTTATCTCGGCTCTCGCTTCACTCGCTGTGGCCATTCCAGTATTCCACACACATTATTGTGTGTGCGCCCTTACAAAACAGTACGACGAGCGCAACTCAGTGCCTTCCATCCCTTAGATCTCATCATCATCATCATCATCATCATACACGTTAGCTAGAGGTGGGGAACACCTCAGCTACTGTGTCGCAATACATAGAAAAAGGAGAAAAAATGCAACTGATGCAAGCTGGCTGAGCTACCGGTAACGGATGGGCATCGTTCCGGTAAGCTACCAGCCGGCTGCTGTGCACCAAAAAAATTACTATGCAAAATTAGATAAGGCTAAATAATGAGATCGTGGTTGGAGGGGAGGCTAAGAGGGATGGGGTGGGACAAAGAAACTCACAGCACGAACGCCACTGAGGTCGGCTCCTAGCCATATCAGCAAGTGTGTCCAACCAAACGTGTTCATCGTCTTTCGGACCCCAACCAGGGAGCCGAGACGCTCCAACCGAAGCCAGCTCAGAAGTGAGGGCCTTCATTCCTTTGGACCAAGTCATCGCTTGTCCACCCCTCCTCTTCTTCCATCCACACCCCCGGCGCGCAAACAACACACGTCGCGGGAGTCGGTGGGCTGGCATGCGTAACACGTGGCCGAGCCATCGGAGCCTGATGCGTGAAATAACGGTGCTGAGCGGTTCAGTTCCTTTTCCTGTGCCATAAACAAGGCGTCGAACACGCTCGTTACGCACGCGGTGTTCCCACCAAATGTGAGCTAAATTACGAAGGCACCGGTGATCGAACGTAACTAGCCTCTTCAGGTCCGCTGCTTTAAGCGGCCAGGTTTCACAACCGTACAATAGGGTCGAACGTACTGCTGCATTGTACACTCTACCCTTCAGGGCAGGAGTGATGTCGCGCCGGCGCCATAAGTGGCGAAGGTTAGCAAAAGCGCCCCGAGCTTTCGCTATACGATTCGTGATTTCATCTTCAATCCCACGGGCGCTGATACAACTTCCCAGGTAATTGAATTTTTGAACGACTTCTAGCTGAACCCCACCAAGGGTCAGGGTAGGAGGCGGTCCAGACCAATCTTGGAGGAACGCTTTGCACTTCGAGGGTGCGAAGCAAAGCCCGAAGTGACGGACAGCTACTGATAATCTGTCCAGTGCCGCTTAGCACGTTTGTGAGTTGTCATATATCAGGGCAATATCATCAGCATACTCTAAGACAAGAAGTCGTTCTCCTGGGAGTAGCTCCACATCTTCTAAGTCGTGTCCTGTAAACGCGATTTCCATGACTTCGTCAACAGTAAAGTTGAAGAGGAAAGGTGACAGCGGGCATCCTGGTCTCACGCCGCTGGAGAAGTTAAAGGGCGACGACAACTTGCCGTAAGCCCTCACTCTGCCCGAGCTACGCGCATATAATGCTCGGATAATATTCACATATTTCTCAGGTACGCCTTTTCTGAGTAGACAGTCCCAAAGTGCATTTCTATCCACTGAATCGAATGCACCTTTTATATCGAGGAACACGGCAAGGGTGGGCCGCCAATATATGTGACGGTGCTCCAACAACTGACGCAAAGTGAAGATGTGGTCAATGCAGTAACGACCTCGACGAAACCACGCTTGCTCTTCACGAATCTGGCTTTCACGAGTGCCATGCAGTCTGTGAAGGATGACAGAAGTAAGCAATTTGGAGGCGATGGAGATCAGACTGTTTCCTCTATGGCCACCGCATTCCGATCGTGAGCCTCCTTTGAATATTGGGACTATGATGGAGCGGCTCCAAACGGTTGGGACAGTTTCCTGCTCCCACAGTTTGACTAGTAACTCGTGTAAATCATCCACAAGAGCAGGTCTCCCGAATTTGAAGAGGGCTGGAGGAAGGTCATCAGGTCCCGCGGCTTTATTTGACTTCAACAGTTTGATCTCACGTTCGACTTGTGTGGACTATACTGTTACTCCGGTTCTCAATTTCGGCACATTCTTCGTCGATGTCTGATTGTAATACCACGTTACTCCCGAGCTTGACGAAAATAATTTGGGTCTCATTCGGTAGAAGAAGCCGAGTATCCTCAAACGACCCAGTAAACATCTCTACAGGCATCAGCATAACAAAGGTAGGAGATGGAAATTGGGTATTGCCCACCCGAAAACACTGCGCAACCGCGACGCGTTTCGATGTAATTTTTCATCTCATCAGGTGGAGACAGCAGGATTTGAACCCAGGACCATTGGAATAGCAGCCAACACTACTACCCCTTTGGCTACCGGGTCACGATGGGCAATGCTTTTAGTCATCTACCGTTGTGACAAAAAGCATTGCCCATCGTGACCCGGTAGCCAAAGGGGTAGTAGTGTTGGCTGCTATTCCAATGGTCCTGGGTTCAAATCCTGCTGTCTCCACCTGATGAGATGAAAATTACATCGAAACGCGTCGTGGTTGTGCAGTGTTTTCGGGTGGGCAATACCCAATTTCCATCTACTTTGAATACGGTCCCAGCAATCGCAGTGACTACGGTTCATTTCAATGTGAATCCCAGTCTATTAAATTGAGGTTGCGTGTCGCAATCCAATCACACAACGTGTAATCCAAAACTTGACCCTCCAAATGTACGAGATATTTTGCGTCGTTTACTCGCCAAACATTACATCTGAGCCATTTAGGGTAGCTTGCCAACGCCTCGCTGGCATTGCCGTGTAACGCGTCTTTGTGTGCTTATATGCGCACCGCTGAGTCTGCGCGCGACCGCATGATAGAGCGAGACCTTGAGACAACCACCCGTCTTTGCCGGCTGACCTTGACGTCGGATCACCTAACACAGAGTGCTGAAAAGGACTAACCATCCCATGTTCACGTGCCCTGATGAACGCTACCAACCAAGCCGCGTTGTCTCAAGGCGCCTGTGAAACGTGCAATGAGATGGCCACAATAAGGGTTTTCTGTGGAAATTGCGCAACCTGTCGGCAGGCAAAATGCATAAAAATCACACCAAGCGCGTTCAGGCTGATCAAAATTAGGACAGACTCATTTTTGTTCTGTGTAAAGTGGAACAATGACCTACTGGTTAACGCCGTAAACGCACTGTCGGAGAAGTATTAAAGACTTGCAGACGCAGGTGAGAAGGTGCTGGGTACCAAAATAGCTTCCGTAGGAACAAGCATAGCAGAATATCTGACACAATACCCCCCTCCGAACTGTACTGAAAGTCAACACAACAACGCCAGATGCTACCCTAATAAAGTTACTTTTGCAAGCACTGCCAACATTCCAAATCGCCCGATCGTTCCAGGACACTTCACCCCCAGCTCATTTACAACAATTTCCCTAAACCCATTTCCGCTTATCAGACTTCGCCGAACCCCAGTAAACATGCAAATACCAGCAGCAGTAGGCCCGCTGTCACCTAGAAGTGCACCCCAAAATCAGACGCTGCTGTTTCCATTACCCTACTCATAACTAATATGAAAGGCAACGACGCACGAATGCATGGCAAATCGCTGGGTTTTCCGACTACAGTCCATACCCTAAGGAAACAGACTCAGAATGATTGGATGCCCTATCTGTCAATTGTCCCAAGTTTCTTGAATCCATATCGAATTTTGGTAGAGGAAACAGATGTGTGACCTGAACCAATGGAATATCCTGAGAAAGCTCCTCGGTATTCTGACTAAATCGTCCAAATTGACGAGGATCACCCGCCACCCGAATTCCAAACATTATGACGAAGCCAGGTTTCTTCGGATTGTGCTGTACTCTGTTGATGAGATGGAAGCAGCGTTGTTTTAGACTTCTCGTCTCCATAATGAAATCGATTTGCTCCGCGCCTTTCCAGACGTTTCATGGGGCGAGCGTAGGCGAGCGAAGTAGAGCTCAGAAGAGTTCCGGCTAAACACCGCAGCCAGAACGGCTTTTGTCCACGGCGTCCCCCAGTCTCATGAGCACAATGAATGTGAAGTAATGGGACACGACCGGGAGCAGTGGCGATATATTCGTGAGATCCTGCTCTTGAATAACCTTGTAGTTACTTGTTTCTCGAGACTCCCAATATAAGAGAGCTGAAAAGGGTGCAGCCCAAGAATAATCGAGGTTTTGCTCCAAACTAGACAGCTAACACTTAGGCTACTGGAACACTGGCATTCGTTTCGCAACAGGCTGCTACCGAGCTCCGATTCAAAGCGATAAGCGAAACCGCCGTCATACATAAAACACTCCCACAGCTGGCAAACGAAGTAGTGCTTTTATCCGAAATTCACACCGGAAGCAGGACTGAAGGAAGTGATGATATTCCAGTGTAATCTTGAAGCCAATCCCCGTGCATTGTGCAAACCACGATGCCAATGAACCAATTTTCAAATGACTCGCCGATAATACCACAAATAAACGGCTAGCGTCCGACCATACAACCGTCTGCACAACCTCTCATTCTATCTACAAGTGTATCGGATCATTGCTGAGACGCGGAACACTTTTCTACAAATAAACGAGTTAACAATGTCTCCTCAGCGAAATTGCCGAGCTTCGGTTGTGCCGGGCAACAAGAGCTTAGGATCGCAACGCCATACTAGAGACTAGGTTGCACTCAAGGTTTTCGGACGCCGAGATAGCGATTTAGAGAATGACCTTGTTCCGAAACGATCATCAAAGCAGAAGACGTAGCGCTATCCTGTACTATCGTAACAACTTACAATGCGAACCACTGAATGATCCAGAGAAGCTGGTCATCGATTCGCTATGGTACCGTTTGCGTCTGAGAAAATGACAGCTACTTCGTACCAGTCGTATATCGCTCCCCATCGTCCATTCCAGAGGAGAATTTCTACCTAATACCACCACGGAGGAAATGCTTTCTCCCAACCTATGGTCACGCTCTCATCTGCGGCGATTTCAACTTGCACGACTTAGGAACCTCGGCATCCCCCAGCGAAACGTACAAGGCCGAGTTGCAAGACCTTATCGCAGGTATCCCACCCTGCAATCACATCACTTTACCTACTATAAAAAACTGATAACAATCCATCGGTACTTGACCTCGTACTCACAAATGTGGAACATAAGGTCGACAGATTATTTATTGACACCACACTAGGGTCAAGCAGTCATGTATTCATAATTTATAACCATGTGTGTTACGCCGAACATCCGGAGGAACACGCAGAACTAACACGTACTATCACACATTACAACATCCTGAACGACCTATTTAAGACGACGGATTGGGAATTCATGAAAGGTGGCTGGATTCAGTTTGTTGGACGCTTCAGCAATCTAATCGCAGCTGCTTCAGAAACGAAGCGGGGTTCGCTCCACCTATCCCCCATCTTTCTTCGGAGGTAGAACCCGCAAGCGCATGTCACTAGTGAATGCTGTTCGGCACGCTTACATAGCGCATCCTAGTCCCCAAACCTGGAGCGATTACGTGAACCAGCGCGACCATCGTAATATGCTTTTACGTGAGGAAAAATTGACGCACTAGCAATATTTCGCTTGTAAATTTGCCAACACCAAAAGGCTCCTATACAATCACGCTAACCCCATCCGGAAAGTGAAGCTCGGTATCCCCACATTAACACATCAGTTGGAATGGCATAGGGTGCCGAAAACGCAGCCAACGTCCCAGAAATGCCGTATGCCTCAACCTTCCAACGAAAGTTCCGCCCCTGTTACATACCCACATCCCTATCCTTAGCTTCAACACTCACTAACATCGTCCTTTTGTCGCAGCCGTGTTGAAGAAAATGATCTCACTACTCATCTGCAGCTCTCCTGGAATTGGTTATATTCTCCCGAAGGCGCTGAACGTAGCAGCAACAACGCTGGTCGGGTCATTACCACATTTCTTCCTTACGTGCTTAGATAAGCAAATTTTGCCTAACAAGTGAAAAAATGACTTAATCATTCCAATTTTCAAGTGCGGTAATCGCTCGGAACCCGTCAAATATTGCCCAGTGGTCCTCCTTCGTGTGCTCTCAATGGTGATAGAGGCACATATCGCTGAGGCTTTTGTGAAACGTCTATAACGCCATAGCTTCATAGAATCCGAGTAACACGATTTCCGCCAGCATCTTTATGCAATATCAACCTATTGATTGCACGCAATAGTTAGACCGAAGCGGACGATAGAGGTAAAGGGACAGAGGTTATTTACTTCGACTTCTCCAAAGCCATCGACCGACTGGACGACCGCATTCTGCTTCACGGGCTCAAAAGCTATGGAGTTGGTGAACCTGTCCTTAGGTGGATCAGGAATTTCCTGCAGCATCGGCAACTTCAAGTGAGAGCTCAAAGTGCGCTATCCGATGCGATTTATTTTGTATGTGTAGTTCCATAAGGATCAATTCTGGGACCGCATCTGTTTCTCGCGTTCATTAACGAGCTTACGCTCTTGATTGCCACGAATTGCTTGCGGTTCGCTGGTGATGTTAAGATGTGGAGGACGATCACGATGCACTTCAGCGTGACCTGGATAGAGCATATGCGTGCTCACTCCACAATCTGCTCCAGTTCAATTCGGGGAAGTGTAAGGTGGTTCACGTTCGCCACCAGCTGAACATCTCATACAAGCTTAGAGGTCATATCCTGCAAGCAGTCACCCAGGAGTGTGACCTTGGGGTATTGTTCCAGGCTAATCTAGGTTGCTCAGAACAATCTGCTAAGGCGTTAAAGACTGAGAACCAACACGTTGGCATGCTGTGGAAGGCATTCGGGAGGTCTGATTTATCTGTCTGTTCACAGTTGCTTCAAACATACGTGCGGCCACATTTGGAGTAGGCAATACAAACCTAGCGGCCCTGGCACAAGCAAGACCTTACAACGCTAGAGACTCCACAGCGACCAACCACGAAGCACACCAAAGGCTTGTCCAGTCTTCCTTATCAACAGACTGAGGACCCTAAAATCACACAGCGGCCGTTACCGGCACCTAAGTAGAGATTGTATTATGACCTACAACAGTCTAAGGAACCCAAGCCACTTCTACCGCCACCCACTACGACTGAGCTACAACGCGAATTTCATGGGCTGCCAGTCCAAGTTTGCCACAATATACAGTTCGCTAGAATGGCGACGAAAGTTTTACTCGCTGCTTGTGTATCAGCCATGGAACGTCCTACCAAATTACGATGTTTCCGCCCGCACTTTACCACTGTTTAAAAAAGGTCTTGAAGTTGTCTGTGTGCCTGGACAGACTATTTAACGCGAGGTAAGTTGCACAACCAGAATGAACCTTTTACGACTAAGGTTGGTCCTTTTTGCATGCCTCTATGTTCACAGTGCGGTGAGTTCACAAACGATTTTTATTTTAGCACTGTTTTTAATTCACCATGTGGTTCTCATTCTGGCTGTCCTACGGGACTTGCTACGTAACCAGTTTCTCCCGCAATATACCATTGTTCCAATTTTCATCAAATCTTGAACGGTGGTTTCCTCAAAGCCACCAGTGCCCGACTACGGATCCCCACGTGGGACCATACCGCCCAAAAAAGATCATGTTGTGCCCATCTCCGCACCTGAATTTCGCTCATTTCTAGGCGAGATGACCGGCTCAGCGCCTGGCGTCGACCGCATCATACCGAAAAATGAACTTATGGATACCCACTTCGTTACATCTTTTCTGAACTGTGTTCTTGTCTCTTACCCATACCCCTCTCAATTTAATATGACTAAAGTCAGCTTCATCCAAATGATCCCGTCTCCCATGCTTCCCAAACATTCCGCCCAGAATCTGTGGCCTCCGTTTACACTGGCCTTTTGCTTCATATTCTCTTCGAGCGCTGGATTTCCTCCTTTCCATCGGACTGCCTAAATTTGGTTTTCTTAGCAAAGACAGAAATTTTGTGGCCCATTCTCTCCTTTATTTTCTGATTCGCTCCTCTCTCCTCCACTGCTCACCACTCTCTTTCTCCTCTGTGGACATTTCCAGGGTCTTCGATTTCATCTCACATGACTCCTTAATTAGAGCTTCATCTACTTTAGGGCCCCAAACTTTTTTAATAAGTACCTGTCTTCCTAGTCTTCATCGTCTATCTCAACGATTCACGTGGTGCAAATTCCCCAGGAGCGAGGCGTAAAACAAGGGGACCCACGTTCACCCCTAAGTTTTATCATGACGCTCAACGAAGCACTTCAAAAACCAGCCTCCTGTCGATGGATGAGACCCGTAGGCCCGGTTAATTGGATTGCACACGTGGACGAAGTGATCATCGTGGCACAAAACCAATTTGTGCTACAAGAACTAATCCCGACTTTTAGCAACGACCGCCAGCTCATTAGCTTTTTCATAAATCAGATGCAAACTAAGACTGTAATTATCGTCATCAATAGATCCAGAAGAGAGCGTTGCTGGACACTTCTGACCTTCAAGCAGGATCGAGGATTCCTCCATCAGTCCAACCGACTTATTCATCTAACTTCCTGGGTTTACCTTTTAACTGACACTGCAATCTACTACCTCATTCCATCGATGAGCTCCGTCAGCAACTCCAGGGAACTTTGCAAGCAACATTAAAACCACACCAACGAGTCGAAATTCACAGTACCTTCCTCATCCCACGACACATCCCCAGCCTCTCGCTGGCAGTGATATATCGAGTCACCCTCGAAACGATGGACAAATTAATCAAGGCTAATGTTCTCAAATAGTTAAGGTTACCCAAGGATACAGTCTTTGCCTTTTTCCATGCAACCATCATTGACCACGGCTTAGGCATTCATAGCATCTCAAGCATGTTGCCGTTACTTCGGAAAGATAGATTGGAGCAAAACCTTTCCAACCCGAATGCCATCTTGAGGTTGGCCATTCGTAACCACTCTATCTCTGCGATACATCGGTTCGCTAATTTACCACTCATCCTATGTGGGCCAACTGTGATGGATATAGCCTTAAAACTGAGAGACGTAAGACTCAGTTACCTACTACCTTGACGGATCCCCACTACATCACTTTTTAACGCATGTAATTGCTCATGGACGGCCCCGGTAATCTGCATGCGTCCTCCTGGGCCTATTTAGCAGGCCAACCCAATTACATGTAGGCATCCTTCCTACAAAAGTCAGACGCGCCAGAGGCACATCATCGGGTTCTCGAACCAATCTCAACTGCCGCAGTGCATGTGGGCAACACGAATCAATCTCTCACGTGTTCCAATCTTGCAGCGTAACGCAGGCAGCAGGCTGTATAGGACACAAGGACATTACCAATCAAGTTGCAACGATTCTACACTGTCGAGGAGCTACAGTAATCCCGGAACCACGTATTACCATGGAAACGACACGCACATCAAATCAGACCTGTTCATCTGCCGGGATACTACTATCTACCTGATGGATATTGCTGTCTGTGACGCACATCGGATGGCCCAATCTTATCAAAACAAGATTGATGAATTCGGCGTCCGTCTTCACGCAGCGGTCAGCAGAATGTGTGCACAAACAGCACTCCCGGAAATCTCCCCTACTGTGCATTATCTGTTCATCTTAAACAATAGAGGATATATCCATCCTGCTTCAACGAAACACCAGTTGTCATTGGGCCTCTAGACCTTGGATACTTTCGATCTGTAAAGTTCCACCATCGGAGGAACCTTACGGGTGTATGATGTTAAGATGCGAGGTGCAGTCTACTAACACCAACACTATACAACACAAACACTGACACGTACTTGGTGTGTAGTTCTTGACCGAGTTCACCGAACTTTCATTGTGCCATTTGCTTACTATTACGTCGGGGCATTTGTCCCACTTTGACAAATGTCTGTAGGGCTCATTTCTCGAGCCCTATTTGCTTCTACCGAAAACAAATGTTTCTCGATTGACGGCTTCTAAGCTAACCCGTTCAACATATATTCATTAGTCTCCTGGTTCGTAGTGATATATACGTTTATGTCCAGTAATCGTTAAATGTTCTTCCGCGCTATTTGTCATCTGCCTAAGAGCGCCAACTATTAAGGTATGTGATTGTATGTAATTGACTTGCCGTAAACAGCATACTAGATCTTGAATCCACTCCGAGTTTCGGACAATTCGGAGTTCGTTATTACGCCTATCGAAACGTTATGCCTCAAAGGAAAGCATCGAGTAAACGCTATAGGTGAACAATAATCTCCCACATTTTCTCGATAGCAGCAGACAAATTAAGACGGCAGTAAAGTTTAGTATTACCAAGACAGCAGTTTGGTACACCCAACAGCGTAAGCATGAGTACTTAGAGATACCATAATGAAAGAAGAGATGTACAATAGAAGAGGCGAACTACTTCACATTATGCATTCAATGAAGTTACGCTGGACAATGATACATGAAAGTGTTAAAAATATTTTCACGAGAATTTGGGGTTACACCTTTTAAGCGTCCAATGGCTGGTTAGGGAAATTTAGATTTCGATATAACATTTACCAAAAATTATTATGTGGTGAATTCAATGAATTTTCTGAAGTGAGCGATATTTCACTGCAAAATATCCGATGGCGACATTGTTAACGCTGACGAGTGTGGCCCTTGCAACGTGATGCCTTGCAAGAGCCTTGTTCTAAATGGCGACCAATTTAAAGAGAAACCATTTCAAAGGTCTTACGGTTGTGCTTTGTGTTGCTCAAGTGGTGAAAAGTTAAAGCGTTTGGTCATTGGTAAGTCAGATGGACCACGTATATTCCAATATCTGGGTCGGGAGAACCTTCCAGCCATCTGGATATCAAACGAACGTGCATGGAAGATTGCTGCAATATTTGTCAGCTGCATAAAAAAATCGACTGTGAAATGATGAAGAGGAAACAATTCATTCTACTGAGCGTGGATAAGTATTCCAGTCATATCCATGTCGACAAGCTCACAGACATAACACTAAAATTTCTGTCTTCATATATGAACACACTTCAAACCTCTGGACCAATGAATAATCAAAACATTCAAATCGCATAAACGAACCCAGCTCATGCAATAGGTTAAAGCAAACATTAGTCTTAATCATGGCATGCGGCAAGAACTTCATCTATTGCTTCAGTTAGTGCTCGTGATACTGTGTGTTGGATGAGTTCTACTTGGCAAAAATTTCAGCACGAAAAAATTCAGATGTGCTTCAAGAAAACTGCATTCGTTTAAACTCTCGAGCATAACGCTGTTGGGTTAGTTGACATTCCATCTCCAACGATATATTTTTGGGAAATATCTTTTCAGCCTTTTTCTGAAGTGGAAGATGATTCTTGGTAATTTGCGCTGAACCAGATCCAGATCCTATTTTTAATGCGATACTGACTATAGAACTCCCTACGGGAATAAACAAGAAGTGCCTGATGATGATGATGATGAGGATGATGATGAGGAGGAGGAGGAGGAACTAAGTGAAGATGACGTTGGAACCAAAAAACAACAGCTGGCTGATATCGGGCATCCTTTAAGGTAACTGAACTCATTTGCTGTGGAGGAACGTCCAAGCACGCTGAGTAGTGTAGCTGGTGCTGAGATAGCACTAGTTAGTTACCCTATTAACAAAACAGTTTAAATTTTTCTTCAAAAATGATTTAACTTGCGAAATCAATACTGCATTTTGTTTTATAATAACACTATATGGTTTCAATTCGTCTGCTTTTACTTGAGACCTCGTCTAATGTGTTCGAACGGGTTTAGGTGAAAATAAATTTCATGCCATACTACTCACAATGGGAAAGTAGGTTACGCCAAGTACTGCTATAGTACATCCGTATGTTGAAAACCTCTCCACGTTTACTACTTTGGTCCAGTCTTTTGGGTAGTCAACTTACAGAGGTACTACTGTACTATTATTTCCGTGATCAGTTAATCAATCACGATAGCTGAGACTTAATCATTGCACGACTAATCTTTCAACTTCACGATAACGGTTAAACTGGTAGTGTTATCGCGATTGCTGAGGACCAAGCTACGATACATTAATGAGGCTGCAGAAAGCTAGTAACTACACTCCATAATGCAATAACTTATTCAAGCTCGAATGAAACTGGTAGTGTTTTCATACACACCTATGTTAGCGCACTCAAAATTGTAATAAGGTAATGTTGCAATGTTTATATGAACTGGGTTTTTATTAAGGGAAAATAATAAGAGTATTTCCATAGCAATTTACACTCCGGTCCATGAATTTGAGAAAATGTTCATAACTTTGTTATTTACAACGGTGATTGAAGAACAACGGTTTTCATATATTACTTCAGATCAGTCGCTGCGCTGTCTCTATCGACTAAAAAATGTAGTGCTCCGTTAAACTGCTCATGTACTGTATAAGTGCAACTTACAGATTCCGTATGTAGGTTGAAGAATGCGTCCAGATGCTCTTTGAAATCGGCTGAATTTTGTTGGAGTAACTCTTCAAGGCTCTAAACAATGTAATCAAATGTTTAATATTACATGTATCTTGCTACGCTTTATAAGAAATGAAGCGAAACTTGACCTTTTACCCTTATCATCTGCCGCTACATGAATTTGGATATATGTACAAGTGCTAAGTCAGTAACAAATATTTGAGACAATGCACGAAATTGCTGATGCTGGCAGAAACACAATCCACTTTGCCGGCAAACAAGTATGGATCTGTGGTTATACAAATTGCTAGCTTACCGATATTAATTCAGGTAGCATAACCATGTGGAACTGCTCCAATTTGGAATTCGCTGAGTGTAGATGAAGTATGTATTCATTGTGAGCCATGAAGATTAATTTCATTGATCTGCGCTGCATTAAATCTTGGTTTGCTCGATGCACATTGCAATATCTGTCATAGTGCTAAAACAAGTAGCATAAGGTGCAATCAGTAATTGTAATTGTTTACTCGTGATTGAAGCAGTGATGTTATGTAGGTTAGAAGCATTGAATTTAGTCTTTTTGAGTGAATAATTTGTACGTTAATAAAAAGCCGTCTAGACAAGCAAATCTAGTATATGAGAAACAACACGATCTCTTTCTATACCCACGGAAGAGTCGGTGGAAAGACGATGTCGGTCGTCTGAAATACGCAAGTTTTCGTGCTGATCATTTGGAGGGAATTGACTTTAGCCAAGGTAAATTTACTTTCGAAATTGCATGAGTGAGCACTTTATCGTTCGCTTCCAACGAAGCCGTTGCAGCAAACTCTAAACTACTTTCCTTTAGTTAAATAGTTATATAGTGGTCACTGTTTTGGAAATTCATACCACTGAAGATCAAGAATTTTACTATATACTCATCGTCCAAAATTACTACACACCAGATCTGAGGCACTGATTTCTGACACTAACCTATTAGACGTCTTCAATAAGCCCTACTAGCTGACGCACAGGAGAGAACAGGACGTAACATGCTAAAAATTACTTAATTATGTCTATAGTCGGGTAGCACACTTTGCCTAGATCTGCTCATAATACACGTTAAAGTTTAGATGGTTCACATACATAAATGTTTTGAAAGGTTTCTTGCCAAACGACAAATGCGAAGTGGACAGAAATACCCATGTCTTGCAGTTTATATGACAATATAAATTTGAACAGGCAGTGGATACAAATACTACTGCTAAGGTGTGGAACTTCCCTTGTTTACAGTCCGTAAGTAAAATGCTCATAAAATATTACTAGTGTACTGTAAGTTCATTTACGTAGTCAAAGAAACCAGCCAGATTTATCCTATAGCATTGGGCATTGCCACTGCTTCTGTGAAACGAACGATTCTTTCAAGTGTAGAGAGCGTTCGGAACTACCACATACGCTGCATAAATATTTTAGTAACCAACACAAGAATACCTCACAGATAAGTGTCGGATGACGCTGGAATGTGCTATTAATATCCAGTGACTGCTTTTTATAATGTGTTATCCTTTGCACGCACACTCACAGAATATATTTTTCACCAGTTATTTGCCATGCATTATGTTTCAAATTGTTGTGTCTCTATTTAGGGTTTATCCAGACTATTTCCAGCTGTACCAGATTATCATGAGAGCAAGTTGTTTATTCGCTTATCAGCAAACAGTTTACAATCTGCGCTAATTTTCCCTTTTCCATGTAAATGAGGTTTCTGTCCATTAAACAATGGTTTATCAAATGCGTCTACATTCTATTTACGTTCACTGCATCGCGTAATAAATATTTCGAACCGGCTTGTTGAACCCAAAATAATGGGTGGGGTGCTGGATCGCTTATTCATATAGTATCTGTAAACTTATTTCCTTTTATTGTATATTTTCTGATAATGCTATTTTTGTGTGATCGTAGTGGGAAACGGAATGGTGGAAAATACCGCCATCTGAGTTCATGGAGCCTAAAATGATCTGGCAAAAATTGAATAGGCTTGAAGTCTAACTATATCAATCGTAATTCGATAGCTTGAAATTGTTTCTTTATTGTTAGACGAGCAAAGAGCAAATACACATATAAGCAACAATACCGAAGATGCTAGTCCCATTATTACCAACACCCCAAGAACCACCGGAGGAAAGGAGTGCAAGTACGCACCCAGGGGGCATAATATCTTACCCGTGTGGTTACCATTAACTGCATTACTGCCATGGTTTGTGTTTTAGACAGTGCCCCTTTATATTATTATGGGAGTGTAAGCAACGGAATCCTTCCATCTTTCCCTGCCAGTCTTCAACACTTTGCTCGGTGGAAATCATCTAGACAATGAATGACAAGCTGAATATCATGTATGGCCGTTACTCCCAGCCATTCGTCCTTGTGAAACCTAAAATATTCTGCGGATGTATGACCTGAGCATGATACGGAGGAGACAAAGCCAACATTCATTTGCCACGCTTCCGCGTCATTGCCGTCAGACTGCGGCTAACCATGCAGGAGTTGATTTGAAATTCTCGTGACATTCACATATCGTTAACACTGGTATAGCAAGCTGCAGCCCAGTAAATCTGTAAACATAATTTGCTCCGCTGCAAGAACTACGCACAGTGCCCAGTGGAGTCAGGCAAAACACAGAAGACTGATATGCGCACCAAGTGTTGCTTGATGCAAACTGTCATCGGGCCGATTGATATTGACGGTAGGTCGCTTTAGTGCAAAAACTACATCTGACAGTCTGTCCTGAATCTAACCATATTCAACAATTGACTACTGTGATAACAAACACTAGGCCATCTCTAGTCTATAGCAGTTAATCACCTTCGCAGAGTACGCTTAAATTATATGCACGCCTGAGCAATTTATCTGAGCAACAATAGCTTGCAAAAGTGTGTTAGAAATAAAAACAACTGACTAGCCATTTAAAACACTGCAAACTATTTTTTGATGTGACCAGTCATCGCAAGTACATAACCAATGTGAACGGCATGGCTAAAGTGTACGTAGATTCGCATCGTCGAAGTTTACCTTTTACAATGGCCATATGGAAGTTTACACTGCAGTAGTAAGCATTCACCAGACTAATGAACGTAACCAGGCTATTCCCTCAGCTCTTACAAAAAACACTTTCTAGCGATCTAAAGTGATCCTGAAACACATTCTGCAGATCCAACGTTATTCCTGCGACCTGGACATTCCGAAGGTAGCATATACAGTAAGATGTGGACAGTAGTGCTGGTCCCGTTGTGAACGACTTTTAAGTGCTGACCGGTGCATGGACTTAAATGCGGTCGTCATCAAGTGACTTTAAGTAAATGATAATAGATGCGCGCTTTCATCAAACCACTAGGACATAGAACTGAGTGTTTGTAGGTAATGAACATGAATCTACTCTGTTTTACGCGTAACACTAGAAAGGTAGGCAGGAATGTTACAGCGAACTATGACGTTCACGTGTGATTGACACACATAGTATCGTTCATATTGCATACTTGCAAAATTGAGAGGAAGCGAGAGAGTTAAGATAACTCACCTTTTCCACCTCTTCGTACGCTTCTCGCAGAATGTTTTCTGAATTTAAGAGAAACTCATCCAACCGGGAAACTTGCTGGCGTCCAAACGAAATGACACACCGAAGAGGGCTTAATATTTTATCTTGGCAGCGCAACACATAAGCCTCTTCGAGCTGTAAATAGAAACATGTGTTAAGCAAAAATTAAATGAGACTTTGTGGGATCGGCTAAATATAAGGGAGTTTATTTTCTAGCATGGTTAGACAAATAAGAGTAAAATAACAAAGCCGATTGGAATCAGAACATTTACATTTTCTCGCTCGCTCGCTGGTTTGCTCGCCATTTGTTTGATAAATATGCAATAATAATGTACAGAATAGTAAGCTAGTCTCAGCATCCGTTAATCAGATTATATGAAGCAGCAACCTTTCAAACGCGATGGAATTTGCTCATAAGCAAGAATAACCAGCAAAGTGAACAAATCACGCTTAGCGTAACCATAACATCTTAGACTGAAAGAATACGATTTTATAGTCGACGATAACTGTGTCTGTTGGGTGAGCATGCAGCAGCAAAGAAACTGCAGAAGAAATACTGTAATATTGATCGCTACCTAAGGAAGTCTAATTAAAATCATGACTAAGGCTAGTAGATTAATTTGGCGGCAGAGTATACCGGTTTCAAAGATTCCTAGAACATTTGTTTAACACTATTGTGCCACTGATTGAATCCCTTACTGACTCCTCAACTCCATAACTTCAACATCTGCATTTATATTAATAATAACAATACCTATATTTTTCATGATATGATAAAGTGTGCTCGTAGCGAAACAGATCAGTATGTAACCATTCACTATGCTCTTAGATGGGGATATACATATTGGCAATACTAGAGCATACGGTGCATGTAATATCGGTTTAGTGGATGGTCAAGGCGAAGGACATGGTTTCGAGTCGTCGTTGTTTAGACATTTTTGAAGCCTCTAGGAATAGCTCATCTAGAAATTATCGGCATGTGAATATAGTCGTTACTGTATTCAAGTCAAGGAAAGTTTGAATTTTGTTGACAGAAATTGTCACAATGACACATGAATTAAGTGCAATTGAGATTATTTCGCAGCTATATATATATGATTAGGAGGAAATTCGAGTCGCGTGCCTTTTCTAGCCTTTGGTAAAATTAAAGTAGAATCTTCGATGCAAAACTTGAGTTGCGATTTTTTGACTCTCGAATGTAGGCAGTTTGGTATAGGTCTTTTGTAACAGTTTGTGACGTAAACAATGAATTATGCTTCAATCATCGCATCCAAATAGGTGCGAACTGAATTTGGTTGCAAATCACTCGAGGATTCTTGTTTAATGACTGACATCTGCAGAAGTTCCAGAGAGGTTGTCTTTCTCTTCTGCATGTTACCGAATCATACAATACAATACTCGAAGAAAATCTTGGTGCTGAGCTAGCAAAGTTCAGCTCCAGTATGAGTTGTGTAGATTTTATTGGATGTATTAGACTCAGATCATCTGGCACGTGTTTTCTGTTGTTGACGTTGTTAGAAGGAATTTATGGTGGTTTTGCACCAAATTACCAAATCGCGCCCACACATTTATATATGGTCATGTTTGATTTCAATGAAATAAAACCTTCGAGGATGGTAAAACCTTAAAAAAGGGGCTTGATATTCTAATCGAGGGTACATTTTCTACCTGTGGCACCACACGTCAAGGAACTACAAGTCATCTTGAATTACTAAAACAACGGAACAGTGGAATAATACGGATAGAAAAGACTAGGTTTGACGGGTATCGCAGGAGGGACTGATGTGAATTATGTGGTTCAAAAGAAGTGGTTTCACTAAAGTGAGACAGGTATCCGTGGGTGTGCCATATTATCCACGTTGACACACAAGCTTGTAGGTTTAATCCAACCTCGTGGGGTTGGTGAACACAATGTTTGTCTATGTCTTGTCACCACAAGATGATCATAATTCATGCACGAATTCCCCACAAATAATATCAACATTAACAAGAAGCAACATTTTAACAGAATTGACTGAATTCAGTAAGTTCGAGTATTCCCCACAGCTGTTTACATACAATTAGTGGCGTAAACGGATTACATAGCAAACATAATCAGAGTGCGATGTTAGCGACGAAAATTCAAAGCGGTCGAAAGCCAGTAGGCTCACGTGACCTGTTCTGAGGAAAACGTAATCACTAGCCTCTTCAGGGAATGGCGCGTGGTCACGAAATCAGGTTTCTTGCAGAAACTTGGTCTCACTCGTTGAATGGCCGACGCCTCAGCAAACTGAAGTAGGTCAGTAGTAGCTTGTTTGCTAACTACCCTATAATTGCCCGGTGAGTTTGGACATTCAGAACAGCCAACTACGTGGCGAGCAATTGTATATAAACAGCTGAAGGGGATACGCGAAAGTACTGAACACAGTAAGTAAGTAAGTTTTGCTTATCCTTCCTACATTATAATTCGTAGAGAGGAATTCCTGCATGAAATTTCCAAACAATCACCTTCATCCTGATAAACTTCGATCGTTGAACAAATTGGGGGAATTACCATGTTGCGCTGCTCGTGAGACAACACGTGTGAATGTTTACCGTGAATCCCTGCAAACTTCTACTTACCCGCGTCTATTTTATAAATTCACTACGTACAGACGATTTGCCTGTCAATGCCCGCAAGTTGCATAGAGTAACTAAATCTCACATTGAAGCCACAGACAGCGCATTGCTGAATTAAACGCTAGAGTAAGTTGTGTGGATCATGCACCCGATAGTTTAAACAATGTATGGCGTGTAAACGTACACAACTTTTCTTCCCAATCTTCACATCTACTTGGTGGAACTGAAAAATTGAAACCCATCAACAAAACTTCAAGTCGATGACGACTCAAAAGCATGGTTCATAACTTTACACATTCTCCTCAGGTTCTAACGGCATCTGATCGTTAAAATGTTCCGGTGAGATGAAACTTATTAGACTCTTTCCATCGCGTGACCGGGATGTGTCTACCGATTTTCAAGTAAATTGCCGCACATTGCGCGCCCTGGGAAAACACTGAGAAATTCTAACTGCAGTCCGGAGATCCAATTGGATCTCACATGACGCATTACGCACAAAAGAGCGGCGTCTGTTTACCCCAAATTTCGTGTCATTTCACGCGATAAGGCGCAGACTAGTGGTACTTTAACGATCGATACATTCTTGTCAATGTTTGAAGAGCGAATGTTTGGCGGATAAAGATAAGCGGAGGCTTTCTTGTCATTTCTTAGTTGTTCGCTCTCTCACCATTGGAACACGAGTTTATTCTAACGTCGGTGACATTCTTGCAAACAGAATGACGTAGCGTGCCTGAGGCTGAGCGCTTTCAACTTGTTCAACTATAGGGCCAAGGTGACTTAAACGCCGCCAAAGCAGCTCGAAGATATAACACTCTAAACGCTAGAAAGGACACGTCAACGGCCGTTATGTGTTTCCATTGGTGAACAAGTTTCACAAAACTGGGAGTGTGTGCGACGTCAGAAAACCCGAGCGACCTCGCACTAGTACTGCAGATGTTGCAGCTTTCACCGTTGTACGTGAAGTATCCGAAAGGCCAGATCTCTGCGTACGTAGAATCGCCCAGCATTGTGACATTACACGCTACGCGGTTCAGAAGATTTTGAAGGATCGCAATCTTCGTCGGTTTCGTAGACTCCATGCTCAGGTTTTGAATCCAAACGATCCGGATAAACGGAATACATTTCGCCGTTGGTTTTTGGATCACATGTGTATTCACTCAGTAATGTTCAATGGATGAGTCCGTTCTCCAATAGCATGGAACAGACAAACAACATTCCTGGGCTACTTCAAATCCACGCAGATACACAGCCAAGCTGATAAACTGGGCTGGAATTGCAAGTCAGCAACTCGTTGGACCAATTTTCTTTTCCAGGAAGGTGACCAGTATGTTTTAGATTACTCAACTTTTAGTTTTGCTAGCATATTCGCACAAGGATTGTTCCAGACTTGCGTACTGCCACAGTTGGAGGCGCATGGTGTTCGCTACAGCAAATGGTTGCAGCTTGATTGTGCACTAGCAAGAACAACAACATCAACAACAACAACAACCGCAGTACATCAGCCATTTGAACTAATCCTTCGCTGCCATACAACCATGATGATCTCTGTAACATGGAATAACAAGAGGGAGAGAAGGGGAACTTACCTGAAAACCTTAATGCCCTAAGCAAACATTTAGGTTCAGGGAACCTACACCTTGTGTAGACAACATATCGTCACAAACAGCTGGCTATCGTGCAAAGATAAGGAGGCATTTGTGAGACAGCTTCCCTGCGGCTTGAACTGCTCCGCGTCCTAATCATAAGCAAACAAACAGGCAATCCCATAAGGAGACGGCAGCAGACGCGCCACTAGTGTCGGTTGCGAGACATGTCCAGTAAAGTCTCCAGCCAGGCACAAGGAGAGTCACATGGACTCCAGTCCGGAAGACGAGACGGACCAAAGGCACCCAGTTTGGTCGTAAATAACTTCATTTCCAGCTGCCTATTCCACTTCTGTCCACCTCGAACATGGTGACTCCCTGGTTGGCGGCATCCGATTACGGATTTGTTTGTCACTGTGGCCACCCACAGGACGCCTGCGCCTACAAAGGGACCATGGATGGCTTGCGCTGCGCCACCCACAGCTCCAATCACACACCCCATAGCCAATTCAAACCCGAAGGAATAAGACCGGGAGACATGCGGATGGGAGCCACGTCTCATCAACGGAGCCAACCCACACTCCTTCACAGACAAACACAAGCATGCTCTATTTTGGA
This sequence comes from Dicrocoelium dendriticum, assembly GCA_944474145.2. Classification (NCBI taxonomy): domain Eukaryota; kingdom Metazoa; phylum Platyhelminthes; class Trematoda; order Plagiorchiida; family Dicrocoeliidae; genus Dicrocoelium; species Dicrocoelium dendriticum. Next base: position 162,030,265 of record OX104063.1, on the reverse strand, counting down.
ATCAAGCGCACACAAGGCGGTGGGTGGACCGTAGTCCGCTCCACATTGACTGCATGGAACCACTTTTCGAGCCTAGCACAACCACAAAGACCGTGCACCCCGTCCCCTCCAGCAACGACCAACTGTCTCCTGGAGCCAGTATGGACGAGGTAGTGGGTAATAAACAGGTAGGCACCTTGTCAACATGCACATCTAGCGCAGCCACACCGGGGATATCAAGTAACAGCCAATCACTTGAGAGAGAGATACAAAGAAAATAACTCAATAAATGCATAAGAAAACGGTGACACAAACCTTAAGTTAATGAGCATACGAAATAAGTTGTTTACAAACGAATCCTAGATAAGTTCACAAGGTCATAAAGTACACTTTACGGAAATGCCACGAACACATATGTTGTGGAAATCGAATACAATTGGCTTAAGAGAGGTGTGCAAGTTAATGGAATAGAGTACAGGTAGACATTTATATGAGAAAGAAAAGCATTAAGGCAAAATTGAAAACCCACCACTTGAAATAAAGGGACTCAGCAAGCAAGCATGAGGTTAGTAAATCGAATGCAGCGTACCTACAAACGCCGCGCCGGTTCTGCCCACCTTCTCTGAAGGACCCGTCGTCGCTTCTGTAGTGGTCCCGAGTGGCTTCGCTCATGACTCACTACACCTGGCAGAATAAACAAGGCCCTCCTAGGTAAGCGGTGACGAGACATACGTAACAGGTGCCTAAACCAAGGCAACATATTCAGTGCTATCGGTTGTTCAAGGGAGATAGCAAATCACCCCCTAATACTTGCCTACGCATATCATCGTCGCGGACATGTTGGTGCCATCCGACACCAGCAATGCTTCGCAGACAACGATGATCAAAGAGTTGAAGGCGCCTCAGATCTTCAGACCGAAGGGGCCAAGTCTCACTACCATAGAGCAGAACGGCCCACACTATGGCATTGTATACACAGCCTTTCAGACGGAGGTAAACTCCCTTCTGTCTCCAAAGATGCCGCAGGTTCAAGAAGGCAGCTACGGCCTCTGCGATGTGTTAGTTGAAGTCAGTTTCTATTTGCCTATCGTTGCTGATGCAGCTGCCAAGATATGTGAGTTGATCAAGCACACCGAGTTTCTCGTTAGCAAGGATCAAGGAGTCTTAAAGTGGCTGGTGGTCATGAAACAACAGTTTGTATTTTGAAGGTGCAAAGCGCATACCAAATAATGGAATCACTTTAGACGGGCTATTCAGGGTCGATTGCGCCATCGCAACATTTTCGAAACGCAAGACGATATCGTCCGCATAATCCAGATTAACCAATCTTTCACCAGGCAGCATTTCAACGCCTACATCGTAATATTTCGCAAGGGCGCACCCCATGAGTGACTCCACGAAGAAATTGAACAAAAATCGGGAAATTGGACAACTCTGACGAAAGCCACTTGTGATCGGAGAGCTATCCGATAGGCAACCGTAGACCCTAACGCGGCCTGTAGTGTTCGAGTATTGAGCTCGTAGGATGTTCATATATTTCAGTTTGGTTTGCACTGCGTCTTGATAGGCTTGCCTGACCGCGGGCTGAGACAATTTCTCAGTTACCAATCGTAGAGGACGCTTGGTGCGCCTACGGTAAAGTTCATGGAGAAACAACAGCGGACCAAGATATGATCAGAGTCGACGCAGGTATTCCAGTACGAGCGGCAAACCAGAATTGAACCACGCCATCTGTAACCTATGGCTATGTGGTCAATTTGGGTCCATCGCTAGCCAGCTAGAGAGGGACGCCAAGTGGCACTTTGGTGCCTACTGTGTATAAAAGCAGTGCTACTAAGAAACAACTGGTGCTGTGAACACACTTGTATCAGACGCTAGCCGTTTTCAGTCCGTTCGCAGTTATGCCCATAATTACCACTTAGCTGAGCTCCTGAAGATCTCAAAAGCCCTACTTGCGCGTTCAGATCCCCTGAAAGTACTATACTATCTAAACTAGTAACACTGCGCAGTAGCGCGTTCGTTTTCTGATAGAAGGTGTCCTTGACAGCATTTGAACTGCAGTCGGTAGGCGCATAAACGGAAATCATAAACAAACAGCCTTATGTACTACTTTCTGAATCAACCTTAGCTGATGTCGCGCAACGAGCGGCGAATAAACGGCTGTTTACCGGAATCCATTCAACCAAAGATGGCTCAGCCTTGGAGCTTAGAATGATACCTACACCAGCTTGACCCGTGAGTGCTGCGTCGGCGTCTCCGGAAGCGTGCAACCAATAACTATAGGATAAGCCAGGTGCGGTTAATTCAACAATCCCCTAGTTTCGGACACGCAACAAAAATCATTACCCAGTGTGTCCAATGTGCGTGCGAGTGCAGCCTGTTGACCTATTTGTCTTAGAGTGGGAACATTGAACGTCGACATGGAAACGGGACAGCGTGGTCTTATGAGGGACTGTTGCTGCTAGGCATCCGGTGCGTGTCGCGAGAAGGTGACTGCAGATGGCACTTCGGTGGCTGTCAATTAAGCTAGGAATTATAGAAGGAAAATTAGCAATGAGGTCGGACTGGGAGTAAGAGAAACAGGTGGAAAAGAAAGAAGAGAGACACCAGCAGTTGCATGTTTTTGCGTTTCCGCCCTGCTGTATGCAGCAAATAAGGCGACCCTTGATAAGCTGCGCGACGGCCGATGCAGGATGAAGTTTATGTTGGAAGAAAAAGTCATGGTTGTATGTGGGCTGGGATACTGCAAGGGCGCCCAGACCTACACCAGTACATTGTGCTGAATCAGTGCGAGAATATCTCTGCGAGGAATTAGGCGGACGTTGGATCAGTCGTGGAGGCCCCATGGAGTGGCCCACACGTTCACCCGATTTAAACCCGCCAGGTTTTTCACTGGAGATATTTGAAACGAAGTGTTTGCAGAATCAAGTCGATTTCGATCGAGTAATTTCAGCAGGATATTTTGAATGAATGTCACGCTACCACCACCTCGACGTTGCAGAATATACTTGCCAACTGTTTCAAGCGATTTTTCTTATTGTAGTCAGAATGTAGGTGGACACGTTCAACATATCCTTCTACGATATCTAGGTCCGACTAAACATGTTTCTGTAGATAAATATGTGTATCATCGAGTACACATGACTTGAAGACTAAATCGGTCTCCGGACGTATGATGCCAATGATGGGTCGGGGCGAACTTAATTCTATGAGCATTGCATGCTTCTTCAGCAGTCTGCGTCACTCCGATCGCCGTGATAATTTGGGGATATCTGATGCGTAGATTAGAGCCTACATATTGGAGCCGTTGGTTCAAATGTTCTCTAATCCACACCGGCGCCATAAGTGAGAGATTATTAAGGGTCTCCGATACGTCGTAGATAGACAAATTAGTTATCGGTCAGGGTGCTGTTGCACACCGAGCTTCTTCCTTGTAGCACAGGCATCCGTTGGGTACAGTGCCGCCTACCGGTCCGTGTCAATGCGCCTAGTCTATGAAACCTCGGTGATCCATGTTTTGCTCCGCCATGTCTACGCATGTGGGCTGTTACACAAATGACCGAGAGACTTGGTCAGGTAGATACTTCGACATGGTAGTTGCTAATTTTACTGTAAAAGGGATAAGCTTATCAATTTTAACACAGTAGTACTCTCCTCACACAAGATTTGGGTTATTTGGAACCAGGTATGCCGTTATCAGGTCGCCATCTACTCGGCGATACTGTCAGCTAATCAGTCCCCAACGTTCCAGTTTTTGCTCGTATGATAGGTTGCTCATTTCGATGACGTATTTATATGCTGGACCTTGAGGCCGCTCAAGTGTGGTAAGGACGTGATTTAATCATGGATGCCACGCCTGACTTGCGTATTCGACACGGGGGCGAACAAACGCACTGAGCATCTTTCGACTCATGTAGCAGTAAGTACTCTGGTGTCGTATTGAGAGTACCTTGCGTTTGCTGACGTCGAAACTTCGCAACTTTTCGTTTGTCCACTGTTGCACCATGTCCAAGTCATGCTGCAGCATATCAAGATCAACCTTTGATAGAAACCTGAGCTATATCTTGATGTCGTCATCAAACATTAGGAAACTTGAACCCATCGTCTGTGCCAGGTCGTTAACAAATAGCAAAAACAAATGTTGCCCTAGTACAGAGCCATGAAGCATACTCCATTCCACATGTATGGGGTCTGATAACGCGTTTCCAACTCTAACCACTAGCTGCCGTTGTAGAAGAAAGTTGGCTGAGGTTGAGCAGAGACATAAGCTTTTGCAGGACAGCTTCCGCCGTAAACATGACATGGTTGATTTCGTGAGTTGGGGTAATAAAAGACGGAAGATCACCTGGTGGTAAGACCCTCTTAAATGATGACTGATATTGCGCTCGTGCATGCTGTTTAAGTGTTTGACAAACCTATACTTCTGGGAACAAATGCGAAAAGGCCGGTGCTACTGCATGCATCTAAGACTTGAACAATTCCTACGGAAGGCATCAAACGGTTGACCGTCTCTGATCACTGGGTCTTACGCAGTATTGCACGCCTCTGGTAAGAACATCGGGTAAGCAATGCTGAGGCCCGCCAGTTGGTGTTTTTCAAGAAACTCTCCGGTACCTCACTTCAGTGTCGGTTGAATTTGAATCTCTAACGTTGCTTAGGTCATGTACTCCGTACACCAGTTAACCGCCCTTCTCGGCGTGCATCATATGCCGTCACCGCACCAAGTTGGACAAAACCACGAGGAGTTCAATCGATTACGTGGCATAGTGGTATGAAGAACTTGACCGAGAGACTTGGTCAAATAGGTGCGTGCCGTCTTCGTAGATGGTGGCCTCGTGCTAGTCGAAACCATTAGTTAGAGTCTCTATCGGACGTGACACATTGTCGGAGTCAGTGCTAACCCTAGATTCGTTCTCTTGCATTTTACTGTTCATACTTCAATGCGATTAGCTCCATGCATCCAGTTCTTCCTTCAATTCTGTCAATACCATATTTAAGTCAAACCGCATTTACTTATCTTTCTTCATTATTGCCACTCTAGTGACGCGAGTCGTGGGAACTCTGTCCACAGCACTTCGGTACACGGATCATGATTTGGCAACTGTACTAAACTGAACTGAAACAGCCCGGTATTCTTTAAGTATCGTAGATTATTTAAGCAAGAGAAATTCCAGATAGAACTTAGCTCACTTAACGGGAACGCAAAATAATACCAAGTCGTTATCGTTCGAAAACTTATTTCTGACGTATATGTCAGCCTGTCTACTTTAATGGAAACACAGGTGCAGTTGTGCACCACGTGTACTTTCGTCTGACAACACGATGTCCATTTGTTAACACAGTAGACCCTGTATGTAACAGTAATTTCAGTGCCACGGCTAAACATCGAACAGTACATAGCCCACAGGCATCCGGTTTTCCGCAAAACATTGTCCTCAAATATTGACGAAAATGTATCGATCGTTAAAGTATCACTAGTCTGCACCTTATCGCGTGAAACGACATGCAAGTTGGGTAGGCAGATGCCGCTCTTTTGTGCGTAGCGCATTGTGTGAGATCCGATTGGATCTCCGGACTGCAGTTAGAATTTCTCAGTGTTTTCCCAGGGCGCGCAATGTGCGGCAATTTACTTGAAAATCGGTAGACACATCCCGGTCACACGATAGAAAGAGTCTAATGAGTTTCATCTCACCGGAACATTTTAACGATCAGATGCCGTTAGAACCTGAGGAGAATGTGTAAAGTTATGAACCATGCTTTTCAGTCGGCATCGACTTGAAGCTTTATTGATGGATTTCAATTTTTCAGTTCCACCAAGTAGATGTGACAGGATAGGGATTGGAGCTCAGTTTGAGCATCACTAGTAGCAACTGGTCATTTTAACTCCGATTATCCAGGATGCAAACGGCGGATTTAGAGTTAAAATGTTAGAGTTGGGTAATCAATTCTGTGTCAGGAAAACGGAAAAGTAAAGAATTTTAACAAAGCAGCAGTGGGAATATTTAACGATACTGAGGCAAATGAAAATCTGGTAATACTGAAACCCGACAAGGGATCAGGATCTGTAACTTCGGAAAAGCAACACTATATTCTGAAAGTTTAACTAATTCTTGCGGACTCTAACCGCTACGTTCATGATTTGACAAACCAAGACAAAACCGCGCAGACGACGAATTTAATGGTCCGGGAATTGAAGAAGCTAATGACGGTCGGATTGATGAATGCCAAAACCATGACCCAGTTACGCACCCGGGGATCACCACTACCTCACACGAATGTCTTTCCGAAAATTCATAAGGAGGGTATCCAACTTCATCCAGTCGTCTCAGTGGTAGACGAGCCATACCAAAAATTAACGCGATGGCTAGCGAAAGTTATCGAGGCCATCCGAAGGGAATAGACGTCCTACAGCCTAAGTGTCACTTTTGAAATTTGTCAACAAGGTACGTAATCTAAATGCAAAGGAAAAGCACCTGGTCGCTGCCGCTGTATGCTCAGTGTTCACGAAAGACATTTTGTAAGAAACTTTAGGCATAATAACCATACATGTTGCCAAAGTCGGGTTCCCAGCGCTCCAGCTCAAGTCACTACTGTGCTTATGCACAAATGATACTCCCCACCTGTTCAATGGAACCATATATCGACAAATCGACGGCGTGTCCATGGGCAGTACACTGGGCCTACTTTTGGCTGATATATCTTCATTGGCCACCTGGAAAACACTATATGCTCTTCTTATATACATACTGTACCCTTTTATGCCCGGTATATAGATGACACTTTCATGGTGCTTGACGCACCTCAACAGGCAGCGCACTTATTTCAGCGGATGAATATGTGCCATCCATCTAAGAATTCACAATGGAAATCGACTCTGAGGCGTCTTTACATTTTTAGGTGTTAACTTACAGAGAAATCCAGAGAGTGCACTCATTCGAGCTGTGTACAGAATACCAACATTGAAGGGACAATAGTTGAACGTTAACAGCTTCTGTCCACGGAATTACAAACGGCTTCAGTACGTAATATTTTGTCACAGCTTGCCAAATTTGCCCTTCGGATAAAACAAACGTAAACTGGAACATATCACCTCGACGCCAGAAGAGAATAGATATCCCACACGATTCATAACACGGCAAACCAAAATACGATCCAGCTAAATCATCAACTGATGTTCTGTAACAACGGTATTCAATAAGTTGCCATTCAAAGATAAAGTTGACAAAAGATGCTAGCATTACCGACAATCAAATAAGAATTGTTACTATGCGGTTGAGGTAGCGGTATTGCACCAAGTAAGAAGAAAGCTCTGCAACTCATGCCTGGACAGCTCGGACTCCTATATATATATATATATATATATATATATATATATATCACTAGTTGTGTTCATATATCGTGCCAGCGGAACCCTGGAGGAAAAGGGAAAGAGGGTTAGAGAAATATCCAAAGAAAACAAACCTTCTTTATCCATCGTTCCACTCAGTTTTTGTGTGGCTTTTGTTGTTTTTATTGAGGGGAGGTAAAGTGAATCACCGCAACAAGCAGAGCTACACGCCCGCCACTGAGTTCGGTTTCGAGCCATGACTTCCAACGTTCCCAACCAACTGCACTCAGCATCTTTGGGACCCTATACAGGAAGTCGAGAGAAACCAACCGCGGCCACCTGTTTTGTCAGCTTTTCATCCTGCTTCTCCAAGTTGTAGGATGTAAACCACACGGCCTCCTCCAACCTTGTCCAGCGACCGCAAACAAAGCACGACGCGGAAAACGCTGAGCGGGCATATGTAGTACGTGTCCGAGACATCGTAGTTGGCGCAGCGAGAAAAGCGCCTCGACGGAGTGGCTGTTTCCACTCAAGACACGCAGTCTGACCTCCGCTATGGTTAGGTGGGTTAACTATTACAAACGGACGACGGACCGCAAGTAATGGTACTCGAAGCCAGACAGTCGACGTGGGTAATCGTTGTGAGCAGGCCAAGTCTCGCAACCGTTCAACAGTAGAGCGCGGACAGCCCTTTAATGAAGAGAAGTATCTCATGGTGGCAAGGTAAACGCCTCAGTCTGGAGAAGGCCAGACGAGCTCTTGATATTGCCGCTCTAGTGTTTTTATTTAACGGATACCACTTTAATCAGGGGCTAAGTAGGTAGGGTGCTACGACCCGCATGGTTGGCGGTATCCGGTTCCGGATCCGCCTGTCACTGTGGCCTCCACAGGGACAGCCACAGGACGCCTGCGCATGCAAAGGGACAATAGGTGGCTTGCGCTGCACCACCCACAGCTCCATCCAAACATTACATATCCAGTGTAAACCCAAAGGAATAAAACCGAAAGGCATGTGTGTGGGAGCCACGTTTCATCAACAGGCAAACACAAGCACGCTGTATATTGGATGGCTGGACCGTAGTCCGCTCCACACTGATTGTATGTAACCACTCTTTGAGCCTATCACGCTCACAAGGACCGTGCACCCGTCTTCTCCAGCAACGACCAACTGTCTCCTTGAGCTAGTATGGACAACGTAGTGGGTAATAGACAGGTAGGCACCTTGTCAACATGCACATCAAGTGCAGCAAAACTGGGGATATCAAACAACATCCAGTCACTTGAAATGAGAATAACAACTAATATATATCTATTAACGCATACGAAGATGCTGACATAAATCTACTCTAAATGAGCATAGGTAATAAATTGGTTACCATCAACTTCAGCATAAGTGCAAGATGTTAGCAAGTATATTTTTTCAATGCCACAAACGTGACCATGTTAACGAAATTGGCCACATTTAGCTTTAGCAATGTGTGCAAGTTCATGTAAAGGTTAATTCGCGGTAAAAATGATGTGCATTGAGACACAGTAGCAAAACACAACACTTTAAATAAAGAAACTCAGTACACAAGCACGCCGTTCTTTAATCGAATGCAGCGTACCTACCAACGCTGCGCAGGTTCTGCTTACGTTCTCAGCAGGAGACGTCGTGGTTTCGATGCTGGCTCTCTCTATACATATACATATATATATATATATATTTATATATAACTGGGCGGCTTGGGAAGTATCGCAAACCGGCGTACTGTAAGTCTCAAAGGCGGTCACCAGGGAACAATGCAACACAGCAAGACTCAGTATTCCAGAGCAGTATGCAGGATCTCGTCCATGGCGAATGTGAACATGAATGGAGAGGCTGGGCAAACCCGTCTTACACCGCAAACGATACTGAGATGGGGCGAAATATCTCCGTATATTCGCTCGCGGCCCTTAGTTTGATGATAAATGGTACGGAGAAGGTTGATATACTCAGGTACTCCCCACTTCAGTAAGCAGTATCAAAGAGGTACTCTGTCAACATAGTCCAACGCGGTTTGAATGACCAATTATATGACTTTGGTTGGTTGGCTGAACTTATGGTGAGGTACAAATCTCTGGCGGATCGTAAAATTATGATCGACGCAACTGCCACCCTTACGAAATCGAACATTTTTTCACGCAGGTGCTGTTCCCGTGCGCAACAGTCTCAGCAAGAGAAGGGCAGCGAACAGTTTGGATGTGACACAAATTAGATGATGCCACGATGTTTGGAGCAAATGGTCCGGTCTCCTTTGTGTAGACAGGTACAACATCTGCTAAATTCCAGTCGGATGACATGGTTTCAGTATACCGAATCTGATGGAAGAGAGATTTCATTTCACGAGTGAAAGCAAGACCCCATATTTGAAGAGAGCAAGGGAAAGTTCATCTGGGTCAGGTGACTTGGGGAGCTAAAGTAGGCGAAGCACATAGGAAACCTCAGCCTCAGCCAGTGAAGAAATATCCACGCACCAGAGAGTACTGTGAATCCCAGAAGGTGGTCTCGGTTCAGCTGGTGGCCAGTTGAACTGATATTAAAAATGCTCTTGCCATCGTACCAGACGACGGTGACGACTTTGAATTAGTTCCACGTCAGTTTCATGCAAAACCTCACTTACTGTTTGCCTTCTGCTTCCTGTGGAACGAATAAGTTGGAAGAGTTTGCGGGAGTTTCCTGATGAGGCTCCCCGCTCCATCTGAACGACGCGGTGTCCACCGAATCTCGCGCTCTTTTCTGCTTAGCTGTCTGAGCTCAGCACCTGTGGTTCTGCGTATTGCGTTGTACACAGCTCCGACGCTAATTATTCGACGGCTTTCCATTAATTAGAGACTGTGCGGAAATCCAATGATTAGCACCTTGTCTAGCAAAGCCACGGACCAGGGAAGTGCACTTTCGTAAGGCGCTCTGGCCTGTGCCAGCATGTCTCAACATCGGAGAATCGAAAACACAAGTTGGAAGCTAATGTGTTGTGAAATGCGCCGAGAACCTTGTGGACGACGAGCTTATCAGTGTCAAGCGGTTTCCGCCGACGCTGTTGGGTGCCTGCAAAGCGCAACACGAATTTAGCACACACCAGCGCATGACCCAAAGGCAATACCTGTACCAAATTGACTTGCTGTCCATTATGCAGCCTCGCCAACGGTAAGTTACAGCGATGTGGTCAAGTTGCGTCTAAGCTTGATCAGGCGCCGGAGGTCGCCAGGTGGCTCGTTGACGCTAGGAACGCCGGAAATCGGTGCTCATAAGGAACAAGCCGTTGTCGGCGCACAGTTGAAGGAGTCGATTGCCGTTGTCCGTCCTGCGAGTACCGTTTCTGTGTTGACCTCCAACTTCACGTTCATTAACCTCTAGTCTACGGACCTGCGAATTTAGGTCTCCGGCGAATGCCACGATGTCCTGGGGAGCGTTTCTTGTGGAGGAGGTCGGCGAGTTGGCGTTATAACTCGTCTTTACCATTCCAAACAGACTAAGCAAAGACGTCGGTTGACCGGAAACCAGTTAATAAGAGCTGCCTCAGCAAGCGTGCTTAACGCAACTCCTACGCCGGCGCAACCAGAGGCTGCCGCTGTCGCATTTCCAGATAAGCGCCACTCGAATGTGCAACTGGCACTTGGGGATGATGAGACCAATCGCAGCGTTGTGCTTAAGTCTTGTATACGGGTTTTGATTAGGTAGCAAACGTCGATTGAAAAGTGTTCTAAGGTGCGTGCGAGTGCAGCTTTTGAACCAACCTGCATTAGCGTTCGAACATTAAACGTAACTAGCTGGAAGAGCGAGCGGGTTACGAAGAGGCCTTGTTGTTGGTATTGGAATGTGCACGATCGGTTTTGAGCGGTTCATTGAGGAGGACAAAAGTACCGTTTTTATATGGAATGCACTTTTGGAGACTCGAAATTGAAGTGGGGTTGCCAAGAACAGGAGGGTTACATAAACGTGGAACGAAAAACATGGTTTGCGGTGCGGTAAAGTGAACTTAAGCGTGCTCGGCCGCAAGCACCCCGGCCAAAGAGAGAGAGTTCAGAGAGCGAGATACGTGAGCAGAGAATAGTAAATCCATCATTTAATGTGTTGTGTAGGAATACAGCTTCTCGGTTGCCCAAGCCGAGGAAGGGACTGACTTATGGTGCCCCGCCCGAAGCATTTGGTCATAGGGAAATGTGCCGCAAGGAAGCGGAGCGAATTCAGGGAATCGCGCCCTTTGGGAGCCGGTGACCGATTACTCGGTTCATAGGCCTTTCCTCTGGCTGGCTGCCAAATACAGGTCAAATGCTCCCAGTAATTCAGCGTCAGGCTAAATATCTGATCACAATCTGTGTACAGATTTTTGCCATCAGAATCATGGAGGAAAAGGAAAACAGGGTAAGAGTAAAAGAAGTAGAAAGGCAAATGATTTTTTATCAACCTTCCACTCAAAATCTTTGAGATTTTTGGTGTTTTTATTGTGGGAGGAAAGGGGAACCACCGCAACAAGCAGAGCTACACGCCCGCCACTGAGTTCGGTTTCGAGCCATGACTTCCAACGTTCCCAACCAACTGCACTCAGCATCTTTGGGACCCTATACAGGAAGTCGAGAGAAACCAACCGCGGCCACCTGTTTTGTCAGCTTTTCATCCTGCTTCTCCAAGTTGTAGGATGTAAACCACACGGCCTCCTCCAACCTTGTCCAGCGACCGCAAACAAAGCACGACGCGGAAAACGCTGAGCGGGCATATGTAGTACGTGTCCGAGACAACGTAGTTGGCGCAGCGAGGAAAGCACTTCGAGGACGTAGCTGTTTCTACCCAAGACATGCTGTCTAACTTCAGATTTGGTTACTTGGTTCAGCCACCACATGTAGGCGATGAAGAGCAAACAACGGTTCTCGAAGCCAGACAGTCGACGTGGGTAATCGTTGTGAGCAGGCCAAGTCTCTCAACCGTACAACAGTAAAGCGCAAAGAGACGGATGTCATGGCGGTGCCATAACTTCCTCCGTTTGGATAAAACGAAATGAGCTCTTGATATAGGCTTTGAGCTTTCCTTTATAACAATCCCACAAGCAATTTTGCAACTTCTGAGGCGGACAAAACTTTGTACCGATTTTAACGTTTCCCCATCGATGGTGATTGCAGGTAAGGGCGTATACCAGCTTGAGAAAGCGCTTTGCACTTAGATGGTGAAAACTGCATGCGGTGCATCGAGACTTCAATCGCCATGTAGTGAAGTGCAACTTAGATGGCCTGTGGACCGTCCCCGAACAAGAAGATATCATCAGGGTAATCCAAATCAACCACCATACTACTTGGAGGAGTTAAACGCCAGTGCTAGACAAGTCCTCTAGAGAATTTTTGAGGACTGCCTCCATTGCAAATTTGAAGAGAAATGGAGAGATAGAGAATTCTTGTCGAACCCCACTGATGACAACACAGGAAGGCAAAAGATTACCATATGCCTTAAGTCTACCCGAGGTCAGACTACAGAGAGCAAGAAGAATTGAAAAGAATATTTTTGGCATATCATTCCTTAACAGAGTGTTACAATGCAGAACTATCGACAGGTTCGAAACCACCAAGGATATCCAAGAACACAAAAATTGTTGGCTTTTGATACACATGACGGAGCTCCAGAATTTTACGGACTGTGTAAAGCTGACCAATGCACAGACGACCAAGGCGAAAACCCGCCTGTTCATTTTGTTGGGTTTCAAGACGTGTTGGGGTTAGACTGCGAAGAATGCAGGTGTTGCGAGCCCGTCAAATATTCCCGCAAAAACGCGCCAGAAACCCCGGCAGAATGGCTGTGGAAAGCGAGGTTAAATTCCTCCCCACAACGCAGCAGCGCTCAGCCACTCCGAGACGCGGCCCAACTGCACACCTTTTGACAATGGTCTTTTACAAACTACCACCTCGTCGTGTTAGAAATTTTCCCTAACTTAATGACTCATAGCATTGGCTGTGATTCGCCCTTTGTTAGTCGTAAAAGAGTCTTCAGAGGACCGCCTGCCTTGCTTTCCTCTTCGCCTTACTTGGGAGTCGGTCCGGTCACGTGATCTTGTGTGCGTCGTTAGTCGGTCAGCGTTCGCGTCTAAGTCACTAGTGCGCGTCTACCGTAACCCCTCTCGTGTGCGTCCGTTCCGAGGGCTTAGCGTCTACCCGAATATGTGCGGCTAGGATCGTTCTCACTCTCACTCCATTTCCGTCTCACCAGCGCGTACCCCGGGCTAAGCTAACGCCGTCAGGTCAACGTAAATCCGTTTGATTGGCTAGCGTTCCAATCCGTTACCGTAGGCGTACTCCAATCCTGCCAATGACAATCTTATCAGTTATCTACACAATCGTATCAGAGGCGTTCCCTCATTTATAACAAATGGACACTAGGATCTCGCAAACGACGGGAAGCAAAGTCGTAGTCTGTTTTTCGAAAGAGGAAATCTTTTTCTCGTAGGAATCAAACGATGGTCAGTACAAGCAGTCAGTATTCCGTCTCAATTGTCTGTTCGGCTGTTACTGATGCCACATTTACCCCCAACCTTGTGCTCGCTTAGTGGCAGGCGGCTTACTCATGCGTTTAAATCTCCAGCAAGAAAGATAACGTCAGACTTCTTGATGGTACGCAGAAGCTCATGTAGCTGTTGGTAAAAGCCACCCTTGACTGCAACCTGGCTGCAGACTGCATGTGAGTAGGTGGAGATGAGAAACAAGGCATGCGTAACTTCTCGACGCTTAGTTAACTTACATGAACCTCGTAGTCTGACTGCCCATAGTCGACTGTTGACTGGGATCCATACAAGCAAAGTGACCTCATCTCTGTCACTCAGCGTAACCCCGACACCAGCTTGGCCAAATGTGGCAGCCTCTTGGTCTCCGTAAAGGCGCAAGTGGTACGTGACGTCAGGGTTTGCCGGAGATGTCATTCTGATGACGGTACTGGCGTCTTGCAACCTGGTTTCGGAAAGTCAACAGATGTCCACCGAGTATTTTGCAAGCGTGCTGGCCAGACGTGTTTGTGGTCCGATCTGTATCAGAATGTGCACACTGGACGCTGCAAGGTTGAATGGAGCAACGGAACGTAGGAAAGCTTGCGATTAGATTGAGTGTGATGATATTAGTACCACCGGGCAAAGAACACCAAAAGTTTGGCTCAGAATTCTGTCAAAAGCGACCAGTAATCTGTTGTTGATGATGACCGAAGAAGACATAGGTGCCGTTGAGGAACGGGCCGTGGGGTAATCTGTGAGCGGAAGTTGAGCAGAAGATAGAGTAAAGCAAGTAGACATAGCAAGAGGGAAAGCAGTAGTGTAATCCATCCATGGTTCGTCAATAGGTGTGATATTACCTGGTTGCCCAGGTCGAAGTAGAGGAGTGTCTTACGGGGGCGTACCCGGAGCCTTTGATCCAGAATCTAACCTACAAGGCAGCAGAACGATTTGATGGTATTGTAACCCGTTGGAAGCCGGTAACCAAACAAGCGGATCATGTGTCTTTCGATCTGTGAAGGACCAGGGGCTCAACACACGCTTGAATTAAAATGCCGATCAGAGAGATGCAAGGGACAGTGACTTTATTTAATGGCGAGTCACCTCCGCCACGTCACAGTGTTGTTAAACGAATATAGGTGGCTTTTTATAGGGAGAAGGTTTGCCAAGCAAAAACTCACCACATCCTGGAACATTGCCGCCGAATCATTCACTGGAACTGGGTACTCAAGAACCACGCAGATAGCACCACGAGGAGGTTGTTAGGCAAGTCAGCCGAACTCACTCGTTACCACCACAAGCATTTGCCTATTAAACTGTACTTGCGGTAGCAAATACCTAGGCCGACCTGAGCAAACGCCGTCAGCGAGGATTGCAAAGCATGTCCCAATAGCCCAAAGCTACGAACTAGCTCTATTTCTCGCCACATAATTGGCTGCTCTGAATGCAAAAACCCACATGGCAATTATAGGGTAGTTAGCAAACAAGCTACTCCTGACCTACTTCGGTTTGCTACGGCTTCGGCGATTTAGCGGTTGAGACCAACTTTCTGTAAGCAACCTGATTTCGTGACAATGCGCACCCTTCCCTGAATAGGCTAGTGATTACGTTTTCCTCAGAACGGGTCACGTGAGCCTACTGGTTTTCGACCGCTTTGAATTGTCGCCGTTAACACCGCACTCTGATTGTGTTTGCTATGTAATCCGTTTACGCCACTAATTGTATGTAAACAGCTGTGGGGAATACGCGAACTTACTGAATTCAGTAAATTCTGTTGAAATGTAACTCCTTCTTGCTATATTGGAATGTAAATCGAATCACGTAATTCAAATGGCGTTATGTATCGTCAATTTTTATGAGTAGCGTGGGCTCAGACGTGATGAAAGTCAGAACGGCCTACTACTGTTGATAAATCCGAAGAGAAAAATATTGCTAGAGGCATTACAGCCGATTGTGTTGAGTAGTCATTTTCAGTTGGTGGCCCCTCATTTTATGTTGCAGAAAATGTGCGTGAGGTTTTTCAGAATCTGTTAGGTCAGGATAAGACTGCCTCGTAGATCGTGAAAACTTTCGCTGTAAAGTTATTAGGATTTCAGTTGCAGTTCTTATGACAGGTGGAACAATCCCTTCATGTTTTTGACTGCCACTCGCTTTGGGGTCTCCAGTACAACCAGACTGCGTTTGGGCCAGCGCTGCCAGGTCTGGGTCGTGTATTTTACCTGTGACCTCACATACCCGAACGCCGTCTGTAAGGGAGCAACATATGGGTCTGCGGTCTTGAACATATACAAGGACTTCTCCGAACAGCCTGAGTCGTCTTGCCTCAATACCCTAAGGTTACGCTGCTGTGATCCGCTTTCCATGATATCGTTTCGAAGCATGAATATGTTAGTGGACTTGAGGTGTACCTATACAGCTTTTCACTCGCCCGCGTTGAGAGGGAGTAGATTTGCGTTTGACCAATTAAAAACACGGCTTAAGTCTCGTTACAGCAGATCGAGAGGTTCCCGACTACTTTTGGCCCGTCATATATTGGTGTCTTCCGCAAAAGCATGAAAGTTGGCTTGATGGGACTCACCAAGTCTTTGACGAAGAACAAGAATAACTGCGGCTCTACAGCTGACCCATTTTGTGGTTAACTTGAACTCGAGACTTTTGAGGTGAGCTCTAGCACCTATGAACCAAGGCTAGTACCATTGCTGATAACACGGATATTGGTCCTCACGTTGCATGTGCAATTCTGGACTGGTGTCCATGGTTAAAAGGGGACATTCGCCTATTTGAGCAACCCCAAAGAAGAGCCACAAGGATAGCTTGTGGACTGTCTGGTCTCAGTTACGAACTGCGTCTTCGTTTACTTGGTGTGTTCTCTTCCGAATAGCGACGGCTTCGCGGAGACCTTAGTCTCACATACCGGATGCTAACCAAAAGCCAGCATCCATGTACATCACTGTTGGCCCTAGTTCCTTACCAACAAAGCCGAGACAAGCTCCTGAAACTAATGAAGCAACACTCCCGTTTGAATTGTAGAAAGTAATTTTACTCACAGAATCTGTTTTCACTGGAATACATTAAGAAGATATGTGGTGAACTTACCAGACGTGACGACATCCGAAAGATCCTTAGACTTTCAGCTTAGTGACAAACGTTACAAAACAGTTTGCTAAAGTGCAATGGTTTAACCCCTGATACTTCACGTTGCACATTTGAACATTTTGATTTTAATTTTCTGTTGCGGATCCATACTGTCGGTCTTGTAAGGTTATGCTTTTTATCCCCTCATACACCATCGAAATATTACTAATGAACTATTGACTACTATTAATTGCAGAAAATAAGCCCTGAACCCGAGACCGAAGCTGTCGCTGAAAAACAAAGTCGCTACTTCATCTAGTGACTTGCTTCTAAAATCCCTAAGTTTGGAATTTTTAAAAGAATATACAGTGATCTAAGCGTTTGAACTGTCTAGAAAAGTCCTGGTATTTCCGTCAGACTGCTACACACACTTAGTTGATTGGTGGTAAATGACCGTGTTCCTCCGATGTTATGAAATTGGATCTTTCCAGATGGCTTATTAGTGCCACAGCTATGTTCGCTTCTTCGAAGTGGATCACGATAATACCTATAGACAATTCTGATGTTGTCGTTGAATAAAAATGGCCGACAACATTTCATGAATGTTGTGATGTCATTGAAATAGAACAGCAACAGCGTTGGACCGGACGCGCCTCCGTGGAGTACCCTACTAGTAATATTGCATAAAAGGAGCTACAATTACTTTATGTGACTATCTATTGACGGCCCCCTTAGGTATGACGATGACTCAGTAGTGTGACCCGGATCCCAATGCCAAAATTTTTCGAACAGCTACTTGTGAGGTGCCCGGTCAAATGCTTGATGTATGTAGTACTGCATAGCCGCCATCGATAGATTTTGAACTGTAGTTAAGATAGTGCAATTGGCAAGTAATGCACGATCGCAGGTCAAGAAAGCGCAGCGGCAATTTATTTATCAGCCAAAGAAAAAACAAATTTCGTCCCTCCCTTTTTGACTGGGCTTCCAAGTAAATGGACAATTTTCGGTGTAAGGTAGATTGGCCGGTAGTCTTCAATTTTTCGACTGAGATCTCCTTTTTCCCAAAGCACGACTGACTATGTTTTCGTTAATCTAGAAAAATGGATACATTACAGATATTTTGTTAAGATCATCAAGCGCAGCAGTACGTCAGGCAGTACTGGTTTAATGGTGGAAGGTGAAGTGCCATCGGGTCCCAGCTTTGAGAATTACTTGCTTGACGCAACAAATTGATGCATACCGTAGAGCGGAAAGACAAATCTGTACAGGACGCTGCTAACTGCAAAATCTATATACGTCTGAACATAGTCCTCTTCATACTCCATAGAAATGGCACAAAATGATTTGAAGTTTCACAGATTACAGCTGTGTAACGAATTAAGTGATTTTCACTGTCAACAATTTCATCAAGCAAAGTATAGTGGCCATCGAATATTTACCACATCATTCTGACTAGTTCCTTTTACTTGCAGGTTACTGCTAAGGCCATATGTTCCACACACTTTTGTTGCGATAAATGAGCATGATTACTCAGGTGATAATTTCGCATATTCAAATGCTCAGTGAAAATTCGCCAACTTTTCTGAATAGTGCACAAAATCGTGTGGTATTCTGGATGGCAAAGAGTTTAAAAGACTAATGGGAGACATATGCAGTTCGATAAAACTGAGAAGCAAAATCGAATTCAGTAGAGCATCCTACAGACGTGTTGAGAGAGAGAAAAAAATCCCACGATAAAAATGTGTTAACCGTCGGAGTAATTCGCAGCATGCTAAAAAGACGCAGTGTATTAACTATATAATTCCGCGGCCAAGAGGTAAACTTGGGAAAAAGAATTAATTTCAACGTCAAAGCAGTTAGGCAGAAAGCCTAAAATATGAAAATTTAAAATATTACTTCGAGACGGGCGTGCGCCGCTCACTTGCGCTGGTGTGTAGGTGTGCGTGTATAGCCCGGCGCCTTCAGCTAGTAGGACCTCAGACGCGCTAAGTCATAGGGGTGCAGATGGGACACTTTAGCTTCTATCAGATACAGTGTCGGTGGCCGATGCACCATGTGGGCCTTTGTTTCTCTGTCCAAAGAAGCGATTCCCACCAATTAGAACGAGAGTAGGAATTTGAACGACGATTGGGTCGGTAAAACGAGCCACAGCCAAATAAGTTTGCCGTGTGATTTTGAACGTACAGTTCACCTAAACGCAATGGCTGGTTTGTAAGTTCGGCACTCGATGAAGCCGAATAAGATCCTACTGAAAGCGTAAGAGGAAGGAGACGATTGGAAGCAGGTCACTTGCATCCTTGAAGCTGAACGTGTAAACCTGCCGCAACTGGATACGGGCGTACAAATTGAAGGAACCGGTGGGGCAGCACGGGGAGCCCGTCGCGGAGTACTGCGAGAAGGCTACGTCGACTCTCTGGTGGAGTGAGTTTCTACGGATCCTACCGTTACCCTTGAACTCCTTCGTTTGCGCTTGAAGGTGGAGTTCGAACTTTCGGTAATTACCAGTAGCGTTTCAGTATAATTGGATGGTATACTGATAACAACGAAAAAGCTGCACACCATTCCGGAGGCAGTGAACAGGCTGGAGAACAAAAAGCAACGCAGGTCATTCGATTTTTAGCTCATGGATTACGAGGTAGAAGGCAACCGGTGTGGATTGATGAGACCAACTTCAACTTATTTTGCTCCCGCACTCGTGGCCACTCAAGACGTAGTAGTCGAGCGCAGTGTACAGTGGCAAACAGCCGGAGACCGAATGTTCATCTTGTCGGCGCCTTGACAAACAACGGCTTGATAGCGTGTTCGGTTCTGAGAGAAAGTTACAACAAGCAATGGTGCGCTAAGTGTTTGCGACAAGTGCTTGATACCAACGGAGTAGGGTTTGTGGAAAGGTGCCTTTTGATTTGTGACAACGCGCCCTATCATACGCACCTGGAGTACGTTTTCCTGGAGGCACTGTACCGCTCTGTGAGACTTCTACGCCTTGCGCCATACTCTCCAGCTCTCAATCCCATTGAGGACAGCTGGAGTATAATAAAATATCGTGAGTTTAATGGTCAACATTTCCTTAAATTTGTCTAGTAGTTGCCCGTAGTTTTGAGAGAATAGGAGGAGGCATTTTACCAGTGAGATAGATTTGCTTTCCCCGCGGAACCGTAGAGCTTCTGGTCTGTTTAATAACGGCCTGACTAGATATAGGTTGGACGCACTTCACAGGAAAACTCTTGCAAAGATTGCGACATGAAATACCCCCCTTTGACGCATGATCCACATAGTTCTTTAGACTGTGGCACGCTAGACATCGCGCTTGTTATGCCAAAGGTACAAAGCATTATAATTATTCACTCTCGATGGGCGCAGTCGTGCTGTCTCTGACTTTGACGCATAGGTCACAGCCTTCACTTGGCCGTTGTGAGCCTGCAGACTGTCCGTTCTGGCGTGTCAGTCAAATGCATTAGCATGAATGTGGAGCAGAATACAGGCGGGTTTGCAAAGAGTTTTCGTGGTTAGTCAAATGCAGCGCTCCAGGTGAACCTGCTGAGAGGCTGAGACGGGTTGGATGTAACAAATTGCAAAGTACCGTGTAGATACAATAAGCTTCATTGGAGTTGAACGAGTACGAGTTAGTTCGAAAGCCGTTGAAATGCTCTATCGTGTGAGATCCAAAAATAGCTCAGATAGTTGGACTTCGGCAACCTTTTCGTTTAGATATCGGCGAAACACTGCCCAGAATTTAGAATTCAGGGTACATGTAAGATGCACTAAAGTGTAATCTGGAAAGTGGTATAAGGAGGTAGAGCATTTTAAAATAGTACGAAAGGGTGTGGATCAGTAGGTCTGCGACACACTTTCTCTGAGTAACAGCGCAAATACTACGAGTGCACGACTGAGCGACTAGCATGCAAATTTGTTAGTACCAGTGTAAATGATTATGCCGCAGTTTACATTACAATGTATAAAAAAGTAAAAGGAAAAGGTTTCGATACAATCCCGGAAATTATATATTACTACGGCAGTGAATAGCAATTGTAGGGAATGGCCAAATTTGAAGGCTCTGCCGACTAGGAATTCTGCCAAATATATGTGAGAGGAGCAAACGATAGAAGCCACTTGTTCTTCAAAGTCAGTATGAAGCTGCTGCTATCGATTTTCCTAACGACTGACCCAGCCTGCAGTTATTGGAAGGTCGAAGTTGACCGTGCAAATTGAGCCGCATGAGCAGCTATTTTGCTGTTGACACACCAAGCATTTATCCTAGCTTTCCGGGAAGCTATAACCTAGGAACTAATTTTTGTGAACTTCCTACTAGTATCCATCAGGTGTTTGAACGTGACACCTGTCAGACCACAACAGTTCGAAAATGGGTATGGTAAACTGGCTGAGCGCTGTCGAAATCCATGAAACACACTCCTCCTCCGTGTTTCTGCCGATGGCTTCTGGACGCACGAACAGTATTGATGCACGTACAACAGTTCAAATACGAGTAGGCGGAGGCATATTGTACGGCAGATCTCAACCACCGCAAAGACCGTCTCAAGATGGTTAGTAATAGTGCAAATCTGTACCCATGTCATTCGGGTGGCATACCAGTGCACTGAGGGTATCCACTTTAACGGCACAGTTACATTGTTTAGTTACAACTTTCCAAATGTCTGTTTAATAAGGTGTGTGTCGTTCTAAGCAGCCTGGACAATTAGGAGTAGGGTTTTGGTCATTTGCGTGAAATACTCACAAGCTCTAAAGCGACCAAGTTAGCTAGGCTTAACAAGCCACATTAGCTAACTTTTAGATGATCATCGTCCATCCACTTACGATTGACCTGTTCGGAAAGCCCCAGTCATACGCCTCACTGTAAAAGACTTTGGAATGATTACCAGCTAAGGGGACTAGGAATGGCAGTATCGCTATCCAGTAGATAAATATCAGCGGATTAGTTTGACATCTATTTTGAATAAGGTTACAAAACATATCGCGAAGAGGTTTACTAAGCTACTGCAGTCAGAAAATCTGACACCCTTCCCTAAGCAATTTCATACTGGATTGTTCGTGCATCGCATACCAGCTCGTGATAGGTTATTTGGTGTTACAAACCACGAGTTAATCGAGGTCCGTCAAACTTTTCCAAATGTAATTAAGTATGGAATAAGACAAATTGGACTTCGAGGCTATCCTGCATAGGCAGGCGCAGTAAGCCAAGGGTGTCTCACTTCACCACTGGATTCTAGAGTTTCTGATTTAACGAAAGCGCAGTGTAGAAATCGACTTTCTTTTTGTCCACCGGTCGCCATGAACTATTGTCATAACCAAAAGATAAGAGTTTGGGCCAAGTAAACTTTTGTATACATAAGAAACCTACATAAACTACTGGGAACACCGTATGACCCATTGATATCCGACTGAGATGGGGCGGGAGACGATTAATACTCTCGGTAGAAAGGCTTAATTACGCAACGCTCAAACTCCTATTTATTTGATTTGTAGAAGTCTCTCCCTGTCACTCCCGATAACTCGTTTGTTATAAACGTAGAGATGGGTAGTCTAAAGCCACATCTTTAGCACTCAATCGCTACATCTCACACATTTCTTGGAAGAACTTGGGGTACATTCTTACCTAGCTATGCAGTTCAAAGACAGCCCAAAACAGCTTATAGATTAATGGACTGCGCATATTTTACATTTGGTCTGAATAGCTTGCTATTAGCCTTTTCTCCTAAGAAGAATGGCAAAGTAAAGCATAGTCACTTACGATTAGACAAGTCGAAGTGACCCATAGAAGTAAAACGCGCTTGACATGCTGCTTCCAGGCATATTTCCAGCTTAAATTTTGCGGTAAGCAGGTCGGTGGAGAGTCTAAATTGGTGCACACTATCCTATCACTAGGCAGTATTAGTCACAGTTAGACAACATATCTTTAGTCATCCATATTGAGAAAGATTCTCCTGCGTGCACCAATTAGTATTGATGAGTAACAATTCGTTGTAGTGCCGGAGTTGAAATAGGACACTTCACCTCTTTGTTTCAGGCAATGCGTGCTGAATGTTTGAAAAGGTCTACCTGAATACATTGCACAGGAAATGAGAGGATATAGAACTTCGGGACGTTGCTGCACGCAAGTTGTGCGAACATTCGATTTAGGAAGCGTTTCATCGTTATCATGCGTTTGTGAGTATGTTTTAAAACCGAGCCAAAATTTTATCAAAATTCATACGAAAAAGATAGGAACATATAGCCAATGGACAAATAGACTGACTGGTTTCTCAATTCGTTCTAAATTCGAAGCAGATCCGCAAGTTTGGCGTTGCTTCGTATCAATGGAAATGATTCAATTTATACAGGTGCAGCATTTGTTAATAAAGTGACTCAGAGAAATCTGGTTAGATCAAGGCAAATAGATGAAAAAAGTTGCGACAAAATCTTTCATTACGAATCTGATTTCGAATTAGAACAGGCAACAAACCACACCATCAATCGGCCAATATGTCCACTTAAAAAACCGAAATAATCTGAACTGCCAAGGTGCAGCGCTGTAGGCATATAAAAAGTTAAAGCCGTGCGTGCGCCGCTCACTTGCGCTGGTGTGTAGGTGTGCGTGTATAGCCCGGCGCCTTCAGCTAGTAGGACCTCAGACGCGCTAAGTCATAGGGGTGCAGATGGGACACTTTAGCTTCTATCAGATACAGTGTCGGTTGCCGACACACCATGTGGGGATGTGTTCCTCTGTCCAAGGAAGCGATTCCCAACAATTAGAACGAGAGTAGGAATTTGGAGGATGATTGGGTAAGTATAAGGAAGCTTAGCCAAATATATTTGCCGTGTGATTTTGAACGTGCAGTTCACCTAAACGCAATGGCTGGTTTGTAAGTTCGGCACTCGATGAAGCCGAATAAGATCCTACTGAAAGCGTAAGAGGAAGGAGACGATTGGAAGCAGGTCACTTGCATCCTTGAAGCTGAACGTGTAAACCTGCCGCAACTGGATACGGGCGTACAAATTGAAGGAACCGGTGGGGCAGCACGGGGAGCCCGTCGCGGAGTACTGCGAGAAGGCTACGTCGACTCTCTGGTGGAGTGAGTTTCTACGGATCCTACCGTTACCCTTGAACGCCTTCGTTTGCGCTTGAAGGTGGAGTTCGAACTTTCGGTAATTACCAGTAGCGTTTCAGTATAATTGGATGGTATACTGATAACAACGAAAAAGCTTTCAGAATCCTCCAGGAGCATCTCGGCGTACCGTCCCCACATTGTCTGTTTTACACGATCTTTTATTATACTCCAGATGTCCTCGATGGGATTGAGAGCTGGAGAGTATGGCGCAAGGCGTAGAAGTCTCACAGAGCGGTACAGTGCCTCCAGGAAAACGTACTCCAGGTGCGTGTGACAGGGCGCGTTGTCACAAATCAAAAGGCACCTTTCCACAAACCCTACTCCGTTGGTATCAAGCACTTGTCGCAAACACTTAGCGCACCATTGCTTGTTGTAACTTTCTCTCAGAACCGAACACGCTATCAAGCCGTTGTTTGTCAAGGCGCCGACAAGATGAACATTCGGTCTCCGGCTGTTTGCCACTGTACACTGCGCTCGACTACTACGTCTTGAGTGGCCACGAGTGCGGGAGCAAAATAAGTTGAAGTTGGTCTCATCAATCCACACCGGTTGCCTTCTACCTCGTAATCCATGAGCTAAAAATCGAATGACCTGCGTTGCTTTTTGTTCTCCAGCCTGTTCACTGCCTCTGGAATGGTGTGCAGCTTTTTCGTTGTTATCAGTATACCATCCAATTATACTGAAACGCTACTGGTAATTACCGAAAGTTCGAACTCCACCTTCAAGCGCAAACGAAGGCGTTCAAGGGTAACGGTAGGATCCGTAGAAACTCACTCCACCAGAGAGTCGACGTAGCCTTCTCGCAGTACTCCGCGACGGGCTCCCCGTGCTGCCCCACCGGTTCCTTCAATTTGTACGCCCGTATCCAGTTGCGGCAGGTTTACACGTTCAGCTTCAAGGATGCAAGTGACCTGCTTCCAATCGTCTCCTTCCTCTTACGCTTTCAGTAGGATCTTATTCGGCTTCATCGAGTGCCGAACATACAAGCCAACCATTGCGTTTAGGTGAACTGCACGTTCAAAATCACACGGCAAACTTATTTGGCTGTGGCTCGTTATACCAACCCAATCGTCGTTCAAATCCCTACTCTCGTTCTAATTGGTGGGAATCGCTTCTTTGGACAGAGAAACAAAGGCCCACATGGTGCATCGGCCACCGACACTGTATCTGGTAGGAGCTGAAGCGTCCCACCTGCACCCCTATGACTTAGTGCGTCTGAGGTCCTATTAGCTGAAGGCGCCGGGCTATACACGCACACCTACACACCAGCGCAAGTGAGCGGCGCACGCACGGCTTTAACTTTTTATATGCCTACAGCGCTGCACCTTGGCAGTTCAGATTATTTCTGTTTTTTAAGTGGACATATTGGCCGATTGATGGTGTGGTTTGTTGCCTGTTCTAATTCGAAATCACATTCGTAATGAAAGATTTTGTCGCAACTTTTTTCATCTATTTGCCTTGATCTAACCAGATTTCTCTGAGTCACTTTATTAACAAATGCTGCACCTGTATAAATTGAATCATTTCCATTGATACGAAGCAACGCCAAACTTGCGGATCTGCTTCGAATTTAGAACGAATTGAGAAACCAGTCAGTCTATTTGTCCATTGGCTATATGTTCCTATCTTTTTCGTATGAATTTTGATAAAATTTTGGCTCGGTTTTAAAACATACTCACAAACGCATGATAACGATGAAACGCTTCCTAAATCGAATGTTCGCACAACTTGCGTGCAGCAACGTCCCGAAGTTCTATATCCTCTCATTTCCTGTGCAATGTATTCAGGTAGACCTTTTCAAACATTCAGCACGCATTGCCTGAAACAAAGAGGTGAAGTGTCCTATTTCAACTCCGGCACTACAACGAATTGTTACTCATCAATACTAATTGGTGCACGCAGGAGAATCTTTCTCAATATGGATGACTAAAGATATGTTGTCTAACTGTGACTAATACTGCCTAGTGATAGGATAGTGTGCACCAATTTAGACTCTCCACCGACCTGCTTACCGCAAAATTTAAGCTGGAAATATGCCTGGAAGCAGCATGTCAAGCGCGTTTTACTTCTATGGGTCACTTCGACTTGTCTAATCGTAAGTGACTATGCTTTACTTTGCCATTCTTCTTAGGAGAAAAGGCTAATAGCAAGCTATTCAGACCAAATGTAAAATATGC
>OX104063.1:161896808-162004025 GCA_944474145.2 Dicrocoelium dendriticum | reverse complement strand
TTTCGTTGTTATCAGTATACCATCCAATTATACTGAAACGCTACTGGTAATTACCGAAAGTTCGAACTCCACCTTCAAGCGCAAACGAAGGCGTTCAAGGGTAATGGTAGGATCCGTAGAAACTCACTCCACCAGAGAGTCGACGTAGCCTTCTCGCAGTACTCCGCGACGGGCTCCCCGTGCTGCCCCACCGGTTCCTTCAATTTGTACGCCCGTATCCAGTTGCGGCAGGTTTACACGTTCAGCTTCAAGGATGCAAGTGACCTGCTTCCAATCGTCTCCTTCCTCTTACGCTTTCAGTAGGATCTTATTCGGCTTCATCGAGTGCCGAACTTACAAACCAGCCATTGCGTTTAGGTGAACTGTACGTTCAAAATCACACGGCAAACTTATTTGGCTGTGGCTCGTTTTACCGACCCAATCGTCGTTCAAATTCCTACTCTCGTTCTAATTGGTGGGAATCGCTTCTTTGGACAGAGAAACAAAGGCCCACATGGTGCATCGGCCACCGACACTGTATCTGATAGAAGCTAAAGTGTCCCATCTGCACCCCTATGACTTAGCGCGTCTGAGGTCCTATTAGCTGAAGGCGCCGGGCTATACACGCACACCTACACACCAGCGCAAGTGAGCGGCGCACGCACGGCTTTAACTTTTTATATGCCTTCAGCGCAGCACCTTGGCAGTTCAGATTATTTCTGTTTTTTAAGTGGACATATTGGCCGATTGATGGTGTGGTTTGTTGCCTGTTCTAATTCGAAATCAGATTCGTAATGAAAGATTTTGTCGCAACTTTTTTCATCTATTTGCCTTGATCTAACCAGATTTCTCTGAGTCACTTTATTAACAAATGCTGCACCTGTATAAATTGAATCATTTCCATTGATACGAAGCAACGCCAAACTTGCGGATCTGCTTCGAATTTAGAACGAATTGAGAAACCAGTCAGTCTATTTGTCCATTGGCTATATGTTCCTATCTTTTTCGTATGAATTTTGATAAAATTTTGGCTCGGTTTTAAAACATACTCACAAACGCATGATAACGATGAAACGCTTCCTAAATCGAATGTTCGCACAACTTGCGTGCAGCAACGTCCCGAAGTTCTATATCCTCTCATTTCCTGTGCAATGTATTCAGGTAGACCTTTTCAAACATTCAGCACGCATTGCCTGAAACAAAGAGGTGAAGTGTCCTATTTCAACTCCGGCACTACAACGAATTGTTACTCATCAATACTAATTGGTGCACGCAGGAGAATCTTTCTCAATATGGATGACTAAAGATATGTTGTCTAACTGTGACTAATACTGCCTAGTGATAGGATAGTGTGCACCAATTTAGACTCTCCACCGACCTGCTTACCGCAAAATTTAAGCTGGAAATATGCCTGGAAGCAGCATGTCAAGCGCGTTTTACCTCTATGGGTCACTTCGACTTGTCTAATCGTAAGTGACTATGCTTTACTTTGCCATTCTTCTTAGGAGAAAAGGCTAATAGCAAGCTATTCAGACCAAATGTAAAATATGCGCAGTCCATTAATCTATAAGCTGTTTTGGGCTGTCTTTGAACTGCATACCTAGGTAAGAATGTACCCCAAGTTCTTCCAAGAAATGTGTGAGATGTAGCGATTGAGTGCTAAACATGTGGCTTTAGACTACCCATCTCTACGTTTATAACAAACGAGTTATCGGGAGTGACAGGGAGAGACTTCTACAAATCAAATAAATAGGAGTTTGAGCGTTGCGTAATTAAGCCTTTCTACCGAAAGTATTAATCGTCTCCCGCCCCATCTCAGTCGGATATCAATGGGTCATACGGTGTTCCCAGTAGTTTATGTAGGTTTCTTATGTATACAAAAGTTTACTTGGCCCAAACTCTTATCTTTTGGTTATGACAATAGTTCATGGCGACCGGTGGACAAAAAGAAAGTCGATTTCTACACTGCGCTTTCGTTAAATCAGAAACTCTAGAATCCAGTGGTGAAGTGAGACACCCTTGGCTTACTGCGCCTGCCTATGCAGGATAGCCTCGAAGTCCAATTTGTCTTATTCCATACTTAATTACATTTGGAAAAGTTTGACGGACCTCGATTAACTCGTGGTTTGTAACACCAAATAACCTATCACGAGCTGGTATGCGATGCACGAACAATCCAGTATGAAATTGCTTAGGGAAGGGTGTCAGATTTTCTGACTGCAGTAGCTTAGTAAACCTCTTCGCGATATGTTTTGTAACCTTATTCAAAATAGATGTCAAACTAATCCGCTGATATTTATCTACTGGGATAGCGATACTGCCATTCCTAGTCCCCTTAGCTGGTAATCATTCCAAAGTCTTTTACAGTGAGGCGTATGACTGGGGCTTTCCGAACAGGTCAATCGTAAGTGGATGGACGATGATCATCTAAAAGTTAGCTAATGTGGCTTGTTAAGCCTAGCTAACTTGGTCGCTTTAGAGCTTGTGAGTATTTCACGCAAATGACCAAAACCCTACTCCTAATTGTCCAGGCTGCTTAGAACGACACACACCTTATTAAACAGACATTTGGAAAGTTGTAACTAAACAATGTAACTGTGCCGTTAAAGTGGATACCCTCAGTGCACTGGTATGCCACCCGAATGACATGGGTACAGATTTGCACTATTACTAACCATCTTGAGACGGTCTTTGCGGTGGTTGAGATCTGCCGTACAATATGCCTCCGCCTACTCGTATTTGAACTGTTGTACGTGCATCGATACTGTTCGTGCGTCCAGAAGCCATCGGCAGAAACACGGAGGAGTGTGTTTCATGGATTTCGACAGCGCTCAGCCAGTTTACCATACCCATTTTCGAACTGTTGTGGTCTGACAGGTGTCACGTTCAAACACCTGATGGATACTAGTAGGAAGTTCACAAAAATTAGTTCCTAGGTTATAGCTTCCCGGAAAGCTAGGATAAATGCTTGGTGTGTCAACAGCAAAATAGCTGCTCATGCGGCTCAATTTGCACGGTCAACTTCGACCTTCCAATAACTGCAGGCTGGGTCAGTCGTTAGGAAAATCGATAGCAGCAGCTTCATACTGACTTTGAAGAACAAGTGGCTTCTATCGTTTGCTCCTCTCACACATTTTTTCAGAATTCCTAGTCGGCAGAGCCTTCAAATTTGGCCATTCCCTACAATTGCTATTCACTGCCGTAGTAATATATAATTTCCGGGATTGTATCGAAACCTTTTCCTTTTACTTTTTTATACATTGTAATGTAAACTGCGGCATAATCATTTACACTGGTACTAACAAATTTGCATGCTAGTCGCTCAGTCGTGCATTCGTAGTATTTGCGCTGTTACTCAGAGAAAGTGTGTCGCAAACCTATTGATCCATACCCTTTCGTACTATTTTAAAATGCTCTACCTCCTTATACCACTTTCCAGATTACACTTTAGTGCATCTTACATGTACCCTGAATTCTAAATTCTGGGCAGTGTTTCGCCGATATCCAAACGAAAAGGTTGCCGAAGTCCAACTATCTGAGCTATTTTTGGATCTCACACGATAGAGCATTTCAACGGCTTTCGAACTAACTCGTACTCGTTCAACTCCAATGAAGCTTATTGTATCTACACGGTACTTTGCAATTTGTTACATCCAACCCGTCTCAGCCTCTCAGCAGGTTCACCTGGAGCGCTGCATTTGACTAACCACGAAAACTCTTTGCAAACCCGCCTGTATTCTGCTCCACATTCATGCTAATGCATTTGACTGGCACGCCAAAACGGACAGTCTGCGGGCCCACAACGGCCAAGTGAAGGCTGTGACCTATGCGTCAAAGTCAGAGACAGCACGACTGCGCCCATCGACAGTGAATAATTATAATGCTTTGTACCTTTGGCATAACAAGCGCGATGTCTAGCGTGCCACAGTCTAAAGAACTATGTGGATCATGCGTCAAAGGGGGGTATTTCATGTCGCAATCTTTGCAAGAGTTTTCCTGTGAAGTGCGTCCAACCTATATCTAGTCAGGCCGTTATTAAACAGACCAGAAGCTCTACGGTTCCGCGGGGAAAGCAAATCTATCTCACTGGTAAAATGCCTCCTCCTATTCTCTCAAAACTACGGGCAACTACTAGACAAATTTGAGGAAATGTTGATCATTAAACTCACCTTAGCTAATGAGCAAGCCAGTACCAGCGACAGATGGGTTACGCTCGCCTTCAAAAAGAGTTTACACTTAAACTATTCAGCAACCCAAACTGTATCATAAACCCAGAAGCGAAGCGGAGTTCCCTTGATGCAAGCACGACCGGTTACCTGCGGTAAATACCCAAGTATTCCAATCACGTCCCAAGACATTTAGAAACATACAAAAAGGCAACTACATGTATTGAGGGTACTGTACTCCAATGTCCCGGAATCAACCTCGACGTCAATAAAAGACAGGCAGTTAGACGACCTCAATCGGTGAGACGTCAGTCGCAACCTAATTCGAGTTGTAAAGAAACCTGTACACATATTGAGAATGAGGTGATACCATAGATCTAAGTATTGTGGGGCGCGAATTCTTATGCGAGTTGTGCTAAACTTTAGAAGTTAAGTAAAACAAACTCTACGGTCGACAGGACGACTTAAAAATGAACACTGCTCCATCCGTGTATTTCCAGACATCCCAGGTTACAGGCGTTATCGAATTAAACACATCTTAGAGGACTACTGGTAGAAAACTTTAACTAGAACCATCCTTTTTACGGCATTCCTGAAACTGAAGCATCCAAGGAGCGTACAAAGCCACCTGCGATAAAGAATACTAATGTCATATTTGTAAAACGCTGTTCATGAAAGGCGTGCTAGCGAAATCGGATTAACGGCTGCGTACCTCACCGGATTGAAAAGGATGTGGCCAGAGAGTTAAAGTTGGTCCTACAGTCAAAAAATTTGTTAGCACGACTGCTAAAAGGCTGGTACATATTTCATTTTGTGCTACCATCTGAGATTCGGCTGAAGATACTCAGCCATACCCACCTTAGAGATGATATGTCATTCAACGCAACAAGAACTATAGAAGTGCAAATTACAAGTAGGTTATCTGATGAAGCCTTGCAGCATGTAAAAGAAGACAGTGACAAAGATCTTAAGCTGTACGTAGAAAATTAGATAAGGGACTACCTATGCAGACGATGAACAAGACGCCGAACCAGCACCAAGTACCGACAAAAAAAAACGATTAGACACCGACCACTAACCGGTCGGCGAAACTTCATGTACGCATTGCACAGTCTGCGGCACATAGCTTAAACCTGTGAAACACTAGTATGTAAACTAACGCCCAAGGGCTCCTCAGTAAACTTACCGGACTTCGGCTAGGTAAAAGCGCAAATGTTTGGAACTGAATTATAGTTACGAAAATTGGCTTGTACCAAGAAGTGGTTGATGAAGGTGTTGAGATAGCAGGAGTGTCACTCATCGAACCATGTATTTGCGAACTGTACAAATCCAGCAAATACCTCCGTAAATGATCGCGATTGTTGTTAATGGTCAGCAAGTTTTACTTGAATTAGACGCCGGTTCAGCAGTGACATTACTAGACCAGAATGCACTTGCCTCATTACCTAACTTGGAACCGAATGATATAGCTTTCAAAGCTTATATGGGGGAGATCATATACATACTGGGAAAATGTCAGGTGCTAGTTCAACTTCAGGGAAGACCGCAAACTTAATGCTTCATGCTGTTCCTCGTACATCAACCAATATACTGGGGAGTGGTTAGATGCAACAGTTATTGCAGGTGCTGAAGGCAATCGACTCTGTTGGGGTGGAAACCGTAGACTCGGTCCTAAAGCGATACCCAAGCGTCTTAAACAAACACCAGTTGGGGAAGTTCAACAAGTTTAAAGCCAAAATCCATATGGAGGATGCTATTAAGCCAAAATTCTTCAAGGCTAGAACAAGACCTTGTTCTCTACGACCAAAGGTCTAGGAAGAAGTGAAACGGTTTATGCATGGTATAATCGTAACCGTTCAACAATCCGAATAGGCGGCACCGATAGTCCCTAGGCTTAAGCCAGACGGCAGTGTGTGAATTTTTGGTGATTGTAAACTAACATTGAATCGCTGCACGATCATAGACCATTATCTCTTACAAAAAATTGAAGACTTATATACTACTTCATCTGGTGGGGCCAAGTTCACTAAACTTGATTCAAGTCAGGCTTATTTCCAGGTGGAATTGGAGGACCATTCTCGTGCGTTTACTACCATTAGCACACACTTGGGTTTATTTGAATACACTAGACTCCTATTTGGAAGTAACTCTGCCCCGGAGATTTTCCAAAGGATAATCGACAACGTCGTACCGGATATACGGAATACCTGTGCATATCTTGTCGACCTATTAATCAAGGGCAAGACAGAAGTAGATCATCTGCGCACTCTGTATATCGTCCTACACAGATTTTCCAAAATTGTTTTACGTTTGACTCGTTCCAGCTGTGCTTTCTTATTTGATTCCGTTGATTATCTTGCATTTTGACTAGGTAAAAATGGGTTGTATGCACGAAAGTACAAGCTGAAACCCATTAATATTGCAGCCAATTCACACAACGAAGTACAGTTACTTTGCTTCGTTGGGATGCTTTCCCACGACCATCCTTTCTTTTCTAACCTGGCCTCTGTGATCCTAGCTCTTCATGATTAGTTTAAGAAAGATACCCAATGGTCTTAGACTGGGAAAGAGGAACAAGCATCTCTGAAGGCGAGGAAGCTACTTGTTCCTTCACCTATAATAGTGTATTATGATCCAAACAAACCTCTCGTCTAACAATGTGATGCCTCAACTTTTGAAATATGAACCGTCCTAGGGCATCAGGTTCACGACGGAACCATCCGTCCAGTTGTTTTCGCATCTTGAACACTACAGGTAGCTCAAAAGAATAACGCACAGCTGGACAAAGAGGCACTGGCCATGATATTTGGTATTAGGCGCTTCCATCAACGCTTGTGGGGCAATCGGTTTTAGATACAGACAGATCATAAAGCCCTGATTTTGTTGCTTGGTGAGCGACGAGGTTCGAAACAGATAATTGAACCTCATATTACACGCTGGGCGCTCATTGTTTCCGCTCACAACCATGAAGTACGATACATCTCTGGTTTCCACAAAAATGTAGTTGATGCCCTCAGTAGATTGCCACAAGAAGTGCATGGTAACGAGCAATGTGGAGCGCCTTTTGAGTTAGTCCAGTTATTACATCACTTAGATGCCACTCCAATATCCAGCTACATGGTTACGAGAGCTACACACGAACACGCGGTCCAGTCAACTGTGAAACGTAGTGTAGCGAGAACGACAAGACAGGGGGGGTAGACGTTTATTGCACACCGAAAATGGGCACCCCCGGGTCTCACGCGCCATCGAGTATCGACTAGATTTTCGTCCCACCACGCAACACAGGTACGCATGTTAGAGGCGAGCCAGTCCTTTCGCCTTGGGAGCTCTGACTTGGAAGTCCCGCCTTCCTGTTTTCGCCTCGAGCTCCGCTTCTCTGCACCCGATTTGGATCGGCCAGGAGTCGTTCGAGAGCTCTCAACTTGCTTGTTCTGGGCTGTGTCAATCGGCTCGGCCTCGGTCCTGTGGGCTGCGCTAGCGGCGTATTTGTCTGATTTATTGCGCTGTCCACATATTCCCGCTCCGTAGTTCCGGGCCCAGGCTCGTCGCTAGCCGTCTTTCACGATCCGCTCTCAGCTAGCTCCGAAGAGCTCCCCGGAGCCATTCTTGGAAGCGGCCTCTCTACAGTAGGATGTTACGCGGTTTGCATTTCCGATCCCCTGAGGTCCTACTTTCGTTCTTCATTTAGCTACTGGAGCTCAGTTTTAATGAAGGATGTATCATGCTTGGATCTCTTATCGTTTTGCCATCTGCTCTCAGATCAGCCGTACTGAGAGTTCCGCATGATGCACCTGCAGGAGTCGTCCTCATGAAAGCTATGGCCACAGCCTACTCTTGGTGGCCGACAATTGTTCGATATATCGAAACTCTGTATTACGGATGCGCTATTTGCCAACAGTACCAGAAAGACAAACCAGCCGGTCCGATTCCGCCTTGGGAGCTACCTGACGGTCCATGGGCGCGTGTTCACGCAGACTATTTTGGTCCGATTGAAGGAAATATACTGCTACTCCTGGTGAATGTTTACTTAAAATGGATAGATGTACATATTGTACCTAACTCTACTTCGGAGACTACAATGTATAAAGTACGTCCTAGCCTATCCAGATATAGTATGTCAAATAATTTGGTTACAGATGTTGGTTTAAAATTTACGAGTGCAGCTTTCGAACAGGATCTACAGAGCACTGGCATGCACCATATGACCTCCACACCATATCATCCATCATCCAACGGTTTGGTAGAGAGAACGGTACAAACCGTGAAGGCAGGTCTCCTGAAACAAAGTCAAGGGTCTTTGCGCAGCGGACAAGATCGAATCTTGTTCGCTAAGCGCGTCACCCTGTGAATCCATCGGCAAAAGTCCTGTGGATGTAATGTTTGGCGGTCGTCTAGGCACATGTTTAGATGTATTATTTCCAGACCGCCGCCAAGTCAGGCGTTTCCAACAACAGCAAATAAACCAGAGTGGACACATACGCGGTAAATCCCGGAGTCAGTTACGGAAAAAATTTGTGTATACGAAACTCCCACATGAGCCGATGTAGCGACCCGTAGCCCTACTGATCAGTTCATGAACGGGATCCCATATACAGCTGGAACCCGGAGAAATGGCAAACCAGCGCAATGACTTTATTCGGTTCCGTGCATTCACCGTATCAGACCCTGAGGATGGAACCGTTGATACAGAACACAGTGAGACAACTGACAATACCCAAAGGGATGAAGCCGATAGCTTTTCAAAGGCTACGACGTTCACCCAAGCTAATAGAACGTTAAATTTTACCAGTATGATTTTATCTGTCATGTGTAAGGATGTTACGGACATCCACAATCGATGCGGCGTGCTACGCCCACTAACTACACGCGCCCACGCAAATGACTTAGTGACTTCAATGATTGGTCTCTGTTTCTTATTGGTTGATTTGGTCCTATATGTTTTCACTTGGCTCCGGTTAGGAGCACATTACAGCTTCAAATGTACCAGCCGGCATTGGCGTTTTCCCTACGTCTAATAGCACTACGGGTCCATACATGAATGAATAATAAACGATCGGTACGTAACAGACATATCATCAACAATATTTGTACCGATGGATATATAAGTCGACTTGTGTCACTTCAAGCACATCTACTTTCAAACAATCCCTGGAATCAATAACCATCGAGAAAGAGGGAAAAAGCCGAAACGATTAATCGGTCACTGGCGAGGTTACGCAGTAAAATATGTATGTAGCAGAACTAAACGTCTACTTTCCCACCAGGTTAGTACTTCAATCTTTAGATATCCTCTACTGAGTTAATATTATCCTCAGATAATCTAATTTATGTGAACAACCTAAGAGTAACAGCTAATTAATCAGGTTGCAATTTAACAAAGCAACTCGTCGGGGTAGTGCAGATTATCTGACACAGCCTCTCGCCAACTTGAACGCTATGAGCTTCAAGAAACACAGTATCTCTGGCATCACGCCAGTGACCACAAAAGACATCTGCAAATACCTGGCACTTTCTTGGTGTCGGTAGCTTTGAAGACATTAGAGACTTCTGACAGGCAGCTCAAGTCGCACTTTATAACCAGTAACATGTCCGTGCTGTCATCACTGGACAGTAAAAACAAATTCATCAGTATCCACTTCCTGGGATTTCGCCAAGTTTAAACCTGTGTGAACAGTGGGATACTGTTTCGCGATCTATTAAGTTCTGGAGTACAAATTTTGATTGTGCTTCTATTGAAAGATTATTTTAAGGGGAGTAGCCAGTTTGCCAAGTTATTGCGGAAAACTCTTCTTCACTCACCACGAACTCGTGTTTAGGAAGCCATTCTGACCCATTGCTATTTTCTGCCAATGTTGCCTTAATCCCCGTCCCTGAAAAAGCCATCGTACTGAGTTATGCAAACGAGGCATTTATTGTGGTTCGCCACCCAACTATGGAGTCAGCGCCTTAAAAAATACCTACCTTGATAACCTCACAGCTTGGTATAACTTCGGCTGCCTACCGTTGAACACCACAAAATGCAAGGATGTCCTTTGTTCGCTGTTTGAAAGAAATCACCAGCAACAAATCCTAATTCATTGTCCTCAATTCTCAATGGTTTGTAAAGAAAAGAACTCTGCCAAGGCAGTATAATACCTGGAAGTAACACTGACCAGTGGGGCTAGGTGGTCCGTCTACCTGAAAGAAACATTCACTAAGCTTAGAAACATCTGATTCTATGGTACGCGCTCCAGGTCTTCATCCTACCCCGATGTTTGATCTAATGTTTTATCGCTGTATGTGTGCTGCCGAAACGGATATATTGCTCTACTATGATCTCTCCTGACCACCTGAATAAGGATCTCAGTTATTGCCAGGTCATTAAAACATCTATCCTGCCGTAGTGACATTTTAAGGCGGGACTTGTTAGTGTCACTGCGCTCGTCGCAATATACCGCCAATTCGGATAACAACTACCAAAATAGCAAAGCACTACACGGCCGTTTCGCCCTATTGGGGATCCTCAGTGGTGCCCATCCTTCGGTCCTCTTCCAAGGATCAAACCCATGACTGCTAGTGGCTTGCGCCAACTAGCGCAAGGCACTTCAAATACTCACAAAAATCCTTCTACTCATAAGTAATAGCATCCTTGCATTCCAGCATTACAATTCAAATAAAATGTTCGCATCTAAATATTGGTTGATGTTAGCCACCTACTCCACGCGACCTGGTCTGAAAACGCATCAAGTTGCTCGATGAGATAGATCTACAAAACTGTGTACGCCTGCAAAATTGTTTGTGATGCATAGGTTGTGGCTTGTTTGTCAAGTTTTCTGAGCAAATAGCACCCGGCCAATAAAAAACTGGCCAGTAAATTATTTCAGTGTTGTTAAGCCTCCTGAATTTGCTCAACAATCGTAGTTTTATATCCCTACTATATTATGCCATTTCCTTATATATTCATGTCCGTGGTGTTGGTCAGAGCTAAGTACTCTCTCTTCATGGGTGCATGAGGAACATACTTGACTTGCCCCATTCTTCCGACCCACTGAAACTTCTGAGCCTTAATTGCAGTTGTCATTTTGAAGCCCTCATTGTGAGAATGGTTTGGGACGAGCAATTATAATGTGGACAGTGTTTTACTTTGGACTAGGAGGGGGTCGTTGCGACCACTGGGCCTACACCTTGTAACGCATATGAATGTTGGGTTTTGCCCGAGCGAAAACACAATAAGTGCTTTCTAATGACACTTTCAGTTCGGTTAGTAACCCTTGTGATAAGCGTTACTCGGATTGGCCCTTCGGTTAAATCGACTGAGGTCCCAACTAACAATTTAATAGCCCCGAGTTCGATACCTGCGATCTCTACCCGATACCACTGAATAATTCCGAAACCGGTCGTGGTTGTGTAGTGTTCCTGGTCAAGCAACACCCAATATTCAAGTCTTAAGCCTTAACGTTTTCAACCCACTAACTAATTCCTCCATACCTTCAAAATGTAGACAATGTCTGAGTTCAGATTTTCTACCACACCTCACAAGTATTGCCGATGGTAATGAAGGAAGACACGCAACTTATACTAATTCTTCACTTCTTAGTCACATATCCAGTGAAGATATCAAGATTATTCAAGTGATGAATTTAGCTTAACGACATTAGAGGAACAGAAATCGAGCCATTAGAAGCCAAGTAAAATATTTGCAATCAGGTATCGCATACGGCTTTGCCTTTTAAGCAAGTAACCAACAGCACAGTTGCAGTGGACACCAGAGTCGAATGTGCTCTAAAATATTGTATCCCAAAAGTATACTTCAGTGTCATGAAACTCGTCGTTTAGCATAATTCAACATTCAGATACCCCAGGGAAGTTACGTGTCTACGGTGGTCCATAAACTTATCAAAACTTAACTAAGGATAAAGGAAAATGATCCTGTAATTCCACACATGTACAACTGACAAAAACATCGTAGATCAAGAGTGAGTTATGGCACAGTTACATAAATGTATTCAGGTTTTGAAAAGTGTTCTTTTGATACCAATTAATTTCTGGTCTACATATGAAATCCAGCACCCAGAGTAATGCTAAAGTTGGTACGACTGGTCACAACTGTTCTAATTGTGCTTTATCAAAAATGAACATACCAAAAGTCATTTAAAACTTACTGACATTTCCATTTTCACTGACTCCGACCAGGCATCAAGCAAGCTCAGAATTGGCCCACTTGACTCAATGCTGGGGAAGGAAAAATGGCTAAACTTCCTTGAAACACATATAACTGGCGAATAAACTGTGGCCACACAAGCGCACTGTTGGAATCACTACCTAATTCAAAGCATGTTAAATATTTGCCTAAAGTAGTAATTCTGCTTCGCAAATAGTTTGAATTTAACATAAGCTGGTGCACTGAGTCCATTGTAACTTTGTGTGGAGAGTAAACCACTAATAATCCTCTTAGGGCAAAAGTGTTGAAACACCTGGAATAAAAAGCAAGCTTGTGACTAAATTAAGCTGCCTTTAGAGAAAGTTATGTCAAAAAGGTAATGGCTTTTCTGATGTTGATTGCTTTCTCATGGGCCGTTTACTCAATAAACCATTGAACAGGTAACTGAAATTCTGTTATTTTCTGAGTCCTTAAACTGAAGCACCTTTGGTATCTCAAAATGAATCCTTCACTAATATAGGAAAACTATTCAAAACGATTTACTTCGGTTTAACTTGAACAAAACTAATCTATTGATATTTGATATATGTCAGAAATTCATGTTCCTCAGAGCTGTATGGATGAAGATAATGACATGATTATAATGCTTGCAGCGCTCGATACGTCCATGTTAAATGCTGATGCTGGAACGCTGGTGTAACCTGGTTTCATCTCTCAATATACAACCATCGAATGCGGAAAAACACGTACACAATGATTCAAAAATTTGACATATGTGTGTTTAAACAAGCTATGTAACGCTAACAAAGCGTAACAGTGAATCTATAGTAGCACAGAACAACTTTACAAAATGCGGTTCGTCGAGCTCATGTTACACGTTAGGGAAACATATCTAAAACAATTGAAGATTTGGTCTGATTTCATGAGTGCAACAAAACATCCTATCCTACCTTTCGAGAGTATCCCTCTTTTGTTCCAGCAGATCATCCCCAAGGATATCCTTTGCACTGATGATGTTTGTCCGACGCATGGCCAATATTTTCCATACAGTCTCTGTGACTACAAAGGTTACGTCGTATAGAATACGACACATTCAAAAAGTCAGGGGAATTTATTGTACGCAGAATACGGGTCAAGATAAAGCGCTGTAGCAAAACAGTATTAGCTTTACAAAATAGTTAATGTAATGGAAGGTATTCAGGCTTAAAATGGTTGAGACTTTATTGTGTTGGGCATATGTTCACGCAGAATGACAAGCTACTTACCAGTTTTTAATGCAAATAAAAACAGGACTTATTTCGGGTTTATGACACCTGGTGGGAGGCAATAGCATGCAGCGCTACGTTGTATCATGAAAAAGTGGGTCGTTCAGTTCTGTTGGAAACAGGGTCCTTCTATGCATGATTCCGTAGCTGTCAAACATAAGTTTAGTCATTAATGCGCCTTGTCGACTTTATTCAGGCTGCTAATGGGATTTAATGCTTTAAAGGGAATATTTGGCCCTAACGCAATGAATTCTTCAGCAATATCGCGGAACATTTGGTGCAAATGAAGAAAAGTAAAATGAGTAGCACGAAAGATTTTGTAAACGGATTTTATTTTATTTTTATGTGCGTGACAGTTAAATGGCAACCAACTAAATATAAAATTTTGTTTGTACGTTTAGCGTTGCACATGTATCTGGTCAATCGAGGGGCTTATATCGGTACGCACTTATGATGTGTTTTCTCGCAGTCATTAGTAGGATATACTATGGTACCAAATAAAATGAATTGCGGTTACTGGATATCACTGCGTGGGGATAAATGTTGTACCAACCCGGTAAGTGCTTTAAAATGCTTCCTCTATTGACCCGGAAAAATTACGAAGGAAGATTTTGTCCAGTAATGTAGAGTATATGTAGTGGTAAAAAGAAGGAGCATACATGCGAAAATCATCAAATAAAAATTCCTTGAACTCTGACTGTACCATTCTTAGAAAAAATATTCATCAGTGTTTAGACCCTTGTGTAAGTCTTATCAGTTAACAATTGAACGGAAACTTAGATAATTTATTTGAAATGCACGTAAGTGTTTGATAAGATTGTCTCGTTATTTCCTGCCATAAAAGATTTATACATATTGTGTTAACTGTTCACTATTGAGAGTAATCAGTAACTTCCTGAACGGAAGATAGTTGTAAGCTAGGGTCCAAGTAATTTCTTACGACCAAATTCCAGTCGAGAGCTGCCTGTCACGACTATCGGTACATGCTGCTAAACAATGTAAACTACCTGATGGGAATTACCATCTCGGAGCATTTACTCCCCATGGATGGCACCAACTTGTACAAACGATCAAGATTTAGGACAACAGGGAATTTCGTCAGCTCCATGTCGATGGGACTTCGAATTCCTGGGTGCGGAACGGAATTGCTGAGTATTACCGGCTAGTTCCCATCCGCCATCGGTCCGTCTGACGCTAGATTTCGGAGGCACACAAGTTGGGGATTGTCTCTGGGAGACAGATATAGAAAGACCTTGAGTGTTTCAGTTAATCTGAGTCGTCTTCAAAAAGTGGTAACCGAAATGTTGGACGCTTGCTGTGGGCACGCTAGAATCCAACGCCTACACACTTCCCTAAGTCAGATGTTCATTAGCTAATGCGAGACGTCGCAGCGTGTGAAACTCACAACGATTAACAACGAAGAGTGCCAAGTGCTTTACCAGTTCGTACAAATAAGGCCCGAAAAGTTTCGTAGCACCCAGAAGATGCTACTTGGAAATATACATGAGAATCTTAAGCGGTTCAAAATATATATCCGCCGTAAAACGCCATTTTTATGAGGCTTAGAAATATACACATGAGAAAATTATGACCATCCATGAAGAAATCACTGAAGCAGTCCAAGTCTAAATAGCCAATCCAAAACTTATCCGCTGGTCATCAAACAAACCGCTGAATTAGAATTAAGTGTAAGACAGCTGTACAGCTGTGTATCCTCACAAAACATGCACTTTAACGACCTTAATAAAATCTAGATGTCAGTTAACCGCCGAGTCCATCTCACCCTATTACTCTTAATTGAATGTGGCACAGCTGGGAGCATTTTGCTTCAAAACGATAGTAAGCTATCCATTTGTGTTATCTCGTTTCCAAATTTTTATATACATGATTCATCTTTGGAATTAGAGTAGTACTGCTTTGCGGTGGAGCGTTACCATGCTAGTTTGTACAGTAGTTTAGTACACGCATGCATTTTCTCACCGGATATAATAAGAAAATTAATTTTCACAAGTATGCAGTCACAAACACATAAGGACTCACATCGTTCCATGATATCGAGCTGGCGGTTCAGTAAATTTATGACATCCGAATAACTTTTTTGATGAGAGATGAATTCGAATCCTGACTCAGCTTCGGGCTGCTAGAACATAAAGTTTAGAAAAGGGACAGTGTTTTAATGTAAATCAGGGCAAACTAGAATTACTATATTGAAACCGCGCCTGAGATATAACTGATAAACAGCAACCGTAAAATTTTTGCAGAAGACCCGCATCAGCGCTTGGATTCAGGTATTTATAAGCAAATGCAAACCGGGTGCAAATCAGCGGATGGTGTAGGTTCTATATGATTTCGAACATCCGGTTCCCTATTAAGATGTGGTTAATGCGGATGAATAACTGCAAGTAACATTGACTGTCAATCGAAAATATTGGTATTATTAAACCAAGCTAACAAAATGTTCCTCCAGTTCTTAAATGTGGTAATCCGATGTTTTCCAAATTAGTCACTGGTTTACCAGTTCAAAACACCGAATGACGTTCTCCACTAGATCTGTTGTCTTAAAGACCCAATGCTACCGTCTAAATTATCGCTGCTTGACTGTTGGCACATGCGCTGCCTAGATTACGCTATAGCTCAAGAGCAGAAAGAATTTATTTATGAAGTTTGTGTACTGGTCAAAGCGCTAATTTTCGCGGTTACTTTAAGATACCTTCGTGATCGTAAATCCTCTGCGACGTGTGAAAATTCCCCCCCCCCCCATATAGAGCAACGGGTGCACTGCATCGGTTTAACAAAGTGCCGGCTTTTACAGCTTACTTCAAAATGATAGACAGGCAACCCGTACGAAGCCATAAATGAGTGACGTCGCTTCTTCCTTAAATGCTTTACACTATAAGCGGCAAACGGTCCGACAAACATTACAAGCAAAACGGACTAGGCAATTTTCGAAACTACTTCGATCCAGACACATGTACTTAGTTTGCGTTCAAGACGAATTTGTAGATCTTCCAATTCGAAATGGAAGAAAACCGGTATGATTGCGACACTATAAACAACAAAAACGGAGGAGTTTTTACATTGTTGAAAGCAATAAGGCATGGTTCAGAATAAATGTATCCGAAGGAAACTTCGATTTCGCTGTC
Organism: Dicrocoelium dendriticum; assembly: GCA_944474145.2. Taxonomy (NCBI): domain Eukaryota; kingdom Metazoa; phylum Platyhelminthes; class Trematoda; order Plagiorchiida; family Dicrocoeliidae; genus Dicrocoelium; species Dicrocoelium dendriticum. The sequence continues at coordinate 161,987,329 of OX104063.1, read as the reverse complement.
TAAACATTACTAACTTAAGAGTTATGGTTGTGTTTCATAGATTCATTCTGTTTATGCTTAAGAGTAGGCTTTCTAAACTACATTTAACAAGCTAATTTATGACCACCTAGGTGCGCCCCATCATTTTCAACAAAATATTGCAGTTTAGTATTCCAGAAGCGTGTCGTTTTATAAACTTTTCCTATGGAAAGAATAATTGAACTGAGATCTGTCATCTGATCAGTTATCAAAGTGGGAGCAAACGGCTGTAAATGATAAGTGACGTTAGCCAAACACACGAACAACTAGTTACTGAATTATTCCGTCAATAGTGACATCCACTCTTACCATCTCCGCTTTGATAATTTGGCTCTTTCTCCTCCGGCAACCAATCCAATTTAACTGCGATGTGGAGAGGCGTCGAATATTGTTCATGACGGATTCCGCTGATCTGGTCATTGATTTCAATTGACCAAACTCCGAACTCGCTAGAGACAGTTTTGTAACACGATTGTTACAAGTGGTAGCTGCAGAGTAATCTCCAGCTGTCACAAATGATGAACCACGATTATCTGTCATAGAATCCAACATATCAGAGCTGAAGACCGACCGCAGTGCGAAAGTGGACGGTGACCTGGGCTTGACATCGGTCACTTTCATTATCTAGTTCTAAACAGTGTAAAAGTTGGGTATCAATAAGTGAAACGGCTCAGAGCGTTATGAAGAACCCTGTGATGAGTGAATTATTCATCACGAATAGACCACCGGGATCAGACATGCACAATCGATGAGACTCAGAAGCAAGGAAGAAATTGCTCTTGGAACGGGTTGCAAAACAGGAAACTTATTGCTATTCATTACCGCAAAACTAACAATGACTGTTCTCACTTCATGCGACTCTTAATTTGACATGGTACATACTTTAGTGGCGCAGTCACCATTTGTCCGACGTTTGGTGCTTTCCACCTTGTCTTTATTAATTAGGAATCTGACCCCATACTTGAATACCATAATTCATAAAAACTAAAAGTTTGGTGTCAAATTTTCTCTTAGCGGTACTTGACAACTAATAAAAAGCATCAAACCTTCTCTAAGGATGGACTCCGACGGCATCCCATCAGCTGTCATGAGAACGCGTAGACCCGACTTTCCACTACTAATGTTGAATGGCGGTAACCCACGCAATGTGGACAATTACCGGCCGAGCTGACTCACCACCGTTTTGGCGAAGATGCTGGAGAAGATTGTGGAAAATGGTCTTCACCAGCTTCTGGAGTAAAATGACCTAACACATGCATCACAAGGCTTCACGAAAGGTCTCTCGTGCATCATCAACCTGCTGTAGACGCGGTAGGAGTCGTTACAAGCATTGCACCGGGGGAAGTCGGTGGGTGTTAGCCACATTGATTTCAGTAAAGCTTCCGATAAAGTCAACCATGAGATCCTGCTCCACAAGCTGTGGATGTGTGGTGTTGATGGAGCAGTGCACCGGTGGATCAGTGACTTCTTTATTTGGGAGAACATGGCGGGTTTAGGCGAACGCCCACCTAATGGAGTGGTACCCGTCTACTAGCAGCGTGCCCATTTTGTTCTTGATCCACATCAACGAGTACCACAGCTTTTTCTGTCGCCACACATATTGTTTGCGGACGATCTAAAGATTTGGACGGTTACTGATTCTCTCGGCGACTGTGACGTCCTTCCGCAGGACCTCGACCGCCTATCCCGTTGGTGTGCAGAAGTAGATTTACCTGACAACCCGGCCAAGTCCTCATTTGTGAGCCTGGGCTAGGGTGGTAATGGATGTGTGTACAACCTAGCCGGCCAACCACTGCATCCAACTAGTTCTGTAAAGGATCTAAGCGTACTTTTACGCTCTGATCTGAAGTTTGTCGACAACACAAAATGACTGTACGCAAACGGAGTACGCCTGCTTTGGGTACTTCTACGCAGCTTCTGCACTTGATCTGAAGAGACTGCCACCCGTCTGTCGCCTCCCATGGGAAGACCGATAGTTGAGTGCGGCTCACTCGACTACTGTCCGATCACAATAGGTGAGTTGCAACGACTGGAACGCGTCCAGCATGTAACTACCTGGCTCATCCCCAGTTTATGAGGCATGACGTACGAAGACCGATGTAGGAGACTATGGTTTTTTCCTATCATATCGTCGGCTATGAGTTCAGCTCATTATGACGCACCTGATACTGCACCTCCGCCACTTCCCTGTGCTGAGGCCGTTGCTGCGCGCTCCCGCACTAAGTAGCACAAGCGGACACCAGCACAAAGCAATGATACCGGATGGAAAGCTAGTCGAGCAATATCTATGCTTTGAAATTCGAGTGGTGAAATGTTGGAACAAATTGCCAGAGAGGCTAGTCGAGGCGAAATCAGTGTCGGAATTTTAGGGATTCCTTGACGCCCGCTTTGTGGAGTACAGGTACAGGGAGCGTATCGCACCCGGATAAGATGTACTGCAGCTGCCATATGTTATCATCAAGCAGGAGCAGCGGCATGGTTTCGTGCAAATGACTGATCATATTGCGAAGGAGCGACACAACAGTTTATCTTCTTGTTCCCTGTTCTCGGTATTCGGTTTTTATTGCTTCAAACTACCGTTTCTTCGGATTATTGGAAAAGCTGGTTAATCTGCCAACACCACAAAATCGGTCCTAAACAATTTTTTAACTAACGATTGATTTAAACAACTATCACTATCGCCATTCAGTTTAACAGATTATTCATGAAATAAAAATGGTAATTCCTAATTCTCTGAAACGAATTTCATATTTTAACATGCTTTCTTCGATGCATGTTCTTACAAGACTTGCTGGTTACACTCACTTACTTACAAATCAGTATTTACAGACTCCGGTTTGCAAACAGTCATGTTTTATCCTAGAAAAACATTTGACCGAATGCCACAGAAATCTGTTATTGGAAAATAAATTATACTTTGGAGTCCGCAGTCCGCTTTTAAGCCGGATATTTTCAGACATTTATAATCGGTTTCAAATGGTCTTTTTGCGGGATGACCATACTTTGTACACCCATTCGCCAGCATTATCATTTAAGGAACTGCATTTAACACTTGGATATTCTCCCTTTATGCTTATTATTTTGGCTTGCTCACCAAAATTCGCCAACCACTTTTATTTGCTGATTGTATCAAGATAGTTTATGAACTCCAGTGTGCCGATATCTTAAACACAAGAATTTTCAACCAAGTTGCTCATCACTTACTTGAGGGATGGACCGACACGTGTTTGCTAACATTATCGACACATTAGGCCTGATGTCACATAGTTAATCGCTTTTCGAAGGATCATTTAAACTAACACTGAAAGTATGCCTACATTGTAGTCTACTCGTGATCTTGAAATCCAGTATTCTTCCAGCTTCAGTTTTCTGAACATGCTTAATCTCAAACAGCCCTAGCCAGAAAATCCTTCGCAAACACAAGCCGCAAGACCCACGCAGTCCCACAAGCTTAGCCTGACCTATCCTAGAAAAATGCAACTTCATCTATAGCAGCATACGAATGATAGGCAGAAAAACTATAGAAAACTTGCAAAGGTAATTCACCAAACGTTGGTTTAGTAGTACGGCTAACATAAACTACCGCGAACCTTGTAAGCAGCTTCCCATAGATCTCCTCTATCTGCGACGTATGAAGCAAAACTGGAAGCTCCAGAACTTGTCACTTCGGATAACATACTACTAGCTGTCTAATTCAGAGTTGAAACAAGGTACACATAAACGAACCGGCAACAGAAATAAACGTTGCTTGTACAAACGGCTAGAACAACCATGTGCTACAAATTTTCCTCATCAGATACGCTGGCTTATGGAACAGCCTATAAACTGTAATCGAGGCGAGTGAATACTCTACGTCGTTCCACACTAATCTCCATACTTTCGTTGATCTGGAAGCGGTAGTATCCATGTTCTCCTCCGTTAAATCACATTATGAAATATTCCAGGATAGACCAAAAATTATCTAAAAGACCAAACATCCTTGATTTGCACTCAAGTAAGAGCATGCTTATTTTTTGTGCATACTGATTGGTTCCCATTTTAAAACAGTTTCTCACACTTCAGTACCAGGGATCTCTCATCAAATACTGGTATTGTGGCTTTATGCTTAAGGCGAACTGTAATCCACAGCCCTTTCACAAGCCATTTAAATAAATCGAACGTAAATGATTTGATTGCAGTAAAAACGCTGAACCTCATGAGTCCGATACCAATGACTTTGGCTACAGACCCCACTAGCAATGGTCATCGTAGAAGGTAGAGTTCAAACTCGACTGGTGATAAGGCATGCGTGAGAAAACGTGCTGGTTAATTGAAATAAAATGCTCAACCTCAGGTTGGTCCGAGTTATACGAACAGTGCAAAGTCGGTGAAAGCTGCAGTAAAAGTTCGTGAAAATCAAAAACCTCCAGAAAGTTGATACAGAAAGAACAAGCAGCATTTGGTGCTCACGCAATCCTTACAATCACAGCGGCAATGCACGAAATGTTGACGCTTACAACAACTAGAAAAGCCATCTGCAGTCTAATCTAATCTCAGTGTTTTTCATGTATTCCAGTTTAACAGGGGTAGGAAGAACTTACTCACAGGCACGGGGAGCCCATACAAACAGTTAATTAGAACGGTAGCGTAGATGATTTCGCAATCGACGTCGTGGCTTATACCTTGCCAGGAAAAGGTGAGGATGACCCAGAGTTCACGCATTTTTCATGGTCAATAAATGATTGGATCTGTCTAAGGCAGTAATTGCATTGTTTATATGGAACATTAAACTGCCCAGCTGAATATCTGCCAGAAGATTAAACTAGCCTGGAATACTATATTCCGCTCAGGGGGTTCCAGTCAGCTGAATTGCGCAACCAGCTATAAAGTGTTGAACGAGTTAAAGCGTGTGCAGAGCCTTCGGCGAGATGCGGTTTGTTCATGCAATCTTAACGTGCAAATTTATTAATCCAACACTTTCCAACTTATACAATCCACGTTTTTTCGGCTTAAGTCCTACCCATTTATTCACACATCTCTGGCCTTATGGGTGTTTCTCGTAAATTGACGAGTTCTACTTGTAGAAGTCATCCTCCTGGGAATAATACTGATGCATCCTTAATTTTACTTGGAGTTGGAGTTTTCCAGCGGTTCTTCACCGGGACTAAAGCTCAAAAAGTGCAACAACTCCGGCCAATAAACTCATTATTGACCTCACTCCATGACGTATTCCAACAATGTTCCAACCAGCCATAACTGTTTACCATTATACGGATCAGATGCTAAACACCTTACTTTTCCAACAACGTAACGCTTTCCGTCACGCCGCGAGTATTCGTTCATTCATTCACAACCTTAGACGAAAGCAATTGAGAAACACGGTTCATATAAATTCATTTATTTCTTCAGCAGGTGAATCTGCCGCAGTGAGTCATGACCAACACATCTGAGATAGAGAAAATAAGGAGGTTTCCAGTATCCAGCTGTAGTAATACGAGCGGCAAGTTGGGTCTTATAGAGTAGGCTTACTAAAGGTTGATTGAGGCTGGCAATTTTGAACCCAATTGCTAATCATTAAGTACATGCTGGTATAAAGAGCGGAGCTTAGTGTGGTCCGGGTTGAAGATGAAGTATTTTGGAAAACCGTACCAAACTTGCCAAATTAGGAAGTTTATGCTCTGACCGATGTTACTAATTCAATCTTCAGTCGGCCGAAGTGTTAGTGATTGGGAAAAAGTTGCACAGCAACAATTCAAACTCTCTAGTTTTACGTGAAAATTACAACTACGCAACTGGTCATTGTGTCTTGTTGGACTTGAAGAGCGAACAGCTCAAACGGTACCTTTGAAGTGCCTGGAGTTGTATAGAACTAACCATTTGTATAGGAGGCCATGAGCTCCGTTAGCTCGGAATCAAACTCAAAATCACCAATAGCAATATAAGTGGAATACCTAGACCAGTGAAACTACACCGGCAGCCTGCTCCTTATTACAGTTAGGCAAATAAGATGGGGCTATATTGAAATCATCTAGGAAGTAAGCTCAATACTACTGCTGATCTCAAGTGGACACGGTCCGATTCATGTAGCTCGGAATACTCTGCAACACTAATGTTACCGGGAGCAACCGCAAATAATAAAACCACCGAATAAAACATTTGATTAGCAATAACCTTGTTCCTATTGTGGCCGAGAGTGAAGCAATCAATGAGCACGCGAAATCATCACATGAACGGAAGTAGTGGTGTTATATTTTACTACAATGTTCTTAAACAACTTTCTGTCGAAACCGATGTCACGGCTGTGTACACCACCAAGCAAAATCAAGGCGTTCCACATATAATCAAAGTAATATTTTTAATCCCCACGGATGGCGGTACAGCTACTGTAAATCTTCCGCATGCCCCGTAACGGACCGTTATTTGAACTGCAGCTAAAGACATCGAATGACTTACCCCAAAAATGGCACACTCAAGGTGATTTCACTGAAGCTGCGCACTGATAGTGGGTCGATGACGCGTCGTCAGCCAGTGTTCCGTATCGCCTCTACTGACTGAGAATGTACGCCTGTGTGTGTGTGTGTCCAACAATACGTGTGTTTGTTTCGTCCTTCCTCTCACTGCGCTCAGTGGCCAAGTCCCTCCCTGTCTGATCGAACACCGGACTCAGCACTCACATTACTTGCTTGCTTGCTGTTTACTTCCAAACGTTTACTGTATGCACCGTTGCTTTCGATATGCTTTCATTGGCCCGTCCTTGTTCTGATTAATCTGGGTATAACAAATTGGCGACGGAGGCTATTTGGAGCACTTATGTCAAATTCAATTACTTCACCTCAGACATTTTGGGATTCTTCCGCGGGAAAGGCCTACTACCCAGCAGTGGACGCAGTGGAAGACTACTTTCACTAAGTACGTGGATTTGCTTGTGCTTTTTAGCAATAACAATGCACTTAAGGTGGCATCCAAAATTAAATTACTGCGTCACAACCTCGGTAACGAATGGCAGCGACCTTTTGATAGTTTGTATCTACACAAGAAACATGACTTACAAACTGTGCTCTACTCTCATGACCGACTGTGGGGAGAAAAGCCACATGTGTTCAATGCCCGGTACAAATTTAGCACCGTGAGGTTACAACCGAGTAAAACTGTAAATGCTTTCATTTCTCGACTCCTTACTGCCCTTGCTGATTGTGCTACTGACCAGATGAGGCCAAATCACTTCGCAGAAGCAATGCTTTTGCAAGCAAGGATTCTTGGTATACTTGAAGACAAAGGCACGCGAGAGTCTTGTGGCAGCAAACGAAAAGACCCATACTTGGGAAAAGGCTTGTGATATAGTTCGACAATGTGCTAACCTTCAGGATCTAACGGAATTCTCCTCTCCCGATCAGGTGATTTCACAGGAGGTAAACAAAGTCTCTCAAACAAAGTATGATCATATATTGTCTCATTCCGTACAGCGCAGAGAATTCCGTTGTTATCGCTGTGGCGAGCAGCATCCTGCTCCGGCCGATTGCCATTATCTTCACTTGTTATGCAGGTTTTGTGAGAAAAGAGCACATATTTAGAAAGTTTGCCTATACAAACGAAATTTCGTTGCGCGGGGAAATTCAACAACGGAGAATCACGTTATTGAGGATTAAAACCAGAACTGGATAAATACCAAAACAGTTTTTAATAACAACATAACAGCGGAGAAGCCGTTCGTTTTGTCTATCCAGGTAAACGAAAAACCACATGATTTCGAAATTGATAAGGGTTCCGCAGATACGCTGATACTACCCGATGTCCTGCCGCAACTAGCAAAACTAGATCCCTCTACATACCACTACGATCATACAGCGGACAGTTGGTGAATGTGCTGGGTAAGTCTGTTGCACCTATCTCCTACCGCCATTCGAAGCATCAAATCGGTGTAAATGTTGCTTGGGGACCAGGTCCAAACATACTTGGTCTCGATGGCATAAAATAACTTCCGGACATTCTGTCAGACGTCAACATGGCTGAAGCTTACCTACAACTATCTGGGAATCTGCAAAATTATGCACCTCTTTTTGATCGAACTAAGTCAGGACTGCTGAAGAATTACGCGGCCCGTTTGATACTGACACTACAAGCAACACCGAGATTCTGGAGGGCGCGCACCGTACCTAATGCTCTTTGGGATAAGCTCGAGACTAAGCTGCGCCTACTGCTAGAAGAGGGTACAATTGAACCCGTCCAGTATTCCAACTGGGTTGCCCCTATAGTGTCTGTAATGAAAAGCGTTGGTACTGTAAGGCTCTGTGGGGACTACAACTTTACAATCAACCAAGCACTACAGCCAAAGCGATATCTACTACCTAAAATGGAAGATATTTACGCCTCTCTCTTATGGCGAACGTTTTACCAAACTGGGTCTGAGCTACACCTACCAGCAGATTGAACTCCAGGAGGATGCACGTGCTTTCACCACAATCAACACACATCTAGGGTTATATCGCTACATACGCAAGCCGTTCGGAACAAGCACTGTATCGTCCATATGTCAACGAATTATCGACTCGCCAGTGAAAGACATATCAAATACATGTGCCTATCTGGATGACATCCTAATTACTGAGCGCACAACTGCTGAACATCTACAAACCCTGGAATTAGTTCTAAAATGCTATTAGACTCCAGGTTGATACTGTAGAAAGGAAAGGGTAAATTTCTTGTTCCGAATGTGCAATACCTTTTGTACAAACTCTCGCGCGAGGAGTGGTATCCGCTAGAAAAGAAAAACAGGCACTTCTTAAAGTCCCAGCGCTAAAAAATGTAAACGATCTACCGTTCTAGGAGCAGCCACACAGCTCACTAGGTTCATACCAGCAGCATCAACTCACTTACTTCCGCTTCATTAAGTTTTGTGCATGAATCAGCCATGGAATTGACACGCTGTTCACGTTAACGTTTTCAAAGCAGTAAAGAAACTTTTGGCCTCAGCTGAGGTCCTCGTACATTACAATCTACGAAAACCTATTGTTTTCACTTGTGATGCTTCTCCTTACGGCCTTGGGGCCTTTTTGCTACATAGCGTACATGATGGCTCACAGCAACCTGTTGCCTACGCTTCATGAACCTTGACCGCAGCCGAAAGGAACTACTCTCAGGTAGATCGAGAGGTGGCCGCTGTCATCTTCTAGATCAACCGATTCCATCAGTACTTGCTTTGCCCACATTTCGTGTTTCACGCAGATCATAACCCCCTTATCTCGCTCCTTAGGCATGAAAATGGAATTCAAAATTACTTCCCCAGAACGATCCGCTGGTTCCTCGTTCTATCTGCTTGCACTTACCAGACACAGTATATTCCGGGCAGACAGGATACTGCCGCTGACGTTCTCAGTCAACTCCCCTTACCGGAAGTCTCTTCAAAGGACTTTACTCCGCAAGAACTTGTGTATTTAATTTAGCTCTTCAACAAGGCTCCGATCACGTCCACAGATATGCGTCACAAGACAGATAGAGATCGGTTATTAACACTTGTAATGCTCTACGTTCAGGTTGGATGGCCCGATAACACACCTGCAAAAATTACACTTTTTCGCGATAGAATGACTGAACTGAGTCTCCAGAATGGATTTTAACTGCGGGGTGCACGGATTGTAATCCATAATTTATTGCGATCAGCCATCCTGAACGCGCTTCTCTGTGCACACCCAGGAGCTTCTAAGATGAAGGCACTGGCGCGGTCCTGTGTATGGTGGCCCGGAGTGAATGGCAGCATTGCGGCGAAAGTTGGATGTTGCATGCTTTGCCAAGAATTTTGTAACGTTGTCCCCCAAATACAGATGCAGGGCTGAACATGGTCAGAGACGCCCTGAAAGCGTGTGAATGTGAACTTTCCGGTCCATTTGAAAGTCAAATGATTCTCCTTGTAGTTGATGCGCATTCTAATTGGACTGATGCTTGCATTCTCTCCACAGCGACTCCAGCTAGCACAATAATGAAACTACGCACTAAGTTTGCTACTTTGGACTTTCCAAAACTTGTGTGCCTGACAAAGGATCTGTGTTCACTAGCACTGAGTTTTCCACCTTCCTCAACTGAAATAGAATTATACATGTGACTACCGCTCCTTAGCATGAGTCTTCGAAAGGTTTGGCTAAAAAGGCTGTACAAACAGTGAAAAATATTCTGCTCAAACAAACAGGTGTACTATTGCGTGTGAGACTAGATCGTGCTCTTTTTGCTTAACGGAGGAAGTCCTGCGGAGCTTATGCTGGACCACCGTTCGCGTACGCGATTGGACGGAACTTTGGAAGCTGAAGCTGGCGATAAACAAGAATGGGTGAAGGAACGCTTTTATACTAGCAGCAGAAACAGGTTTGTATCAGAAGCATAGCAAATCTACGCACGCTTGCCTACAGACGACGGATGGCAACCAGCCGTCGTCAAAACGGCTACCGGGCAGATCATATAGGCATAGACCGAGGACGGCAAAATCGTGCGGCGTCATGTGGATCAACTGCGGCCTAGATGGTCAACATCCGATTCAACCTGTGAAGGATATTACAGTACTCCAGAGTCGGCCTTGAATAAATCAAGTCGTGTTACAGGCAGGCAGAAAGCGCTACTAATGTATCCTCTTAGCTGCCTCGCTTTTGCAACCTGATCGAACACTGGACTCAGCACTCACGTTACTTGCTTGCTTGCTCTTTGCTTCTAAAAGTTTCCTGTATGCACCGTTGCTTACGCTATACATTCATTGCTCGATCGTTGTTCTGCTTCATCTGCGTGTGACAGTTGAAATGTTCATAATACCCGGGTGCAGAAGGTAAGCACTAAGCAGCTTAAAATGTACACAACTGATTGGGCTACTAACAGCCTGCGAAGACGCTGAACCTGAGATCATTTGCTTTGGTGCCGTCTCCGTTTGACTGACGACGATGCCACTTTTATTGCTTCCAACATCCACTTTTCAGAGTAGTTCTCGTTTGACGCCCACTTTGAGTGGAATAAAGTGTCCTAGGTACAATAATGTCCTTCTCACGGGGATTTTCTATATGCATAAGCTTGGTAGACTGGCATCTTCCAGTTAACAGGTTAAAATCGATTTGCATGGGATAACCGTGGATATCTTCATTTACCACCATGTCACGTCGTCCGCTAGACTAAAGATGGCTGCTAAATCACCTAAACTAAAGCTTGCGCTTCAGGTGAAGCGCAGAGCCGTTTTATCATTCACGCTTATTAGTGACCTTGCGAAAGTTATCTCATCAATTTCTTGCGTTTCGCCAATGATGAGTTCTCCGTTTACCAATTGGTAGCTAAGAATATCACTGCGCCATCCAATACAACCAAGCTAGTGTTTTGGATCAAAGGAAGTAGAATCATCCACAGATTAATACGGCCAATTGTAAACCTATGCATCCACGTCATCAGCCAGTAAGTAGTAATAAGCTTAGAGGCGACGTCTTGCGTAATGCCTCCCATGAACACGACCTGTGGATACTGTGACTGGATAATCACATAAGATCTGAACAGTCTGAGTAGACATTGAAAATCGATAGTCAGTGTGTCGGTCTTCTGCACACAGCGAATGACCGTGTTGACCATTCCATCTACTCCCAGACTGTTTAACTTGCACTTGCGAGCAAACATGGTGTACATCATCAGTGTGCTTTTCTTGGCATCAGCACGATCTTGCTGCTCTCCAGATTCTACAGCGAAGGCTGTCTAAAAACGGTAACGAACTTTAACGTTTGAATTCGACTAAGATTTGACTTAGGTAAAACGGTACGCATCAGCGCCTACTGGGGGATATCACAATCATTAATCCTACACTGGAGACACTCAGAGATATTTGCTTCCACCTAGCAAAACGCAACCATACTATCAACCTGGAGGCCAACAAGTAGATGTGGCTGCGCTATTTACTCAGCTGGAAATTCGCTGAAATTGATCCCGTGGGAAGTGATTGTACAACGGAGAAGGGTATAATAGTGGCAAAATTTATAAGGGCATGATTTGTAATGAATAAGAGGATTCAGCGTGGCCCCAGGTCCTACCCCCATGGGACACTGCAATTCATCGTAATCAGACTAGTACATGTGCCCTGAGCACGAATTTGCAGAACCCGGTGAAGACGGAGTTTTCTGATCAATCCAAGGACAGGTTCCCAGTTCCGCAGGTTTGCAGAATATGGGGAAGGATGCGGTGATCTATGCGATGGAAGGACTTGGAAAAATTTAGGTAGAAAACGTCGGTTCTGAACCCACTATCAGCTGTGTCGGTCCTACTAATAGGCGCAATCACTTGTCAAGTCAAAATAAGCCTTATTCACTCATATAGGCAAATTTTTGCTTTTCACACTAACACTGCAGAATATAATCTAGCAAGCATTAGGGAGGAAGTAAACATTAACAGGTGTCAAATAAAAACCTTGCATCGTCAATAAGCATACGGTTACGCAAGCGGTGTTTCATCATTATGAAATTCACTAGTAAAATCAGTAGGTAAGGCAATATGTAGTTTCGATACGATGAGACGCGAGAATACCAAATCTTAAACAATCGTGTTAAAAAAGTCCATATTGTGCTCGCTGAGGCACAAGGCAAAGGGCGAGATTTGTCGTTTATGCACAATGAACAATGAACAATGCATTATCACGGGATAAAAGCAAATGCCTGACACGTCCCGTAGGATGGTTGGGGTGAATATAATGAAATCAAAATATACCTGGGCCATCTAACGAAAGTCTGAGGAGATGAATACTTTGGTAAATTACATCAATGTAAAATAAATAATCGAGCGTAAACGTTAACAAATACACCGGGGTGCAGTGGTCGTTGATATAAGGCATGAGAAAAATAAAATATAGTCGTTCGCGTGGGTCCATTTAATGCATTAATCTTGTAGTAAAGCATGCTCGGCGTAATCCACAATTGAGGAGTTAGATCACAAAGAGTTGGGACCTAAGAGCAACATCTAATCATTTTTAAAAACGTCCAAGGTAGGAGAGCATAAAACTGAGGCTGCGAGTGCGTTCCCCGGTTGGCAAACCCGAAGGAAAAGTAATTCCGTCGATACACTAGAAGGCTATATTGTTCCTTCCATTTTAAGCAGTTACCCCTCAGATGCGTGTTGTGGCTTTCAGGATATGGCGGCACACGTAGTTGGGGTCACTCAATATCTGATACGCTAATATGAGATTTCCTCGCAGCCTTAGATAGGATCCGCTGAACGTTCCCAGCAACTTCATCCTTCGGGGGTAGGAATGATAGCACAGGCCCTTTGCATTCTTGGTTGCTGTTTATTGTGGTGTCTCTAACGCCTCTAGGTCGCGCTTCAACCAAGGTTGCCAAGCTGCGATAGCGTATTCAACATGCGGGCGTACGTAGGAATTGTGTTTAATTGGAAAGATTGATGGGTCAAATCTCCCGAATGCCCTTCTCAGCATGCCGACGTGCTGGCTGCCTCTTTTCTCACCTACCTCAGCAAGTTTTGAACAGTTGAGGTCACTCTGTACGAGCACACCATGTTCACGTTACTGGGAGCTACACTGCAATCTGTTTGGCCCAAGCAAATATGTGTAGTTATGTCTATGGCGTTATTTCACTGTGCGACATTTGTCTACTTCGAATGGTAGGGTGTTTTGAACTGGAGCCTTTCGTGCTCCTCCGGTCCTCTGATCATTCGCCATATCTTGATGTCAACCAAAAAAATAGAAAATGGGAAGTAACTGATCACGGCAGATCGTTAATAAACACCAAGAATAGACGAGGTCCAAGCACCGAGCGTTTTGGTACACCACATACCCCAACCATTGCATCGGACAGTGGCTCTCGGACTCTCACCTCTAGCCGTCATTCGTGCAGAAAATTGCTAATCCAACTCAGGATTGAGTCCCCAATGCCGTAGTTTCGGACCTTCTGAAGAAGAATTTGATGGTCTAAACAATCAAACGCTTTCGAGAAGTCCAGGTAGATGACATCGATTCCTGCTCTATCATCAACAGCTTCAGTCCAGCTATTAGGTGCGATCAATGGGTTAGTATTACATGAACGCTTTTGACGAAAGCCATGTTGATCTGGAGCTATTAAGTGAGGACTTTTCAGATGATGCATCAGCGCATCTGCGATGATTGATTCCATCACTTTGATAGTATAGGAATTAGTGTTATTGGACGGTAGTTGGTAGGGTCCATGCGGCTAACTCCTTTATGGATAGGGGTGATGACCCCTCGCTTCCATACTAGTGAAATATGTTTCTCTTCTAGACATCGCTGATAGAAAACAGCCAGTGGTTCTAATAGATCACTAGCCATCGCCTGCAGAGCCTTTGGTCGGATGTTGTCGACTCTAGGAGAACTGTGGATACGCAAGGATAACAACTCCTTCAACACAGCTACCTCAGTGAAGGTGATGTTGTCTAAACCCCATGGTGGAGTATTAGAAATGATGAGAATGTTTGGGCTCGTTAGCTGCTGGAATGTTTGGGAGTAATTAAGCGGTAGGAGATCAGCTGCTTCTATTTTTGATCGCGTGCACCCATCAGCTGTGACTAGTGCTGGACTCCCCCACTTCACCTTTCCGATACTGTTAAGGTGCCTGTATATAGGTTTGTTGTGCGCGCATAATCGCTTCATTAACTGCTGCTGATACGTGATCTCGTCTTCGCCGATCAGTTTCACACAGAAGTTACGATGTGTCAAGTATGCAGTCCATGTTGCAGCATCCGAGCACTCCTTGTGATCTCGCCAAGCCAAATGCCTCGGGGACATGCATCTACGTGTTCCGTTCCTCAGAAATAAGTTATGCTTGTTTTTAGGTCGAAAGGACTTCTGTTCCGATGCGTGCGCTACAAGTGTGCTAAATGTCATTGTAAAGAATCCAGACAACATCTGGTGGGGGGGAATTCGGTTAAGAAAGTCTAAGATGTATCCTTAACAAGTGTAGATAACACATTATATTGCGTGACAGTATGCACTTTATCATCCAATTTTTCAGCATACTCCGCATAGCAAATGTGGTCAAAGAGTAGAGTAACATGATCACTACGACCCAGTGGTGTGCTTGTAACAATCCCGTCAACCATGAGCTCTTCGTTAGTGAGCACAAGATGCAGTATTGCTGGCATGTTAGTAGTTCGAAATCTGGTGGGTGGTTAAGTGATTGTAAAGAGAGTGGCTGGTAATTAGCTCTTGCAAACAGGCTTTAAACTGCGTACCGTCGGTTGCTGGCGTTTATATGTCGTGCACGTTAAAGTCTCAAGCAATAAGAATGTGGGTTTAGGACTTGTTCAAAGCAAAATGAAAGAAGTGGTTCAGTTTGGAGTCCATTTCCGAGGTTGAACTTGGTGGGCGGTAAATCACGGCTAGTAGACAGGTGTCCTTGTTTGGCAAACCGTAGGTGGCACCAAAGCGAACCAGCAGCTCGGATTTCCGGGTGATCGATAACTTCACATCGGACATTTGTATTATAATGTAGAATCACACCGCCCCTCCTTCCGGTTCTATCGTTCCGAAGCAGCGACATACCGGATAAAGTGATCTCAGAATCGGTTATCTCAAGGTGTAAACAGGTCATTGTAATTATAAGGAGGTCGCGCGGTTGTGTAGCGTGGAGTTTTCTAAGTTCGGCCAAGTTACTTAGGAGGCCTTGGGCGTTTGTGTACGTGCAAGATATTGCTTTTGTTGCTAGGAGTGCGTTGATGGCTGTCAAGTTTGTGTTAGTTGTTTAGCCGGCCATTAAGTAGCCAGCCATCAATGGCTTTTTGGTTTATGAAATTCTGTCAACTTGCATGGCATTACTGAGCGTTCCTGAACAGAGGTTTCACCTGTGCTGTGCTCGATTCAGTTGTGTGCCATGGTTGCTGTTGTCTCAGTCTCTCCGCAGGACTGTGTAGATAAAGAACTTGCAGCGTTTGCAAGTTCAGTCGAATTGCTTACGACTTTTGAAAGTTCGCCTGCTGCCATTAGCCAAATATCTGTTGTCAACCTGGCTCAAAAGTTTAAACAACTATCTAACAGAATTTACGTCCTTCCTTCGGATTGTATTATTATTTCCTTAGTCTCGGACTGCAGCCATTTTAGTTAGGTGATGACATGACTCTTGTCAGGGATTTGGCAATAACATTGTCAACAGAGAGTGCTTCGAGGATATAGCGCCACTGCTGTCAGTCATGTATTTGCGCATCGTGATCAAAAGAATGCGGAAGCTAGGGAACACCATGAACAAGTATTTTTTTTCTTGCTATCTCTATTAGGAATGCCGCGTTGGTCAACTGCTTCTTTTGGGCGATCTTTCTAAGGTAGATAAGGTAATATGCGCGCTTTGCTAGGTGAGTTGCGAAGACGAACTGCTAAGAGTAGGACAGCATCTGTCTCATCTGCTGAGTCTATGTTACTCGAATTATCGGAGGTTCACTAGAGAGCACTAAGGTCGGGTGACGCTCTTCGCGTTGCGTCATTGCAAGCTCAACCCGAATACCAATCGCATCGCAGATGGAACTCCACTGGTTGCGATGGTCTTGCAACTTGCCTGTTATTGTACCAGAGTTGGACTCGGGAACATTGATGCGCACGAGAGTTAACGCAGCGTGGTTTTGTCTAGCAAGTGTTGGCTTTATACCTTTTGCCGGCAATTTGGGTTGTTTAGACGGTACTAATGGAGTTGAAGGTGAAAGCTGCGTTGTGCGACGCCTGCTCGGTTCAGAAGACGGATTTATGTGTGTCGCTCCAGGTGTGTTTGTTGAAGCAATCGATGCGCACGTTACCTGCTTGTTATCTGTACCGGATTGCCTTCCAGTTTGAGCTCTCGGTGTCTTGGCTAAACCTCCATGTGAAGCATCTTTGGTTGGAGAACTGGAAGCAGGCATTTGTGAAGCTTGTCTACTTATGGGAGTGAGGTGACCCAGTGGATTTAGAGTCACAGACGTTGCAGTGTTCTTGGAGCGTCCAGATCCCTTCTTCGGCTTAGATTCAGAGGTTGCTTTGGCTGGTTGAGGTATTATCGCGGCCGTATTTACCTCGGTGGGATTGACTTTAGTATGTACGAAATGCGCGATTATCTCAGTCATTCTATCGCACTATTTCATAAACAAAGCTCAACAGTTGACAACTGGAATGACTTGACATGTTGGACGAAACCAAAATGTATCAGCAACCGTGTTTGTCTGTCTCACTTCTTGGACGGAGTTACGCATTGCATACAGCACGATCCAATGCAGCTACAGAAGGTCACCCAGATCTTAAAGACGTTATTACAATTGGCTGCGCAACATAGGTGACGTTGAACAATTGGAATGCTATTCGTGCGCTTATCGTTTGCAGCAAGGCCTGTCTGAGAGCTCACCTTAATGAGTGTTGTTTGCGCCCGGCGTGACGCACAAATACGTCAGAACACGCACACGAATTAAACGCTGTTCAGCCGCACCAAGGTCAGTCAGTATAGGCAGATAGAGGTCGTAACCCGCAGACTGTCGGGTTCAGTGATCAATCGACTCGCAGTTAAACACACACACGCACAAAAAGCGGCAACGTGTGTTGATCGGCCTGCCTTAAGCCACGATGCAGGTGAAGCGCTGATAAGTGCCTCTAGAGCTGTTCAGTTGAAGAGCGGAGCAAAATGACTGTAACTGTGTTATGCTGCAACTTGCAGGGGTGGTTGCCGTGTAGTTCCAGATCTTTCAGCTTCTTCTTCCGAATGAGGCTAAAACCTTTTCCGAAGAACTCTGTTTTGATGTAGTTACACATGTAGAACTCGGCAAAGAATGTGCCGAAAACTGGGAACTGGTGCAAGAGTACAATCCACACAGGTTAGACCCAAGAGTTGGGAAGCACTGAGTGGTGGTCATCTACCTAGTTAGAACGAGCGCACACAGAGGGCAAAGCGAAAGCCGAGTTAAAGTGTTGCCGCACGGCGAATAATGAGGAGCATTTGGGAACTCTGGGACCTCTGCAAGACTACTTATGGTTACTTTGATTGGCAAGTAGACCAGCAACTGAAAGGAATGCCTACGGGATCGCACGTCACAAGACTTATTGCAGTATCTATGATGCAAAAACTGGAGAGTATCACAATACCGTTAATCAAACCAAAAGTTTGTCTGTGGTACGCATGATTCCCAAATTACATTGACAAGAATGCTGCTGCGCATGTTGAAGCAGTATCGGCCGGCTCCGTTGATGAAACGTGGCTCCCATCCACATGCCTCCCCGTGTTATCATTCTGGGTTTATAATGAATAAAAGTTGTGTGTTGCGCTAGCCACCCATGATCCCTCAGCAGGCGCTGGCGTCCTGTGACTGACAGAAAAATTAGGCACCGGACGTTAACAACCGAATGCATATTTAGGACACTGAACCGGTTTAAGCTTACGGTTAACAACTAAATCACAGTTTTAAAATTACGTGAAACTTCGAACTTCATTCTGGGCTCAGTATTGATATCCAAGCCTGTTATTACTAGCGGTTCTTTTGACTATTAGTAGGCCTACGTAACAAGCTAATTTTTTTCCATAGTCTATTGGGCAATGTTTGTGAAAATATGACTTCCTCAAGCAGTGTTGCTCGCTTTGAAAGCATTAAAACGGCATCGTCTTTGAAACTCATGGCATGAACGCTGATCCTACCCGAGTAGTATAAAACAGGTTTTCAGAAGATTCTAACTGATAGCCACTTGTTTGTATGCGAAAATCGACCGCGCTTTGCTGTATGTTCATAAATGTCGGACGTTCTTTTTTCAACTAGTTTAATGAAAGACATTATGTATACTTATCCCTCTCCATACTCTTAAGAGGTCGGGTGTCTTAAAGTTACCACGGTGCAGCAATGGTTGTTAAATACAATCGAGGCTACAACCGCCGGCTGGCCGATTGAGCGGCCAAGTTGTTATCTACGTCTAATATCTTGAATTTTGAGCTAGGTAGCCCAACCGGTTAGGTATTACTCATATATCCTACCCTGATTTAGTGATCTACATTAACCAAGGATAGGTTTCTGTACTTAACAGACTCAGTTCATAAAGGGACCCATCAATTAAAAGTAGGGCGTATCAAACGGAGTGAACACCTGTGGGGAAAAAAACATGAGTGCCGCGGTACATAAGTAACGATTCCGTGCGCACAAAATGTGGTTGCACACAAGTATTTATACTGAGATCGTTCAAAGCTAGTTATGTAAATACACATGCATTTTCGTAACTCTAATTCTGTGTCCAGCGACTGTTTAATTGCTGCAAGCTTTTAGGATTTTCATAATCTCTATACGTGAAAATCTCTTGCCAGGGTTAAAATGGTCAATGGTCCCACTGGACTACAGTGGTGCTTAGCAGTTGCTTAATCAAGGAGCAAATAACACCTACTCTGCAAGTTCCTGGTGTCAGAACAGGTTATTCAGTAAACCGTTCCAGTATCCGTGTAGTCGATAGTCATATCATTATTATACCGCAATATGTTTGTACGTAAGCCAGCGCTGATCACAGAGTTTACAACCTGCAATGAGGCATTTTACTCGAGAGATTTGTATTTTGCACCACTGTGTAGTGGTTATCCAGACATATTGTAGACTGAAAGCTCACGAATAGTTAACGGTTTACATCAGAATGAATAATCAAAATGCTTTAGCTAGGTGAATGGTTAACAAACGTACGGTGTGAGATGTACCTAAATGAATGAAGCTGTCACGTAATGAGAAAGTGTGTGAAGAAACTTTGCCATTATGACTGGGCAATTCACAACTTGAAATGAATTCGAGTTTTATGACTGCGGCAGCTTCGTCCGCTGACTTCGTGATGCGGCCACCTCCAGAGGGTAAATATAGTTGTTCCAAATGCGGACCCGTTTCTTTTGAAAGTTGACTAAATATGCGATATAAAATAGCCACTGCATGTCCAAAAGAACCACCGGAATCATTTTAGTCGTTTAGGAGCCCAAAAACTGTTCGTATTTCGGCGGTCCAACGGAACCCAAGGGTACGCTATTTATAAAAATTTAAAGATTTCCATAGCACATGGGGGGCTTCACCTGCACTGAATTAGCAAATGGGAAAAATAACATGCTTTCTAAATCAAAGTCCTCCCGAATCATAAACTCAGAACTATGCTGCATGGGTCCTTTCAAAATTGTGCTCCGTAAGTCATAAGCAGAATGATTCGCCCATACGAGGTAATGAAATGTTTCTTCTTAATCATGTCCAAACATGCGTTATACATTGTAAAACACAATGTGCTTCACTGTTGGATACATTTTCATCAGCACATAAATTCGTGAAACCGTCCCGCTCTATTATCCTCAGCTTCCGTGTTCAGATAGGCATCCACCGAGCATCGCAATGTATATATTACCGGAAATTTTCAACTATGAATGGTTATGGCATATGTAAGCGAGATTTTTGATTGTGTATGCCAGATTCACATTCATATCCGGAATCTCAACCTACACATGGACGTAGGCTATTCAACGTAACCGAGTCCGAAGCCGTTACGTGCTGTCGGGAAACAGAATTACAACTCGGCAACCTTAAGTCTACCCCATGGAACGTTGCATAAGGTTCAATAAAAAAGCTATTTTCTGATCCATCCCATACAATTATGCTCAGCCACCTGGGCCCAACAGAGCAGGAATGGAATTAACTGTCCTTTATTCCATTCGGGACTCGTCATTAGTGTGTCTTCCGATGGCCTTGTGAAGCCACCGGAACATTGCCTGTCATCTCGAATTAATCATTCAGGCCGCTGTAATAAGACGAATTTTAGCGATCTCGGCGATATAAATTCAACTCTTTGGGGACTATCGTTCGTGTACAAATTCCAAAGAAATATGAAGGTGTTGAATTTGAATAAAGTAAGAAGTTACTAAAATAATCTACAGCAGATTCGTAAACAATAGCCTAAGTAAGACCAACGCAGGAGTTGTACAAGTAAGAATTTTGATTCTTCTCAGCGTCCTGTCCCTATCGTGAGGTCAATCTTTAATAGTTAGATATTTAACTGAAAGACCTAACGTGGTCTCTTGATTTTTGATACCATAATAGTAAAATGGCTCTGCACTTTCGCCTTTGGGCTGAGATACCATTCCGGGTAGTCATTTTCATCGGATTATAACAGTATTCAACCAACCACTTTATAATTTACAAGTAACCCTCAAATTGTCATCATAAGTTTTACTTTACAATTACTGAAGTACTTTTATCTGTGATCGAACTCACAAAGCATTCGAGCAGACATCACCGGAGGTTAACACGTATCGGTAGTTTTGACAGAAACATTTCATGCTAGTTGTTAGTTGGTGCAAATAGGCCGTGAAAAGAAGTGATGGCTTGTATAACACAGCTATATGACTACTAATCCTCTGTCATTTAATAAATTAACTTATTCTAGACGGCTTATTTTAGAATTTTCCTTTAAATTATATCAGACTTTAAATTAAATGTGCCTTCAGTTTCGCACTTCAACGGATCAAGCTGACATCATCCATATCTCCATAAAAGCAAGTTTAAACAACCAAAAAATGAAAGCAAAGTAAGATACACATAGCGCGGTTACAAAGGAAAATTTTAACTACAAAGGCTTAATGGTTAAACGGAAGTAGCGCATTATAAGCTTTCGACAAAAGGCGACGACACCTTTGCTTATACTAACCGGATACGCAATAAAATGTTGCCAACAGAATCTAAAATTCACGGACGTGCCAGTCTAACAAAGTATTCAAACCTCCAGTTTCTGTCCTTTCCAGTACACACTTAGACAATTACTGAGGCTCCGAACAGATATATCTAGCGCTATCGAGCAATACATGATAAGTTATGGCAATAGTAAACATGTGAGGAACGTGATGTATTTAACTTGGAAGGTTCAATCGCAGGAAATTGACCAAGGCACATGTCGCATTGCCCAAATAGTCTAACCCAAAATCAATTACTATGAGACAAAATCAGATGGCAGACATGATGCGCAGTTAACAGTATTCACATTAGACCGACTTTCAAGTATACTCAACAAAAATGGCCACTATTTGATTGACAGTGTCACTCTATTTGCAGTACTGCCCTATGCGCATTGGTTAGAACTGATAGATTGGTGACAGGCAGCATAAGCATCTGATCATCGTCATCAACAGCAATGCCAAAAAGCAGTCGTATAGGATCCATTTGTACTAATGCTTAGCTGCTGTACAACAACAATGATCCAAGTAATAAAACAAGAGTGTGAGAAGAGGAGCCTACTGTAAACATTAATGCTCTGAGGGGAAATTCAGTCAAGGCGCTTGCATGTTATCCAAAATATACTAACACAAACAGCTGGCTGTCGTGCGATGATAAAGCGACATCAACGGGATAACTTCCGGGTGGTTTTCATTGTCGTATGTCATAATAATCCATTAGTCTGCAGATAACTCAGCACTAAGCACACACTAAACTGGCGGTCCGACTAGGAGACAAGGACAGACGCACCAATGGTGTCGACTGTAAGCCATGCGCTGTAACGTCACATGTCCAACACAAGGCGCATCACTTGGACTCTAGTCTGGATGGCGGGCTTTTTGGTCATTGAATTCTTTTCACGCTGTCAACCTAATTTTTGCCCACATAGTAGGTTGTGCCAACCCTATGTCTGGCAAGCAAGACAAGGAACGACTCGGTAAGCAATGAACGCTCACACATACTGCATGCCCATGGCAGAGAAAATTACTCAGATCTGTCTGGTTCTCCAAGTAACCAGCCTGATAATCACCGCATAGCACTCGCTTACGCGCATTATCGTTCCGGCGACGCTGGCGCCACCCGAAAACACCATGCTGCATAGGCGTCGAGGACCAAAGACTTGAAGGCGTCTCAGATCCTCAGATTTAAGGAGACAAGCCTTACCCACATAGCGTAGGATGCCGGTAATTATAGCCTTGTAAACAAAGCCTTTCAGACCGAGGAAAATCCCTTTCTGACACCAAAGATATCATAGTTCAAGAAGGCAGCTCTAGCATTTACAATAGTTGACATGACAATGGGTGAGTAACCCGCCCATTGTTGTTGATGTAGATGTCAAGATATGTGAACTGAACGAGTTCCTCGAGTTTCTCGTTATCGATGTTTACCTGGTCATTTATTGGCCGGTAGTCTTTCGAAAACAATTTGGAGTAATTGAACGTTCGTGTAATACGGATACAAAAGCGAAGTCTTGACAAGTCCTGTGACACGGTTTGTGGGAATAAGGTTAGTACCGAAAAAAGTTACACAAAAGTGGAAAACATATCTGTGGACACGCCATATTATCTACGTTAATACTAAAGTACATTCACTTACCACGATTTCGTTTGAGTTGGTGAGTACCATGTCCGTCTGCGGCTTGTCCTCACTAACTGAACAGAAATCAGATTAAGTAATGCAGGCGGTGTAAAGCACCGTCGAGTCGTTTTTTAAAAGTGGGTTTCGTGGGCGCAAAAATGACGAAATTGGAAAGGGCGTTCAACGGTTGACCAATTCGAAGGGAAAAGTAATTCCGGAGGCACTTCAGCCGACGGTTTTGAGCAGCCAGTTGCAGCTTATGACCCTGCAGTTCTGTGTTACGGCTGTGTCAGGAGGTGGCGGCGACAGTGACTGGGATGAGGTGACCCGGTGGACGAAGATAATTTCCGCTGTATACTCCCAGTGCTTTCAGTCACCTATGGTATTGCAGGTGGGACAATCCCTTCATATTTTTCGTTGCCCTTTGATGTGCGGTATCCAGTGTAGCCAGATCGTGTACTCTGCATTAGAACGCACATACGCATTGAGCATTAGTGAAAATATGGAGGCATGAAGCTCCCGGAAGCACACCGTTGGTGATCAGCATGTTGGCTTGTGGATTGGACGCCTTCGATGACTAGGCCGAACAGCCGAGGTCGTCTTACATCATCACCCTAACGTCGCGCTCCTGTGAGCAGGAATTCAACATATGATCAAGCTTACATGTGTTAATGAGCAAGTGGCAGGCATGCACAGTTCTGCACTTGTTCGCGTTAAACGGAAGTAAATTTATCCGCGACCATTAAAAAGCACGGTCTAAGTCTCATTGCAGCATATGGTGAACTTTCTGACAGCCGATTGCCTGCCATATATTAATGCCGTCAGCAAAATGCAGGAAATTTGACTTCATGACACGTGAGAGGTCATTAGTGAAGAGCAAGAATAAGCGCGGTCTCAACACTTGAACTTTCGAAGTGCATGCCAAGTGATGGGACCAGTAAAGCAAGTCATCCAGAGTTGACTGATCCACTATAATAACATCAACCTGCAAGAAACAATTTTCCACATAGTCAAGATCAGACGGAAACACAAAACATGCATCGTACAATTCCACTAGAGAACTCCGTTATGAAGTCCGCAATGTAGTTGGACAATACGAGGTAATGCGATAAGCCTGTAAGAAATGCATGCGACAGTTCAACTTGGACGCTGATGTTATCTCTGTTCTTCGAGTACAGGGTACGTATGTTGTTCATATATCTTATGACACACTTTTCCTCACAAGTGTTTTGAACTAGATGGACCGTGTGACTGAGTCCAGGAACAGTTGTAATATCAAACTGCCATATTTGTAGCGGTGTTCTAACATATATCGCAAAGCAGATGTATGGCATAAGGAGATATGTCTTGCGCAGAGACCTCCGTTTTCCCTATTCCGGGGGTACCATTCCGCAGGGAAACGCCGAAAGTGATTTGAGACAAGTGGCTTTACGACTTCTGGTGTCAGGCGAAATTCGTGCGGCTGCTTTGCTCATTATTGATTCACACCAGTTGCCTGAGATGGTCTCTTCCTACTAGATTTGCTCGAATAGCTGGGCCAGTGTTTGCGCTCTCTACTGCATTTGTAAGTTGTACGGGTGCGAGAGACCAGATTAGCAATCCGAAAATAATTGAAGGTTGTGACCGTGTGTGTGTTTCACACCTTAATCTCCGGTGGAGCCTCTGAGCTAACCGGCCTGGACTCGGCTTGCACAATCTGAGTAGGATGACACCCAGAAGCTGCGGTCCAACTAGACTGATCTCAGCACTGCTTCGCCCAACCGGCCTGTCTGAGTTCCTTACCATAAACTCTAGTACCCGTGCTGCCTCTCATTGTAGCACGAACGTACTGGTTCCCGAGACCTGCGGTACAGAACAGTTGGAAGAGCTTAAGCATTTTGTCTACCGCTCTTGTATCCTACATTCATTGCGCCGCAATAATCTACCAGTGTTTCTTTCCAGCATGCAGTATTCGCTTATTGCATGCCTAATATTCCTTCTAGTTACATTGCGCTCAACTTCAGCTAGTTGTTTCCTTCTGGATTCTGACAGGTTCACAGACCTCTCGGATATCCAGTGACTGCTACCGTAATACTTGACAGTGGCGTAAGCAGAGGCTCCCGCATCGTCGCATTAGGACAAGCGAGTAACTGCTCGGTAAGCATGGACTATTAGTAGCTTCGCTTGAACGAGGACTGGGATAACTTCCCCTTTGCCAATCAAATGAGGCTATTGATACTCATCCTGTCTGAGTTCACAAAAAGAGGACAGCGTACCAAGGCATGATCAAAGTGGAAGCATGTAATCCAAAACCAGGGGCAATCTAGAATGAAACAACGCCACCCGCAACTTATGACAACGTGATCAATTTGAGTTAATTGATGGCCAGCTGTGAGTGGACGTCAAAATGCACTTCGACGTGCACTGTGTTTAAAAGTGGTGCTGCTAAAGATTAGCTGATGCACTGTGCACATTTGCAACGGGGGCTCGACGTTAGTCGTGCGGCCGAAGTTAAGCTGAGCTTATAAAGAGGCCTGGTATTCTACTTGCGCATTTATATCTCCTGCATGAACAATGATGTATGAACTGGTACAGCTGCTTAGGAACTAGTTCAGTTGTGCTAGAAGACGTCACTGGCAGCATTTGAACTACCGTCAGTGGGCCATAAGCGGAAATCACAAACAACCTTAGCTGGTATCATCAAACAGGTCACACGCAAATGGCTGCGCAAGGGAATCCGATAAACCAACGATGACTCCATCTTGGAGCTAAGAACGATGCACACATCAAGTTAACCGATGATTGCCTCATCAGCATCTCCGGATGCGTGCATCAAATAGTGAGAGGGCAAACCTGGCGCAATTAGTACATCAATTCAGTGAGGGTCATACCTCATAGTTGGGGACACACAACACTCATCAATCCCCAGTGTATCTGTGTGTGCGAGTGCAACCTATTGACCTATTGGTCTTACAGCATGAACGTTAAACGCCGACAGGGAAGCGGGACATTGCGGACTTAGAAGGCACTGTTGACGATAGACGTCAAAAGGGGTGTGCGGGAAGGTGGCTGCAGATGGTAGAACTGCAGTGGCAATGCCGTGCTGACAATTAAGATGGGAACTATTAGAGGGAGTAGTGGTGGGGGCTTACGAGAAACAGATGGAAAAAAGTGAGTCATCAAGTGCTCGCCTGCGAATTGAGGGTGTTGCCGAGGTTTGGTGAAACAGCCATGGTTGTACGTGGGCTAAGTTACTCCCAGGGTGTCAAAGATAAACGAGAAAATGATTAGGATTCTGAACTAGAGCTTTTGGGTCATAAAACTGTCCACAAAGAAGCGGGGAGGTGGTAATGATTGGATTTTACATAGATACACAACATCCTATTTCTGACCACAACCTGGAGGGTCAGGATAATGAGTTAGTGTGACCTCTAACCGATGACCGACCTGGTTGGAGTAGCTCTCAAGTAGCATGTGCCGCCACTTTTATGACTCAGTGGGTTAAAGCGTTATGCAAACCATTGCACCACCTTAAAGCTCGGTACCGTTGCTTCAGTTAGTAACTATCGAAGGTTCTACTAGTCAAGCATGCATTATCGCAGCACGAAGTGGGATATTTGCAATGTGGCTACCGCAGGCTATACATATATATGGATAAGTGATCTTGTTGATCGAACCCAACGGTCCTTGTGTGAGGAAGAGAATGGGTGCATTGTTGCCCCATCCCTGTACCGGCACGCTTAATTGGAATGTAGGAAACACATGCTACAGCGCACCACACTATAGCACTAGACTCAGCATGGCCTCCACAGAACCCAATTTCTACACAGATAATGCAAGGCAGCAACTTAGTAGGCGAACTCGGAGCAAAATCACAGACAAGCTGGTCAGAACCGCGCAGTTAATCTCACGCTTGACCAGATGCCAAAAATGTCATCCAACAGCATTTGGATCTCACCCTTTAAAAAAGCAGATAATGTTGGCAGGGCCACTCTCCACACAAGTGATGCCAAACTTGGCGATAGCCTAGTGGAAGTTGAGATGCGCGCGCCTCCACACGACATTTGTTTTGTGATCCTAGGAACCAGTGTAGAATCACTCAATGCACCACTTTCTGACAAACCGGTAGGCGTTATTGTCAATCCCCAAACCGCGATTGTAACAGCTACAAGTCCAAACACATGCAGTGGGATTGTAGCTAGCGCCGGTGAAGGTGCATTACCTCCCATTAGCATTACGGCTACACATAGCAGCGTTAGCGATGGCTCAAGCCCTAAGCGTGTTAGATCAAACAGGGGCTTTCACACTGTAAAGGTGTGTTCCCGTTTCCCTGTGACACTTATGAGTAATAATGCTTCTAATTAGAGTGGCAAGCCAAACTTCCCCATTGTTCAGGCAGTGTGCTAAGGCTGTTCTCCTGGCAGGTTTCTACACAGCTTTGCTGAAACACAAACCACTTAAGCCCCTCTCCATGCTCTATTCCGCCTCCTCCTCTCCCAATGCTGTCTGCGAATTCTTCGGCGATAGCACATTATCCATGTAAAAATCCCAGAACTTACCACGGTATTGGTTTAGGATTCTACCACCCATTCCCCCCCCCCTCTAATCCCGTTAGAAATGGCGAATTTCACTGTATGGGATTTGCTGCGGAAGGCTCTATACCTTACTGTGGTTGTAAGAGTAAATACTGGGTGGAATGAGGAACAGTATCACGGTCTTTTAAGACTAATGATAGATAATATACGTTCTCTGATGAATAAGCTTTCTTTGCTCCTCACCTTTATATGCCTGAATAAAACTGATAGGATTTTACTCACTGATACCTGATGTCATGATTCTATGTCAAGCCAGCTGCTTTCCATCGAAGGTTACAAGTTTATTAGAAGTAATCTAAGCAAGGCGAGGGAGGTGGTTGCATGATTTACTACTCGCGAAACCTCCTTGTTCCTGAATTCATGCTTACGTTAATATGCCCCACTATTGATGCTGCGCGGCTACTCTTGTCCTTCGATACCAAAACGAACGCTTGTGGGTTGCATATACCGCACCCGTGGTCAGCCTCATTAATGATAAACTGTTGTTTGACATTTTTAATTACATATCGGAAATTAGTTATTTTGATAAAGTTGTTGGCCGAGATTTCAACCTACCCGACATCTGTTGGTCCAACTTAGCAACTAGCGCGAACCATGCTGAGTTTATGTCCTCTGTCACCACTTGTGATTCGGAGTAACATGTTCTCTTAGCTACCAAGCTAAAAATATGTCAGACTTAAATTTCACCTCAGGCGCGCCAGTGGTAGCTACTGATGTAATAGGTTGTCTCCCTGGATTTGATCAAAAATATTCGGATGTAAAATTGCAGCTTATCCGTCTCATGTGAGGTCAGCGGTGGTGCTCCAATTTCTGCAAAATGGTAATTGGATAACTTTCTGCGCCCTGATTAGTCTCCGCTTCTTTCTTTCGTCTGATGCTCATAGAGTCTCTGACGTATTCTATGACAGTATAACTATGTGCTTAAGTAAGCTTGCCTTCAATGATAATACGAGAACCTCTTCTAATTGTGTTATCGCACGCAAAAGAAAAACGGGAAATACGAGTGCTAACTCGAACAAATGAAAAAAACGTAGGATTTCAGCGTAATACTGCGATTTCCACGTCTTATAATTGAGTTGGACATGAAAGACCATCCAGTCTCATGCAGGAAAAACAACGAGCTGTAAATAGTAATAATACAAGTCGACCGTTGAGAAAATTATTGAGAAAAAGGGGGGCGAGAAAATGACCTGCCGTCCCACATCGTCATGCCTGAAGGTGAGTGCATTGGTTACCCGATTGCTATAGCAGAAGCCTTTAGCTCATATGTTGCTGAATCCTTTAACCGTGAAAAAGGAGCGCTGGAACTGTCCAGCTCGATTAACTTATCCGAACAAATCTCAGTGATCAACCTTAGTGTTGCTACAATAAAACGCATGATTGCCTGTCTACGACCATCTTACAGACCCGACCCCGATGGGATCACTTACGCTTTCGTCAAACACAGTGGAGATGATATCCCTTTCCTCTCATTTACTATCTTGTCTTTGTCCTTTCAGTCGAATCCATATCCCGCATGTTGGAATAGGTCTACGGTCATGCCAAAACATAAGTGCGGGTCGAAAACTGACATCCAGAACTACCGCCCCATTAGTCACACTGCCATTCCTTCACGCGTGGTAGAGTGAATTGTTCTAAAACATTTGGTTTCGCACCTATTATCGCACCAGCTTATCTCGCCTTCACAAAATAGATTTCTAAAGTCCCGCACATGTTTTACCAGGTCAAGTTGACTTTCTTAACCATCTAACGGAAGCAATTGATTCAGGTCTTCAGCGCATTGTCATCTTCTTCGGCATCCAAAAACATGTTTGACGGAGTTTCACACAACAGGGTCCTATATAAATTAGGTAGGTACGTTTTGACAAAGCCGCTTTACTCTTGGCTACAATTGTACCTATTAGGACGAGCATAAGCTGTGGATATAAATGGCAACATCTCTTTACCACGTCTGCTCACCAGGGGAGTGGTACAGGGCAGTGTATTAGATCCGTTATTCTTCCTACTGTGTATGAACGATCCTGTTTCTGTTATATAATTTGACAAGCCTTATTTGTTTGTTGATAATCTAAAGCTGGTTTACACCTTAAATTCTCAGCATACCGCTGAACTTAACAATATCCAAAGCTACTTGAAACTCATTGAGTGATGGGCTGACAGGTGGCAGATGACATTTGCAATATCGAAGTGTAGTATTTTGGCGTATGGATGACAGTCAGAAGCAAAATTGTTCAGGTTTCATGCCGAAATCATTCCCATCAGCCAGTATATCTGAGACTTAAGTTTGAGATAATTTTGTTTACTAAACTCTAGCGAACATACAAAGTACACCATGAAAAAGGCTAAGCACTCAGTAGGGCTCATTTGCCAACCACTTACTGTAAAAGAAACCAAGCTAATTTCTTTTAAAATTAGTATCAGACCTTTGCTAGAATATTACTGGGTTACGTTCAGATACCTGCGAAAATGTGATTTCCGAGCCATTGAAAATCTTCGCCCTGAACTCGCGTGGCGGAAAACATATGTCAGAACCCATAAGTTACACTTCGGGAATATACCAGTTTTGAACTTCGAGATATTGAATGCGAGGTCTGTTTAACTAAATTCCGAACCAGCCTAAAGAGAAATTGCTACCTTCTTAGATATGGCTCCATATGGAATAAGCTGTCAAGAGTGGTTAAATGTATTGAACATTTTTTCATGCTGAAACAAATGTTAGCGTTTTGTCTGTCAATTAACAGATTGAAATGTATTTTAATCAACTTGATGATAAAAAGCTGTGTGAAGGGGACCGTATCATGTGTGATACCGGAGAACATCGGTATGTACAACAAGTGCACCAGCGCAAACTTGATCCTCGAGGTTGAGCTGCTACAACCGCTTCTTTTGGTATTCTTTAGCGCAACCACTTATTCGGTTTTACTCCACGCAAATTTAATTCCTACCAACTGTCTTCTGATCTGAAACCGAGAGCCAAATTATTTGCAGTTTTGGGGACAGGAACTATCTTCCTAATCCCCCCTTCAAACTGACAAACTCGTAACATTTGTTCTGCGATTCCCTTCACTACATTTGTTCGCTTATGTTAAGTATTGACGACTTTTTCGGAGTTACAATTTCGGCAACACACATTGGATCTAAGTGGTTGGTGGGATCAGCTTCCCTATTGTACGAACACGTTTCAATAATAATGACTCCGAAAATTCGTTTTAGTGTTTGTACCTATGTACAGTTTTGCAGTTATCTGTTTTCGGCTATCACGCCTCACAATTTGATCGCATAATCCTTTCAGCCCACTTTGCGCCGTTATAAAACTTCTTCTGCTTACGTTTGGCAGTAACTGTATTATACTTAATACACTCAGTGTTGTTTTTCATATTCTTCCTTATTTCATTGTTGGTCACGACTGGACTGATCTCCTGCGGTGACGGATTGAAGCTTCCAAACTCTACAAAACTAGACCGATGCAATGCACATTGGCGCATAATGACTTGCGTATACAAGGTGTCATAATTGAATGGTCTGCGCGACAGACCGGACTGAGGCTTCATTCTCAAATTTTATGCATAAAGGCGACCCTAAATAGAACACAACATGTTTTAAGCAGGTGGTGGCTTTTATGCTAGTTCGCCACACCGGCACACCGCCACGGAGGTCATGGGTGTGTGGGCAAAACTTATCGAGGGAATACCTTGAATGGAAGCAGGTCCCCTGGGGACGGTTCGACTGATGGCCGTAATACTTTACCTAAACATTTGTTTAAATTTGTTTTTGTTATTTTTTGCAGCTTTGCGATTTCGCTAATATTTTAAGCCTGCCAATTACTTTAATAGAACTTTCAGATCCATTATATAAACCACAAGCTAGTACTTGTTTTGTCTTATCCTGCTATACACTTTGATCAGACGACATCTTTGGACTTACCTCTCACTGCAGAAAAATATGCCATTTATATACTTATTTATTTGTTTATGATTTCCTCTACCACGTGCTCGGGAATGACAAAGTAGTTCATATGTGTTTCCTTTATCCCCATGAACCCATAGGAATGTTTACTATGAACCAGTGCATAGTCAGCGGTTCTGTGGCATATGGTTTTCGGGACAACGATGCCATCCACCAGGCGTTCCATTCCGAAGCAGACAGTAACTTTGTTCAGGCACTATCAACTAGAACAAAGAGTTCATGCTAGTTAGTGCGGCTACAATTGTATATTACCTGTACGTGAAACACAATTCGAAGTGCGGCTGTAAGCTCGAGGTATTCACCATGCAGTGTAACCTTGCCGGATTTGTGCCGACCCCAGTTCTGTATGGATGGACACTCCAAAGTAGAAACCTACAAATACGAAATCTACAACCAGACAACATAAGGGTTGTAACGGGGTTTTGCAGTGATTGAAAATTCCTCTAA
The DNA here is from genome assembly GCA_944474145.2 of Dicrocoelium dendriticum. Classification (NCBI taxonomy): domain Eukaryota; kingdom Metazoa; phylum Platyhelminthes; class Trematoda; order Plagiorchiida; family Dicrocoeliidae; genus Dicrocoelium; species Dicrocoelium dendriticum. Next base: position 161,955,095 of record OX104063.1, on the reverse strand, counting down.
AGCGTGATCTCATTCGTTATTCGTGCTGTACTTTCTGGTCTCTGCGAATGACCTTTCGTCGTTGTTGCGATGGCTGCTCGTTCACCTCGGTCTGTGCCCTCACATAACCCGGATGTTTGTTCACTGGATGACACCCCCCAGTCCGTCTGTTCCGTATACTTATCCCACTACCATGCGCTTGCCTTGGCAATTGTTCAGTTCCCCATGATTTCCAACCCTTCTCCGGTGGCTTACATGTACACTCCCTCATTGTTTGTCTCCATCGTAATGTTTCTTCTACTCACTAAAACTGATATCGCCGTGTCCGTGGCATTGTACTAATGTGGACTCATGCTAAGCGATTATCAGTCCACCCGTTTACCATTAACCACAGTCTTGTATGTGTGTCTGACGTTCCCCGATAAACTGCTGGCTTTTGATTGGGCCAGTTACTTTGCAAAAAGTTCCACTGTTATATCACTGCTATATGGTCACTTTCCTTGTCCTCTGGTGATCTGCTTTAAGGTTTGAAATTGACAGAGCCCTTTCTCCTCGCTCCTTTAATTGCTTTGTTGTTGACGGTGATACACCGGGACCCTGAACATTTGAGGTCGGCCTCACTTTACTTAACTGTGTGTATTTTATTAGCACCAGATGTATTGTGATCCAAACTATTTTTGGTTTCGGGATCATTTGGCTGCGCTTCATTCAACCTTCGACCGGGGAACGTTTCAAGGCTAATGCCTCGACGCTCTTTGCATTCCATTTTTCGAGGGTTTTTCTACTCTTGCAGTTTGACAGACGCCCAATATTTTGTGTCCTCTCAATGAATGGTGTGATTTCAAACAGAGTGACTAGTTGATTGGCATAAGAATCCATACCTTTTTTCAGCAAAGGTAGAAGCTTAGTTTTGATACCCAGTAGCACCCTAACTAACTAACATTTAATTAGAAAATCCATGATCTGAACTCGTTTAAAGCGCCAAGTTTGAATTTCGCATCAGTAGTTTAACTCTTAGAGACACAAATCTTACGTGGCGGAATACTAAGGAGCTATGCGTGGTACAGTAAGACCACAAGCTGGTGTGCGACCGAGAAATTCGAATGACCGATGATGCCTTCCGGATATAGCGACGCATACTATTCGAACTTGTTGAAGGGACACATCCAATCGTAAGCAACATGAATGTGCCTCAAATGTAAGTAGTCATGAAAGTCGTGGAAATTTCGATGTGAGTGCACGAGGTCCAGAAACCGACGAGCTTTTTGTAGTTATCAGATGCAACTTTTAAACTTTGTCAAATGTGGAGCACACTTGTAATGCACCTCTTCATGATTTACCTGTAACAAATGTTTGATGAAGCGACATACGAGTGAGCAATTTGATTTGCACATTTATTTTTCTCATAGAACGCGTGGATTTTAACTGCTCCTTATGTTGTTTTGTGTGCATACATGAAAATCTTATCTCACACTGTATTTATGCAGCAGTGCATCTAAACGGACAGAACCTTAAAGTGACGATCCACATGTTTTTGGTTTCGCAAATATCATCCCTGCCATCTTGCGGGACTGTCCAACAACCTACTCTTATTCGGAATAAACCATTGTTCATTGATTGTTTTATTATCTCATCAGAGCAAGTGGATGTTTGTAAAACAGTTCAGGAATAGAAATTGCTATCCTTATCCTGAGAACTATATAAACGACAGGGGTGTGAATTGTGTGTTATTAAATATCGATACTAGCGGCGACATGGATTCATGCAGATGAATTTTTTACCGGACCATCTGAAGTCGATTTACCCCATGGGATGTTCGACCAACACAGCTGACTTCGGGTTACTGTCTAAAAACTTCATGGTTTGCAAAATATCATTCACTAACTCAATACGAAAAGTGTAGTCCAAGGTAACTGCATTAACTCACATCCGTAAGCAGTAGTAAAGTTAAAAATTTTAAAATCGCTTTAACTTGACCTACATATACAGTCTCGAATCACTTATGAAACCAGGACGAAGTGTGCAAACCAGTTGAAATAATTGGAATAACGCGCTTAAGTTAATAATTCCATTTTGACCCTGAAAGAGAATACACCTGAAATAAGTTCTGACCTAACGTAACTTTCATGCAGAGGGCAGCATACCAAGACATCTAACAAAGCCACAATCAAGTATATGCTAAGCGGACTGATCACAAAATTGTTTTTGTACCTCCTTTTACTATTTCGAAAATTTCAAGCCGCAGAGTGCTTGAAATTTCTGAGCTAACACGTTTCCACCGGAATCAAAATAACGAATCTGGAAATGGATAACTGCACTAGCTAAAAACAATGCAACGCTATAATATTTTGCGATTCTGGCATAAGTTCGTATCAGCTACTTTTAATTGGCTCCAAATAGCAAATCAATATGGCAGCAAATGTCACAGGTACAAGCAGCAGAGTCTAAATACGCCACACTACTTGACAAATGAATTAAAATAATTGACCAACATAAATATAGCTACACACAGGGATGGACCTTGGGTCTGATCATGCATCCGGTGATGGCCTAACATTGTAAGGATTCAAAGGTGCATAGAGATAGAGAGGAACACATTGTAGTGCACGAAGGAAATGGTTTTCAAGCGTGACCGCCACGCATATCCGCGTTCAAAGAATGTGAGGTTATTGAAAGTACGATGTAACTCACATGAGCCACGCCCAGGAGTGTCAAGGTAACAAATGGGTGATATACATCAATGTCCAAATGTGCAGGAGTATAGAGAGTGAAATATTCCAGAACACGGACAGTACAGCTGGGGTACCGGTTTTAGCGAGTGTGAACTTGTTCACGTCAAGTTGAAACAAAATTACTGCGTGGACAATTAAAACTCAACGTGATGAGACAAATTATAAAAGCGCATATTGGCCGGATGACTGGGAACCTAGACGGCCAGGTCACAGCATGAGGATTGAGCTCCAGGACACACAAGTTTTGCATTGGGGCCAAGTGCAGAGTTAGGTAACAAAGCTGGAATCACAGCGAGAGGGTCACTGATTTGGACGAATGTCTCACAGGATATGGCAATCGAGATCCTTCTATAAATCTATTGCTGGTGACTGCCATAAAAACAATGATATTCGGAGATCAGCCTGCTCAAACCTCACCTGTCACTTATCCAAGACTATTAGAACGGAAGCTGTATTGAGCTGTGAGGCTGCTATGGTCTGCTTGGAGTAAAGTAAGAATTGCGTGCGACAGACGCTCAGTGGTTGACGTTACAGGTCAGGTAAATTTAGAACTTGGCGAAAACATGAACACTCCACTTCGAATGAACTTCCTGCATTATTTCAAGGTAAACTGTAGGACAAAACTGTGGCAGTTCAAAAACATGGCGGATTCTCTAAAATGGAACAGTGAATGCCTCATTGCAATTCCAGTTCTGCAACGGATCTTGGCGACGTAGTAAGCACAAAATCGGGCGTTATCCCTTATGGGCGCGGCTACACTCCATCTCTGAGTAACGACAACTGAGGCCCGAGGAAGTATTGATAGCAAATGCTAACGAGAACACCGAAAATCTGATGTGGTCTTCATGTGTGGAGTAACTGCAGCTAAATCTAAAATGAACGGTACTAAACGTGAGCTCGTAAGTCGTACACTAAACATAGGACGAAAGCTTTAAACTAGTACTGAACGCACACTGTTAAACCTGTAATGAATGTGAAACACTTACGCTTTCAGGAATTTTTGGCATTGGATTTTGTTATTGGGATCCAACGTTCCTATAATTATTAAAGGCTTAAATTACGGAAGGCTGAAAACCCGATTCACTCAAGTGCACATGTACTCAGGACAGACAAAACGCACACGTTCAATCAGCCTTCCAACTCGTGTAACATGCACATTGTTTAGCCTTTGCACCCAGAGACAGTCTTGTTTCCAACCAAACACGCAATGTTGTATCCAAGCGACATTCATTTTTCCGGACAACTCTCGCCAAACTTCCAACATTTCTGCTCAGTTTACGGACTTTGCACATTTACATAAAACCATGTTTCTTGTTTCCAGGTTTTGCTTACGCAAACCCTTCCAAGGAGAAACCCCCCTTCATCACTGTTTCGTGATATAAAAATTAGGCTGTACAACGCTAGAATCGCCTTAGCTTTGGCCAGTAAAAGCGTCTGTGGCAAAGGCCTGTCTTGTTCTTGCTTCAGCCTTGGGTTGGGAAATCGTGCGTAGAGACTTTGCGTTCGGTCTAGGAACCTGTTCGACTCGCGTGAATTAATCTTTCGCGGCTAAGTTCCGAGAACCCACAGACTTCGAGATTGTCAGTTACCGTGCCGTGCGAGAAATAATTCTGAGTCTCGTTCGTTCATCTGTCTAGGAGAGTTGGTATCACATTGTTAAAACCCGACGTATTCAAGAGGCAGTATTCAACAGATTTCATTCTTGTTCATGTCTTCAGTTCGTTCATTCGTTTTGCTGAAAGCATATGCGGTTCTTTTTCGTATTCTCTGTTAATAGCGCGATATCTTGCTCCATGCTTTTGCCAATTTCATCTAGTTCTTTACAGTTTTGTAAACGTTGGGTCCGGAAACGTTCTTAATAATTGGTATCCGTATTTGTTTCTATTTGTTCTCGTCACAACCAGTACCTGAGTACCGCACTAAAATTGGTGATCATAGTCGCTAGAACTATAGCAGCCATCTTACATCCCGCATCCGGTTAGACCGAACGTCAGGTTTTCTTTGGTTTTTGCGGTTTTCATTGTGTGGCAGCCTTTCATAATGTCACATCTCGAGGTTCCACTTACCGACCCCGTTTTTAATGCCTCTACTTTTCCAAGCTCGCTGTTTATAAACACTGATCCTCAGCTCTGTTTTGTGCTTATGGAGTAGGAATTCATTTGTCTCAGTATCGCCTCCGCTTCGACAGTGTAGACAGCTACTCGCTTTCCTGCCCAGTAACGTGACTCTGCATATCAAGGACTTCTTACTGCAGCCTGTTTCTGAGTAGCGTTACGAAAACCCCAAGCGGGCCCTCATAAGCAGCCTCATGTCATCTGATCGGACCCGCATCCAGCATTAATTCTAAAATCTGCAGTTACGTGACAAGAAACTCGCTGCCTTGTTAAGCGAAATGCGCCAGATGCTCGGCCCATCCATGAATGAACGACTACAGGGCGAAATATCGTTACAGCATTCACCGGAAACCGCGCAAGGTATACTAATAACGATTTAACTATAATCGCTTAATGAAGCTCGCAAAGTAGCCAACGTGATTGTAGATCGTTGTCACCCTCAGCTCAATTGCATCGCTCTAGCCATGGCGCAACCACTACGTAATTATTATTACGCTGCAATGTCGCCTTGCTGCTCGCAGGTAATGCCATCTGTCCCAGCATCACAAGAGTTAACAACTGTCTTAGCAGAGTTAGTAGATCTACGCCGCGAATAAAGTTATAATCCTCCTAACTATAACGCACGGCGCTCATGCAGCAACACACGTAGAAGATACTACCCTGCAGATAGTAATCCATACTACTTGTATGATAGACGCATCGGCCCGCAGGGAAGACGTAGTACCAAATAATACACTTGTCATTCGACTCAACGGAGAAACGCTTTGGCGACTAACGTCAGTGGACCATTTGAAGGCATTCGTCAACTTCCCGTTCAAGATCGCAAATCTTGTTGACACCGGGGCCGACATAAGCGTAGACTACTCAGCCTACCAATCTCAGCCTTCGTCAAACTTCAAAATTGGTCATCGACCTTTTCGTTTCACCGAGCGCAAACAAATGTGTTCGTAAGTGGGCTCGAGGATGTCTTCATTGCAAGTGCTCCAAGGTACATAAACAAACTCGCAGTATTCCAGACTCACTCCATGACCCAGATATGCGATTCGCATGCATAAACTCAAACGCGCTAGAAACATTATCTCATCGCGGCTTTGTACACATTCTGACATTCGCCGACCGTTTTAAAATAAATTTTAATGGAAACTTCACACATAGTGATAATAAACCAGCTTGTTACAAAACCAAAAATTACGTCTTGTTCATTCAACTTCACGCGCGCATCAATTCATTCTTTCCCGGGGGGTTACATGCACGCACCATCAGTGGCACTCCCATTGGTTTTGGGACCTTAGCGAATGGAATACCCTGGACGTAAGCACAGGGCTAGATGTATGCGTCTGTGGGGGACAGGTATGCCCCTGAGCAGGTTGACACATTAGTGTTAACGGAAGGCAGACAGGGATGAGAGTGTCAACGCTACAGGTCACCAACAGCACGTCTGACTGCAGCTGGTTAACCTAGGATGATGTGTTTGGACGTTCCTCCTCAGCACCTCTTTAACAGAGCTTTCGTCAGAAACATATACCATTGGTAGCTATTCTGACCCGGCCGGTAGCTGGTGTTCCTGCACCAAATTTCCAGCGCTTATCCGAGAGGTCCGTGAAATATCCAGCGCACAGTATGTGGTCCGTCCAAGATGCACAGTACCAGTGGCACATTTCGTCCCCAGGTTAATATTGCCTCTGATCGAAACGAGATACCATATGAAGATAATAATTATAATCACAATATTAATAATAATAAGAGTGAGAATAATGGATGTATTTCTCATCAAGTTAAAAGCTGTGACAATATTTGGCACAAAACATACACGCGCAGGTGATGTCTTGGTCTTGCAAGAGCAATAGAAATTTATCATCCTATGTTTGTCTGCTTTCCTGGCAAGGTATTGGCGTCAAATATTTTGCTTTTGCGATAGCAAGAGGCGTATTTGCAGTTTGAGTACGTTGTAGACAGGGAGAACTAATTACATTGCCTTAAGTCGTGTTACACCTATTAGACGTTATCTGTGCTTGCACTGAATGGATATTCAAATGATCTTCCCCACGAAAAAGCGACATAATGATGTGCAGGTAGAGGTAACTTCGAAACTTACTGCGAAAGGATTGCATAGTCTCACACGATCAGATGATTAATGGCAGCCGATTCCACAGAGAGGCATATGTGGTAAAACGAAACTTAAACAGCAAATTTGTTCTGAATCGTAGTATAATCAGGGTAAGGTCTTGGTTACCTAGGTCTTGCGTGTAATTATGCTTCAATGTCAAGATGAATCGATGGCAATGGGTATTGCCATGAATCATATTGTGCAAAAGTTTCAAGTTATCTGTTAGTCTTCACAGACAAAGCTGACATCGCTCCCTAGAGTTTATGACATAAATTTTTACCAGTACATGCGTTCTGTTCTGTGTGATATCCTCTCATTGCCTCAGATTATGCTGCGGTATTCCATGATGGGACGATTAAGCATTTTAAATGGTTAGACTGTTGCTGGGATTGTATGCATGTTATGAAAGATGTCAGCGAAGGATGGCTCGTGCTATCTAGTACGCAAGCTGTTCTAAGAACATAAAGATACAAGAATATTTGATTCCAACTTCATGGGTAGACCGTTGTACACAGATGCGTTCAATGTTATGTGTGATAGATCCTTTGGGTGTCAAGCGACCGCAACATGTGATAGTTGACTGTTGTTCTTAAAATGCGATCATCAACTTGTCAAACAAATGAATGTATTCTTGAATGAGTGGCAATACACTCGGAAGCTCAACTCGTCGGTATTTGTGGACAAATATTATATCATCAAGAAATAAAAACGGCATGCCATGTTTGTTAACCAAACTGACATCATTGACACAAAGAATGGAAAGTAGTGTGCCGAGCGCACATCCTTGATTAACCCCGCTGGTAATTGGGCGCGGGGAAGAGCAATATTTGTTTAAGATAACTATTCTAGCGAGACTGTTCATGTATGATGATAGCCAACGCGTTAATGTGTTTCGGACTTCAAAGAAATCTATCTGAACTGGTAACCGTTTGTGGGGCATCAGATCGAATATTTTCTGCATGTGCAACCATATCAGTAACATATCATATTTTAAATCGATGGAGTCTGGTATGTAGTTCAGGTAATGCAGCGACCAGAATGTGTACGACCGTTGTCAAGGGAACCATTTTAGGACCTGTCTATCAGCTCCAGTGAGTTGATGAAATTCCTCACACATTTTCACCAATTTCACGAATAATCCGGCTATTATAGAAATGTTATTCCTTGACCTGTAATTGTCGATCTCCTGTTTTGCGCAGCCCTTGTGGTGAGAACTGCGAAAAGGGTTTCCCATTGAGCTGCTAAGTACTTGGATCCCACTGGAACGACAAACAATGATAAAAGAAGCAATGACATGCCAGTTCCTCCCAGTATCCCGGCAGATGTAGGGATACCATCAGCATCCCGAATTGAGCCCGGTTGAGTAGAATGTGTTGCTTGGTGGATATTGCGGAGAGCAACAACACATTAGATGGAGTCTTAGTGTAATTATAACGTTAGTGTCAAAGTTCATGTAGGTGAAGAAAGCGCTAAATGTTTCACAGATGGAGCCTGGATGTCGTCCACCATTTCAGTGAATAATGCGAGCGTTTGTTAAATCGTTGACGCAAAATCTGACCAGCTCTTTTGCTCTACATGTCATTCGTAGAGTTTCTTGCTCTTCATGTGTTCTTCCCATCAATTGAAATGGTTTGACTTCAGAGAAGACTCAGTGCATCTGTGAAATCATTGTGAAATATCCTATCCCATTTAGCGCGCTGTGCTTGCTGGATTTTTGACAAATCGAACGTTCAGCTGCATTTTTAAACGTCACTGGTTCGCTTTTCTTGTGCAGCTACGAGGGTTAAGGCTTGCTGAACCTAATGATAGAAGTGCCCCACGCTGTGCATGCATTGCTGCACAGAAAGTAGGTATCCCAATCGCAGGACCGGATTATTTGACAGAAGTGTTCCAGTTAATACTGCGGCTAGTGTAGTAGGAAGTGGGTACTTGTTTGGTGGCTATTTTAACGGTAAAGGTTAAGAGTAGCATGTTGCAGTCGCTACCAGGTTTGTTCTCTGAAACTTCTCTCCGGATGTTGGCCATACCCAATGTAAACATCATGTCTTATGGAAACTGGGTGTTGCCCACCAGAAAACACTGCACAAACACGACGCGTTTCGATGTAATTTCATCTCATCAGGTGGAGATAGCAGGCCTCGATCCCGCGACCATTGAAATAGCAGCCGAAACCTCTACCCCTTTGGCTACCGGGTCACGGTGGGTAACGCTTGGGGCAACGGTAAATGACTAATTGGAGGGTCAAGTTTGACTACACACAATTAATCATTTACCGTTGTGCCAAGCGTTGCCCACCGTGACCTGAAAGCCAAAGTGATACGAACAACATTCATGTTTGATGAATTTGGTTGGTTAGGGTTAGATGCAAGTACAAGGAGGTTCCTGTGCTCTTGTTTTTGATAATGCCCCATGTCACATTAATCTGGAGCGTAATTTGCAAGAGAAAGCTCGGGAACACTGCTACGAACAGCTATGTATTCTTCACAACTGAACCTCTTTGAAGGGATTTGGAGAATCATTAGGGCCTACGTTAAACCAGACATGAGGAGGAGATATAGCAAAATGCTCCCAGGAGACCCAGCTGGTGTTCTTAGGAAGACGGAGTGGAGATAAATTTGTTGGAGCAGGTTGTTTCGGAAGCATGCGTTTGCGTGACTCTGAGCCACTGTCAACAAATGGTGCATCATGTAAGGCAAAAGTATGCTGTTGTTTTATACCTACTTGATCTGCAAATACTTACACATCACTGATAAATTGCAAGGTAACTGTCACTGTTGGTTTTATTTTTCAAATATTTGTTGGCCCAACCTAAGTGGGGTGCACAATAACACTCAGTTGCTATTGCTTCCAGTCCTGTGTTGTTCTCTCGGACATGGAGGTACTTCGAGTAAGTTATAATGACAGTTTTTTCTTGCCGCGTTAGTAAGAGGTTGTGATCCAGTGGAATCAGCCGTTGTGGTCACATATTTAGGTTGTGTAGAAAGTCACTGTGGTGGCTACATAGATAGACTGATGACGAATGACCGCAAATAGTGCAACTGGAATCCCGGAGTGAGTACATTCAGTCCATCAGTCTATTCTGTAATTAAGATGTGTGTACATCAGCTTGAGCGCTACCTGTCACACCTTAGCGTTGTCGGGCTAGTAAACATGACCTACATTCCGGTCGCACTTATGTCCGCATAGCCCGTATGCCATCATCCGGTCACCATTATGGCATGGTATAGAAGGGTGACGCGGGATTTATGTGCCTAATCAAACAAGTTAGGCAGAAGTACCGGTACAACCACTCATAACCGACAAGCTGTGAGGGATTAGAGGGAGTCAAAGTGGTATACCGACGGCACTTTTGGTCACCGCTGTGATTGTGATTACACCGCTGGGACGTTACATCCAGAGGGTATTCACAGAGCCGAGAGATGTCCGCAGGTATACATGTGGGCGGACTAGACACGAAGAAACGGTTGAGGGACTCGTGAAAGTACGCATATAATGGTCCTAACGCAATTGCAAGGGGCGTTAAATTCTTCACCGGCTGTTTTCAAAATTCAGACAGATTCAGCCGCTGTCAAATTCGATCTACCCGCGAATCGGCACGCAGCAATTGCGTATATCATAGCATGCGAGCAACATATAAGGATAACCACGCAACATGTATCTGCAGCTAATCAGCTCCCAGGCAAATACACCTCAAACCCTGTGTAGAGTACCTAACAAAAACTTGAACAATAACACAGGTTAACTGAACTTTGAGAGGACTGAACAGGACATCTAGGGAGTAAAATTGTCCATTTGCTGTTGAACGCCATCAGTCCATCAGAAGCCAACGCAATCTTCCAATAATCTACTAATTTCTAATGCACCGTCATTAAACCGGACATACGGCCAGGAACGGCACACAAACTCGATCATGCATAGTTGCTCATTTAAGTGTTATAATTGCGGTTAATGGGGCTTAGGGCCGTCACAACAAAGACCACCGCACCGGACAGTGTGTGGACCACACCTCAAGTAACATGGAACGGACAAGACAGCCGACTACAAAGGTTAGGATGTGAGTGTTTCGGACTGAAGGCGGCCTGATGGATATGAACCACAGTAGACCATTGGGTGAGAGTGAAGTTCACGTTCAGGTGTGTGGGATGACATTGTACTTTTAAGGCACCAAGTTGCCTATTGTAACATCTCCCTCTTTGAAAACACGTCCTCCAGACTCATATGAATACAGCGTTGTGTTCACCTGTAAACGTTGCATAGGTTTAGTAGGGCACAAACTTCTCCCAGTGACTCCTTCGCATGGCCCTCTGCACGTCTCTGTCGGTTCAATACGCCACACAATTTTTCGTAGTTCAAAAGTGTCCAGCAATAGATCAAACGGCAACTCGAAACTAGAAGTGACTGTTTGTTCTATCCGTCGTTCGCGTCGCTGATAAACGTGCCGTATGACAGAAAACATCCCGACAGACAGCACGTACAGCACAGAGCATCTTTTTTATCATACCACTGCAGGTTGCTAGGTTTGGTGGTTCGGCCATGCATTCAATGGGTTCACCGGCTCCCCTAGTAGAAAACGTCTATTCACCCCTGAAGCCAGTAGCCATTGCGTAACCTTGGAAAGTATTGTCTCAATTGGAGGACTTGTCTCAAGCCCGAACATGGCTTCTGCTGGGGATCTGCCGCCTGGTAGATCGGGGTTTTGCGTAGCGCGGATTACTTAACAGAAACAGCTGTAGGATCTCCTCTGTGGGTCCTTCCGTCCGAAGTTTTAAAAGTAAACGTTTGATGGTATCCACGAATCTTTCTGCTTACCAGTTGGACTGGGAATGCCCAGGAGGCAACCGGCAGTGCTTGATACAATTACACTAGCAAAAAACACCAACGTCGTCGGAGATAAATTGCGAATCGTTATCGGAAACCAAGGTGTTTGGTGAACCGAACCGTGCAAATAACTGTTGTAATTTTTCGTACCGTGGTTGCTGTCGCAGTTGTGTTCATCAGATATACGTCCGGCCACTTGGTATACGCATCAATCACAATTCAGCAAAACTGGCCTTGAACAACGCCAGGGAAATCAAGGTGAATGCTCTCCTATGGCTTAAAGGCTGGCACCCAGGGTTGGATGAATTTGCTTGGAAGTTTCGCTGCTGATGCATATTTGCTACATGTGGCGACGCAATCATGGATAGCGTTGTCAATAAATGGTCAATATACGTAAATTCCGGCTAAAGCTTTTACCCGGGATATTCCGGGACCACGTAGTTGCAAATATCTTAAAAACATTGCCATTGAGGACGTGCTAAAGAATACGCTGCAAAATTGGTTAAACGCGCTGGCGCTGAGCTCCTCCCAGGTAGCCGAGCTGTTGACTTGGACTACGCTGATGATGTCGTCTTGCTGGGTGACGGTCCACAGGCCGTCTAACTTGCACTCAACTACTTGGCAATTGAAGCCTCAAACTATGGGATGACTCCTCACCATCCAAGTGCAAAGCTCTTTCCAAGACTTTCAGATGCCAGTAACTGCACTCAATCTTGGTTGTGAGAGACTGAAGGTTATGGAGAGTTTTGCCTACATCGGTTGTTGCATCACAGCCAATGGACCTACTGGAGACCAGATTTCGTTGCGTATCTCAAGAGTTCGTCTCGCTTTCTCTAAGCTGAAGCACCTGTGGCGCCGCCATGGCATCGGTATATCCATCAGAGGACGGGTTTATTGTGCGACTGTCCGAGCTGCACTGTTGTACGGTTGTGAGACGTGACCTGTTCCTATTGCTGACCTGCGCCGTCTCTCTGTCTTTGAGCACCGGTGCTTGCGGTCGTTTGCCCGTGGGTAGCCACCAAGTAACCAATGTGGAAGTTAGACACCATGGCTTGGGTGGAGACAGCCATTCGCTGGAGGAACTCGTCCCGTTGTGTCCGCTGCTGTATCTTGAACACGTACCGCGGGTGCCCGGTCATCGTCTTCCGTGTCGAGCGTTCTTCGCGGTTGCTGGACAGGTGCGGTGGACAACCTACGACATGGAGAAACCACACCGGAATTGTCGAGTGACGCATCACTACCCCCCGGGTTTTCAACCAATGTAACTAATGCACATATGCTGCCATGGACTGTGTAATAAACAAATCTGATAGACCCATGTTACACGATAAAAGAGCAGTGGTACTCCTCTCGCGCACTCTGGGATATGTGATACTGTTATACAGTCGCAAGTACTGTGACTATCACTTTCCGTGTGTATTTGTTTACTATGTAACCAGTCGGTTGTCAGAACTGAGCGGGTACTGCTGACGTATATCCTTACTGAATATTCATGTTCGTTTTTATAGTTCTTTTTGAGCGTTCTTACGAAGGACAAATTGGCTAGTTCCAGTTCAGCAAAGCCAAAGGCATTCACACTTAAAGAAATGGTATCAGTGATTCGATGATGTTAAGAAGGAACAGTTCGCTAACATTGACGCAAAATTTCAGAGTAGGAAGAACACACATCCATGTAACATAAAGGAGGAAAGCCGTTTTTGACTAACTTTGTGAACCACACACCAACACTGAAAGGAAAGAATGATAGAAAAATGGGTAACAAAGACATGAACGCACCTTGCTGGAACTAGTGCTGATGAGCACCGACGGGAAAATCCCATTAGCTGGACATGTGATTCAAGAACGAGCGATAAAATTTGCAAAAGAATTGCAAAGCAGACTTTACATCATCAAACAGTTGGCTACAGGCTTTCATCACTAGATGATCTTGTGGTTGGTAAGCAATCGGTCGAAAGCGATGACTCAGATTTGTGTGCTGCATCCGACTAGGCAGAAAAATTGCCCGAAATATGTTCCGGCTACACAGCTCAAGACATTTTAAATTCACATGAAACTGTTTTGCTATTCAAAACAACGTCACATAAAGGTTTTGTGTAAAAGGATAGAAATGCGCAGGTGGGAAAACAAGCAAGGCGCGTATCACAGTTATCCTGTGCACTACCACAATGGGGGCGCGAGAACCTACTGCAGTGATTTAGAAATCAGTCAACACTCGAATTTTCGAAATATCAACATGAAAATCTACTGGCAGTTTACAAGGATAATAAAATGGCATGGATGACTGCAGCTATTTCCGAAGATTTAACAGCAAAATACATAAAAACGCAACAGCATACCACTCGACAAAGCCATTGTTTTCCCTAATTCCACCTACTTAATATCAAATATCAGTTACTGTCACCCAACACTACTGTGTTACTTCAACCATACGATCAGGGTGTCATTCAGGCGCCTAAAGCGAAGTTTAGGTAAATAACAGCTTCTCCATCTTATAACGATCATTTAATCGCACAAATAATGTCCGGAACTAAGTTCATGAAATGTGTAAATTGATTAGACGTCGTGTTCTACACAACTTTTACCTGGAAGGAGGTGCAAAACTCAACCATCTCTGTTTTTTGAAGCAAGGTTTCCTTGTACTGCAGAAATAGATTCTGAGAGAACAATGCAAACTTGACCTGAGATATATGAGCAAATTGTGCCTCCTTAAAACGCAATTGCTCTGTATGCTCTCTCAGAGGAATTGTTTGCATGCAAATTGACTGACATCCATCTGGTTGATTCTTATTTCCAAACATGTCACACAACTGAAATAAACTGGGACTTGCCAGCCACATCAGTTTTAGCAGCTGAGGATATGAATAATGAATCAGACTGCCAGCAGAAACAGGATACTACAAACGTTCTAAAAACGTAAACATTCACAGACGCACAGGGTGAAGTTGATATTTCGCGGTCCTACGCAATACATAACGGACACACTGGCATGCTTGCACTTTTTGTGGAAGTGAGGGAAAAACTAAATTCCTTTCTTTTCAATTGTCAAGCAACAGACCACTATATTTGATATTTTTGTCTGGTGGATAATGATTATGACAATAGAGATGTGTGTATGACTTTTAAAGGTTGTGGATTTCGACGATTTGCAGGTCAGTTTCTAAATTTTTGACTCACAATCCGTGAGATTCTTGCATTATTATTACTCTTCTATCCCACATTACGCAGCACCACTGCTGTTGCAAATGAAGGCGATCTTAATAGTACGTTCGTGACAAGCAACTTCCCCAGTGTTCTGCAAATAAAGTCATAGTGAATTACGTGCAGATTGCCATTTCTTACAACCTAACCGTGTGAAGCGGGGTTTTCTGCAGTGTAGGCAGCCGAAAAAAGCAACCAAATTAACTGGACCTAGGAAGCACACACCAAGCGTTCTTGTCTCCTATTTCCCCAAGATGGAGCAGTCTCGTTGCAGAGGAACACGCTTATGGTTGTCCGTAATTTAACGTTCTAGTAAGTTAACGTATTACATCGCTTTATATCTATCTTTGGTGTAACTGGATGTTATTTTCAAGGCATGTTCAATCACAATTACAATAAAATTATTTACTCAAAATAATCTAAGAGGTAAACGTTCAACATACCCCATCAGAGGGCCGGAGTACAATTATCAAACGCCGACCGGTCCCCGGCGATACAGAGGTTGGGGACCACTTCCTTAGAGTGTACCGGCTCACCACACCCCAATATTTCACGAGACAAACTGCTTATAGGGTAATCCCTTCGTAACAAAATATTGCATGTCTGCGTACTTGCAGAACAAGGAGGAAAGTAACATAATTCACCGTTTAACATATGCTTTGAAAGGAAATTGCAAGGCTGCAATCAAACGTCTATCACATGTCTCCTTCATCCATCTGTTGGTGATTATACCATTCCACCCGGGAGCTGTCCTGTCTACCTCTATCAGATTTCACCTGTGTTGTTCGTACGGGGCGAATGGTTTGGTATATGCTTAACTTCTAACACACATTAAACTTAGACCTGTGAATCCGTCACAAAATTGACATTTCATCGCATAAAGAGGTTACGTGTAGTGATTGGTATCTATTCTGCTGTGACGAAGATCGTTCCGCTCCTTAGGTTACGGACAACTTGACTTCGAGTTCAAACGGTAGCTTCTACTGCGCCTTCAACTATCCTACCGAACTAGCCTGAATACCCATCAAAACGAGGCAACCTATCTGCGTCTATTGTTTAGAGTACCTTTTTAGCACCAAGCCAACGTTGCGCACTGTTGTCCTGCGTGCATCATTTGCACCCTAGCCTCTGACGTCTCATTTTCTCACTTACAAAAGGGGCTTGACTCCTCTGCAGGCTTATACTCGGAGCTCTGAGCGCACGCGTTTCCCTTCCCTCAGGGAATGTGCGCACTCCAATGGATGTCTCAGACACCTTTTTGTCCTGTGAGGGCGCGCGGCACACTATGCACCGGCTGAGCTTCGTTTGGTAAATTCTCAATTGCCGTCCATTTGAGTTGGACCACGCTAGTCTCACCCAAGTCTCACAGTTTTCCTACCCACCTCCGAAAGCGTTGAGTATTCTACGCGGAACTGTTTTCAGTCTCTACGCCATACCCAATTCTATTGGATGTTAGCCTCTGCCTACGCAGTGCTACGTAGACACAAGTGGGATGATTATCGGATGATAGTCTTTGCATGAAGGAGGAAAGCTTCTGCACTAAGAATGATAGCTTCCGCACTAAGGATGTTACCAAGTGAGAAATGGTATAGAGTGAGTTAGACGGATTGACTCCTCCCAAGCTCACCGTCGGATGTGCAACGGAGGAACTATCCTGTCGGTCTTTTTCTGTACTAGCCAGACTTTGCAACCCGATAAGCCCTCTCCCACGGCCCACCGACGATGCACTCCAGTTAACATCAAATAAATAACAATGAAGCGAGAACCCTTGACCCAGCGAGCTCCAAGCGCCTTCTCTATCCGCCTGCGCCCACTACGGTTGCTACTCTAATTACCAATGCTCACTTTGCTCTCCCACATAACATCTCCATCGAAGGCTGCACTCATTCAACCTTCCAGGGGAGACTCTTGTAGTGAGCCTGAAACATGTACATATTCGGCATTTTTTGACATTGGATTTTATTCTTGCTCGTTTCTTGAGCTCATTCATTTGTTTTACCGCCTACGCATCCGGTTTACCTTTGAATTCTCTGCCATTAGTGCACTAGTTTTCGCTGTGCTCTTACTAGTTTGCTTCCAGTACATTACAGCTTTGTAAAATCCACCTTGGATCCAGCAACCTACTCACTTCCGAATAATTGGTAACCCTAGTGTTTCCTTCTGGTTCTGGTCACAAGCATTGCCTGATTTCCGGCTCAACACCCTTTTGGCTTTTAACCTTTATCCACCCCTGGCGCACTGACATGATTCATGTGATGTAATTGGCGAAAACCACACTACCTCGTGACAGCAGAATGCGATAACTCGGAACATATTTTCCAACTGGCTCGTTATTATGCATCCATGTGCAGTGTCCTCGGTGAACTTGTTCGGAGTCCAAACTTACCCAACAAATAACGATCCAATACACAGAGAAGTTTGCTTTGTTCCGATCAAAGACAAGCATTAGAGTCTAAAAAACGATGAACACCTTCGATGTCCTTTCATTCTAACTTCTTTGGACAACATAATAAAGAGAGGAAAATCACTGTAACGTGCAATGACTGTTTTATTCATTAATACCCCTTTGCTACAGTAAGATGACACAAAGTCGATACGACGCATAAAACCATTTATATCGATCCTTCAGATTTATGCACTAGAATTAGTTCTTTGACTAGGGTTTGCATGTTTTACAACCGTCGTCGAAATGAAACATGTAGGGTGATGGCAATATACGCATAGCGGCAGGTGATGAAGCTGAAATTGGCGGCGAAAGCAGAAATTGGATGCAACCTGAAACGTTATAAAAACGGTTGTAACTCTGTGAGTCTGTTCGTCCTTCGCTCGTAAAATGCGACGATACAAGCATGTCTGCACAGAATTAATCTACCCTTGTGAGCATGCAGCGTAAAGATCTGGCATTGTCTCTCCGCTAGGTAGAAAAAGAGCTAGTGTGGTGTTCATTTTAATCCGCTTCGCGTTTTCCGTGCGGCGACTTGCTATTGGCGTCCAATAGTCGCACGAACTATTGTAAGTCAGTGTTTTGACTGTATTCCCCCAAAAATTGCAACCAAAACTAGTTTTAAATTGTTGCGAACTTTTCCTCATCCTCTGATCTATCTATAATGTGACTTAATATTTAATAACAACGCAACCTCACAGGTAATGCACTGTACTGTAGAACACGAAAAAGCATGACATCCGAAATTTGGGATAAATTTGATCAATCAGGGTGTCTCATTACAGCTGATGACAACAACTGTAATTACGTTACTATCCGGCCTAACCAAAACCCAACGAACTCAAAAGTAATTTCTAACGTCTCTCAGTCACTGCTCATTAAGCCGAAAGGACTGGCTGACGACGCGTCGAACCATAGTATGTCACCCAGCCGCCTGTAAACTCAATAATCCAATCCATAACTGAACGTGCAAACAAAAGTTGAATCATTCAGCGCGTGCGAGCACGAGAAGAGTGGGATTCACTTCCGGGTACATAACACTGCTAGGTAACAATATGTCATGGACGTACCTTTGAACATGGCGTCGTTTAGCTCAATATTACTCAGATTACATACTTGGGGGATGATTTAAGAATGTTCCCCGAAGGGCGTTGCCTTTTGCATGCACCCAGTTACTAAACTAATTAACAATATCAATGCAGGCGACGGCTCCGCGGTGAGCACAAAATCGTTGAACCTATTCATAATAAAATGTTTTCGCAACAACTTTCGAAAGTTAGAAGCAGTGATTGTTCACACCAAAGCAAGAGCTGCTAAGATATCGCTGCGTGGTGATTATAAGTGAGTGAAATCAACTGGCAGTCGTTTTCTTCAGTGTCATGTTAAGACCGTTGGACTTCGTTGATTGACTTGACGCGAGGTATCGAGATCATAAAACAAAGGTAACTTCAGATTGACTTAAAGTTATCCCGAATGTTTGGTGCAGCCTCGAAAAATGTTATCCCTAAATATTTTCATCACAGCTTTCCTGTTAATATGTATCATCTAACATTCAAACCTATTAGATTTCTGACGTTAGGCAATACATTTAGAACAGAAACAATTAACTTTATGTATTCGTCTGCATCATGAATTTTTGAGGATAGCCATGTGCCCCAATCCTCATGATTTAAACCCAAATTTATCTGTCAAATGTCCTTCCCACTCGTGATGAGGCTAAATAACAACTATATTTTAA
The DNA here is from genome assembly GCA_944474145.2 of Dicrocoelium dendriticum. Classification (NCBI taxonomy): domain Eukaryota; kingdom Metazoa; phylum Platyhelminthes; class Trematoda; order Plagiorchiida; family Dicrocoeliidae; genus Dicrocoelium; species Dicrocoelium dendriticum. Next base: position 161,935,966 of record OX104063.1, on the reverse strand, counting down.
ACAACAAAGTATTCAATTTAATCCATCAGTTAGGCCTATCAACTAGGTATCGCTTTCACTGAAAGCGGTTAGTGTCGCTGTAAAGGTGACAAAACTGTTGCCATTATAAACTACACATCCTTGAATCTCTACTGTGCGCAGTTCATGCTAGAAAGCATAGAGTGACCAAACGAAAATGGGATTTCTACTCGTATTTTCAGTCCTTTCTAACCTTAGCAAACGTCGTCACCGAGAATATGTGAGTGAAGGCAGTTTAGGTTACAAGCTGGAGTAGCTAACCCATCCTAATTCACAGAAACAGTGTTCAGAGAAAATGTTCAACGTGTCGCATATTTCCGACAAGCAGTACACGAGAAGACTAACCAGATAGCCCAAAATGATCGGGTATAAATATTGGCTATTATGACGTCCTTGTCAGCTCAACTGACATTAACGGTTGCTTAGTTTTCAAATTCTCGCTAATTGATGGATTTCTAGTACTACATACTTATGTCAGGTTGCCCTGATTCTGGGTCAGGATATTTTTATCGCTTGCACGAACGATAAATCTTGTTGGCATGAACACATCAAAAAATGTTCACACGTATTCTGAGCTGTCAATAATGAAGAGGAAGATTATTTTGCAATAACTACTGATAAGCAGCGTTGCGATAATAGTACAGGTTCCAACAATGCAAACATGACATATGGGTAGTGTTGAACCGTAATTAACGAACCATTATTTGCGTTACTTAAAAGCACCGTTGCATGAAAATAACGGATGCACATACAGGTTTTGGTACGGCGTATACGACGCCTTAGATATGATACCTTAGTAATTGTTCAATGAGTCTAGTAGGGCAAATGAAACTTCAAATAATTTTGCTCGGATATTTGAACGCTCATTGGTCCTAGTGTATTATACACTAACAGTGAAATAATACAGAGTAAATCCCCAGAAGAAAAAACTGTCACAAGATGTAAACTGATCTGAGCAAGCGAATTCGATTTTCGCATGCCCCATTATCACTCTCGTACTAGGATTATTTATGCGTTTAGCCTATTTCTACATCCCACTGACGACTGCTCGCGACCTACAGCTTAATAGGAAATAATTAACAATAAAATAGAATAAATAAAAACTTGTGAATTCGTCAATGATGAGAGAAGTTGTTCCATAAAAGAGACAGATTAAAAATTATTTCAACTTTTAATGTCATTGCAGTAATAATATTAAAAAATAGATTTTGTTCAAATTTCAAATTAAGTACCACAAAGTAACAAAAATCGTTTTGCTGTTTTATTTGTCGTTGAATAAGGGTTTTTCACAATCCCATAAAAGACGTTCGGACGGGAATGTAAAATGAAACGAAATGAGAGGGGATATGGTTCAAAAATTTATATGTATGTTTTGTTCAAAATTTAGTCCGGCGCCATCGATACCGTTCTCGAAGACGGTGTCCAGGATTGTGATATCCTGTGCATATCAATTGCGTCTTGGACGTGTGATTGCTTACTAATCGCAAGCTTAAAATTACGGTGTACGACATATTACGATATCTCCTGAAAGTTTGTTTTAGATATTTGAGTAGTGGACTATGAGAACGTTATCTGTATCTCGTACTAAATCTTGTAATTATGAACTATATCTCCTTGTTACAGATCGGATATCTGTTGTTTAACGACATGTGCACGCTGTCAGTATCTTTGTGCTTATGCTGGTTTATGATTCTATAAAAACAGGTTTAGCCTCATTCTTCGAAGCCAGATTGGGTCAAATGCAAGCTTACCACAACTTTCGCTGTATGTCATCGTTAAGGAATAGTTACACAGATTTTTCGTAGAGCGTCGCTGGATCCACTCAAAAGCATACTGGTCAGAATTACGCAAATTCGACTGAACCAATGAGAAGTATTCCATACAAATCAATAGATGTTATGTTAAGTCAGATGCGGGATTTCATGCGATAAACTGATGGAATATGTATTCGATGGTCTTCATAAGCTTGGAAACTTGAAATCCACTATGTTCTGAAAAACTAAAGGTAACAGAGTATCGCACACATAAGTCTCGAACTGTCCTGTATTGCGAGATGTAAATTAAGAAATGTGAACACTAATGTGATCTCGCAGTTCAGCATGGCCCACAGAAAAGTTCAACCTTTAAAGTAACCAATCCCTGTCATCTTTCGACACAGCAAGTGTAAAAGACGAACTGTGTTTAGTACGAAATATTTACGCCCTGGTCATCTGCGCAATTAGTATTCAGCAACGGCCAGTGAACAAAAGAGGATGTAACTGGTGATCCTATTTCGGATTCGATAAAAAATCACGCGTTTTCTGCATTGATATTTGGACACAGACGTACTCAGCAAAATGATGCCGATGCAGGTAACTTGGTCGAATGTCTTATCTACTGTTTCTATTTAATTAACTTGGCTCACAATTGATTCAACAATATGATGTTATGCAGTTGAAAGAAAAGACAGGACGAGCCTACATTTTTGCTCTTCTTCAACTAACCTACACGCTTTTATAATGACTTTCAGACGATCGATGGGATTCACTAGCAGTATCGAGCGCCAAGCGTACTCCTAAACGTGGTGTTCCATCTTAGTTTGAAAATGTCTACTCCTGAGATGGACTGCAATTTGCTGGCTGCATTGAGGCAAGTAACAAACAAAAAGTACAGTCACATTCTAGAACCCAGACCATAGTAGGAGAGCAATTCAAGACAGACCTGCAAGATCTGGTTTAAGACTTCCCGCTTTATAGCCAAGTCACTACGCCCACCAGGTTCAGGGGAACAACAGGCCATCCATATTGGACCGAATATTCACCAATGAAGAACTGATGGTCCAGTGAGTGATAACCGATACTCCTCTGTGCCGCAGCGACCATGCGACGCTGGTGTTTCATTACATGTGTTACGCGGATTATCCTGAAGAGCATGCCGAGGAAAATCATGTCGTAACCAACTATGGCGACCTGTCCCACCTAATTGATGCAACAAGATGGTCGTTCTTAGCAGAATTGACCCCTGAGGTGGCTGCAGAGAATTCGTCAACATAGTTAACAAACTCGTGGCAAGGACATCTGAAATCAAAATCTACAGGTCTAAACGGATGAAGTCTTACGTGAGAAACAAAGCACGTAAATGCACGGCATAAAGGGACATGGCATAGCGCAGCTACATATCATCCCCGAATGATAATACCTTAGATGTCTACACAATACAAAGAATCCACTGTGTCAAACTCATTCTGGTGGATAAACTGAAGAACCAACAAGGTCTAGTGGAAAAGGTTTTGCTTCAATCCAAACCGCTATACAGACATATAAACAATTTGCGTCGTGTTAACCGCGGTATTCCTGTTCTGCACACAGCACGCGGATTAGCCCAAACCGCACAAGAGACGGCCAAGGTCCTTGGATAACAATTTGGCTATACCTTTCAAAGCGCGCAATCATCATACATCCTGCCTAAGCAGATAACGCCACCATCATGGCTTAATCACACATCGTTCACCCCCGCAACTGTACTGAAGAGGCTGATGTCTCTGCGCGAGTTCAGCTCCCCGGGTGCGGACGGAATTCGCCCGAAGGCGTTGAAAGTTGCTGCCATGAGTTTGGCAGGCACACTAGCAATTATCTTTCAACGATGTCTGAACGAGATGCACGTCCCCACGACGTGGAAGCACGGAAGCATCAGGCCTATCTCCAAAAGTGGTAACCGTGCTGAACCAACAAATTATCGCTCGATAAAACTACTTCCTGTGATCTCCAAGGTTATGGAGTCCATTGCAGCTGAGGTTTTGATGGGGTGCCTGGAGAACAACAAAATTCTCTTTTTGGGGCACTAATTATTTTGCCAAAATCGGTCCTGCACCACTAATCCGTTGATTGCTGGTGCAAGCTGGACGGAATCTGTGGACGCTGGTGGAGGAGTCGACACTGCCTATCTGGATTTCTCAAAGGCATTCGACAGTCTAGACAATCGCATTCTACTCCAGGAATATGGAATCGGCGATGCTGTTCTGGGCTGGATAGGAGACTTTCTCGTTCAACGTCACCTGAATGTGAGGGTTCGAAGTAACCTATCGGAATCCATCGAACTTCAATGTGGCGTACCTCTGGGCTGGGTACTTGGACTCCGCCTGTTCCTGGTTTTCATAGATGATCTCGCGAGCGTGCTATCTTCCAACTGTTTGCTATTTGCTGATGACTTAAAGGTATGGTGCACTATAGCTGCAGTGGAGGATCACACAGTGTTACAGGATGACCTGGACAAAGTGTACAAATGGGCCATCGAGAATATGCTGCATTTCAACGTCACCAAGTGCAAAGTTCCAAGCATACGGCACAAGAGTACGTACAAGTACCGTCTAGAACCACAAATGCTACAGCGGGCTTCTCACGAGTGCGATCTCGGCGTCCTAGTTCATTATGACCTCCGTTGTTTGAGGCAGACTGAAAAGGCATCTAAGAAAGCAAACCAGTACCTCGGCCTTCTTCGAAGAGCCTTCGGAAGTTTCACCCTTCAGTCTTTCCAAAAATGCTTAGTGCGTATGTCAGGTCGCACGCGGAATACGCTATTCAAGCGTTGCAACCCTGGCTTAAGGACCATCTCACCGCGCTCGATACTGCACAACGTAGGGCAACGAAGATTGTCGAAGGTTTGACCAGACTCCCCTACCCACACAGGCTGAAGTCTCTCAAAATATACAGTGGACGTTATCGGCTTCTAAGGGGCGGTCTCATAATGGTGTACCAAATCCTGAGAAATCCCAACCACCCATGCCATTCCCTTCTAATACTCACTCAAAACACCCCGCTAAGAGGTCACCAGTTTAAGCTGATAACGCAATGCAGCCGACTGGAATGTTGGCGAAACCTTGTCACCCTTCGGGTGTCACAGCCTTGGTACACCCACCCGGAACATTAATTAATGCTCCCACCTTATCCCTTTTCAAAAAGCGCCTTGACGATACTCTGTCACATTTCCACTACATGCTATAGCCAATGGTCACCAGATGCTGGGATTAATGCACAATAGACAGTGAACAGTGCCATAACCCTACTCGAGAATGAGTCACTCCAAAACCCTTTGTACGCAATTTAATGAACGTTACTACTGTAGAAACTGGATTTCTGTAGCCTGTCGACCCAAGATAGCTGCACACGAGTACTCGTTGTCCTTTCTATTTTTATTCTTTTCTCGTTTATTACGTGATCCATACCCACTCCCCTTATTGATTTGTGTGCGCACACTCTCATTTCAAACTCCCTTTAAACGGCAGTACACTTAAATCTGCAATTGTCCGCACCGGCGATTCCATTTTCCCTTGATCTATCCTTTCGCACGCTAACAACCCCACGGGACATGTCAAACACCTGCTTTGTTACCCGTTATAATTCATTGTTCATTTCACGCACCTGATGATTTGTGTACAAACCTGAAACTCAGATGCTATTTTTAGTATTGAAAGGATGGTATGCGTGCGATCTTTTTAACTTTGCGATATGATAATATCATCAACTAGGTTCTTGCTTTTTGCTACTAAGTTGCTAAACCAAACAGATTAGATTCGGTTGATTGCTTTGTTGACCTGTATCAATTCTGCATAGTTCAGAGCTCTGCTAACCATGTAAAACATTGATAGCAGCAAGATACACCAGCGGAATTTCATTATCTACTTCCATTCAATATAACACATGGTCTATAATGGATTATAATGGATAAATGGCTTTTAGTTAATAGTCACACAAGTATTGTCGTCTATGCTCACGTTTAATCGTCAATGCTTGACTGAGCAAATAAACAGAGACAAAGCAGGACCCAGACTGACAAATAGAGGCTGTAGCTTCACCATTTTCTATGTTATTCTCCAAAAATAAGCCATTCTATCTCCTTTGTTCGGTAAATTTGCACAGAACGCAGATTTATGCTCCTAATATAGAAATTATATTTCCAAATTTTAAAAACATTAAACATGAGCGGCATGGCTTCCAGTGCCTCGTTTTGCTGGTAGAGTTTTGTCATTTGTGTGTTAGCTTCTTTCACGCTTGGTGAAATTGGTCTTTTGTTTAAAATTTCCATGTTTGTTATATTGGATGCCTGCATACAGCAGCAATGCCACGAAGCTTATGTTCATATTAGCCGCAGGCATCTAACTTCTACGGCTATCTGGTGAGCACTAATGCCACATTCGTGTGGTGTGTCAAATAAACACACAGTAAATTTGCACTTCTATTCATTATTCTTACGAACTTTTAAAGAGTTATGACGCAGGAGACCATCTACCATGATTCTGAATTTGTAACAGTTATCTTGATTGAAATTTTAACAAAGATATACGAAGGGTTCCAAGAACAACCTACACCTTACTAATGCCGAACAACTCATGACTAGAATATGAACGAAAATCATATGTTTAGTATGATGCAGAAAACTGGTAGCTCAGGATGACTGTACGTTCGTCAAGCATAATTATGAAATCGTAAACTTATCACAACCAAAAGGATTGACAGCACGAGTCTTCGCAATCAGAAATGATGCTTAAGGAGTAACAAAGAAGTGTAACGGCAAAACGGATCAACGGTACGCCGGTACGCAGTATTAACGCTTCGCTTCTTTGCAATCACCAACAGTTACATTTGGACAAGGGATACTGCGAAGATCCCCTGTTCCCCTACGTAGGTTCGAACCCGAGACATCGGATTACAAGACAGGCTTGTGGTGATTAAGGTTATGGACCGGCGGGAGTAAGAATGGATGTGTTTGACAAGTCCCACACCAGAGCTGGAAGTGTAAGATGCAGAACAAAAGCATCAAGCTTGCATTGATGGTCAAAATACACCTTACCCATTAGCACCGATGCAAACACAGCAACTAACATCTTATGCTGAAATCTGAGGCGCAAACCGTTTGCTTCGAATCATGCCATCACTCGCTGAACACGGGCTGCAGCTTTTAGCGCAAATGCACCAACGCATCATCAGGCTATATTTTCGAATAACAAAAATGTGGGTTAAGATCCGATAACGAGTGCTGGATGCTGCGAATAGTTTCAGTCTAAGTTTGTAGAGTAGATGGGATAAGGAGTTGGGTTTACTTTTTGACATGGTTCAAGCTACGGAGTTCCATTTGTATGTGCACACCGAGGTCAGTTACCTAGGAGGCAGAATGCAGAATCGGTGGCCCTAGTCGATACACGTGACTGCACTGTTAGAAATTGTTTAAAGCTGTATTGGACGTGTTGAACTACGGTAAGTTTGCGATTGATGTCGTTTTGTATTACCAGCTTAAAAGGTAAATAATCTTTCATGGGCATCCTCATGAAATCGTTGACGAAGCCCAGGAATAGGTGTGTACCGGATAGTGGGCACTGAAATGCGTTGCACTGGACTTCCATTGGGCAAGATAATGTGCAGTAAACCCACATATTTTAAACGACATTTAAAGAGTAGGTTAGTCATTCATTCTGAAGCTGCATTATCAATTTGCTAGTTCTGCAATCTATGAAACAGATAAGCGCCCTCTGAAGACCCAGACAGTGCGCATCGACACCCACTGCAGAATCGATAGATTCCGTCTGATATTCACAGGCTTACAAAGGAGTAGTAGAGAGTTTGAATAGTATAAGTGAAAATACATCACAAGCCCGAAAGGGCATTGTACTGCCGTTTCATATTTTCGGGAATCGTCAACAGTGCGCATTCCATCTTATCCCTATGGGGCTCGAACCCACAACTCGACTGCTGTCAACTAGTACTTGAGATCAGTGAGCTAAGGAGAACGATAACTACTGTCGTTACTAGATGTGATATAGCGTCGCTCACTATGTCTTGAGTTGCATGTTACTACTGTGCAGAGGACATGGTAGCTCATCACTGCTGATTATTCTGAAAGGAATGAAACAACCTTACAGTATGTCACCCGGCATGGGCTGAGTTTCTACTGTTACCATTCAGTCTAACGATAAGTTTATGTTGCGTGACAGATTCACTTGTAACTATTGCGGTTGATACTGACACACTTCGCTAACCACTTGAGTACCTTGGAATTGATGGCTTTCTTGAATGCAGAAAAGAATAAGGGAAGAGTTATCGGTTGACTTTTTGCAGGCTGTACATATATACCACCATTGCAGGTCAGAGTGGCGAACTTGTGCGTTCGCATAGTAGGAAAGCGTGTCTTATAAATATATCATTTAAAGAATTGGACCAATAGTTCAACTGTGTTCATGGCATGCACCATCAATGTCGGTGTCTGAACGCGTGCTGTGCCTAGAATCCACGCGCACCAGGAGATCGGCCCCTCAGTACAAATACCGCGACAAAGCAACGTAGCAAAACTGTGATGACGTGTGACATGCGACAGACGGGCGTTAGAGGAAGGTGCACTTTGGAGAGTACGGGTGGCATTTTACCCAAAAGCACTGACTGCCTTTTGCGCAGCTTGCGCTAATCTACGTTTTGTGAGTAGGTTGAAACTTAGTGCTGTAATCCAGGTGGAATTTAGACGTGTCTGTGAGGCTGCTTAAAGCTAGAGACGATTCTTATCATAAGACAAAGAAATAAATAACTCGTTTATTTCTCAACTGGAAGAGACACGATCCAGTTTGGCCTCCGATGAGATGGTACAACGGATCGCAAATGTATTGATTATTCGTGTAAATGGAATAAGTAGGAGTGATCTTAGTTTGGTGAAGTACGTTTTGTTACATAGTCAGGCAGGCTCTCAAAAAGCACGGTATCAATCTCACATGGGTTTGTTTGTAGTTCAGGAAGATATTGCAAATTAGAAAATTAGTGTCATTCATATTTTGATATATACTTAGTGTAGTCTGTCTTTGCAGCGAAATGAGAGGTAAGTAAATGGGGACCGATGCACTATTGTCGACAACCGATTGAACTGAATTGCTGTTTCATTATATAAAATAACCAATACACCGGCTTTGTTTGTATGGAATTAGGACAATAATCCACAAGAGTTGAACGAGTTTCGGGGAGGGGACATGTAGGAAAAATAGAACGGTGAACAAGCCCCATCAATATTTAATCTACAGCCGTGGACCGGTTAGATAAAATGGCTTCTTTCTGTTGAATAGGTATCCAAAGTGACCCCGCACAAAGAGGTCATGTGAGCAGGCCAAACTGAGTTTCGCAGTTACAAGAATCCAACCTACTTCTTAAGACTGGCTTTGTTTCCGAATGAGTATTGCGCTTATCACTAACAAGCAGGAATAATGCTCTGATAAGAAGTAAAAGCCTCTATCCCTAAGCACTTGTAAGTAAGTAGCGCAAAGAGATTATTACTATGATCAGATCAATTAGCCATTCAAGACACAGTTTACAAACGGAGCACGAAACGAGAGTAAGCAGATTAATTTTGGTTCCCAGTAGAAAATGGTTCCTACTGGATCGCTTACGCCAGCCAGTCAGTCTAATTTTGCTTGTATCAAATTTGGCCAGACTTAGTTTAGTTATTACCTTCTAAAATACAGCTACTCCATTTGGAATGAATGAATCTAGGTTGTGACTCCTACAAGTGCAAAACATACTAGCAAATAATAGATTTCGAGCACTCGTTACCATATATGTAATCATAATACACAAAAAATACCTATCACAATACCAAAGCTGTTGCTTTTTACAGTATGGTTTGTCGCTTAAATTGGTGATAAAGTACTTAGCAAATGTGGGCTGCAAAACTTTTACGCTGGATTTTATAGTACTTAACGTCATACTACACCAGCAGTGCATACGCTGTCGAAAGTTTTAGCATAATTACGAAACAACAGATCATTTCATTTACAGTTGTATTGTAGATCAGGCAGAGGTCGTTATCACAAGAACAGGTTGCCCAACACACTTGGAGATGTAGCAAGTTTAGTTATTTATTTCTATGTTATTCTGCTCCGTACCCTACTGCTCAACATCTGTCCATTTGGTAAGTATCTGCACGGACGTTTTCTGTCTCTATCATTGCAGTCGTTTTCATCTGTTTGTAGTTAGTACAGTCCGCTGCTTCCGACCTTCCTGCCTTCTGGTGCTCGTGGTCAATTACAGGCTCGCAACGAACTAGTATCTACTAGTCTTAAAAACTTCAGGAAGTTCAGTTACTACTCAAGAACCTACAGAGGACACACTTAACTTCTCGTTTCAGGGCATAAATTGTCCTAACCTACAACTTACCTGTTCTTCTGCATTCGGTCGACCCTTGTTTATGTGACGTATAATCCCATTCACGATTAAATTTTTCGGTAAACATCGAATTATTGAATCGCGCCACTTCGAAATGGCGCTATACTATGTGTTCAATGAACAAAGATTTGTAACGGTTAAAAAAGCGATTGATTGACAGGTTCCGTAGGAAAATCAGAGTGGGGAATTATGAAAGGATTGTTTGAAGTGACAGGAAAAAAAGGAACTTTTAGTTTGCGGTGGCCCACAAAGTTATTCGCCTGAAAACATGCGGATCTGCTCACCGCTACGTAACATATAATACTGGTTAGCACAGTGCGTTATTTTGTCTTTCCATGGTAACCACTATGTCACGTAATGTAAATGGGATATAGTCCGATTCGCTTGTTAAAAAGCGTTAATGTGTGGGCGAAAATAAGTTGAGAAGAAAGAGAATTCCTTCGTCTGGATACCCGAAGTCAGAGAAAAGTATACGACAATAAAGTTGACTATGATGTGCTGTCACTTTGAGCTGGAGGTCTCTCAGTTTGGAATTGTGTCGCACTTGGAACAGATCGCGACAGGAATGATCAGGGTTAGTCAGTGTTTGATACACCATAATTAGGCCTCCGCACAGGCGCCAGTATTCGCCGCTGTACACGCCTAGGTTTTGCAGTCTGCGTTGGTGGGAGTGATGCACCGTTCCTACAAGCATTTTCTTGGCCGTGTGTTGTGGAGTTTCGAGCGCAGCATCATTGTGTTTGGTGGTGTAGTCTATGTTTAAGCAATCAGGTAGATAAAAATTGCTTTCCAATTTGACACATGTATTACTCATCGCAAAAAATATCATTATCGCGACCCGCTTCACATATGTATTAAGTACATTACGCGTTGTATCTATGGAAGTGCACGAAACTGGTGTTACAGGTTGTGAGTGCTTTTAGAATAGGAACCTGATTATATTTTGGTGCCATTTAGGTACCCGAGTTGGAGTTCAGTTAAACGGCCAACGCACCGTTGTGGTTTTTGCTACCAACCACTAGTCGGCTTTGATAAAAGATTAACCTATGCCCTATTTTATGGGAAGTGAAGACGAACGGCATTATGGTGAGGTCTAAATTACAATATGCGTTCCGTCAACCGATCAGTTGCCTTGGCACTCCTTTGCAAAGGCGCGCAACAGCAAGCGGAACCTTTAATTCGGCCATTGCCTTTTTCCCAAGACATCGCTCTTTGTTTTCTACTGCGGGGTTTTCACTTGTACTCTATACTCTTGCCTGTTCATCGTTTGGACTAGTTACTAGGTCACTGATGCTGCACGACGCCGAATTTTTGCAAGCGGACTTTGATACATTGCGTCGACTACCAGAAGTTAACAATCGTTTTATAACTAGTGTAATCCTCATCCAGATAGACAAACTGGGTCTAGACATTGCATAGTCAACGGGATGAAGAATGGGGGACCGCTTATTCGAGTGGCATTAATCCCCTTAATGTCCTTTTTCCAGTTGTAAAATTTTGCACTTTTAAGTTAATTTTAGAAATTCTGCAGTCGTTATTTTAACCTGCTGCAAATGCACCCACTCAGATATACAAAGCTTCTATTGAATTGACTTGATGGTCGTCTAACATTTGAGTTGTCTGTTTTACGTAGCATTTTGTATGTAACGTTTCAGAATAAGTAGCATAACTGACCCAACTCATAACACCAATGCTGCACATTATGGTGACTCTTTAGGATGAGTACGTTAAATCCAGTCTTGTAGTCTCGACCATTTAGTCAAATATCAAAATATTCTAGTCCATCAAATCCTTACTGCTACCTCAGGCATGAAAATGAATCGTTAAATCAGTTTATTTTGTTCCTAGATTTGCCGTTTCAAAGGATGAAGGAATGAGTTGCAAATGTGTACTATTCGGAATATAACTAAACTGCTACACTCAACATACGCATCGTAATTGTCCATAAACGGACAAGGCAAACATGCTTCAGGTCTGAAAAATTCCCTCTTCCTGTGTGCACTAAAACTTATTCTTGACTTGAGGTTGCATAACCACATGGTTGGTGTAATATCGGCTAAAGGTCGATTGTAATTCGTTAGCTCATGGACGGTGGCAAATATTCCCTTGGTGAATACGTGCAGGTCAAAGTGACGTGCGATATCCTTATAGTGTGTCTCAACGGTTTCACCTGTATTAAACCAAAATCGTGTTCCACACTCCTCAATAAGACTAGATGATAGCAAAGGTGACTTTGGCTTTGTTTCATGCTAGATTCCATTACGCGATCAGTTACTCATTTATCACTGCATGCAAATCAGTGTTATTGTATCTTAAGGCTGGCCGCATGTATTGACGCTCAGAAAAAATTGGAAAAGTTATGCAACTCACTGTTCACCGTTGTTCTCTCTGGCTATGAGTAACACCGGCAATCGCAAAACACTGCAACTCTATGACCAGTTATCTTTCACTCTGGTGGTAGCGACATGGGAAAATTGGATGCTTCTGTCCTCGTTCGCAAATTTTGTCTGTAATATGTTCGTGCACACACTGACAATGGGCTGTTTAGTGAATGCTTGTGCAGAAGAGCATTCCTATGCATCAAATCCCGAAGTGAATGAGAGCAGCATACGAGTGCGTATGGTGATTGGCCAATTTTGCTCCCGCCTGAATCATATGATCGTGATGTGTTGTCAGGACAAACACACGTGTACAGATTACGTGCCATGCTAATATCATATATAACTGTGGATGGAAGTAAAGTAAGTGCGTTATTCGCCAATTCAGGAGTGCAAATAACGCAACGATGTTCTCACTATCGCTGCGAGTAGAATCACCCATTGTTCAATTATTGCAATTAGTAAATAATGCACTACAATTGCGAGCTTAAAGTTGTCTTTTACTTGAACGGCAGTTATTCAGATGGATTACTGATACGTTAACCAATGGAATATTAATTTTCTAGGGGTAGAAATCTAAGCAGAATAGGTCCGGTAGGAAGACCATTGTAAAAATTTAAAATATGGCAAGATTATCAGCAAAATTAGGTTCACATCGGTGGATTCATAGCGATATTCGTATTAGTAACTGTAAGTCTGCACAAAGTCAGTAAAGAATGATGACAAATGAAACGTTAGTGAACATTTTGCCGTCTTCTGGTGAACAGATTGAAGAGGAGAAAACTTGATGCGTAATATGTGAGTTGACCGGCAGGAAAATCCATAACAGACGCTCGTGTTTAGGCATGGGCTGTGAGTTTTGTTACATGGTACAGTGAAATTTGTGCGCAGTCAACTCGGGATTCGAATTGTACCAGCGTGCGTGCATAGATGACAGATGACAGTAGTTGGGATCATTCGAAATTTGGTGAGTCATAGTAAGGTCTCCATGTAATCACCCATATTAACCGCTTAAGACCCCGAGCACTCGAAACCTTCGTTCATACAACAAATTATACAACCTTTGACATTCTTTGTTCCCCGGCGTTAGGCTATCTCTAAGACGGTGAGATTTCTTCTCAGCTATGGCGGCCAGATCTGTGTTGCGTATTCCGCATGTGGACTTATGTCTGAACCTAAAAGCAGTTGAAAAATCGTAGGGTCGAATTGTCGGAATGCACACCACAGAAGGCCTGTGTGTTGGATGCCACTTCTTGACGCTTGTTCCGCTGATTCGAACACCCGAGGTCGGCCTGGACCAAAACGCCAAGATCATTTTCGCCAGAAGACCTTTAAAACTCCTGGTTTCCGAGCATACATAAACGCATCACCTGGTCCCGTAAGTGCGGCACACTACAGCTGTCCACATAGAAACGAAGTATATTCTTGATTGCCCGCGTGTAAGTCGTACCCAGATAGGCTTGAAGTACCGTGTTATTCTCTGGCGTATTATTCGCCCCCACACTTTGATGTAATCGGCATAAAGAAGGAAGTTCGAGCTTATGAAGTGCGTGATCTCGTGGATTTCCATGAAAAATAACCGTGGTCCAAGTATTGATCCCTGTGTTACGCCGCAAACAACCTGGATGGGATCTGAAAGGGATTCACGCACTCGTACCTCAAGGTGCCGGTATAGTAGACATATACTGATCTATAGAAGGGGAGGAGCACCAACATCAAAAATCTGTATTTTAAAGAGTAGAATGTCATGGTCTAACAGGCCGAAGACCTTTGAGAAGTCAAGAAAAACTACATCAAGTTTTATGCCAGCGTCTGCTACCCCGGTCCAGCTGGATAGTGATAGTAATAGCTTTGCAGTGCACTGTCGATTTCCTCGGAAGCCTTGCTGTTCTGGTGCAAGGTAGTTAAATTCTTTCAAGCACGCTGTTATTGCGACAAAAATAATAGCTTCCATGACCTTTGAAATTGCTGGCAGTACGAATAATGGAACCGTTGTCATTCATCACATGCAGAGTAACCCAGTCAATGAAATCAATCCACAGGTGTTTTATCTTCTCTGTTATCTTCAAATCCTTCAATAAAATGAAATTTTGATAGTGGTTCTCAATCCCCGATACGTGCATCCCCGTCGCATTCTACATCCAATCGCACTCGCCAGCAGTATTGTGCCCATAGTTTATGATTCCGAGCTTTTCATACTGGAAGTGGCCCACAGCAGAATTTGGCGACTAAACGCCGAAACCCGACAACAGCTCTTAATCCGGTCCCCAAAAGCGCCAGGTCAAAACTTACCTGCCAAGAATGTGAGCGTATATTTTATACCCAAATCGCCCTCTTCCAGGATTTTAGACATAGGTATGATTCACAATATAACGCCGTGTTTGATGTGTCTACATGCTCAGTTTCTGAAGTGGATGCTGCACTAGGAAATCGAACTTACCTATCGAACTTCAGAACTGTCTCGAAGTTGTTCGGCACAAGTAGAATTACTTCAGCAGCTTCAAAAATTATTCCCATTGAGGACTCTTGATAGGTTAAAGAAAGACTCTGTTAGGAAAGAAAACTCTAAGCGGACAACCGAGGCGCCCATCGTCGTTACGCAGCCAAAGCATGACAGGCGAGCTAAACTCGCCCGCAGGGATTGGGGCGAACAGATAGCCAACCGGGTGAAGCGGCCAATTAACACGTGGGTGACATTACTTGATTAGCGGTGAGTTGAGCCTTTTGGATTATTCCCACCTAAGTTTTAAATATCATTCACGAACTTTGAGTTTAGCCTTATAGTAAAGGTTTTGATTGGTTAATACAGCCATGTTCCTCAGATCGTCCGATCCGTGTTTCTCTCTTTCTCCTTTGGGGGGCCACCGACTTCGGGTTCCGATTGATAATCAACAGTCAATTTGGGCGAAGGACGACCACTTCACGCGTATGTTATTTAGGCTGGTATTTTCCTCTCCAAAATGTGTGTGGCAGTCCGAAGGACCCACAGCATTTGCCTAACAGAAAACTAACCCAACAGCCGCAAGATTGTGCGTAGGCAAATATGTCTACGGCTGTCTACGGGGGAAATATATGAAGACTTTTACTGAGTGGAGGATCAGTGGAACATGGAATTAGTGTTCCAACTGCAAGAGTTGAAATTTGATTCTTTCCCACCCAAAGCAGAATTTGTAACCGCTGGTGTCTCCACTTAGCTGACCCACTAGCTCCCGTGTCGCTCGATGTGTAAAGGTTCTCCGAATGGTATGAATGTGCATGCGCTTAGGTACGCATAGTTTGTTTATGTTAATCTTTGCAATTTAAATTTGTTCTTTGACACTACACAGTCGTTTGAGCCCTTGCAGGGAGAGAGAAACTGTATAATTTAACCAGTCTCCATTGAATAGCAAGTGTAGAAGCGGACGTCTGGGTAGCTAGTTAACTGGTAGCAGTAGTATCATAGTAGAATCCGTATCATAAGATAAACTAGCCTAAAACGGCAACAACTTTTCGTAGTTGTTCACTGTTCTGTAAAACAGCCTCCGCCTGAACTTGCTAGCGTTGCAACCAAAACACTTACATTATTAGTCTATGTAGATAATCAGAGACAAATTGACAGCAACGTGCTCAGAGCTTCCACATGGTGCTCATTATAATCAGAAACATTTTTGGGGGTTTTGACTGGTGCCAAGTTTAGGATTGCCTCCAATCTGGTTGAGGATTACGTCATTTTCAATCCGAAATTAGTAATGGTTGTATCAAATCACTGAACTCAAAGTTACTACTTCCCATTGAAGAGTTTTAGTATGGAAGAACATTCGTAGTGATTTTATGGTAGGATCTTCCTCTGCAGCTCTTGGTTTGCTCGGATCAATACGTTAGGCAGTAAAATAACGTGAAATCCGTTTTGGGGTCTCAGTTTGCATCCCACAATGCAGTGCGAAGTGTGGCGAAAAAGACGTCTGTCGACCTGCACCATGCGCGACAACATCAACACAGTGCTGCTCGTGGGCCCATAGAGGTTCGACACGCTTGTATTCCCTAGCCTAGCAATTTGATTCAATTGTGTTCCATTTCCTAACCCACCGTAAACAGTGTTACCTTCAAATCTCCAGAGCGATGCAGCTAAAAATGTCTATTTCATACTTATTGACCTCACTCACTCCATACCCATACACAGTCAAAGAGTAATCGCCGGTAGATCCAATTTCAGCTATTTGTAATATTGACGAACAAAAGGGTACACGACATATCGAGAAATTGTTTCAGAAACACAGCTAATGCACTCAACATATATGCTGTCAGACAGGCTAGTATTGTTGTGAAACAATCAGATCACATACAACGGAGCCAGAGTCTATTGTCGGTTCAGAAGGTACGGTAGTTACGGGTCATCTAACAAAGGCTTACAAGTCTTCGGAGCATTGCGATCAAAGTAAGATGAAGTTGGTCACTAACTCCATCTTGTTCACAAAAGCGGGTTTCAACAACCAAATCAGTAGAGCTTCAGCAAACCCAAGTGACCGGCGCAATGTTATTTTTATATTTTCTTTGGTTCCAAGTAAGACAGATAAAAATCGAGTATCGGTGCAAGCACAGTTTGGTTTCATCGATTTCCTTAAGGCTTTCGTGTAAAGGTTGGTTAAAATTCCCCATTCTCAGTGACACGAATGAAAGTGAATATGAGAAATGACTAAATAAAAAATACTGCGACAACAGTGAGGATATTTGCAAAACAAACCAAAACGGGCACGGAACAGACATGGCCTCGGTTACACCGAGAGTTGAGTGCAGATGGGTAGAAAATCAGATGTCATCCAGCAAGTCACAGTGTAGTGAAGCGGAAGAAAACGATCACACAGAAGACTGGAAAGTCACTAGAATAGTGGTTCTCAACCTCGCGGCAATTATCCCCAAATGAGTAAAATAGAATTTTACATGAGGCAAATATAAGTACGAGGAGTGGGTCATCAAACAGTTCCTAAACCAAAATAAAATAAGAGCACATGTATCAAACATGTTCTTAATTGACTACTCACTATTGACTAGCCATCATGGTGTGCTCAGTGAATTAGACAACTAACGGTAATAACTTTTTACCTAAAACGCAAGTACAAGCCTTTAGAGTAACGCAGCTAGAAAGCGTCTCTATCGACTTGCTGGTTGATCGTGGTTCTTTTATAGTCAGGCAGTCGTTCAGTAGGTCGAATTACAGAGTTGAATGATCACTAAGGTAGAAGCATAGGTCGTCCGACCAGCTAAAGGAATGGGCGAAGGTTTACAAAGTAGAAGGGACAACAGGGGTGATTAGTGTTCATGAGGCCTCGATACAGAGTGGCAGTGAGAAGTTGTCCTTCAAGAAGGACTTGGGATGGATGTTTGGAACAGATAAGAAGCCACCGATATCTGTCCATGTTTGATTAGGGATCACACAACAACGCAATGAACCGAATGAACTTAGAGCACGAATTACTACGTGCAAAGATTTATGTCTGTCAACCTGATGGGCCAGCTTTCACAGAAGGATTGAACGGATGGCTGCGTTATAAGCACTCTCGTTCAAGCAAGAGTAATGTCACCTCTGCGACACAGGTGGCAGAGATTGGCAAAAGCACCTCGAGATTTTGCCATAACGTTCGTAACTTCATCTTCGATTCTACGGGCGTTAATATAGCTGCCCAGGTACT
This sequence comes from Dicrocoelium dendriticum, assembly GCA_944474145.2. Taxonomy (NCBI): domain Eukaryota; kingdom Metazoa; phylum Platyhelminthes; class Trematoda; order Plagiorchiida; family Dicrocoeliidae; genus Dicrocoelium; species Dicrocoelium dendriticum. The sequence goes on along the minus strand of OX104063.1, from coordinate 161,917,735 downwards.
TGAATTTCCGAACGACTTCTAGCTGATCCCCCAAAGCGTTAGCGCAGGGGTCGGTCCTTGCCAATCTACGTGAAGTACTTTGCATTTCAATGGAGCAAAGCATGGCCCAAAACGATAGACAGACAGTGCTTATCGGTCCAGTGCTGCTTGACATGTTTGGGAGCTGTCACAGATTAAGGCAGTATCGTCCGCGTACTCCAAGTCAAGAACTCGCTCACCAGAAAGTAGCTCCACACTTTCTAGGTCGTGTCCAGCTAACGCTGTTTCCATGACTTCATCAATAGCGAAGTTAAATAGGAAAGGTGACAGCGGGCAACCCTGACTCACACCGCTGGTGATACTGAAGGGTGGCGACAGTCTGCCATTAACCCTAACACTGTCCAAACTATGCGCGTACAGCGTTTTGATAATGTTTACATATTTATCAGGCACACCTTTCTTCAGCAGACAGACCAATAAAACACATCGATCGACTGAGTCTGAGGCACATTTTATGTCAAGAAACACGACAACGGTAGATCGCCAATAAACATGATAGTGCTCTAAAAATTGACACAAAGTGAAGATATGGTCGATGCCGCCCCAACTTCGACGAAACACGGCTTGCTCTTCAGAAATCTGGTTTTCACAAGTCCCAGTCAGTCTGTGGAGAATGACAGACGCAAGCAATTTAGAGGCAATTGAGATCAGTCTGATCCCTCTATGATTGCCGCATTCCGAACAAGAGCCTCGCTTGAAAATTGGGACAATGACAGAGCAGCTCCAGTCTGTCGGGACAGTCCCCTGCTCTTAAAGTTTCAGTAGCAGCTCGTGTAAATCATCTACTAGAGCAGGTCCCCCCAAATTGAAAAGGGTTGCGGGAATTCTATCTAACCATGCTTTCTTACTTAATTTAAACACTGATCTCACGTTCGATTTCTGCTCATGAAGGTGAATTCAAGGAGACGGCATGGGGAGAACGGCTCTCAATGTCCGCAGAAGAAGGCGATAACAAAGGTTGGTTAAATTTCCTTGCAAAGTGTTCAGCCCAACGCTCCAAGCGTTTTGACAGGCTGTGGATCAGCTGCCTACATTCGTCGCGTATGGTCTTGCTAACACCGGGTCTCTTGCTTTCTGTTTCCAGCAGCAAACGAAATAACTTACAATGATTCCCAACAGTAGCAGCTGTTTCCATCTCAGAGGCACGATGAGACCACCAGGCTTCGCGGTCCTTCTTTAGGCTAGCACGTAGTTTTTCCCTGAGATTTTTGCGAGCCTCATTGTATTCGCTTCCAGTCGGAATACGTGGGCGAGCACCCATAAGTTCCAGTGACTGTGTAGAGACCCAATGTCCGGGTTTGGCAATTTGCATTGCCACATGAAGACATGTCTGCTAACAGTAACGTTTGACGAATATGCGACCAGTAATCTTCGACGGTGTTTAGTGGGCACTTACTCAGCCCAGAAGACAGCGCACTTTGCTACACATTCAGAACAGCTGGCTTCGCCAGCTGGCTGGTGTCAATCCGTTCACATCGACATTGCGGATGTCCAAGGAAAAGCACCCGGAGGTCGGCGCAGACAAGTGCGTGGTCAGAGTCCACGCTGGTGCTCCAAATTTAGCGACAGTTTTAGACACAGTCTCTCCAGCGATAACTGATCGCGATATAATCGATTTGCGGCCATGACTGGCCTGAGGCTGGTGTGCGCCAAGGCACGCTTCTGCGGGTGCTATGTCGAAAGTTGGTGCTCGCGAGAAAGAGGTGAGCATCTTCACACAGCTGTAGCGACCGCGCACTTTTATCATTACGGGAGCTTACACCATGTTGGCCGCCCAGATGAAGCTCGTCAGACGACAGTTTTCGGACTTGGGCATTTAGATCGCCAGCCAACACCACAGTGTCCATGCTTCTTTTGTAACGGAGGAGCTCGTGAAGTTGCTGATAGAAAGCATCTTTTACCGAATCAGTGCTACAGTTTGTGGGGACGTAGGCCGCAATGACAAACATGCACCGTTCGTCCCCACGCGACTTCGAAGCCTGGAACGAACCAGCTAATCTAACGGCGCACATCCTACTGTTCACTGGGATCCAATCGATCGGGGCAGCTTCAGCCCGGGGACTCAAAACAATGCCTATGCCAGGTTGACCGGCATTTGAAGCTGCATCATCGCCAGACAGGCGAAATGAAGATGTGCCGCTAGTGTCATATGTGGGGGATCGCAGAGTAAGCACGGAGCTCGAATCCTGCAGGCGGCTTTCTGATAAACAGCAAATATCGATCGATAGGGTCTCTAGTGTTCGAGTAAGTGCTGCCTGTTGGCCAATCTAGCAAAGTGCACACGTTGAGACATGCCAGTCTTAGTGAGACTCGAGGACTCCAAAGGAAATCGGAAGACCCGAGGTTGTCCGCCTGGTTGAACATGGGCTTGTCCACTGGATTAGAACAAAGCCCTGCGACTCTATTTGATTTGAAACTAGAAGACAAGCGCATATTGAAGCAAGGTGGGAAGGGCCAAGAATTGGCAGACTGAAAATGGGGGTAAAAGTAAATTTGGAAAGGGACGCTAAGGATGAAAAAGCGCAAGAAAAGGAATAAGAAGGCGGGTAGGTCTGATCAGTAGTCTCCAAACCCCCTTCCACCCTGCTCGATGCAGCAGATAGAGCGCCGTTGATCATCTCCAAGAAATTGTTAAGAAAATGGTTCATTGTTTTGCATGGGCAGAATACTGTCAGGTTGCCCAGGCTTCAAAAGCCTTACCGCAAGGCAGCGGGGTTTTGGCACTGGACTACAGACAGCCCGTTTTATGGAGTAAGGAGCCACCCTCACTCCAACCCCCAACCTGGAGGGCCAGGAGACTGAGTTTGTCTGGCCTCTAACCATTGACCAATCTGGTATGAGTGGCTCTGAAGGTGCAGAAAGCACCACCCAGAATAGCTCAATGGATCACTGAGGCACACAAACCATCGCACCACGTTAAGGTCCAGTCTCTTCGCGATGGACAGTATTCTTTTGCTGTAATTTAAAGCAAAAAATATATAAGTCAACAGGTAATTAACTTGTTAAGATAAATATTTGGTTAGTGGAGTAAACGCTTAAAATTAACCCCATTTGTGGGTAGCAGCCTCAAAAGGTTGAGAAGCACTGCACTAGAATGAGCGAGGACCGAAAACGAGGCAGACATCATGGACGAGATCCGACGGCGCAACGCAAGCACCACCAAACGAGTGGAGAGCGGGTCGCGAGCGATGAACGGGAACGAGCCTGAACAAGGGCGAAAAGAACGTGGATGTGTCGAAAGGCTAATAAACTAGACAGAAGATCCTTTATACTTTTACACAACCGAGATCAAGCAACTCAACAGCATTAGAACAACTCCAGGATGGTAAGAATACGAGCTATGGGTGCAAAAATGCAGAACCATACAGGTAACCAAGCCGCCCAAATTTTCCGCGAAACGATGCACGAAAGTGACATGTAATTCCTCATGTATGTTAGGTAGTAAGACTTAAACATGACCGATAAATGCGCCCGTTCATGCAGCTTTTGAATCGTGGTCTCATGCAATAAAGTTTGCGCTTTCTGGCGTTTTATTTGTGCTACAACAAGTCTATTGTTTCATCATACAGGGTAGCTTGTTCCCTTCGACCCTATCCCACCCATCTCTTGCTGCATAACTATCTCTCGCGCCCTATCACGCTGGACCAAATGGGTGGCTAAAGAACGATGCTTTGTGGGAACATCTGGAGTTGCAAACATCTATGGAATGAAGCGTACCATATATCTTGCGTCAGTCCACGATGGGCAGCTCGTATTTGTAAATCGTATGTGATCGAAATTAGAGCCTTGTGTGACTGTGTTCCATTTAGTGTGAATCTCGGGTTGCCCGTCAGCAACATGTCCGTCTGCAAGATTCAACCGTTTTATGCATGTTTCTGGTAGACCTTATGATTAGTCCGCTAGACACGTGCTTTCAACGGTGAGACATTATGCATGCGTTAATAATGCCGGCCTTACTATATCGCTGTGCGCTCACCATGGTCAAATGCGTTGTACCGTGTAGCCGTATCCTATTTAGTGCAATGGATCAATGTTTTGTGCTTGACAAATCGCGTAGGAGGGTTAGGGTGGAAATTGCTAGGTAAAATATGGTGTAGGTAAAAGAACGCGCGAGATACATGACACACCAACAGGTTCCGAGTAACACGTGGGCGAGTATTCCTGCCTGGAGTCTACGAGGGTACTGATACAGTTCACTGTTTGTTCTGCACTAATGCCATTATATTATCGTAATAGGCTATATCACGTAGTGTAAATGTGTCAGGGTATAATCAGGGCGTTTGTTGAATGGGAATGAGGTGGGGGCATTAATAGCATGCACCTGGAAGGCATTCTAAGGCTGTGACAGTTGGAGGGAGAAGACGGTTTGTCGACATTCCAGTCGGCTGTACGGCGTGTCCAACTTAAACTGATGACCTCTCACAGATATGTTTTTGCTCTTTTAAAAGACAGTGGTATGTTTTGGGGCTTTTAATATTATCCAGCATATAAAACTTCTCCCTAGACGCCAAAAACGTCCACTGTATATTTTTAGGGTTCTAGGCCCAAGAGGATAGGGAAGGTGGGACAAACCTCTGACGTTCCTCGTCACCCTTGAGCTGCACAGTATCGAGTGCGGTGTGGTGGTACTTATGTCAGGGGTACGACGCTGGGATAGTATAGTCCGCATGTACCCTCACGTAAGCGGCTAACATTTTCAGAAACACTGAGACGCCAAACTTCTCGCAATCTCTACAAAGGAGGCAGAAATGCAGGTTTGCTTTCTTTGATGCCTCTTCAGTCTGACTCGAAATACTAAGGTCGTCTTACACGAGCGCGTCGAGGTCACACTCTTAAGACGCCCGGTGCAGAATTTGTGGCCCTAGCCGATAGTCGTAGGCACCCTGATGGCGTTTGCTGAGAACTATATGCCGGCGCAATTATCTTTCTCTTCTGGTTTGCCAACTCTGGAACTTTCTCCTAAACTTAGTTGTTTCCTCCCCCACCTTGGATATTTTCAACAAAAGAATGAATCTTGCCCGTGGCACCCAGCACTTCGTAGCCTAAACTGTGGAACTGTTGGAACATTTTAAGTATCCCTTCAAATCGGATTAACATGTGACATAAACCTGAGGGACGGTACGGAATCGATTATCCTCGTTTTTAGTTTTCTCACGGAGTAGAGCAAGCATAACTGTCCCTATTTGACCTCGTCGTTCGGATTCGATTCCCAGTTACACTACCATTATTCAGCAGCATATCTGCTAGATAAACGCTTAAACAGACAATGCACATATCTCTTGCTACTTGTAGTTTTATCCCCACGATTCCGCGGGACTTGTCAAGCAATTGCTTTTTTTCCCAGCATAAATAATTGTTCACTGTTCAAGTTTGCACATGGTGGTGTTAAACTGCAGAATGTTCTCTATAGACCATGTGCATGTTTTATCCTGGTCCTCTGGTAGGGCTGTATGATCCTCCACTCAAGTGATAATATGCCTTATCCTTAAATCATCAGCAAATAGTAGGACATTTGTAGATAATACCAGAAGAGAATCATTTATGAAGACCAGGAACAGGCTGAGCGTCCACCTTTGACTGGTGGAAGGGCTGTGGTTTTCGTTTCGAACAATGATGACGCGCTCACCCACCCTTACCGATAACTGGAGTACTGGTGCCATAAGACGAACGGGCACATTTTCTCTGATTTCGTACCCAGGTCGGATGTATTTTCACAATTCTTTTCGCTCAAACGATACATTCATTCGGTCTAACATAACCAGCGCTAGTTGGTGCATTCCAACATTCGGAGCTAGCTTGTGCCGATCATTTGTTAACTCCACACTGCCGTTTTCGCACCATTTCAGGTGGAAAAACATGCAATAAATGTTCCGAAGCTCGCGCCACATATCTATATTGGTGCTCCCATACGAAAGATAACTCCGAGATCTATAATAAGAACTAACAAGTATAGCTATAATCGCTATGTGAAGAAGCTATTAGGCATTTTGTGCCCAGTAACTCCCAATCGTTTTGTGCACAACAGAGAGAATTTCGGGCGAGCGATCCAGTCGCTTAAAACTGCTCTGCAAGTCCTGTGACGCATCGCGGTGTGCTACAGATGTTTTGACATTGAAAATAGTCCATTCAGCGTTCAGGAAAAAGACAGGTAGCCATGCAAATCGCCGCTTCCAAATGTAAAGCGCTCAGTCATCGAGCTGAATGGCTTTGATCGAAAAACACGCCATGCAGTGGTTTGCAGCGACTCAGCTAAAGTAGCCAAACCTAACGCTACAAAAATGACAACAGTGTGTCGCTTTCCTTCATGCCAGAGCACTACGATGAAGTGAAAATTCTTCGAGTTGTATGGAACTTTGCAGAGGAAACAGAAGCAGTTCTGTTATCAAGTGCTTTCCAACAAAAGTGGTCACGTTCCATGCGGATCTTCCTTGATTTTCCTTGGAGCAGACGTAAACAAACGAAGCTTGGCTTGGAGGAATACCCGAACGAATTCGAAGCCAAGACTATCGTTACACATTGTAAATCCAAAGCTGGAGGATAAGATGAGCGCGAAACAACCACTTGCAATCAAAAGCAATGGCGCTGCATTCGCGAGACTCTTTCTATAAAAAACGTCGTATTGGAATCCATAACGAAACTGCGCAGATCACCGTTTCAGAGCCAGTGGCCCAGTGGCGTTGTAACTACTTTTGCCGCCCGAGGCAGTGGTAGAATCTTTGAGCTGTGGGAGCAAAAAGCACCTGAAGGACGCACCATCGGCTAGGAATAAAGTGCGCAATAGGTTTTCATGAAATGGAGGATCGTCTGGAACACTGAGTAAGATGGGGTGAAGTGGTTACCATGGGATAGGTAGGCGGATTGCTGGGTAGAAGGTTTGCATAGGTGTGACACATTACGCAAAAATACTGTTGGTCATACAAAGTAACATCAAAATATTTAACCCTCAGCTTATCCCGGTATTTTGGCCTTTATATTTAGTATCGAGAAATTGACGGTACACAAAATGTCCCCCCTGGCATATGTCGCCTTGGACAGACCCCTCCACCCCGCACCCATGCTACGCCACTCTTTCGTCCGAACATCGTAAAAGTTGTGCTTCAATCCAGATATAATACGTCAAAAACGGTATTGGAGTGCTGGTATGCAAGTCGCAAACTGGCTTGCTGAACAACCCCCTCGTGGTGCTATCTGCGTGGCTCTGGATTTTCCCGTTCCAGCAAATGGTTGGGCGGCAATGTTCCAGAAAGTGGTGAGTTTTCGCCAGGCCAGCGTTCTCCCTATAAAAATCCACATAGGTCCGTTTAACAACACTGTGAGATGGCGGATGCGATTCGCCACTAAATAAAGTCACTGACCCTTGTCTCTCTCTGAGCAACATGGTAATTCAAGGGTCTGTTGGGCTGCTAGTGCTATGCGGTCCTAAAGGCGTATGAACCACTTGTTTGGTTACCGGCTCCCAACCGGTTGCGATACCCCCATATCGCCCTACCGCCTTGTAGGTTTGATCCCGGATCAAAGGCTCGGGGTGAGGTCTCCTAAGACAACCCTCTACTTCGGCCTGGGTAACCTGGTAGTATAACACCTATTGAGGAACCTTGGATGGATTACACTACTGCTTTCGCTCTTATTATGTCTACTGGCTTTACTCTATCTTCTGCTCAACATCCGCTCACAGATCACCCCACGTCCCGTTCCTCAACTGCACCTATGTCTTCTTCGGTCATCATCAACAACAGATTAATTGTCACTTTTGACAGAAATCTGAACCAAACGTTTGGTACTCTTTGCCCGGTGGTCCTAATATCCTCACACTCAATCGAAGCGCAAGATTTCCTTACTTCTGTTTCCCCATTCGGCCTTGCAGTGTTTATTGTGTGCATTCTGATGCAGATCGGACGACAAACATGTCTGGCCAGCACGCATGAGACATTCTCGGTGGAGATCTGTTGACTTTCTGAAACCAGGTTGCAAGACGCCAGTACCGTCATCAGAATGATATCTCCGGCGAACCCTGACGTCACATAGCACTTGCAACTTTCCGGAGACCCAGAGGCCGCCACTTCTGGCCAAGCTGGTGTCGGGGTTGAACTGAGTGACAGGGCTGAGGTCACTTTTCTTGTATGGATCCTAGTCAACAGTAGGCTATGTGCAGTCAGATTACGAGGTTAATGTAAGTTCAATAAGCGTCGAGATGTTGCGCGTGCCTTGTTTGTCATCTCCGCCTACTCACCTACAGACTGCAGTCCGGATGCAGTCAAGTATTGCTTTTATCAACAGCTACATAAGTTTCTGCGTTCCGCCAAGAAGTCTGATGTTGTCGTTATTGCCGGAAACTTAAACACATGAGTGGGCCGCCTGCCACTAAGCAAGCACCATCTTGGGGGTAGTACTGGCCCCAGTAGCAGCCGATCGGACAATGGAGACGGACTACTGACTGCTTGTTCTGACCATCGCTTGTTTCTTTCGAGTACAAGTTTTCGTCATTCGAAAAGACAGACTGCTACCTGGCGTCCGCCTTCTCAAACACAATAATAGTCCCAGCTTGACCACCTAGCAATAGGCTACAGATGGCGCGGAAGCGTAACAAACTGCCAATCGTACTGGTCATCCTGTCTAGACTCCGATCACGCACTGGTTCACGCCAAATTATGCACGCGTTTCGGAGGATCATCCAGATGTACGCACTACCTACCAAATGTCGCAAATCTGCAAAATCCTGCGACATTAGCCAAATACCAGGTTTCTCTGTCAACACTAGTTGCTTCATCCGCTGACGATGGTATGAATTCGCAATGGATGCGCATCCTAGCCGCTTTACTTTTTGACAGTACTGTCAGCTGTAGATTTGCTTGTCACCCTCCGAAAATTTAGGTCACCACTACCTAATTGTCGCTGATGGACAGACGAAGCTTTATCCCAGCCGACACCAGCTGTAGTGAAGAACGTCGATCCCTGGATCGCGCGTTAAATAGGAGCTTACAGAAGGGCCGTTTTATCTGGTGGTGGGAACATGCTAGCAAGCTTGAACTTGCTAATCTCCCTGGTAATAACAGGAAAATGTCTACCTCATCCGAGTCACCGAAGGCTTCCGATCAGGAGTAAGCGAAACAATCTGCGAAGATGTTAGCTCCCTAATCAGTAATCTTCAACAACGGTTGGAGCGATGGATAGAAAATGTTTGCTCGTGGTTTTCCTCGCCGCCAGCTCCATCTGTTTCCCTGGGGCTCGCACTGGTGATGGATGGACTATCCTAACTGATCTTCCCTCTCACCAGAAAAGTTGGCGTGAAATCTACCACCTAAAGCGTTATAAGGCATCCGGCCCTGATGGTTTACAAACTACTCCATTTAAAAATGGTGCCTTACGTAAGTTCGTGAATTCACCGCTTTGTTCTCAGAAACCTGGGCAAAAGTGGAGGTTCCATCATCCTGGGGTGAGTCTGTAGTCGTCCCCATCTTCAAAAACGGGCCACTGCACAAAGTGCACCAATTGCAGGGGCATAAGTTTGGTTCCCCTTCGTTTGCAAGATTCTGGTGTCCATCATTCTTCGCAGGCTATCCCCAACGCGCGAATCATGACAGCGAGAAGAATAGGCTGGATTCCTTCCTGCTCGCGGTTGTATCGATTAGCTTATCACACTCAGCAAGAATCTCGAGCTCCGCCATATGTATCGAAAGCTAACGATTATTGTGTTCCTGGATATCCGTGATGCCTTTGATTCTGTTGACATGGCTGCATTGTGGTACTACCTGTTGAGGAATGGTATTCCAGGAAAGTTCGTTTCCATCCTGCGTGCTCTCTATAGTCTGACCTCGGGTTGAGTTCGGGCTTATGGCCTTCCTTTGTTGTCACCAGGACGGTTTGACAAGAATACCCCATCACTCCATTCCTCTTCAAATCTGCACTTGAGACGGTCCTCAAAAATGCTCTAGAGGACTTGTCGAGTGCTGGCGTTTAGCTCCTTCAAGGTAGTCGGGTGGTTGATTTGGATTACTCTGATGATATCTTCTTGTTAGGAAACGGTCCACAGGTCATCCAACTTTCACTTAACCGCCTGGCGACTGAAGATTCGAAGCGTGGCATGCGCTCTTCACCATCCAAGTGCAAAGCGCTTTTTCAAGACTGGGATATGCCCCTACCTGCATTAACCAACAATAGGGAAACGTTAGTAGTACAGAGTTTTGTCTACCTGGGAAGCTGCATAACTGCTTGTGGGGCTGTTGGAAACGAGATTTCCATGCGTATATCAAGGACCCGTTTCGCATTCTCCAGGCTGAGGCATTTATGGCACTGCCACGACATCCGTTTCTCCGCCCTGTACGGTTGTACGGTTGAGAGACTTGGCCTGCTCGTACCGATGACTTAGGTAGATTGTCTGTCTTCGAGAACCGTTGCTTGCGCTCCATCGTCCGTACCACATAACCAACGCTTAAGTCAGACAGCGTGTCTTAGGTAGAGACAGCCACTCCATCGAGGCGCTTGTCTCGCTGCGCTAACTACGATGGATGGGATATGTAATGCGTATGCCCGTTCAGCCACGTCGGCGTCGTGTCTTGTTGGCGGTCGCTGAACAGGGTTGGAGGAGGCGGTGTGGTGGGCAGCCTACAATTTGGAGACGCAGGATGAAAAAGTTGACGAAACAGGTGGCCGCGGTTGGTTCCTCCCGAATCCTTGGATTGGGTCCCAAAGATGCTGATTTTACTTGGTTGAAAACCTTGGAAGCCATGACTCAAAACGGAACTCAGTGGCGGGCGTGCATCTCTACTTGTTGCGGTGTTCCCCTTCCCTCCCCCAATAAAGAACACTAAAAAAATTCAAAAATTGTGGGTGGAAAATGGACAAAATATTATTTGTATTCTTTCTTCTTTTACACTAACCCTGTTTTCCTATTCCGCCATGGTTCCGATGGCACAATATCTGTATACAGCTTCTGATCAATAGATATAGCTTGACGCTGAATTACTGGGAGCAGTGGACCTGTATTCGGCAGCTAGCCAGACGAAAGGCCTATTAACCGAGTAATCGGTCACCGGCTCCCAAAGGGCGCGATTCCCTGAATTCGCTCCGCTTCCTTGTGTGTCAGTTCCCTATGACCAAATGTTTCGGATGGGGCCCTCTAACTCAACCGCCTTCTTCGGCATGGGCAACCGGGAAGTCGTATGCTCACATAATACATTAAATGATGGATTTACGACTCTCTGCGCTCTCTCTGTTTGGCCGAGGTTCTGGCGGCCGAGCATACTTAATCTCAAACTACTGCACCGCAAACCACGTTCTTCGTTCCAAATTTATTCAACCTTCCTGTTCTTGGCAACTTCTCTCCAATTTCAAGTCTCCCAAAGTACATTGCACGTAAAAATGGTACATTTGGCCTCATCAACGCACTGCTCAAAACGGATCGTGCACATTCCAATACCAACAGCAGGGCTTCTTTGCACTCCGCTCGCTCTTCAAGCTAGTTACGTTCAATGTTCAAACGCTCATGCAGGTTGGTGCACAAGCTGCACTGGCACACACTTTAAAAACCTCAATCGACGTTTGCTGCCTAACTGAAACCCGATTACAAGACTTAAGCACAACGCTGCGATTGCTCTCATCATCCCCAAGTTCCAGTTGCACATTCGCCTTGCGCTGATCTTGAGATGCGACAGCGGCAGCCTCTGGTTGGGCCGGCGTAGGAATTGTGTTCAGCGCGCCTGCTAAGACAACGCTCATTAACTGGTTTTCAGTGAACAGCCGTCCTAGTGTAGTCTGCTTGAAAAGGCAAAGACGAGTTCTATCGCCAACTTGTCGACCTCCTCCACAAGAAACGCCCCCAGGACATGGTGGCACTCGCCGAAGACCTACATTCGCAGGTCCGTAAACTAGAGGTTCATGAATGTGAAGTGGGGGGTCAACACAGAAACGGTACTCACAGGACCGAGAACCGTAATCGACTCCTTCAACTATGTGCCGACAACGGCTTGTTCCTTATGAGAACCGATTTCCGGCGTTCCTGGCGCCAACGAGCAAACTGGCCACCTCCGGCGCCTGATCAACCTTGGACGCAAATTGACCACATTGCTGCATAACATGGCTGCATAACGGACTGCAAGTCAAGTTGGTAGATGTACTTGACTTCGGATCATGCGCTCGTCTGTGCTAAGTTTCTGCTGCGCTTTGGAGGCACCCAACAGCGTCGGCGGAAACCGCTTGACACTGACAAGCTCGCCATCCACGAGGTTCGCTGCGCATTTCAGAATACCTTAGCTTCCAACCTGCCTTTTCTATCCTACGATGTTGAGACACATTGGGCACAGATCCAGAGCACCTTACGAAAACCCGTTCCCCTGATCTGTGGCTTCACTAGACGAGCTGCTAATCATTGGATCTCCGCACAGTCTCTCCAATTAACGCAAAGCCATCGAACACTACCCACCGGAGTTGTGTACAACGCACTATGCAGAGCCAAGGCTGCTGAGCTCAGACAGCTCCTCAGGTACCATCGCGAGGTTTGGTGGACACAACGCGTCCTTGAGATGGAGCAGGGGGCTTCATCAGGAAACTCCAGCAAACTCTTCCAACTTATTCGTTCCACAGGAGGCAGAAAGCCAACAGTGAGTGAGGTTTTGCGTGAAAATGACCGTGAACTAATTCACAGTCGTCACTGTCGTCTGGTACGATGGGAGGAGCATTTTTAATATCAGTTCAACTGGCCACCAGCTGAACCGAGACCATCTTCTGGGATTCACAGTACTCCCTGGCGAGTGGATATTTCTTCACTGACTGAGGCTGACGTTTCCTATGAGCTTCGCGTACTTAAGCGCCACGAGTCACCTGGCACAGATGAACTTTCCCTCGCTCTCTTCAAATATGGGGTCTTGCTCCCACTCATGAACTGAAATCTCTCTTCCATCAGATTCGGGATACTGAAACCATTTCATCCGACTGGAATTTAGCAGGTGTTGTACCTGTCTATAAGAAAGGAGACCGGACCATTTGCTCCAAACATTGTGCATCAGTCTAAATTGTGTCACATCCAAACTGTTCACTGCCCTACTCTTGCAGAGACTCAGTTGCGCACGGAAACAGCACCTGCGTGAACAAAAAGCTGGATTTCGCAAGGGTTACAGTTACGTCGATCATAATTTTACGATCCGCCAGAGACTTGAACCTCGCCATACGTTCAGTCGACCAACCATAGTCATATTCTTGGACATTAAAGCCGCGTTTGACAGAGTACCTCTTTGGTACTGCTTACTGAAGTGGGGAGTACCTGAGTGCATCAACTTTCTCCGTACCATTTATCATCAAACTTCGGGCCGCGTGCGAGTATACGCAGACATTTGCTCCATTTCAGTATGACTAGTGGTGTTAGGCAGGGTTTCCCAGTCTTCCCATTAGTGTTAAACTTCGCCATGGACGAGATCCTGAATATCGCCCTAGAAATCTGAGACTTGCGGCGTTGAACTGTTCTCTGGTGACCACCTTCGAGACTAACAGTACTCCGATGACATCGCTAGGCTTTGGGATTCTTCCCAAGCCGCCCAAGATATATATATATATATATATATATATATATATATATATATATATATATATATATATATATATATATATATATATATATATATATATATATATATATATATAGCCAGCATCGAAATGACGAAGTCTCCTTTTGAGAACGTAAGCAGTACCTGCGCAGCTTTGGTAAGCACGCTGTATTCAATTTACTAACGGCGTGCTTGAGTGTTGAGTTTCTATTTTTAAATTGGTGGGTTTGCTATCTTGTCTCAATGCGTATCATTTTTACCTCTACTTAAACTTTACCTGAACTTGCACACGCTGCTAATCCTAAATATGGTTAATTTCGCTGACATTGTCGCGTTTGTGACACTGAAAATATATACTTACTGATATCTTGCACTTATAGTGGATTTGATGGTAACCAATGTATTACATATGCTCATTTTTCATAGACTTATGTCAGCATTACCGTATGCTTTAACAGATATATATTGGTTGCTATTCTCATTTCAAGTGACTGGCTGTGGTTTGACATCCCCGGTGTGGCTGCGTTGGATGTGCATGTTGACAAGGTGCGTACATGTCTAGTACCTACCTTTTCGACAATACGGGCTCCAGGAGACAGTTGGTCGTTGCTGGAGTAGACAGGTGCACTGTCCTTGTAACCGTCTAGGCTCGAAGAGTGGTTCCATGCACTCAGTGTGGAGCGCACTACGGTACAGTCACCCCAAATACAGCGTGCTTATGTTTGCCTGTAAAGGAGTGTGGGCCGGCTCCGTTGATGAAACGTGGCTCCCATCAACATGCCGGTCGGTCTTATTCCTTTGGGTTTACACTGAATATGGGATGTATGCATGAAGCTGTGGGTGGTGCAGCGCAAGCCACCTATGGTCCCACTGTAGGCGCAGGAGTCCTGTGGCTATCCCTGTGGAGGCTACAGTGACACGCAGATCCGGAACCGGTTGCCGCCAAATATGCGGGTCGTAGCAGCCTACCTACCTAGCCCCAGATTAAAACGGTATCCATTAAATAAAAGCAGGAGAGCAGCACTCTAATTGAACAACTTTCCGAAATCCGTTCGGTTGACATTACTCAGCTTTCCGACGAAAATTGAGAAAACGTGCGATACTTTAAATGCAAGGATATGATAAAGGAGGAAATGAGGCGTTCCAGGGATCCAACACAAATGAGTTCGTCGCTATCCAATACAAAAAACGATTAGCGATCCACTTTTGCTCGTCAGCCCGACATCGCACTCAAAAAGCACGTCTTCCGGCTCACTACTCAGATAAGAGAATCGTTCTTCTGTGCACAGGAACGTATAAGGTTTCCCGAAAACCTCACTGAAATGCGGTTACATCAAATATCAAATACTTGGGACCGCATATTCGTAACGAAAAGCTGGCTGCACTCAAAAATTACTGATGAGAAAGTCGCGATGTGTGATATGTCTCTTCGAATCGATCGCCCCAGCTAGGGCAATCGGATACTTTTATATCACCACAGTGCCCTGTATTGCAAACAAGTGAACGATCCAGAAATACTCAACATAGAGTCATTCTGGCGCATTCCGTGAGAGACGCAATGACATTTGACTTGTGGTAGTTATTTATTGTCCCTGAAAGTCCACCAAGGGATAGACTCCAACCTGACATTAGCCTTTGGGAAAGTCTTGCTACAACGATATGGCCATGTTACCATCTGGATTATTCCAATGATTACGATCTGGAAGTTCAGGCATCCCTAAGGGAACAATTCAAGGCCGACATTCAAGCGTTTATTGGAAGCCATATCAGCTCGTCCAACCAAAACAGAGCAGGAAATAAACCATCGGTTTTTGATTTAGTGCTAGCGAACGAAGAGCTCATGATGTAAAAGCCAACGATAGACAGTCATCTGTAGTTAAGTGAGCACGTAACAATACTTCACGACTAGGCGTGTTGTGCGAAATATCCACAACATAGTGACTTGTTTCGAACAACAACACACCACGACATGCTAACAGAAGTCGTCGGAGAATCCACCTGACTTTTGGGTGAATGTGCCTTTGATATTGCCTCGATGGATTTTGCTGGCAAGTTCACTGATTTGATCGTATCCACAACGGAAAAGCCCCCTTCCTTTAAAACAGCTTCATCATTTATTTGTAGCAAAACCCGAAAACGCATGGCGGTAAGAGACGCAACTTGGCGCACGTACTTTGCAAACCTTAGACCTGACAACTGGTATAACTAACTGAAGTGTCATTTGTGGCGCTCGCTGTGTGACTGCACTGCAATGAGCTATCTCAATGCAAACCCGCTGGCCGTACGGACACAGGTTCCAATTAATATTCTAGTGGTCCCGGGTTCGATGCCTGCTATCACTGCCTGACGAGATCAAATGTAATAGAAACGCGTCCTGTGTGCAATGTTTTCGGGTGGGCAACATCTAACACCTAGCTAGATCAACTATGTTCCCTAGAGAACAAATTGGCTCACCAAAAGCGCCTAACTGATAAGTTTTGTGCTAACTACAAGCTTCTGTACAGACATGTGAACAGTTTCCGGAAAGGGAAGTTTAGTGTTTCCCCACCCATCTCAGCAAACGGATGTACTTAGACTGTAGTCAAAGCTCTACGGGTCAATTCTACTTTCATATTCCGATGCTTCACTAGCATGTCATACCAGTCCCACTCTCCCAGACATTTAAACATATCACATTTAGTCCAATGAGTTTTTGAGAAAGTTGATATCGCTGCGCACCCATAGTTCCCCAGGTGTTGACAACATTCACCCAAAAGCACTGCAGGGGGGCAGTTACGAGAACAACTGAGCCATGAAACCGTTTTTGTCAAAGATGCCAGATGACAGTAGGTGTCTGGCGTGGGGAAGCAAAGTATCATTACCACAATTTGCCACGGTGCTAGCCGTTCGAAACCCGTCAACTATCACAAAGCGATTCTCATACTAGTGCTCTCAAAGGTGATGTGGTCGATCATAACTGAGGCACTAATAGACTACTTAACAAGATCTAACCTCACGGCTCCGGATCAACACGGATTCCGTCAGCATCAGCCATTTATCACCATCTTACTGAATGCGCTTGGCAGTCGGATCGAAACAGTGGATACTGCGACAGACGCTGAAGTCAGCTACTTTAAATTTTATAAACATTCGATTGATTAGATCACCGCAAACGTCCCCAAATACTTCAAACGTACGAAGTTGGGACCCATTTACTTGGATAGATTATAAAATTCCTCCTCCAGCGGCGACTTCAGTTTTGGGTTCGAGTCCCATTTTCTGATCCCATTGGTGTTGATTGCGGTGTTCCACATGAATCAATGTTAGGGCCACGCTTATTCTGTGTCTTCATCAACCATCTTGCGTTTGTTATAGTGTCGAATTTCCTTGGTTGCCTGTCACATTAAGATATGGCGGGTGATCCGAAGTCAAGAGAAGCAAGACCAGCTGCAACGAAACATAAACCGTGGTTTCAATGCCCAAAAGTATACCTAATTATGTTTAACTCAGACGAGTGCAAAACTGTTCATGTAAATCAGAAGTTCACTAACGCATTTAAGTTTGGATAACACATTTTGTAAACGGCCTCCCACGACGGCAACCTAAAGATGTTGATGCAAAACGATCTCAGCTTTCCGGAGCAGTCCTTAAAGGTGCCAAAAACTGCGAACCAACATACTAGACTCTTACGGAGGGCGTCCGGGCGGTTTGACACTCTCACCTTCC
Source organism: Dicrocoelium dendriticum (assembly GCA_944474145.2). Lineage (NCBI taxonomy): Eukaryota > Metazoa > Platyhelminthes > Trematoda > Plagiorchiida > Dicrocoeliidae > Dicrocoelium > Dicrocoelium dendriticum. The sequence continues at coordinate 161,900,456 of OX104063.1, read as the reverse complement.
CCAAATTACCATCGCATATGTATGACGTCATATAAAGTACGCGTTTCGGACCAAACAACCCCGGCTAAAACGGATTTTAGCTTTGCTGGACACCATGAAACGAATGGTAAGCAAAACTTTGGTGTACTTATTACACGTGCCAAATAGGCTGCAACTAGGATCCCAAGAATTTTATAGCGGGAGTTATCGCCGTCTACGAGATGACCTCATCCTGGCCTGGCAGATATTGAAAAACCTCAGTTACGTCTGCCGCCACATACTTAAACTTAACCGTAACATAAAACTGAAGGGCCACCAACTGAAACTGCTCACTCAACACAGTCGGCTAGAATTATAATTTTTATTCAGATGTGCCACCCGTGGAACTCTCTTCTGACTTTCGCCATTCCTGAGCACAAGTTACCCTACTTTTAATGGCTCAACCATGCATGGTATAAGTTACCTTATGGCTAGTCGAATGAAGACAACGCACAGACAAACATTGTGTTCACCAACACCACGATGTCGAAGTAAACGTACATGCTTGTGTGTCAACGTGGATATTATGGTGCACCCACAGGTGCGTGTTTCAATTTACTGTCAAATATTTCTACACTAATGTTTTCCGCACACTCCATCCAAGGGGAGATGTCAAGCTTTGTTTGTTATTGCCCGTACTATTGCCATTGTCCCCTGTTCCATTGAGATGCAATCCTCATGACAGTGGTGAGTACTAAGCAGAGTTTCCTCATCGAATGATCTGAGGGACAGCTGTCATTTCAAGTAACTTTTGTACGCATTTTGACATAATTTTAGCACGACGATGTGAGTATTCTAATTCTGCTAAATTACAAATCCATACAAAAATGGTTATTATCCTAAATCTCCCAAAGTTAGTTAAAGCCACTTGTGTGACAGTGAAGCCAGATTCTAATTTTGATGCAACAACCGAGATCCAATCAAAGAGATCACAAAGTGAGTTGTGGCCCAGATTGGAAATGGACACATTTACTTTGATCTATGACGCTGTGATAACAGAGACTGAACCAGCGGAGAAAGGAAACAAACGGAATCGACAGACGAAAATATCGATCAGAAACGCACCTGCGCAAAATACTTAACCGTCTGACATAATGCAACTTACTCGTCGGCAGGTCGCTGATGGTGGGCACCTGTATTGTGAAGTTTATTTTACTTAGTGATTCTAGGTGTCACAATTCAACACAGCTCTTCATTCAGTTACTCCCTGTATTTTAGTTATCACCTGACAGCCCTACCACCGTTGGTGGTAGCGGATAACACCAGAGGGCAGCCATTGAGCGCAAGAAAGTGTACTGCTAGTGCAGGTAGCTGAGGCGCAGCAGTCATTTCGGTGCTGATGTCAAACGCACAATTACTGGTATCAGCAGTACCTATCCGGTGTTTTCTGCATCAAATATGGGAGGCTAGCAAACACACTTGATGAGAGACGGACGGTCGTTCAATATCATCAAACACATCATTAACAGCAGTACAACAGCCAGTTGAAATGATGCTTCGTTGCCGTACAACCACAACGACCTACGGAACGCAGAATAATAAAAGGGAGAAAAGAGGGATTTACCGGAAAACCGTAATACGCTAAACACGCCGGAGCAAGACGTCCACATCTTGTCAACAACATAATATCACAAACAGTTGGCTATCGTGCAAAGATTAAGAGGTGTCAGCTAGACAGCTTCCTTGTGGTTTTCACTGCCCCGTGTCATAATCAGCCCTTACCCAGTAGATAACCCAACACTAAACGCACTTTAAACAAACAGTCCGACTAGGAGACCACAGCAGGCACGCAATTGGTGTCCACTGCGAGCCATGTCCTATAGCATCTCAACCTAAGCACAAACGGGTCACGTGAACTCGAGCCTGGGAGGCAAGACGAAAAATGGCACTGAGTTGAGTCGTCAGTAAGTTCATCTCCCGCTGCCAAATTGATTTTATCCACCCCGAGCCTTGCGCCACTTTACATCTGGTAAGCAAAACACGAATCTCCTCGATGAGCGGTGACCAGGCAAATGTAGTATATGCCCAAGCCAACTCAACCTATTCAGCGCTATCAGTTGTTCTAAGGAACTAGCCTGATTATCTCTGCCTACTACTCACTTACGCACATCATCGTTGAGGACACACTGATGCCATCCTACACCAGTAATACTTCGCAGACAACGATGATCAAAGGGTTAAAGGCGCCGCAGGTCCTCAGATCGGAAGGACCAAGTCTCACTAACATAGAGTAGGACGGCCCTCACAGTGACCTTGCATACACGGCCTTTTAGACAGTGGGTAACTCCCTTTTGATGACACGCATATCGTAAATTCGAAAACGCGATTCTAGCTTTTGCAATGCGTGAACTGACTTCAATTATTATGCGCCCATCGTTGACGATGCAGCTGTCAACTTAGGTGAATTGAACGATATCTTCGGACTACGGTCTATAACGGGGCATCAGCTGCAAACTATCCATATGCTTTCAGATACGGTATTTGACGTTTCATCATATTAAGTGCGTAGAAGTTTTAGAAGTCAATGAAGTCTTACCGAATGCACACAGAGTAATATGACTAGGAAGGGTGGTACATATGTCTAGAAAAACCAACTGAACAAGCCCTCTAGGCTATTTTCCGCGGCAGTCACAAATGGTGCCAACAACTCTAGCCCGATGGTTGGATCCCCAATATGAGATTCCATGAGCAAGCAGAAGCATGCATCCCTCTACATTAGTATACAATATAACCAGTACACTTGGATTGAGACACCAATGTATTCCAAGTTTGTAAGTTGGATAGCCGAAAGAAATGAAGCATCGCTTGGATTGGCTGTAACAGATTTTCCCGAGCATGTCAGTGACAGAGCAACAGAAGGCGGAAAGAATCACGGCAAATAAAACCAAAAAGTTTTAACCGAACTGGCGGAAAGTATTTTACAGTAAGACAGTAGAAGCATGGACTCGAACATATAACATATGAGTATTACGGAGGAACACCGATTGGTATAATTAAAAATGGGAAACAAGCAACAAGGGGGTTAAATGAATTATGAATGACTCCCGAAGCAAGACTTTAACAAGGGTTCACCAGTTGAAGGAATGGTAATAATGTCGCACGGGAAGAATTGGCTAGTCTAATAAACCCTCCGCTTATGAGAGTAAAACACCTCGAAAAATAAGGAAAACATATTTGCATTTACCTGGAGAGTTCTCCCGTTTGGCTACGGATTGTTCCGGAAAGTGGGATAAAATTATAGTACTATCATGTAACTAGGGAAGTAAACGGCTCGTTTGTTGAAATGTTGTCTGTATTCGTTGGAATAAACACACACGTGCATTAACGGCACGGAAAGCGATCGGCTACCAGCAGCTATCTACGGAATCCGCACGTGTTTACATCCTCTTTAGCTCGCTCGCATGTTTATACCAGTTTTGGCCGTGGCAAGATTAATCGCGCTTTTAATAAAATTAACTCGGTTTCTTTTTCGCATTTTTGCGCATTTACGGGCGGCCGCTTGTTCGTTTGTTATATGTAGAGCAACTACCAGTTGCGCTTTACTCTCAACAGTCCGTGAAGCACCAAGCTACAAAGCGTACGCTTAGTTTGCTAAACGCATTAATTGAACTGATACCCTTAATTTCACGC